>CM024758.1:2819826-3536858 GCA_014218235.1 Colocasia esculenta
GGAGTCAGCACTATGAGACGGTCGCAGGGCGGCTGGTTTCGTGGAATTCCGTTCCGGGGACAAAATTCACCTCCTCGGGTTGTGTACTAGTACACCGACTGTCGTACCCTCCGGTCGGACGCGGATATTTATTCGCCCGGGGGTCGGAACCGCGCGCGAGGCACCAATTCAAAATCGGCATTTCGACCCGGTCGTTAAAAGGACGCATTCGGAGATTTTCGGTCCGGCGCCCAAATTCCTTTCCGGGAGCGCGGGCGCGGGGGCTGCCGATGAGATCGCATACGGACACCCCTTCGCTCAAATGAGTATAACGTTTCGCTCGGTTATCAGAATCGGTTATAAGACCCCATTCAGAATCGGCACTCAGAGGCACTCGACGCCGCCTTATTGCCTCAGGCGATAAGACGTCGTTTCGGGGTCGAACAACCTTCGTTTCGCACTCTGAATTCTGATTCTAGCATACGATCTCCCTATTCCAAGGTTTTTTGGCAGTAGCGACTCCCTTGATTACGCGAATCGCTGGCGGAGCCCACAGCGCAGCTGCCCAGTCACAACGATCGGACTCATGTTCAACTTGACGCAGATCTCCTCCTCAGGTCGTGGATATGGTGCCCGAACATCGCCGATATAGTCACCCCCCCCGGTTTATTCCCAACCCTTCACCGAAAGAATTGGGCATAACTTTTTGCATGGGCATCGAATTGCTTATGTGACCACAATTCGGAATCAGCACTCCGAGACGGTCGACAGGTGCTGGTTTCATAGAATTCCGTTCCGGAGCCAAAATCACCCCCGGACGTATGTACTAGAACACCGACGCCGTACCGTACCCTCCGGTCGGACCCGGATATTTATTCGTCTGGGGGTCAAAACCGCCTGCGAGGCCCCAATTCAGAATCGGCTTTTCGACCCAGTCAGTAAAAGGTAACATTCAGAGATTTCTGGTTCGGCGCCCAAATTCCTCTCCGGGAGCGCGGTCGCGGGCTGCCGATGCGATCGCATACGAACTCCTCTTCGCTCAACGGGCATAACTTTTCGCTCGATTATCGGAATCGGTTATAAGACCCCAATTCGGATCGACACTCAGAGGCGCTCGACGCCACCTTATATCCACAGGCGATAAGACGTCGTTTCAGGGTCGAAAAATCTTTGTTTCGCACTCCGAAATTGCGATTCTAGCGGACGATCTCTCCTATTCCAAGGATTTTTGGAAGTAGCGACTCCCTCGATTACGCGAATCGCTGGCGGAGTCCACACGCGGAGCTGCCCATCACAGCGATCGAATTCGTGTTCACTCGATGCGAGATCTCATCCCCAGGTCGTGGATATGGGTGCCCGAACATCACTGATATAGTCACCCCCTGCGATTTATTCCCACCCCTTCGACGAATGAATTGGGCATAACTTTCCGCACGGGCATCGGAATCGCTTATGTGACAACAATTCGGAATCGGCACTCCGAGACGATCGACAGGGCGATGGTTTCGTCGAATTCCGTTCTGGGGCCAAAATTCGCCCCCGGAGCGTGTGTACTAGTACACCGACTGCCGTACCCTCCGGTCGGACGCGGATATTTATTCGCCCGGGGGTCGGAACCGCCCGCGAGGCCCCAATTCAGAATCGGCACTTCGACCCGGTCGGTAAAAGGTCGCATTCGGAGATTTCCGATCCGACACCCAAATTCCTCTCCGTGAGCGCGGTCGCGGGCTGCCGATGCGATCGCATACGGACATCCCTTCGTTCAACGAGCATAACTTTTCGCTCGGTTATCGGAATAGCTTATAAGACCCCAATTCGGAATCGACACTCAGAGGCGCTCGACACCACATTATTGCCTCAGCGACAAGATGTCATTTCAGGGTCGAACAACCTTCGTTTCGCACTCCGAAATTTCTATTCTAGCGGACGATCTCCCCTATTCCAGGTTTTTTGAAGTAGCGGCTCCCTTGATACGCGAATCTCTGGCGGACCCGACACGCGGCCGCCAGTCACAGCGATCGGAAGTTGTGTTCAACTCGACGCGAGATCTCCTCCCCAGGTCGTGGATATGGTGCCCGAACATCGCCGTCATAGTCACCCCCTGCGGTTTATTCCCACCCCTTTAGTGAAAGAATTGGGCATAACTTTCCGCACGGGCATCGGAATTGCTTATGTGACCACAATTCGGAATCGGCACTCCGATACGGTCGACAGGGCGATGGTTTCGCAGCATTCCGTTACGGGGCCTAATTCGCCCCCAGAGCGTGTGTACTAGCACACCAACTGCCGTACCCTCCAGTCGGATGCAGATATTTATTCGCCCGGGGGTCGGAACAGCCGGCGAGGCCCCAATTCATATCGGCACTTCGACCCGGTCAGTAAAAGGTCGCATAAGGAGATTTCCGGTCCAGCGCCCAAATTCCTCTCCGGGAGCACGTCGCAGGCTGCCGATGCGATCGCATACGGACACCCCTTCGCTCAAACGGGCATAACTTTTCGCTCGGTTCGGTATCGGTTATAAGACCCCAATTTAGAATTGGCACTCAGAGGCTCAACGCCACCTTATTGCCTCAGGCGATAAGATGCCATTTCGGGGTCGAACCCCTTCGTTTTGCACTCCAAAATTGCGATTCTTACGGACGATCTCCCCTATTCCAAGGTTTTTTGGCAGTAGTGACTCCCTCGATTACGTGAATCGCTGGCGGAGCCCACAGCGCAGCCGCCAGTCACAGCGATCGAAGTCATGTTCAACTCGACGCAAAATCTTTTCCTCCGGTCGTGGATATGGGTGCCCGAACATCATGATATAATCACCCCCTCCGGTTAATTCCCACCCTTCAGCGAAAGAATTGGGCATAACTTCCGCACGGGCATCGGAATAGCTTACGTGACCACAATTCGGAATCAGCACTATCAGACGGTCGACAGGGCGCTGGTTTCGTGGAATTCCGTTATGGGGCCAAAATTCACCTCCGGAGCGTGTGTACTAGTACACCGACTGTCGTACCCTCCGGTCGGATGCGGATATTTATTCGCCCGGGGGTCGGAACAGCCCGCGAGGCCCTAATTCAGAATCGGCACTTCGACCCGGTCGGTAAAAGGTCGCATTCGGAGATTTCCGGTTCGGCGCCAAATTCCTCTCCGGGAGCGCGGTCGCGGGCTGCCGATGCAATCGCATACGGACACCCCTTCGCTCAAAAGGGCATAACATTTTGCTCGGTTATCGGAATCGATTATAAGACCCAAATCGGAATCGGCGCTTGACGCCCCTTATTACCTCAGGCGATAAGACGTCGTTTCGGGGTTGAAAAATCTTCGTTTCGCACTCCGAAATTGCGATTCTAGCGGATGATCTCCCCTATTCCAAGGATTTTTGGCCGTAGCAACTCCCTCGATTACGTGAATCGCTGGCGGAGCCCACACGTGGAGCCGCCCAGCCACAGCGATCGGAAGTCGAGTTCAACTCGACGCGAGATCTCCTCCCCAGGTCGTGGATATGGGTGCCCGAACATCACTGATATAGTCACCCCCTGCGGTTTATTCCATCCTTTTCAGTGAAAGAATTGGGCATAACTTTCCGCACGGGCATCAGAATCGCTTTTGTGACAACAATTCGGAATCGGCACTCCAAGACGCTCGACAGGGCGCTGGTTTCGTGGAATTCCGTTCCGGGGCCAAAATTCACCCCCGGAGGGTGTGTACTAGTACACCGACTGCCGTACCCTCCGGTCGGACGCGGATATTTATTCGCCCGGGGGTCGGAACCGCCTGCGAGGCCCTAATTCAGAATCGGCACTTCGACCCGGTCGGTAAAAGGTCGCATTCGGAGATTTCCGGTCCGGCGCTCAAATTCCTCTCCGGGAGCGCAGTCACGGGCTGCCGATGCGATCGCATACGGACACCCCTTCGCTCAAACGAGCATAAGTTTTCGCTCGGTTATCGGAATCGCTTATAAGACCCCAATTCGGAATCGGCACTCAGAGGCGCTCGATGGCACGTTATTTCCTCAGGCGATAAGATGTCTTTCGGGGTCGAAAAACCTTCGTTTCGCACTCCGAAATTGCGATTCTAACGCACGATCTCCCCTATTCCAAGGATTTTTGGCAGTAGCACCTCCCTCGATTACGCGAATTGTTGGCGAAGCCCATACACGGTTATCGGAATCACTTATAAGACCCCAATTCGGAATCGGATCTCGACGCCACCTTATTGCCTCAGGCGATAAGACGCCGTTTCGGGGTCGAAAAACCTTCATTTCGCACTCCGAAATTGCGATTCTAGCGGACGATCTCCCCTATTCCAGGATTTTTGGCAGTAGCAACTCCCTCGATTACGCGAATCGCTGGCGGAGCCCACACGCGAGCCGCCAAGTCATAGCAATCCGAAGTCGTGTTCAACTCGACGCGAGATCTCCTCCCCAGGTCGTGCATATCTGTGCCCGAACATCAGCGATATATCACCCCCGGCGTTTATATTCCCACCCTTTCAGCGAAAGAATTGGGCATAACTTTCCGCACGGGCATCAGAATCACTTTTGTGACAACAATTCGGAATCGGCACTCCAAGACGGTTGGCAGGGCGCTGTTTTCGCAGAATTCATTTTCGGGGCCAAAATTCACCCCCGGAGCGTGTGCACTAGTACACCGACTGCCGTACCCTCCGGTCGGACGCGGATATTTATTCGCCCGGGGGTCGGAACCGCCCGTGAGGCCCCAATTCAGAATCGGCACTTCGACCCGGTCGGTTAAAAGGTCGCATTCGGAGATTTCAGTCCGGCGCCCAAATTCTTCTCCAGGAGCGCGGTCGCGGGCTGCCGATGCGATCGCATACGGACACCCCTTCGCTCAAACGAGCATAACTTTTAGCTCGGTTATCGGAATCGCTTATAAGACCCCAATTCGGAATCAGCACTCAGAGGCGCTCGATGCCACCTTATTGCCTCAGAAAATAAAACATTGTTTCGTGGTCGAAAAACCTTCATTTTGCACTCCGAAATTGCGATTCTAGCGGACGATCCCCCATATTCCAAGGTTTTTTAGCAGTAGCGACTCCCTCGATTACGCGAAACTCTGGCGGAGCCCACACGCGGAGCCGCCCAGTCACAGCGATCGGAGGTCGTGTTCAACTCTATGTGAGATCTCCTCCCCAGGTCGTGGATATGGGTGCCCGAACATCGCCGATATAGTCACCCCCTGCGGTTTATTCCCACCCCTTCAGCGAAAGAATTGGGCATAACATTCCGCACGGACATCGAAATCGCTTATGTGACCATAATTCGGAATCAGCACTATGAGACGGTCGACAGGGCGCTGGTTTCGTGGAATTCCGTTCCGGGGCCAAAATTCACCCCCGGAGCGTGTGTACTAGTACACCGACTGCCGTACCCTCCGGTCGAACGCGGATATTTATTCGCCCGGGGGTCGGAACCGCCCGCGAGGCCCCAATTCATAATCGGCACTTCGACCCGGTCGGTAAAAGGTCGCATTCGGAGATTTCCGGTCCGGCGCCCAAATTCCTCTCCGGGAGCGCGGTCGCGGGCTGCCGATGCAATCGCATACGGATACCCCTTCGCTCAAACGGGCATAACTTTTCGCTCGGTTATCGGAATCAATTATAAGACCCCAATTCGGAAACGGCGCTCGACGCACCTTATTGCCTCAGGCGATAAGACGTCGTTTCGGGGTTAAAAAACCTTCATTTCGCACTCAGAAATTACGATTCTAGTGGACGATCTCCCCTATTCCATGGTTTTTTGGCAGTAGCGACTCCCTCGATTACGCGAAACTCTGGCGGAGCCCACACGCAGAGCTGCCCAGTCAAAGAGATCGGAAGTCGTGTTCAACTCGACGTGAGATCTCCTCCCCAGGTCGTGGATATGGGTGCCCGAACATCGCCGATATAGTCACCCCCTGCGTCTTATTCCCACCCCTTCAGCGAAAGAATTGGGCATAACTTTCCGCACGGGCATCGGAATCGCTTATGTGACCACAATTCGGAATCAGCACTATGAGACGGTGGACAGGCACTGGTTTCGTGGAATTTCGTTCTGGGGCAAAATTCACCCCCGGAGCGTGTGTACTATTACACCGACTGCCGTACCCTCCGGTCGGACGTGGATATTTATTCGCCCGGGGGTCGGAACCGCCCGCGAGGCCCCAATTCAGAATCGGCACTTTGACCCGGTCGGTAAAAGGTCGCATTCAGAGATTTCCGGTCCGGTGCCCAAATTCCTCTCCGGGAGCGTGGTCGCGGGCTGCCGATGCAATCGCATACGGACACCCCTTCGCTCAAACGGGCATAACTTTTTGCTCGGTTATCGGAATCGCTTATAAGACCCCAATTCGGAATCGGCGCTCGACGCCACCTTATTGCCTCAGGCGATAAGACGTCGTTTCGGGGTTGAAATACCTTCTTTTCGCACTCCGAAATTGCGATTCTAGCGGACGATCTCCCCTATTCCAAGGATTTTTGGCCGTAGCAACTCCCTCGATTACGCGAATCGCTGGCAGAGCCCACACGCGGAGCTGCCCAGTCACAGCGGTCGGAAGTCGTGTTCAACTCGACGCGAGATCTCCTACCCAGGTTGTGGATATGGGTGCCCGAACGTCACCGATATAGTCACCCCCTGCGGTTTATTCCCACCCATTCAGCGAAAGAATTTGGCATAATTTCCGCACGGGCATCGGAATCGCTTATGTGACAACAATTCGGAATCGACACTCCAAGACGGTCGACAGGGCGCTGGTTTTGCGGAATTCCGTTATGGGGCTAAAATTCACCCCCGGAGCGTGTGTGCTAGTACACCCGACTGCCGTACCCTCCGGTCAGACGCGGATATTTATTCGCCCGGGGGTCGGAACCGCCCGCAAGCCCCAATTCAGAATCGTCACTTCGACCCGGTCGGTAAAAGGTCACATTCGAGATTTCCGGACCGCCGCCCAAATTCTCTACGGGAGCGCGGTCGCGGGATGCCGATGTGATCACATACGGCATAACTTTTCGTTCGGTTATCAGAATCGCTTATGAGACCCCAATTCGGAATCGACACTTAGAGGCACTCGACGCCACCTTATTGCCTCAGGCGATAAGGCGTCGTTTCGGGGTCGAAAAACCTTCGTTTCGCACTCCGAAATTGTGATTCTAGCGGATGATCTCCCCTATTCCAAGGTTTTTTGGCAGTAGCGACTACCTCGATTACGCGAATCGCTGGCGGATCCCACACGCGGAGCCTCCCAGTCACAGCGATCAGAAGTCGTGTTCAACTTGACGTGAGATCCCTCCCTGTCGTGGATATGGGTGCCCGAACATCGCTGATATGGTCACCCCCTCTGGTTTATTCCCACCCCTTCAGCGAAAGAATTGGGCATAACTTTCTGCACTAGGATCGGAATCGCTTATGTGACCACAATTCGGAATCGGCACTCTGAGAACGGTCCACAGGGCGCTGGTTTCGCGGAATTCCGTTCTGGGGCCAAAATTCACCCCCGGAACGTGTGTAGTACAACGACTACCGTACCCTCCGGTCGGACGTGGATATTATTCGCCCGGGGGTTGGAACCGCCCGCGAGGTCCCAATTCAGAATCGGCACTTCGACCCGGTCGGTAAAACATCAAATTCGGAGATTTCCGGTCTGGCGCCCAAATTCCTCTCCGGGAGCGCGGTCGCGGGCTGCCGATGCAATCGCATACGGACACCCCTTCGCTCAAACGGGCATAACTTTTCGCTCGGTTATCGGAATCACTTATAAGACCCCAATTCGGAATCGGCTCTCGAGCCACCTTATTGCCTCTGGCGATAAGACGTTTCGGGGTCGAAAAACCTTCATTTCGCACTCCGAAATTGCGATTCTAGCGACGATCTCCCCTATTCCAAGGATTTTTGGCAGTAGCAACTCCCTCAATTACGCGAATCGCTGGCGGAGCCCACACGCGGAGCCGCCAAGTCATAGCAATCCGAAGTCGTGTTCAACTCGACGCGAGATCTCCTCCCCAGGTCGTGGATATCTGTGCCCGAACATCAGCGATATAGTCACCCCCTGCGGTTTATTCCCACCCTTTCAGCGAAGAATTGGGCATAACTTTCCGCACGGCATCAGAATCACTTTTGTGACAACAATTCGGAATCGGCACTCCAAGACGGTCGACAGGGCGCTGGTTTCGCGGAATTCCGTTTCGGGTCAAAATTCACCCCCGGAGCGTGTGTACTAGTACACCGACTGCCGTACCCTCCGGTCGGATGCGAATATTTATTCGCCCGAGGGTCGGAACCGCCCGCGAGCCCCCAATTCAGAATCGCACTTCGACCCGGGTCGTAAAAGGTCGCATTCGGAGATATCCGGTCCGGCGCCCAAATTCCTCTCCGGGAGCGCGTCCCGCGGGCTGCCGATCGATCGCATACGGACTCCCCTTCGCTCAAACGAGCATAACTTTTTGCTCGGTTATCAAAATCGATTATAAGACCCCAATTCAGATTGGCACACAGAGGCGCTCGACGCCACCTTATTTCCTCAGGCGATAAGACGTCGTTTCGGGGTCGAAAAACCTTCATTTTGCACTCTGAAATTGCGATTCTAGCGGGCGATCTCCCCTATTCCAAGGTTTTTTGGAAGTAGCGACTCCCTCGATTACGCGAAACTCTGGCGGAGCCCCACGCAGAGCCGCCCAGTCACCGCGATCGGAAGTCGTGTTCAACTCGATGTGAGATCTTTTTCCCCAGGTCGTGGATATGGGTGCCCGAACATCGCCGATATAGTCACCCCCTGCGGTTTATTCCCACCCCTTCAGCAAAAGAATTGAGCATAACATTCCGCACGGCATCGGAATTGCTTATGTGACCACAATTCGGAATCAGCACTCTGAGACGGTCGACAGGGCGCTGGTTTCGCGGAATTCCGTTCCGGGGCCAAAATTCACCCCCGGAGCGTGTGTACTAGTACACCGACTATCGTACCCTTCGGTCGGACGCGGATATTTATTCGCCCGGGGGTCGGAACCGCCCGCGAGCCCCCAATTCAGAATCGGCACTTCGACCCGGTTGGTAAAAGGTCACATTCGGAGATTTCCGGTCCGGCGCCCAAATTCCTCTCCGGGAGCGCGGTCGCGGGCTGCCGATGCGATCGCATACGGACACCCCTTCGCTCAAACTAGCATAACTTTTCGCTCGGTTATCGGAATCGCTTATAAGACCCCAATTTGGAATCGGCACTTAGAGGCGCTCGTGCCACCTTATCGCCTCAGGCGATAAGACGCCGTTTCGGGGTCGAAAAACCTTCATTTCGCACTCCGAAATTGCGATTCTAGCGGACGATCTCCCCTATTCAAGGATTTTTGGCAGTAGCAACTCCCTCATTACGCGAATCGCTGGCGGAGCCCACACGCGGAGCCGCCAAGTCATAGCAACCGAAGTCGTGTTCAACTCGACGCGAGATCTCCTCCCCAGGTCGTGGATATCTGTGCCCGAACATCAGCGATATAGTCACCCCCTGCGGTTTATTCCACCCTTCAGCGAAAGAATTGGGCATAACTTTCCGCACGGCATCAGAATCACTTTTGTGACAACAATTCGGAATCGGCACTCCAAGACGGTCGACAGGGCGCTGGTTTCGCGGAATTCCGTTTCGTGGTCAAAATTCACCCCCGGAGCGTGTGTACTAGTACACCGACTGCCGTACCCTCCGGTCGGATGCGAATATTTATTCGCCCGAGTCGGAACCGCCCGCGAGGCCCCATTCCAGATCGCACTTCGACCCGTCGGTAAAAGGTCGCATTCGGAGATATCCGGTCCGGCGCCCAAATTCCTCTCCGGGAGCGCGTCGCGGGCTGCCGATGCGTCGCATACGGACTCCCCTTCGCTCAACGAGCATAACTTTTTGCTCGGTTATCAAAATCGATTATAAGACCCCAATTCAGAATTGGCACACAGAGGCGCTCGACGCCACCTTATTTCCTCAGGCGATAAGACGTCGTTTCGGGGTCGAAAAACCTTCATTTTGCACTCTGAAATTGCGATTCTAGCGGGCGATCTCCCCTATTCCAAGGTTTTTTGGAAGTAGCGACTCCCTCGATTACGCGAAACTCTGGCGGAGCCCACACGCAGAGCCGCCCAGTCACAGCGATCGGAAGTCGTGTTCAACTCGATGTGAGATCTTTTCCCCCAGGTCGTGGATATGGGTGCCCGACATCGCCGATATAGTCACCCCTTCGGTTTATTCCCACCCCTTCAGCAAAAGAATTGAGCATAACATTCCGCACGGGCATCGGAATTGCTTATGTGACCACAATTCGGAATCAGCACTCTGAGACGGTCGACAGGGCGCTGGTTTCGCGGAATTCCGTTCCGGGGGCCAAAATTCACCCCCGGAGCGTGTGTACTAGTACACGACTATCGTACCTTCGGTCGGACGCGGATATTTATTCGCCCGGGGGCGGAACCGCCCGCGAGCCCCCAATTCAGAATCGGCACTTCGACCCGGTGGTAAAAGGTCACATCGGAGATTTCGGTCCGGCGCCCAAATTCTCTCCGGGAGCGCGGTCGCGGGCTGCCGATGCTATCGCATACGGACACCTCCTTCGCTCAAACTAGCATAACTTTTCGCTCGGTTATCGGAATCGCTTATAGACCCAATTTGAATCGGCACTTAGAGGCGCTCGATCCACCTTATCGCCTCAGGCGATAGACGCCGTTTCGGGGTCGAAAAACCTTCATTTCGCACTCTGAAATTGCGATTCTAGCGGACGATCTCCCCTATTCCAAGGTTTTTTTCAGTAGCGACTCCCTCGATTTCGCGAATCGCTGGCGGAGCCCACACGCGGAACCACCCAGTCACAGCGATCGGAACTCGTATTCAACTTGATGTGAGATCTCCTCCCAGGTCGTGGATGTGGGTGCCCGAACTCGCCCGATATAGTCACCCCTGCGTGTATTCCACCCCTTCAGCGAAAGAATTGGGCATAACTTTCCGCACGGGCTTCGGAATCGCTTATGTGACCACAATTCGGAATCGGCACTCTGAGGACGGTCGACAAGGCGCTGGTTTTCGCGGAATTCCGTTTCGGGCCAAAATTCACCTTCGGAGCGTGGTACTAGTACACGACTGCCATACCCTCCGTCGGACGCGGATATTTTATTCGCCCGGGGTCGCAAAACCGCCCGCGAGCCCCAATTCAGAATCGGCACTTCGACCCCGTCGTAAAAGGTCGCATTATGAGATTTCGGTCCGGTGCCCCCAATTCCTATCCGGGAGCGCGGTCGCGGGGCTGTCGATGCAATCGCATAAGGACACCCTTCGCTCAAACGGCATAACTTTCGCTCGGTTATCGAATTGCTTATAAGACCCCAATCGAATCGGCACACAGAGGCGCTCGATGCCACCTTATTGCCTCAGGCGATAAGGACATCGTTCGGGGTCAAAAAACTTCATTTCGCACTCTGAAATTGCGATTCTAGCGGACGATCTCCCCTATTCCAAGGTTTTTTGTAGTAGCGACTCCCTCGATTACGCGAATCGCTGGCGGAGCCCACACGCGTAGCCGCCCAGTCACAGTGATCCGAAGTCGTGTTCAACTCGACGCGAGATCTCCTCCCCAGGTCGTGGATATGGATGCCCAAACATCACCGATATAGTCACCCCCTGCGGTTTATTCCCTCCCCTTCAGTGAAAGAATTGGGCATAACTTTCCGCACGGGCATCGGAATCGCTTTTGTGACAACAATTCGGAATCGGCACTCCGAGACGGTCGACAGGGCGCCCGGTTTCACCAAATTTTGTTCTGGGGCCAAAATTCGCCCCCGGAGCGTGTGTACTAGTACACTGACTGCCGTACCCTCTGGTCGGACGCAGATATTTATTCGTCCAGGGGTCAGAACCGCCTGCGAGCCCCCAATTCAGAATCGGCACTTCGACCCGGACGGTAAAAGGTCGCATTCGGAGATTTCCGATGCGGCGCCCAAATTCCTCTCCGGGAGTGTGGTCGCGGGCTGCCGATGCGATCGCATAACCCCTTCGCTCAAACGAGCATAACTTTTCACTCGGTTATCGGAATCGCTTATAAGACCCCAATTCGGAATCGGCACTCAGAGGCGCTCGACGCCACCTTATTGCCTCAGGCGGTAAGACATCGTTTCGGGGTCGAACAACCTTCGTCTCGCACTCCGAAATTGCGATTCTAGCGGACGATCTCCCCTATTCCAAGGTTTTTTGGCAGTAGCAACTCCCTCGATTACCCGAATCGCTGGGAGATCCCACACGCGGAGCCACCCAGTCACAGCGATCGGAAGTCGTGTTCAACTCGACTTGAGATCTCCTCCCCAGGTCGTGGATATGGGTGCCCGAACATCGCCGATATAGTCACCCCTGCGGTTTATTTCCCACCCCTTCAGCGAAAGAATTGGGCATAACTTTCCGCAACGGGCATCGGAATCGCTTATGTGACCACAATTCGGAATCGGCACTCTGAGACGGTCGACAGGGCGCTGGTTTCACAGAATTCTGTTTCGGGGCCAAAATTCACCCCCAGAGCGTGTGTACTAGTACACCGACTGCCGTACCCTCCGGTCGACCCGGATATTTATTCGCCCGGGTCGAAACCGCTCGCGAGGCCCCAATTCAGAATCGGCACGTCGCCCGGTCGGTAAAAGGTCGCATTCGGAGATTTCCGGTTCGGCGGCCCAAATTCCTCTCTGGGAGCGCGGTCGCGGGCTGCCGATCCTATCGCATACGGACACCCTTCGCTCAAACGGCATAATTTTTCGCTCGGTTATCGAATCGCTTATAAGACCCAATTCGGAATCGACACTCAGAGGCGCTCGAATTGCCTCAGGCGATAAGACATCGTCTCGGGGTTGAAAACCCTTCGTTTTGCACTCCGAAATTGCGATTCTAGCGGACGATCTCCCCTATTCCAAGGTTTTTTTATGCAGTAGCGACTCCTCGATTACGCGAATCGTTGGCGGAGCCCACACGCGGAGCCGCCCAGTCATAGCGATCGGAAGTCGTGTTCAACTCGACGCGAGATCTCCTCCCCAGGTCGTGGATATGAGTACCCGAACATCGCCGATATAGTCACCCCTCCTGTTTATTCCCACCACACCTTCAGCAAAAGAATTTGGCATAACTTTCCGCACGGGCATCGGAATCGCTTATGTGACCACAATTCGGAATCAGCACTCCGAGACGGTCGACAAGGCGCTGGTTTTGCGGAATTCCGTTATGGGGCCAAAATTCACCCCCGGAACGTGTGTACTAGTACATCGACTGTCGTACCCTCGGGTCGGACGTGGATATTTATTCGCTCGGGGGTCGGAACCGCCCGCGAGGCCCCAATTCCGAATCGGCACTCCGACCCGGTCAGTAAAAGGTCGCATTCAGAGATTTCCGGTCCCGGTGCCCAAATTCCTCTCCGGGAGCGCGGTCGCGGGCTGCCGATGCGATCGATACGGACACGTGCACAACCCCCTTCGCTCAAACGGTCATAGCTTTTCGCTCGGTTATCGAAATCGCTTATAAGACCCCAATTCGGAATCAGCACTCAGAGGCGCTCGATGCCACCTTATTGCCTCGGGGATAAGCTGTCGTTTCGGGGTCGAAAAACCTTCATTTCGCACTCCGAAATTACGATTCTAGCGGATGATCTCCCCTATTCCAAGGTTTTTTTTGCAGTAGCGACTCCCTCGATTACGCGAATCGCTGACGGAGCCCACACGCGAAGCCGCCCAGTCACAGCGATCGGAAGTCGTGTTCAACGCGACGCGAGATCTCCTCCCCAGTCGTGGATATGGGTGCCCGAACATTAAGCATTGTTCTGGCCATGTCCAGCAGTGTTCTATTTTCTTTCTACTACTCCATTTTGTGAGATTTCTTGATCAGAGAAATTGTATTCTATGCCATTTTCTTCACACAGAATTTGACAAACTCTTCTTTTTTAATTCTCCACCATGGTCAGATCTAATACTGATTATTGAAACTTTTGGCTCTTCTTTACTAGTCTACTGAACTTAGAAAGGCTGAAAAGATTTCTATGATTTGGCTTCAAAATGATACCCAGTGTACCTTGGAATAATCATCCACAATTGCATAGCCATAAACTTTTCCTCCAACTTACTGTTCTTATAGGTCCAAACAAGTCCATGTGAATAAGTTCCAATAGTTGGAGGTTGCACTAAGGTCTTGGACTGAAATGAAGTCTTGGTTTGCTTTCCTTTTGCACAGGCTGTATAGATCCAGATTTCTTCATCTTAAGCTCGTAAGACCTTCAACTAGATCATGCTAGATTAATTTCTTAATCACTGATGTGCTTGCATGTCCTAGTCTTCTTGCCACAAATCAGTCTCTTCACTCTTGATAGTTGCAAGACATAAGTAAACTTCTTTCATTCTGCTAATTGTAGAGTGTACAGATTTTGACTCTTGTGCTTCAATATTGTTTTTCCATCCTTTTGAATAATGCACTTTATCATTCTGAAATTTTACCAAGTGATCTTTGTCACACAATTGACTGATGCTAATAAGATTATGTTTTAATGATTCACATACATAACATCTTCTATCAAATCCTTTTCTTGGTTCCTACTGTTCCACATCCTAACACTTTGCCTTTACCATTATCTCTATAAGTGACTTGACCAACGTCATCTCTAAAACTTGTAAACCTTTCTGTCACCTATCATATGCCTTGAGCACCCACTATCCAATACCATTTGGATGCTCTCAAGCGACCCTATAAACAAAATTAAGTTGTAACTTTTGGTACCCAAGTTTTCTTGGGTCCTTGATGGTTAGTCTTTGAAATCCAACTCAAGTGTCTAGTTGTGCAGGTGCTGACTATGTGTCCTTGTTGGTTACAGTGACTACAAAATAAATCATATGCATTTTTTACATGTGTAGTATTTTTAGATTTCGGTTTTGTTTGTAGACATACTGATGACTTTTCTTGGATTTTAATTTTCATTTTCTTTCACAAATTAAAGAGTTGGGTATTTTTCCGGATAGATAATATTTCTTCATTTGTTGGAGGTGTGTATCCTACCCATTTCTTTTTACATGTTTGAGCCTCTTCAGTTTACAACCAAGAGATGTTTTATAGTTAGTAATTTTATATAGTAGCTTTTAGATAAATATTTTCTCTCTTAATTTTTCTTCATCTTTCAATCTTTAGATTTGATTCAATTTCCATGATTTTACTATTTTTAACATTTAAATCTTCACACAGTAGTTCATTTGATCTTTTTGTTAGTTAAATTTGCCCTAATCTTTCTACTTCTTTTTTAGAAAAGTATTAAAATTTTCTTGATTCAGTAATTTAACTTAACTATTTTCATCTGCATAACTATTGTTTTATATTACTCATACAATTCATTAAATGCATCTTCTAGACAATCAAATCGAATTCAGAATATGATGTAAAGGAGGTTTCAGAATTTACCTGGTCTAGTCCTGCCATAAGGGCTTGATTGGCTTGTTCTCTTCTTCTGATTCTAAGCTTGAAGAGTCTGAACTTGTAGGTTTTCTTCATATCCAAGCTGCGGCCATTGCTTCTTCTTGTACTTTCTGAACTTTCTTTCTTTAACTATTTTCTTCTCAAATCTTTCAGCTAGATCTTTCTTTTAAGCTTAGGACATTCTAACTTGTAAGGTCCAGGTTAATTGCACTCATAGCAAGTTGGTTCTTTCTTCTTTTCCTTTTTGAAGTATCTCTTCGACCCGAACTTCTTCTTCTTGGCAAGAATCCTTTGGAGTTTTCTTGACAGCATAGCTTCATCATCACTGTCATCTGATTTCTCTTTTGAATCCTCAGAGGAAGAAGATTCTACAGCTTTCAAAGCATTTGACATTTTCTTTTTCGAAGAGCCTTCAGAGAATCTTTCCATATTGATTTCATGAGCCATTAAAGAACCAATCAATTTATCAATAGAAAGTTCTGTTAGATCATGTGCCTCTTCAATAGCAGTGACCTTAGGGGTCCAGGCATGAGTTAATGATCTTAGAATTTTTCTTACTGTTTCTTCTTAGTAAGAATTTTACCTAGTGAACTCAAACCTACTATTATATTTGAGAATCTATTATACATTTGGGTTATTTTTCATTAGAAGCATTTTGAATTGTTGATATTGGGAGACAAGAATATCTTTCTAGTTTGCTTTACTCTATCAATTCCTTCATAAGTTACTTGTAGTTAAACCCACATTTCTTTAGCAGTTCTACAAGCAGATAATCTGTTAAACTCTCTTTTAGATAAAGTAGAGCATACATAATTCTTGGCTTTATAATTTAGGGATATGTTTCTTTTGTCAGCTATAGATAATGCAGAAGTTCCATCAGCAAGTATAGTAAAGTCACCTTGTTCTATTACCTGCCACAGATCAAAGTCTGTGCCTCTGATGAAGCATTCCATTCTCATCTTCCCATACTGGTAATCCTCACCATCGAACAATGGTGGTCTGGTGACTGACTGACCTTCATATTTGTGAGCTTCAGATGCCATCTTTTCTCAAATATCTCGATTCTTCTGAGAAGACCTCGCTCTGATACCACTTGTTGGATCGAGATAGCATTATAGATATCCTAGAGGGGGGTAAATAGGACTTCTTGTGCTTTTAAAATTTATCTAAAATAGATAACACTAAATAGAGTTGTTAGTACTTAGTGTGGTGTGTGTGAAACAAGTGAGAACTTGGCGGAAACAATCACACAATTGTACAAGAGATTTTATCCTAGTTCGGCCCTTCCTACATGGAAGTCCTACATCCAGTCCCCAAGTAACCTCTTGGGATTTCACTAAACTGCCAAGAACCCTTGGCCTTCTCTCAACTTGAGAGGTATTACAAATCTACTTGCACCTAAGCAAGTCTTCCCTTTCCAAAGGGGTACAAAGACCACCTACACCAGTAGGTCTTCCCTTCACAAGAGGGGCACTGTAGGAAACAAACCTCCTGCGGGTTATCTAACACAAAAATGAAAAACACTTGTGTGTCTGCTCAGAAGAATGAGCAAACACAGAGAATCAAAAAGAGATACAAATAAGAATTAGAGCTTTAACTCTTTTTGAATCTAAGTGGGTGGACTGAGAAGGATCTACAATTACATAATGCCACCCAACAAGAAAAGACTTCTAAAAATAAAAAAGCTTGGAAGTCAAGGAGTAGCAGCTCTCTTTCTCTTTTCAGTAGCTAAGCTTGTGGTGACTCTTGCAATTTCAGATTGGAGTTCAGTGTGGCTGATTGGTTTTTTCTGATTCAAACTTCAGCTTCTATATATGAGCTTCAGAGACTTGATCTTCCCATTTGAAACTATATGTTAGAAACTAGCTGTTTGAAGGATAGTCGTTTATCCTTGGATGTTGACACCTTGAGACTTTTGTTATAACCATCAGTCCTTCAGTTCTTAAAGTCCCAACGTCTTCAGGCTATGTAGGTAGCTTCATGGCTTGATAGATAGCTTCATTAATGTTCTCTAAAGTCCATGCTCAAGATAGAAAGCTAAGCATGTTTCATTAATGTTCTGCAAGCCTGGAAGGACAAGAAGGATATAGATACCTCCATACTTTCGGAGATAGGTGAGATAAAATATATCAAACATGAAGGAGTTCGGACAGACAGAAGTTCAGAGCATTTAAAGATAAACAGTTGTATGGGGAATACAAGGACTTTTCCTGAAAGTCATAGAGTTCTAACAGTGGTAGGTGAGCTCTGACAGATAACACATGCTGCTTATACCTAACATCGCATTTACTGCATAGCAACTGTCAAATGAAAAAAAAAAACTTCTGACAGCAAACAAGAGACCACATTATATAATTATTTCAAATCTTAACAAAGATATTTTATATGGTTATTTTGAATATAATTTTTCTTGCTTAACAAAATATTTAAATAGTGATAGCAAGAAGAACATTATTCTGTAGACATATAAGTGTCATTCTTTTTGTAAAGGATCCCATAGGAATAATGAAATCCAATGAAATAACCAAGATTATAATTTCATGGATTCTGTGGAATGACATATTGCACAAATATTATTAAATATAAGTACATAGAAGTTGATATTTAATACTTCGACTTACAAGAAGTCAGAGTCAAAGACAATAGATGCATACAGATCTTCGACTATATAGAAGTCGTAGTGAGACATTGATTGATAATAGACTTCGACTTTTTAAGAGTCGGAGTGATATAAGTATGTTCATCAATCGATGTCATACTTCGTCTTTTAGGTAGTCAGAGTGCAAAGCAAACAAGCAATAGACTTTGACTTTCAAGGAGTCGGAGTGAAGTACTTCTACTGTATGGAAGTCGTAGTGAGATATCAAACTTCGACTTCTGGAAGTCGGAGTAGAACAAGTTTGTTCATCAATCGATATAATACTTCGACTTTCAAGAAGTCAGAGTAACGTTTGACTTCAACTGTTAAAGAGTCGGAGTAAGGTTCAGTTGATAGGCAATCGGTATAAGGACTTCGACTTTTAGTGAGTCGGAGTCAAGCCAGACTTTGACTTTTCCAAAGATGGAGTACTACCCGTTTGTTCATCAATTGATACAATACTTCAACTTTTCTAAAGTCAGATTCAGTATGATATATAGTATACGTTGTGGACTTAAAGAAATTTCGTGTGACAGTGTTGATACTTAGATTTTGTGTGCATAAATTTTGGCTAAGATATACTACAGTATTATATATGAGAGCCTTTCTATTGTCATATTTATTTTCATAAATTGTGGTATAAATCAATAAATTGATTTAGAAGATATTAAAAGGTTTTGTCGTAGCAAAAACATTATGATTAAATGTTTAGCAATACTTTTAAGGATAGTAGCTCAACAAGGGCAGCAACTCATAGTCGGCCTATCACGACGATCGGACGTTGTGGTCACCTCGGCTCGAGAACTCTTCCCCACAGTGTAAATACGGGTGCACGAACATCGCCGATATAGTCACCCCTTCTGGATTATTCTCACCCATTCTGTGAAAGAACTAGGCGTAACTTTTCGCCCGAGAATCGAAATTGCTTATGTGACCGCAATTCAGAATCGGCACTCCGAGACGGTCGAGAGGACGCCAGTTTTGCGGAATTACGAGTTCGGAGCCCAAAATGCCACCGCGGAGCGTGTGCACTAGTACACCGATTTTTGCACTCCTTCGGTAAGACATGGATATTTCTTCGTCCGATGAT
This sequence comes from Colocasia esculenta, assembly GCA_014218235.1. Classification (NCBI taxonomy): domain Eukaryota; kingdom Viridiplantae; phylum Streptophyta; class Magnoliopsida; order Alismatales; family Araceae; genus Colocasia; species Colocasia esculenta. The sequence continues at coordinate 2,838,968 of CM024758.1, forward strand.
CAGAACCGCACGAGAGGCCCCAATTTGGAATCGGCACTTCGATCCGGTCGGCACTGGGTCAGATTCAGAGATTTCCAGTATGGCGCCTAGATTCCACTCCGGGAGATCGTGCTCTCAATACACTCGGATTTCGACACCCCTTCGGTCAAACGGACATAACTTTCCGCTCGGTTATCGGAATCGCTTATAAAACCCCAATTCGGAATTGGCACTCAGAGGCGCTCGTCACCTATTATAGCCTCAGGTGATAAGATGCTATTTTGAGTCGAAAATCTTTTGTTTCGGGCTCCAAAATTGCGACTCCAGCCGACGATCCACGGTTCTCTTACTGTAACGTTTCCTTGACTACGCGGCTCACCTATGGGGCCGCAAATCATAGTCGGCCTATCACGACGATCGGAAGTTGTGGTCACCTCGGCGCAAGAACTCCTCCCCACGTCGTAAATACGGGTGCACGAACATCGCCGATATAGTCACCTATTCCGGATTATTCTCACCCCTTCTGTGAAAGAATTGGGCGTAACATTCTTTCCATGTATCGGAATCACTTATGTGACTACAATTCGGAATCGGCACTTCGAGACGGTCAAGAGGACACTGGTCTAGTGAAATTCCGAGTTCGAAGCCTGAAAAGCCACTGCGGAGCGTGTGTACTAGTACACCGATGTTCGCACCCCTTCGGTAAGATGCAGATATTTCTTCACCCGGTGATCGGAACCGCCAGCAAGAACCTAATTTGGAATTGGCACTTCGACCCGGTCGGCACTGGGTCAGATTCGAAGATTTCCAATTTGGCGCCCAGATTTCGCTCCAGGAGCACGATCGCAGCTCCCGATGCGCTCAGATTACGATACCTCTTCGGTCAAACGGGCATAACTTTCCGCTCAGTTATCGAAATCACCTCCAATTCAGAATCGACACTCAGAGGCGCTCATCACCGGTTATTGCCTCAAGCGATAAGACGCCATTTCCTAGTCAAAAATCCTTTGTTTCGGACTCCAAAATTACGATTCCAGCCGACGATCCACGGTTCTCTTGCTGTAACGTTTCCTCGACTACACGGCTTACTTGTGGGGCCGCAACTCATAGTCGGCCTGTCACGACGATCAGAAGTTGTGGTCACCTCAGCTCGAGAACTCCTCCACACGTTGTAAATACGGGTGCACGAATATCGCCGATATAGTCACCCCTTCCGGATTATTCTCACCCCTTCTGTGAAAGAACTGGGCGTAACTTTCCGCCGGGTATCGGAATCGCTTATGAGACCATAATTCAGAATTGGCACTCCGAGACAGTCGAGAGGACGTCACTTTTGCGTAATTCTGAGTTCGGAGCCCAAAATGCCATCGCGGAGAGTGTGTACTAGTACACCGATTTTCGTACCCCTTCGATAAGATACAGATATATCTTTGCCCGGTGATCGGAACCGCCCACGTGGCCCCAATTCGGAATCAGCACGTCGTCCCAGTCGGCACTGGGTTGGATTCTGAGATTTTCAAGTCGGGGCCCAGATTCCGCTCCGGGAGCACGATCGCGGCACTCGATGTGCTCGGATTCCGACAACCCTTCGGTCAAACGGCATAACTTTCCGCTCGGTTATCAGAATAGCTTATAAGACCCAATTCGGAATTGGCACTCAGAGGTGCTCATCGCCTATCATTGCCTCAGGTAATAAGAAGGCATTTCTGAGTCGAAAATCTTTCGTTTCGGCTCCAAAATTGCGATTCCAACCGACGATCCACAATTTTCTTGTTGTAACGTTTCCTCGACTACGCGGCTCACATGTGGGTCTGCAATTAATAATCGGCATGTCACGAAGATCGGAAGTTGCGGTCATCTCGGCTTCAGAACTCCTCCCCCACGTCGTAAATACGGGTGTACGAACATCGCTGATATAGTCACCCCTTCCAGATTATTCTCACCCCTTCTGTAAAAGAATTGGGCGTAACTTTCCGCCCGGGTATTGGAATCACTTATGTGACCACAATTCGGAATTGGCACTCCGAGACAGTCGAGAGGATGCCACTTTCGCGAAATTCCAATTTTGGAGCCCGAAATGCCACTGCGGAGCGTGTGTTCTAGTACACCGATTTTTGCTGGACGCAGATATTTCTTCGCCCGGTGATCGAAACCGCCCGCGAGGCCCCAATTCAGAATCGGCACTTCGACCTGGTCGGCACTGAGTTAGATTCGGAGATTTCCGGTCCATTGCCCAGATTCCGCTCCAGGAGCGCGATCACGGCTCCCGATGCGCTCGGATTCTGACACCCCTTCGGTCAAACGGGCATAACTTTCTGCTCGGTTATCGAAATCGCTTATAAGACCCCAATTCGGAATTGGCACTCAAAGGCGCTCGTCACCTATTATAGCCTCACGCGATAAGATGCCATTTTTGAGTCAAAACTCTTTCGTTTTGGGATCCAAAATTGCGACTCCAGCCGACGATCCACGGTTCTCTTACCGTAACATTCCTCGACTACGTGGCTCACCTGTGGGGCCACAATTCTAGTCGGCCTATCACGATGATCGGAAGTTGCGGTCACCTCGGCTCAAGAACTCCTCCCCACATCGTAAATACGGGTGCACGAACATCGCCGATATAGTCACCTTTTCTGGATATTTCTTACCCCTTCTGTGAAAGAACTGGGCGTAACTTTCCTTCTAGGTATCGGAATCGTTTATGTGACCACAATTCGGAATCGGCACTTTGAGACGGTCGAGAGGACACTAGTCTAGTGGAATTATGAGTTCGGAGCCCGAAATACCACCGCGGAGCGTGTGTACTAGTACACCGATTTTTGCACCCCTTCGGTAAGACGCATATATTTCTTCGCTCGATGATCGGAACCACCGGCAAGGACCCAATTCAGAATCGGCACTTCGACCCGGTCGACACTTGGTCAAATTCAGAGATTTCCGATTCGGCACCCAGATTCTGCTCCAGAAGCGCGGTCGCGGCTCCGATGTGCTCATATTACGATACCCCTTCGGTCAAACAGGCATAACTTTCCGCTCAGATATCGAAATCGCTTATAAGACTCCAATTCAGAATTGACGCTCAGAGGCGCTCGTCGCCGGTTATTGCCTCAAGTGATAAGACGTCATTTCCTAGTCGAAAATCCTTTGTTTCGGGCTCTAAAATTGCGATTCTAGCCGACGATCCACGGTTCTCATGCCGTAACATTTCCTCGACTACGTGGCTCACTTGTAGGGCTGCAACTCATAGTCGGCATGTCACGATGATCAAAAGTTGTGGTCACCTCAGGTCGAGAACTACTACCCACATCGTAAATACGGGTGCACGAACATCGCTGATGTAGTCACCCCCTTCCGAATCATTCTCACCCCTTCTGTGAAAGAATTGGGCACAACTTTCCACCCAGGTATCGGAATCGCTTATGTGACCACAATTCAGAATCGGCACTTCGAGACAGTCGAGAGGATGCCGCTTTCGTGGAATTTCGAGTTCGGAGCCCAAAATGCCACCGTGGAGCGTGTGTACTAGTACATTGATTTTTGCACCCCTTCAGTAAGACGCGGATATTTCTTCGCCTGGTGATCGGAACCACCCGCAAGGTCCCAATTCAGAATCGGCGCATCGACCCGGTCGGCACTGGGTCGGATTCTGAGATTTCTGGCCCGGTGTCCAGATTCCGCTGCGGGAGCCCGATCGCGGCACTCGATGCGCTCGAATTCCGACACCCCTTCGTGAAACGCCATAACTTTCTGCTCGGTTATCAAAAAGCTTATAAGACCCATTTCAGAATCGGCACTTAGAGGTGCTCATCGCCTCTTATTGCCTCAGGCGATAAGACGCCAGCGACTCCCTCGATTACACGAATCACTGGCGGAGCCCACACGTGGAGCCGCCCAGTCACAGCGATCGGAAGTCGAGTTCAACTCGACACGAGATCTCCTCCCCAGGTCGTGGATATGGGTGCCCGAACATCGCCGATATAGTCACCCCCTCCGTTTATTCCCCCCCTTCAGCGAAAGAATTGGGCATAACTTTCCGCACGGGCATCGGAATCGTTTATGTGACCACAATTCGGAATCGGCACTTCGAGACGGTCGACAGGGCGTCGGTTTAGCAGAATTCTATTTCGGGGCCAAAATTCGCCCCCGGAGCGTTTGTACTAGTACACCGACTGTCAAACCCTCCGGTCGGACGCAGATATTTATTCGCCACGGGGGTCGGAACCGTCCGCGAGGCCCCAATTCAGAATCGGCACTTCGACCCTTTCGGTAAAAGGTCGCATTCGCAGATTTCCGATCCGGCGCCCAAATTCCTCTCTGGGAGCGCGGTCGCGGGCTGCCGATGCGATCGCATAAGGACACCCCTTCGCTCAAACGGGCATAACGGTTCGCTCGGTTATCGGAATCGCTTATAAGACCCCAATTCGGAATCGGCACTCAGAGGCGCTCGATGCCACCTTACTGCCTCAGGTGATTACACATCGTTTCGTGGTCGAAAAACATTCATTTCGCACTCCGAAATTGCGATTCTAGCGGGCGATCTCCCCTATTCCAAGGTTTTTTTTGCAGTAGCAACTCTCTCGATTACACGAATCGCTGGCGAAGCGCACACGCGGAGCCGCCCAGTCACAGCGATCGGATGTCGAGTTCAACTCGACGCGAGATCTCCTCCCCAGGTCGTGGATATGGGTGCCCGAACATCGATGATATAGTCACCCCTACGGTTTATTCCGACCCCTTCAGCGAAAGAATTGGGCATAACTTTCCGCACGGACATCGGAATCGCTTACGTGACCACAATTCGGAATCGGCACTCCGATACGGTCGACAAGGCATTGGTTTCGTGGAATTCCATTCCTGGGCCAAAATTCGCCCCCGGAGCGTGTGTACTAGTACACCGACTGCCGTACCCTCCGGTCGGACAAGGATATTTATTCGCCCGGGGGTGGAAACCGCCCTTGAGGCCCCAATTCAGAATCGGCACTTCGACCCGGTCGTAAAAGGTCGCATTCGGAGATTTCCGGTCCGGGGCCAAATTCCTCTCCGAGAGCGTGGTCGCGGGCTGCCGATGCGATCGCATACGGACACCCCTTCGCTCAAACATGCATAACTTTTTGCTCAGTTATTGGAATAGCTTATAAGACCCCAATTTGGAATCGGCACTCAGAGGCGTTCGATGCCACATTATTGCCTCAGGTGATAAGACGTCGTTTCAGGGTCTAACAACCTTCGTTTCGCACTCCGAAATTGCGATTCTAGCGGACGATCTCCCATATTCCAAGGTTTTTTGGCAGTAGCGACTCCCTCGATTACGCGAATCACTGGCGGACCCCACACGCGAGCCGCCCAGTCACAGCGATCGGAAGTCGTGTTCAACTCGACGTAAGATCTCTTCCCAAGGTCGTGGATATGGGTGCCCGAACATCGCCGATATAGTCACTCCCTGCGGTTTATTCCCACCCCTTCAGCGAAAGAATTGGGCATAACTTTCCGCACGGGCATCAGAATCATTTATGTGACCACAATTCGGAATCGGCACTTCGAGACGGTCGACAGGGTGCTGGTTTCGCGGAATTCCATTTCGGGGCCAAAATTCTCCCCCGGAGCGTGTGTACTAGTACACCGACTGTTGTACCCTCCGGTCGGACGCGGATATCTATTCACCCAGGGATCGGAACCGCCCGCAAGACCACAAGTCTGAATCGGCACTTCGACCCGGTCGGTAAAAGGTCACATTCGGAGATTTCCGGTCCGGCGCCCAAATTCCTCTCCGGGAGCACGGTCGCGGGCTGCCGATACGATCGCATACGGACACCCCTTCGCTCAAACGGGCATAACGTTTCGCTCGGTTATCGGAATCGCTTATAAGACCCCAATTCAGAATTGGCACTCAGAGGCGCTCGATGCCCCCTTATTGCCTCAGGCGATAAGCCGTCATTTCGCAGTCGAAAAACCTTCGTTTTGCACTCCGAAATTGCGATTCTAGCAGATGATCACCCCTATTCCAAGGTTTTTCGGCAGTTGCGACTCCCTCGATTACGCGAATCGCTGTCGGAGCCCACGCGCGGAGCCACCCAGTCATAGCGATCGGAAGTCGTGTTCAACTCGATGCGAGATCTCCTCCCCAGGTCATGGATATGGGTGCCCGAACATCGCCGATATAGTCACCCCCTCCGTTTATTCCCACCCTTCAACGAAAGAATTGGGCATAACTTTCAGCACGGGCATCGGAATCGCTTATGTGACCACAATTCGGAATCGGCACTTCGAGACGGTCGACAGGGGGTTGGTTTCGCAGAATTCTATTCCGGCGCCAAAATTCCCCCCCGGAGCGTGTGTACTAGTACACCGACTGTCGTACCCTCCGGTCAGACGCAGATATTTATTCGCCCGGTGGTTGGAATCGCCCGTGAGGCCACAAGTCCAAATCGGCACTTCGACCCGGTCGGTAAAAGGTCGCATTCGGAGATTTTCGGTCCGACGCCCAAATTCCTCTCTGGGAGCGCGGTCGCGGGCTGCCGATGCGATCGCATACGGACACCCCTTCGCTCAAACGGGCATAAGTTTTCGCTTGATTATCGGAATCGGTTATAAGACCCTAATTCGGAATCGGCACCCAGAGGCACTCGACGCCACCTTATTGCCTCAGGTGATAAAACGTCATTTCGGGGTCGAACAACCTTCGTTTCGCACTTCGAAATTTCAATTCTAGCGGACGATCTCCCCTATTCCAAGGTTTTTTGGCAGTAGCAACTCCCTCGATTATGCGAATCACTGGCAGAGCCCACAGTGGAGCCGCCCAGTCACAACGATCGGAAGTCGTGTTGAACTCGACGTGAGATCTCCTCCTCAGGTCATGGATATGGGTGCCCGAACATCACCGATATAGTCACCCCCTCCAGTTTATTCCCACCCCTTCAGCGAAAGAATTGGGCATAACTTTCCGCACGGGCATCGGAATTGCATATGTGACCACAATTTGGAATAAGCACTTCGAGACGGTCGACAAGGCGCTGGTTTCGCAAAATTCCGTTTCGGGGCCAAAATTCGCCCCCGGAGCGTGTGTACTAGTACACCGACTGCCGTAGCCTCCGGTCGGACGCGGATATTTATTCGTCCGGGGGTCAAAACCGCCAGCGAGGCCCCAATTCAGAATCGGCACTTCGACCCGGTCGGTAAAAGGTCGCATTCGGAGATTTCCGGTCCGACGCCCAAATTCTTCTCCGGGAGCGCGGTCGCGGGCTGCCGATGCGATCGCATACGGATTCCTCTTCGCTCAAAGAGGCATAACTTTTCACTCGGTTATCGGAATCGGTTATAAGACTCCAATTCAGAATCGACACTCAGAGGCGCTCGATGCCACCTTATCGCCTTAGGCGATAAGACGTCATTCCGGGGTCTAAAAATCTTCGTTTCGCACTCCGAAAATGCGATTCTAGCGGACGATCTTCCCTATTCCAAGGTTTTTTGAGAGTAGCGACTCCCTCGATTACGCGAATCACTGGCGGAGCCCATAGCGGAGCCGCCCAGTCACAGCGATCGGAAGTCGTGTTCATCTCGACGTAAGATCTCCTCCCCAGGTCGTGGATATGGGTGCCCGAACATCGCCGATATAGTCACCCCCTCCGGTTTATTCCCACCCCTTCAGCGAAGGAATTGGGCATAACTTTCCGCACGGGCATCGGAATCGTTTATGTGACCACAATTCAGAATCGGCACTGCGAGACGGTCGACAGGGCGCTGGTTTCGCGGAATCGCGTTTCGGGGCCAAAATTCGCCCCCGGAGCGTGTGTACTAGTACACCGACTCCCGTACCCTCCGGTCGGACGCGGATATTTATTCGACCGGGGGTTGGAACCGCCGGCGAGGCCCCAATTCAGAATCGGCACTTCGACCCGGTTGGTAAAAGGTCGCATTCAGAGATTTCCGGTCCGACGCCCAAATTCCTCTCCGGGAGCGCGGTCGCGGGCTGCCGATGCGATCGCATACGGACACCTCTTCTCTCAAACGGGTATAACTTTTAGCTCGGTTATTGGAATCGGTTATAAGACCCCAATTCGGAATCGGAACTCAGAGGCGCTCGATGCCACCTTTTGCCTCAGGCGATAAGACTTCGTTTTGGGGTTGAAAAACCTTCGTTTCGCACTCTGAAATTGCGATTCTAGCATACGATCTCCCCTATTCCAAGGATTTTCGGCAGTAGCAACTCCCTCGATTACGCGAATCACTGGCGGAGCCCACACAGCGGAGCCGCCCATGCACAGCGATCGGATGTCATGTTCAACTCAACGCGAGATCTCCTCCCCAGGTCGTGGATATGGGTGTCCGTACATCGCCGATATAGTCACCCCCTCCGGTTTATTCCCACCTCTTCAGCGAAAGAATTGGACATAACTTTCCGCACGGGCATCAGAATCGTTTATGAGACCACAATTCGGAATCGGCACTTCGAGACGGTCGACAGGGCACTGGTTTCACAGAATTCTATTCCGGGGCCAAAATTCGCCCGCGGACCGTGTGTACTAGTACACTGACTGTCAAACCCCCCGGTCGGACGCGGATATTTATTCGTCCGGGGGTTGGAACCGCCCGCGAGGCCACAAGTCCGAATCGGCACTTCGACTCGGTCGGTAAAAGGTCACATTCGGAGATTTCCGGTCCGGCGCCCAAATTCCTCTCCGGGAGCGCGGTCGCGGGCTGCCGATGCGATCGCATACGGACACCCCTTTGCTCAAACGGGCATAACTTTTCTCTCGGATATCGGAATCGCTTATAAGACCCCAATTCAAAATCGACACTCAGAGGCGCTCAACGCCCCCTTATCGCCTCAATCGATAAGACGTCGTTTTGGGGTCGAACAACCTTCGTTTCACACTCCGAAATTGCGATTCTAGCAGACGATCTCCCCTATTCCAAGGTTTTTTGGCAGTAGCGACTCCCTCGATTACGCGAATCACAGGCAGACCCCACACGCGGAGCCACCAGTCACAACGATCGGAAGTCGTGTTCAACTCGACACGAGATCTCCTCCCCAGGTCGTGGATATGGGTGCCCGAACATCACCGATATAGTCACCCCCTCCAGTCTATTCCTACCCCTTCAGCGAAAGAATTGGGCATAACTTTCCGCACGGGCATCGGAATTGCTTATATGACCACAATTCGGAATCGGCACACCGATACGGTTGACAGGGCACTGGTTTTGCGGAATTCCATTTCGGGGCTAAAATTCTCCCCCAGAGCGTGTGTACTAGTACACCGACTGTCGTACCGTCCGGTCGTACGCGGATATTTATTCGTCCGGGGGTCGGAACCGCCCGCGAGGCCCCAATTCAGAATCGGCACTTCGACCCGGTCGGTAAAAAGTCGCATTCGGAGATTTCCTGTCCGGCGCCCAAATTCCTCTCCGGGAGCTCGGTCGCGGGCTGCCGATGCGATAGCATAAGGACACCCCTTCGCTCAAACGGGCATAACTTTTCGCTCGTTTATCAGAATCGGTTATAAGACCCCAATTCGGAATCGGCACTCAGAGCCACTCGACGCCACCTTATTGCCTCAGGCGATAAGACGTCATTTCGGGGTCGAACAACCTTCATTTCGCACTCCGAAATTGCGATTCTAGCAGACGATCTCCCCTATTCCATGGTTTTTTGGCAGTAGCGACTCCCTCGATTACGTGAATTGCTGGCGGAGCCCATAGCGCTGCCGCCCAGTCACAGCGATCGGAAGTCGTGTTCAACTCGATGCGAGATCTCCTCCTCAGGTCGTGGATATGGGTGCCCGAACATCGCCGATATAGTCACCCCCTCCGGTTTATTCCCACCCCATCAGCGAAAGAATTGGGCATAACTTTCCGCACGGGCATCAGAATTGCTTATGTGACCACAATTCGGAATCGGCACTCCGATATGGTCGGCGGAGCGCTGGTTTTGCGGAATTCTATTTCGGGGCCAAAATTCTCCCTCAGAGCGTGTGTACTAGTACACCGACTGCTGTACCCTCCGGTCGTATGCGGATATTTATTCGCCCGGGGGTCGGAACCGCCCGCGAGGCCCCAATTCAGAATCGGCACTTCGACCCGGTCGGTAAAAAGTCGCATTCGGAGATTTCCGGTCCGGCGCCCAAATTCCTCTCCGGGAGCTCGGTCGCGGGCTGCCGATGCGATAGCATACGGACACCCCTTCGCTCAAACGGGCATAACTTTCCGCTCGGTTATCGGAATCGGTTATAAGACCCCAATTCGGAATCGGCACTCAGAGGCACTCGACGCCACCTTCGTTTCGCACTCCGAAATTGTGATTCTAGCAGACGATCTCCCCTATTCCAAGATTTTTTGGCAGTAGCGACTCCCTCGATTACGTGAATTGCTGGCGGAGCCCACAGCGCAGCCGCCCAGTCACAGCGATCGGAAGTCATGTTCAACTCGACGCGAGATCTCCTCCTCAGGTCGTGGATACGGGTGCCCGAACATCGCCGATATAGTCACCCCCTCCGGTAGATTCCCACCACTTCAACGAAAGAAATGGGCATAACTTTTCGCACGGGCATCGGAATCGCTTATGTGACCACAATTCGGAATCGGAACTCCGAGACGGTTGACATGGCGCTGGTTTCGAGAAATTTCGTCTTGGGGCCAAAATTCGCCCCTGGAGCGTGTGTAGTGTACACCGACTACCGTACCCTCCGGTCGGACGCGGATATTTATTCGCCCAGGGGTCGGAACCGCCCGCGAGGCCCCAATTCATAATCGGCACTTCGCCCCGGTTGTTAAAAGGTCGCATTCGGAGATTTCCAGTCCGACGCCCAAATTCCTCTCCGGAAGCGCGGTCGCGGGCTGCAGATGCGATCGCATACGGACACCTCTTCACTCAAACGGGCATAACTTTTCGCTCGGTTATCAGAATCGGTTATAAGACCCCAACTCGGAGTCGGCACTCAGAGGCGCTCGACGCCACCTTATTGCCTCAGGCGATAAGACATTGTTTCGAGGTCGAAATACCTTCGTTTCGCACTCCGAAATTGTGATTCTAGCGGACGATCTCCCCTATTCCAAGGATTTTTGGCAGTAGCAACTCCCTCGATTACGCGAATCGCTGGCGGAGCCCACACACGGAGACGCCCAGTCACAGCGATCAGAAGTCGTGTTCAACTCGACGCGAGTTCTCCTCCCCAGGTCGTGGATATGGGTGCCCGAACATCGCCGATATAGTCACCCCCTCCGGTTTATTCCCACCCCTTCAGCGAAAGAATTGGGCATAACTTTCCACACGGGCATCGGAATCGATATGTGACCACAATTCGAATCGGCACTCCGAGACGGTCGACAAGGCGCTGGTTTTTCCAAAATTCGCCCCCGGAGCGTGTGTACTAGTACACCGACTGTCGTAGCATCCGGTCGGACGCAGATATTTATTCGCCCGGGGGTTGGAACCGCCCGCGAGGCCACAAGTCCGAATCGGCACTTCGACCCGGTCGGTAAAATGTCGCATTCGGAGATTTCCGGTCCGGCGCCCAAATTCCTCTCCGGGAGCGCGGTCGCGGGCTGCCGATGCGATCGCATACGGACACCCATTCGCTCAAACAGGCATAACTTTTCACTCGGTTATCGGAATCGCTTATAAGACCCCAATTCAGAATCGACACTCAGAGGCGCTCGACGCCCCCTTATCCACTCAAATGATAAGACATCATTTTGGGGTCGAAAAACCTTCGTTTCGCACTCCGAAATTGCGATTCTAGCGGACGATCTCCCCTATTCCAAGGTTTTTTGCAGTAGCGGCTACCTAGATTATGCGAATCGCTGGCGGACCCCACACGCGGAGCCGCCCAGTCACAGCGATCGGAAGTCGTGTTCAACTCGACACGAGATCTCCTCCCCAGGTCGTGGATATGGGTGCCCGAATATCGCCGATATAGTCACCCCCTCCGGTTTATTCCCACCCCTTCAGCGAAGGAATTGGGCATAACTTTCCGCACGGGCATCGGAATCGTTTATGTGACCACAATTCGGAATCGGCACTCCAAGACGGTCGACAGGGCGTTGCTTTTGCGGAATTCCGTTCTGGGGCCAAAATTCACCCCTGGAGAGTACACCGACTGCCGTACCCTCTGGTCGGACGTGGATATTTATTCGCCCGGGGGTCGGAACCGCCCGCGATGCCCCAATTCAGAATCGGCACTTCAACACTTTCAGTAAAAGGTCGCATTCGTAATTTCCGGTCCGGCGCCCAAATTCCTCTTCGGGAGCGCGGTCGCGGACTACCGATGCGATCGCATACGGACACCCTTCGCTCAAACGGGCATAACTTTTCGCTCGGTTATCGGAATCGCTTATAAGACCCCAATTCGTAATCGGCACTCAAAGGCGTTCGACGCCACTTTATTGCCTCAGGTGATTAGACATCATTTCGAGGTGGAAAAACCTTCGTTTCGCACTCCGAAATTGCGATTCTAGCGGACGATCTCCCCTATTCCAAGGTTTTTTGGCAGTAGCGACTCCTTCGATTACACAAATCGCTGGCGGATCCCACACACGGAGCCGCCCAGTCACAGCGATCGGAAGACGAGTTCAACTTGACGCGAGATCTCCTCCCCAGGCCGTGGATATGGGTGCCCGAACATCGCTGATATAGTCACCCCCTGCGGTTTATTCCCACCCCTTCAGCGAAAAAATTGGGCATAACTTTCCGCACGAACATCGGAATCACTTATGTGACCACAATTCGGAATCGGCACTCCGATACGGTCGACAGGGCGTTGGTTTCGCGGAATTCCGTTCCGGGGCCAAAATTCGCCCCCAGAGCGTGTGTACTAGTACACCAACTGCCGTACCCTCCGGTCGGACGAGGATATTTATTCGCCCGGGGGTCGAAACCGCCCGCGAGGCCCCAATTCAGAATCGGCACTACGACCCAGTCGGTAAAAGGTCGCATTCGAAGATTTCTGGTCCGGGGCCAAATTCCTCTCAGAGAGCGCGGTCGCGCGCTGCCGATGCGATCGCATACGGACTCCCCTTCGCTCAAACGTGCATAACCTTTCGCTCAGTTATCGGAATAGCTTATAAGACCCTAATTCGGAATCGGCACTCAGAGGCGCTCGACGCCACATTATTGTCTCAGGCGATAAGACCTCATTTCAGGGTCGAACAACCTTCGTTTCCCACTCCGAAATTGCTATTCAAGCGGACGATCTCCCCTATTCCATGGTTTTTTGGCAGTAGCGACTCCCTCGATTACGCGAATCACTGGCGGACCCCACACGCGGAGCCGCCCAGTCACAGCGATCGAAAGTCGTGTTCAACTCGACACCAGATCTCCTCCCCAGGTCGTGGATATGGGTGCCCGAACATCACCGATATAGTCACCCCCTCCGATTTATTCCCACCCCTTCAGCGAAAGAATTGGGCATAACTTTCCACACGGGCATCGATATTGCTTATATGACCACAATTCGGAATCGGCACTCCGATATGGTCGACAGGGAGATGGTTTCGCGGAATTCCGTTTCGGGGCCAATATTCGCCCCCATAGCGTGTGTACTATTACACAGACTGCCGTACCCTCCGGTCGCATGCGGATATTTTTTTGCCCGGGGGTCGGAACCGCCCGCGAGGCCCCAATTCAGAATCGACACTTCGACCCGGTCGGCAAAAGGTCGCATTCAGAGATTTCCGGTCCGGCGCCCAAATTCCTCTCCGGGAGCTCGGTCGCGGGCTGCCGATGCGATAGCATACGGACACACCTTCGCTCAAATGGGCATAACTTTTCGCTCGGTTATCGGAATCGGTTATAAGACGCCAATTTGGAATCGGCACTCAGAGGCACTCGACGCCACCGTATTGTTTCAGGTGATAAGACGTCGTTTCGGGGTCGAACAACCTTCGTTTCACACTCTGAAATTGCGATTCTAGCAGACGATCTCCCCAATGTTTTTTGGCAGTAGCGACTCCCTCGATTACGCGAATCGCTGGCGGAGCCCACAGCGCAGCCGCCCAGTCACAGCGATCGGAAGTCGTGTTCAACTCGATGCAAGATCTCCTTCTCAGGTCATGGATATGGGTGCCCGAACATCGCTGATATAGTCACCCCCTCCGGTTTATTCCCACCCCTTCACCGAAATAATTGGGCATAACTTTCCGCATGGGCATCGGAATTTCTTACGTGACCACAATTCGGAATCAGCACTCCGAGACGGTCGACAGGGCGCTGGTTTCGCAGAATTCCGTTCCGGGGCCAAAATTCACCCCCGGAGCGTGTGTACTAGTACACCGACTGTTGTACCCTCCGTTCGGACGCAGATATTTATTCGTCCGGGGCTCAAAACCACCCGCGAGGCCCCAATTCGGAATCGGCATTTCGACCCGGTCGGTAAAAGGTCGCATTCGGAGATTTCCGATCCGGCGCCAAAATTCCTCTCCGGGAGCGCGGTCGCGGGCTGCCGATGCGATCGCATACGGACACCTCTTCGCTCAAACAGGCATAACTTTTCGCTCGGTTATCGGAATCGCTTATAAGTCCCCAATTCGGAATCGAAACTCAGAGGCGCTCGACGCCACCTTAATGCTCCAGGCGATAAGACGTCATTTCGGGGTCGAAAAATCTTCGTTTCACACTCTGAAATTGCCATTCTAGCGGACGATCTCCCCTAGTCCATAGTTTTTTGACAGTTGTGACTCCCTCGATTATGCGAATCGCTGGCGGAGCCCACAGCGGAGCCGCCCAGTCATAGCGATCGGAAGTCGTGTTCAACTCGACGTGAGATCTCCTCCCCAGGTTGTGGATATGGGTGCCCGAACATCGCCGATATAGTCACCCCCTCCGGTTTATTCCCACCCCTTCGGCGAAAGAATTGGGCATAACTTTCCGCACGGGCATCGGAATCGCTTATCCACAAATCGGAATCAGCACTCCGAGACGGTCAACAGGGCGCTGGTTTTGCGGAATTCCGTTCTGGGGCCAAAATTCGCCCTAGGAGCGTGTGTACTAGTACACCGACTGCCGTACCCTCCGGTCGGACGCGGATATTTATTCGCCCAGGGGTCGGAACCACCCGCGAGTCCCCAATTCAGAATCGACACTTCGACCCGGTCGGTAAAAGGTCGCATTCGGAGATTTCCGGTCTGGCGCCCAAATTCCTCTCCGGGAGCGCGGTCGCGGGCTGCCGATGCGATCGCATACGGACACCTCTTCGCTCAAACGTGCATAACGTTTCGCTCGGTTATTGGAATCGGTTATAAGACCCCAATTCGGAATCGACACTCAGAGGCGCTCGACGCCACCTTATCGCCTCAGGCGATAAGACATCATTTCGGGGTCGAAAAACCTTCGTTTCGCACTCCGAAATTGTGATTCAAACAGACGATCTCCCCCATTCGAAGGTTTTTTGGCAGTAGCGGCTACCTCGATTACGCGAATCGCTGGCGGAGCCCACACACAGAGCCGTCCAGTCACAGCGATCGGAAGTCGTGTTCAGCTTGATGCGAGATATCCT
Source organism: Colocasia esculenta (assembly GCA_014218235.1). Classification (NCBI taxonomy): domain Eukaryota; kingdom Viridiplantae; phylum Streptophyta; class Magnoliopsida; order Alismatales; family Araceae; genus Colocasia; species Colocasia esculenta. Next base: position 2,854,432 of record CM024758.1, read on the forward strand.
CCCCAGGTCGTGGATATGGGTGCCCAAACATCGCCGATATAGTCACCCCCTGCGGTTTATTCCCACCCCTTCAGCGAAGGAATTGGGCATAACTTTCCGCATGGACATCGGAATCGTTTATGTGACCATAATTCGGAATCGACACTCCGAGACGGTCGACAGGGCGCTGCTTTCGCGGAATTTCGTTCTGCGGCCAAAATTCGCCCCTGGAGCGTGTGTACTAGTACACCGACTGCCGTACCCTTCGGTCGGATGCGGATATTTATTCGCCCAGAGGTCGAAACTGCCCGCGAGGCCCCAATTCAGAATCGGCACTTCGACCCGGTCGGTAAAAGGTCGCATTCGAAGATTTCCGTTTCGGCGCCCAAATTCCTCTCCGGGAGCGCGATCGCGGGCTGCCGATGCGATCGCATACGGACACCTCTTTGCTCAAACGGACATAACTTTTCGCTCGGTTATCGGAATCGACACTCAGAGGCGCTCGACGCCACCTTAATGTCTCAGGCGATAAGACGTCGTTTTGGGGTCGAAAAACCTTTGTTTCACACTCCGAAATTGCCATTCTAGCGGACGATCTCCCCTATTCCAAGGTTTGTTGACAGTTGCGGCTCCCTCGATTATGCGAATCGCTGGCGGAGCCCACAGCGGAGCCGCCCAGTCACAGCGATCGGAAGTCGTGTTCAACTCGACGTGAGATCTCCTCCCCAGGTCGTGGATATGGGTGCCCGAACATCGCCGATATAGTCACCCCCTCCGGTTTATTCCCACCCCTTCAGCGAAGGAATTGGGCATAACTTTCCGCACGGGCATCGGAATCGCTTATGTGACCACAAATCAGAATCCGCACTCCGAGACGGTCGACAGGGCGCTGGTTTCGCGAAATTCCGTTCTGGGGCCAAATTTTACCCCAGGAGCGTGTGTACTAGTACACCGACTGCCGTACCCTCCGGTCTGACGCGTAGATTTATTCGCCCAGGGGTCGGAACAAACCGTGAGGCCCCAATTCAGAATCGGAACTTCGACCCGGTCGGTAAAAGGTCGCATTCGGAGATTTCCGGTTCGGCGCCCAACTTCCACTCCGGGAGCACGGTCGCGGGCTGCCGATGCGATCGCATACGGACACCCCTTCGCTCAAACGGGCATAACTTTTCGCTCGGTTATCGGAATCGCTTATAAGACCCCAATTCGGAATCGGCACTCATAGGCTCTTGACGCCACCTTATAGCCTCAGGCGATAAGACGTCGTTTCAGGGTCGAAAAACCTTCGTTTCGCACTCCGAAATTGCAATTCTAGCGGACGATCTCCCCTATTCCAAGGTTTTTTGGCAGTAGCGGCTACCTCGATTACGCGAATCGCTGGCGGAGTCCACACGCGGAGCCGCCCAATCACAGCGATCGGAACTCATGTTCAACTCGACGCGAGATCTCCTCCCCAGGTCGTGGATATGGGCGCCCAAACATCGCCGATATAGTCACCCCCTGCGGTTTATTCCCACCCCTTCAGCGTGTTGGATCGAAATGGCAAATACACAGTCCTAGAGGGGGGGTGAATAGGACTTTTCTAGCTTTTAGAAAATTCTTCTGAAAATCACAACACTAAATAAATATGTTAGTGCTTGGTGTGATGTGTGTGATTCAAGTGAAAGAGCTTGGCGGAAACAACACACAGAAGATTGCACAATAGATTTATCCTGGTTCGGCCCTTCCTACATGGAAGTCCTACATCCAGTCCTCAAGCCAACCACTTGAGTTTTTCACTAAACTGCCAAAAGGATTTGGCCTTCTCTCACCCTTGAGAGGTAATTACAACACCCACTTGCTCCACAGCAAGTCTTCCCTAAACAGGGGTAAAACACAATTGCCTTATACCAAAGGCCTTCCCTTCACAAGAGGGGTAAAGCAGAAAAACTTCTGCAGAAATATCAGACAAAGAAACCTTGTGTGTTTGCCTCAAAGATGAGCACAAAACACACACTTTCCAGCAGGATTGAATGAAGAGAAGTGAAGACTGAATCCTAGCTGAAGCTACTTGAGTGGACTTTAAACGAAGGAGCAATTACAATTGCCACCCAACAGACAGATCCTCAGAACAGAAATTCCTGAAGATGAGCTCTCACACAGAGGCTGAACAGGAAGACTTAGAGAGCTTGCAAGATGAGCTTTTCAGAGAGATAGCTTGAAGGAATTTCTCTTTTTGTGCACACTTCGAAAATTGTTGTGTATCATGAGCTCTTCTCCATCTCTTTATAATCTTCAAAAGAACTAGCCGTTGAGAAAGATAGCCGTTGGAGTAAGATGGTTGTTGCATACTATCCGTTTGAGGAGAGTTTTGAGGATCCTTTGGATCTTGGACTTATATCCATAGAGTCTTGAATCTTTGCCTCTTTCCAAAGTCCTTTTTGGAAGCATGAGCCGTTGTCACAGCTAGAAGATAAGCTCTTTGAGACTTGAGCTGAGCAACTCATGCTAAAACATGCGTTCTAATAAATGCCTGTTTGAAAGGACAAGACAAAGACAAAAGCAAATCCATACCTTTGTGGTAGGTGAGTCAGTGAAGTACAACACATAGTATGGAACCTAGTATTCTTAGTCCTTTCGGAAAATAAGGAAGACAGACAAAAGTTGAGGTATGGGTCTATCATTGGTAGGTGAGATGGTTAATACCATGCGTCTGTTTTACATAAATGCTTTGAGTCTTTTTAGAAAGAATAGATTGAGGCAACGGACATCAAAACCAGAAGTATATTTCAGAGAAATAATTTTTTACAGGAATGTAAATATGTGAATGAACTGAATTTGTTGTCAAAAAATATATTAAAATAATAGTCTTGTACGATCTTAGGAGTATATGATAAGCAACAGGAAATATGTCATAGATTTTATATTTTTCGAACAGGAATGACAATTTAGAACTGACAAAGGTACTATAGCTGATAGTGTAGTTGAATTCAGTAGAACAGGTAATTCGACTCAGAAAGTGAACATGATTCGATTTAGAAAGAATAGTGTAATTCGACTCAAGAAGGAAATCGTTAGACGAATGAGGTGTAAAGTTATGAGTCGAATACAGTGTAAAAACGTTTCGACTGTATGAATCGAAGTCATGAGTCGAATACAGTACAAAGACATTCGACTGTATGAGCTGAAGTCATGAGTCGAATACAGTACAAAGACGTTCGACTGTATGAGTCGAAGTCATGAGTCGAATACAGTATAAAGTTGTATACTTAGAAAAGCTTTGGTCTTTTTGGATATTGAAGCTGTCTAGAAATTTTTGTAGTATATCTATATTTTTGAAATAAATATATATAACTGAGAATTTATCATGGTAGACGCAAAATATTCATTTAAAGATTTGTCTTATCAAAAATACTTAATTTCCTGAAGTCTTGGAGGAAGTTGCTTCAACAATTCTCCCCATTTTTGTTAATGACAAAAAATCTTTAAATGGTAGCTAGCTGATAGCCTGAATATATATAAAACTTTGATACAAGAAACTGAGTAGCTGCCTTGTCTTTCTTTTCTCCCCCTTTGTGACATTAACATAAAGGATATGAATGTAGGTAATGCAAGAGACAGGAGAAGATAGTAAATGCGTGGACCAAAAAGATAAGTGTTGGAGTTACAACTTTCAGAAAAACAAAAAAAAATAATACAATGTTTTTCAGTTGATGCCAGAGCTAGGAAGATAGAGAGCTGGGGGAATTTTAGCCAAGAATGGCTCTATAAGATTCCAAAGCTTTAGCTCATTGGATGGGAAAATGTGGTCAAACTTTGAAGGATCCACATTGTATGTAGAGCTGGTGAAGGGTAATTTCTTCAGAGATTTGATGTGGCGTCTTCTGTAAAAGGCGCGCTTGAGGTTAGCCTTGTATGGATCCGTTATATATCGGATTTGAAGGGGAGTGAACTTCTTAGAGACTGCCAGTGATAAGAACTCATGCAGAGTGATGTTCCAGTGGAGACCAGAGGAGAGGGCTGCATCCTTGGCCTGATAATAGTATGAGTATCTGTGTGCCCATTTAAGGCCTAGGTGCTTTCTTAGGTCAAGGAGGCTCTTGGAGTGATACTCATTCAGAGTGAGTTTCATTTTCTGGCACTTAAGATGATGATCTGGATAAGCTTTCTCCCATTGATCAGCAGTGAACCGTTCGGATTCAGCAAAGCTTAGTTGGAGGTCAAGAAGGTTCTTCTGAAATTTGTGTAAGTGAAGAAAGATGAACCTCTGAAAGCTGAGCTTAGACTTGTACTTGATCCGAAGGAATCTATTGTAGAGGGTAGTAGCAAATGCACCTCTATAGAGAACTGCTCCTACAAGGGGTGGATGGAGATCAGATAACAAAGCTGCTGTCATTGATGGAACCACTGGCCTTTGACCTCTGATGAGCATGTCATATTGTCCTCGAGAGACATCATGCAGACCAAGTTTGAACCTCTCAAAATTAAAGGCTTTCATGGCAGTGAATTTGGCCTGAGATTCTCTGAGAAGAGTGGCAAAGAGATCATGAAACGGAGAGAGATGTGAGTATAGATTTTGAGATGGTGGTTTCGTGATTGGGCTTCTTGAAATCTCATGGCTTCTTCAGGGTAGAGATCAACAAACTCTTGAGGAGTCAGACAGTGGCTCTTCTGAGAAACCACTTGAAGTTCAGAGATTGAGACCTGGGAGGTGTTGATCAAAGATGGAAGCCAGTGTTCAAAAGTAAATCCTGGCATGTTGTGGATTTCAAGAAAGGCTCTAATTTGAAGATATTCACTAAATAGAGCCATGAACTGAGAAGAATGGTAGACAAAGGCATACCAAAAAGGAGGAAAGAGTAAGGCTGCTTTGTGTCCCAAATTAGGACCACGGGAAGCTGGTAATTGGAGACTGGGAACCATTTCAATGATTTGTAAATGGGTTTGCTAAGAGCCAGGTTTGGGAATAGTGGGCAGAGATGAATAAAACTGAGGAGGTTGGGTAGACAGGGTTATTGCTACGTCCTTGAGTGGCTTCGGTTGGTATTGCAAAGGGTAGATAGAAATTTGATATCCTTGAAGAGTGGATCTACTGGGATGCTTGGCGAAGGCATATCGAGAGCAGAGGATGAGGGTGTTGTAGGATGATTTCTGGAGGGTTAACAACAGGAGGGGCCGGAGAGGTAGGTCTGGAAGAAGAAAAGGGACGGATAGGATGGCCATCTTTCACTAGCCTTCTCTTAACCTTTCTCTTAAAAGTGAGAGTTTCAGAATCCTGAAGAGGTCTTTTTCCTAGGGGTCCCTTTTTCTCAACTGCTGCCATACCAGGCTGCTGATCAGCCACTACTCCTGTTGCTGCTCCTGATGCTGCTCTTGAGTAGGTTGATAAACAACTAATTCTAGAGGAGGCTTGGGAGCTTGCTCATCCTTCTGCTGGGTTTCATCGGAAAAGGGCTGCTGGTCAGCCTGGATCTCTTGATCCTTTTCTACTACTTGCTCAAGCACTTGATCTTTAGAACTTTTTCTTGAGTTGACTCTTGGTGCTGAGGCTCTTGAGCAGTAGCTGCTTCTTCTTCTTGCTGCTGTGAGGGTGAAGGCCCTGTTGGCTTGGGAGTGCCCTGCTGGCACACTAGCTGAAGCATAAGCTCTTTTATCTGCTTCACCTCATCAGCTAAACTGTCAAACTTGACATCAATCAGTTCAACTTGCATATGAAGAAGAGATAGATTTTCTTGTTGGGATTGAACAAGCTCCAGAATTGAGCCAAGATGGCTACTACTCTCCCCCTGAGACCTTGGCCGGGTCTCAAATTGAGAAGGGGAGTAAGAAGGATCTCTCTCTTCAAACATTTGTTCCATAGGTGGGACAGGAACATCCTCAGATAGAATTCCTTTACCTCTGAGATCTTTCAAAACTTCACGTACAGTTTCAGAGGGAGCATCTTGCTCATTAAAAGAGGAGGAGGCAGGAATCTGAACTTCTTCATTTTGAACTGGAGGAGGGATAGCTGAAGAAGGAGGCTGAACAAACATATCTGACCTTTCTGGATCTGCTGGGGCTTCAATTTGAATATTTGTGATAGGAAAGTCTTGGGTGAGCATGGAGACTAATTTTTCATCTGAATACACTTCATGCTCACACTCCGGAACAGAGTCTTTAAACCACAAGTTTTGCTTCTTTCCAACTAAGGAGTAATGACTCCTTCTAAGAGTGATGAGTCCAATTTTCTCTCTGGTGCTCACAGGCACTTCTTCAGACAAATCCACAGAAAATTTCTTAAAGATTAAGGTAAGCAAAGACCCATACGGTAGAGACTCTTGTAGGTCCTTTGCTGCTATCATTTTCTCTAAGATAACTGCTGGAAGATTGACTTTGCGCCTCTGAATAGCCCAAAAGAGTAGATTCCCATCTCTGGTTGTGATGGAGGAATGGGTACCTGCTCTAGGGGTTATAATATTGGTGATGATACTGTGAATCAACCTCTTCTCTGCAGATAGCTCATTTACTTGCAGACCTCCTTGCACAGAGTCCCCAGATTCCCAATAATCCCTAGCTTCTGTTTCTCTAAGGGAATGAACTCACTGAGACAGTGTCCGATATTAGGACAATCCAATAGCTCCACAAGATATTCCTCAGAGATGGTGACTCTGGTTCCTTTAACATACCCTACAATGGTGTTTCCAGTTGAAATTTTCAGGGAGGCATAGAAAGACCTTACTGCACTGGCCACAAAAGGTTCTGAAATCTGACATAGCTTGGTCCACCCCATTTCTGCGAGGGTTTCCTCTACCCATGCTAGACTGCCATTCAGGATGAGAGAACTCAACGGACTTCCCGGAACAAATGGGAATCTTGGCTAGACGTTGGAGTTGGTCAGAGGTGAGTTGAACGGTGTCTTGAGCCCTAGAAGATTCCATCTAGACAAACGGACAAGAGGGAAACTTAGGAGACCTTCAGAGGAGAAGGAGATATACTCGAAAAGAGTTAAAGATCCTACCTTTTTCTCGAAAGGATGAGGTCTATCAGAGGGCTTCTGAAGTTTCATCATCGGAGAGCAAGAAGGCGCGAAGAAGAAGACAGAGCAGTCGAGGAGAGATTTCAAATGGGTGTTTCTTAAGGAAACGGGGGATATTTATAAAAGAGTCGGATGACGACCGTCTCTTCATGAAAGGTCGTGATTTGAGTTACGAAGAGACAAGCCTTGATAGAGAGTTAATTAAGGAGGTTTAAATGATAAGACGTTTCAGGAACTTAAGTAAGTCGATTTAAGGATTCGACTGCATCAGTCGACTGACAATTTTTTAACATGAATCGAATACCTTGATTCTTCATGAATCGAATGTATCAGTCGATCTTTTACTTAAAAAAAACAGGATATATTTTCACAGAGAATAGAATATTCTTCAAGCATGATAATTTAGGAAAACTTTAATCAGATTGCACATACCAATTTCTCTTCTAATAGATGTAAATCTATCTTCTGGTAGGGGTTTTGTAAAAATATCTGCTAATTGATTTTCTGTAGAAACAAATTCAAGAGAGATGTTTCCATTACTTACATGATCCCTGATGAAGTGATGTCTAACCTCAATGTGCTTTGTCCTTGAGTGCTGAATTGGATTTTTGGTTAAATTGATTGCACTTGTATTATCACACAGCATTGGAATTTCTTGAAGTTGATGACCATAGTCTTCCAGTTGGTGCTTAATCCATAGTAGTTGAGTACAGAACTTCCAGCTGCAATGTATTCAGCTTCTGTAGTGGATAAGGCTACTGAGTTCTGTTTTCTGGAGGACCAAGATATCAAACATCCTGCAAGGAGTTGACAAGTACCACTGGTGCTTTTTCTATCTAATTTGCATCCAGCGTAGTCAGCATCACTATATCCAATTAACTTAAATTCTGAACATCTGGGAAACCATAAACCTAATTTACTTGTATTAATAAGATATCTAAAAATTCTTTTAACAGCAAGAACATGTGATTCTTTTGGATCAGCTTGAAATCTTGCACATAAACAAACACTGAACATTATGTCTGGCCTACTTGCAGTGAGATAGAGTAGTGATCCTATCATTCCTCTATAAATTTTCTGATCTGCCTTTTTACCAAGGGGATCACTATCTAGCTTAATGCCTGAGCTCATAGGTGTACCTAAAGGCTTACATTTGTCAAATCCATACTTGATTAGTAGATCTGAGATGTATTTGGTTTGACATATGTGAGTCCCTTCTTTGGTTTGCTTGATTTGTAATCCAAGGAAATAATTTAGTTCACCCATCATGCTCATTTCAAATTCACTTTGCATCAGTTCTTCAAAGAATTTGCAGAGTGATTCATTAGTAGAACCAAAGATAATGTCATCAACATAAATTTGTACAATTAGAATTTCATCTGAAAATTTTTTGATAAACAGAGTACTATCTACTTTTCCTCTTACAAAATCATGTGATATAAGATAAGCACTTAGTCTTTCATACCAAGCCCTTGGAGCTTGTTTCAAGCCATACAGTGCTTTCTTTAATCGAAAAACATGATCAGGATTTTTAGTATCTTCAAATCCGGGAGGTTGCTCAACATACACTTCTTCTTTTATAAAACCATTCAGAAAAGCACTTTTAACATCCATCTGAAATAAGTTAATATTAAGAGAGCAAGCATATGCTAATAGAATCCTGATTGCCTCTAATCTAGCAACTGGAGCATAGGTTTCATCAAAGTCTATGCCTTCCTCTTGGGAGTATCCTTGAGCCACAAGTCTGGCCTTGTTCCTAGTGATTACTCCTGATTCATCCATTTTGTTTCTAAAAACCCATCTGGTTCCAATAACAGGATGGTCAGAAGGTCTAGGCACAAGTGTCCAAACTTTACTGCGTTGGAACTGATTTAGTTCCTCTTGCATAGCAAGGATCCAAGATTCATCATTCAGTGCATCATTGATTGTCTTAGGCTCAATTTGTGAAACTAAAGCAGAGAAATCACTTGGAATTTGCATACCTCTTGTTCTTAACCTAGATTGAGGATCACCAATTATGTTTTCTTTAGGATGATCCCGGTGGTACCTCAATTCTTTAGGTAGTCCTTCTTGTGATTCTTCTTGTTGTTGAAGATCTTCTAGTGGAGGATCTTCTGATTCTTCATCTTTGTTTTGTTCTTCTTCAAGAGAAGTCTTTTCAAGATCCCTGCAAAGATTATCAACACCATCTTCCTCTTCTTCTATCCTTTTGATAGAGGGGTTAGTTTCATCAAACAAAACATGCACAGTTTGTTCTATCGTTAATGTCTTTCTATTGAACACTCTATATCCTCTAGGTTTGGAGACATATCCTAGCAGAAAACCTTCATCACTTTTAGCATCTAATTTTCCTAAGTTATCTTTACCATTGTTTAAAATAAAACACTTACAGCCAAAAGGTCGAAGATGACTGATGTTGGGCTTCTTATCCTTGTATAATTCATAAGGAGTCTTCTTCAGGATGGGTCTGATCATACATCTGTTGATAATGTAGCAAGCTGTATTTACTGCTTCTGCCCAGAAGTATCTTGGTAAATTATACTCATTTATCATAGTTCTGGCCATATCCAGTAATGTTCTGTTCTTTCTTTCTGCTACACCATTTTGTTGAGGTGTTCTGGGAGCTGAGAAATTGTGTTCAATACCATTTTCTTCACAAAATTCAGAAATTCTTCATTTTTGAATTCTCCTCCATGATCAGATCTAATACTGGTAATCTGAAATTTTTATTCTTCTGAACAATTTTGCTGAATTTCAGAAAGGCTTGAAAAGCTTCAGATTTGGCTTGTAGAAAAGACACCCAAGTATATCTTGAGTAATCATCAACTAATACATAGCCATAGACTTTTCCTCCAAGGCTGACTGTCCTCATAGGTCCAAATAGGTCCATGTGAATCAATTCCAGAGGTTTGGAAGTTGTAACAATTGTCTTGGACTGAAATGAGGTCTTGGTCTGCTTTCTTTTGCACATGCTGAGCATATTCCAGATTTTTTAATTTTCATCTTGGGAAGACCCTCAACCAGATCATGCTTTAATAATTTCTTGATTACTGAAGTGCTTGCATGACCAAGTCTTCTGTGCCACAAATCAGCTTCTTCGCTTTTGGTAGTAGCCAAACAAAGATTTACTTCTTTTAATTCTGCTAGTTGCAAAGTGTACAGGTTCTTTACTCTTTGAGCTTCAAACACCTTTTTGCTGTCCTTCAGAATTACACACTTATCATTCTGAAAACTTACTAAATGACCCTTATCACATAATTGACTGATACTGATTAGATTGTGCTTGAGACCTTCTACATACATGACATCTTCAATTAAGTCTTTTCCTTTAGTACCAATAGTTCCACACCCTAGCACCTTTCCTTTTCCATTGTCACCATAGGTAACTTGACCAGATTCTTTTCTAAAACTTGTAAATAGCTTCTTGTCACATGTCATATGCCTTGAGCATCCACTATCCAAATACCATTTGGATGCCCTCAGCTGACCCTGCAAATAAAGCTAAGTTTAACTTTTGGTACCCAAATTTTCTTGGGTCCTTGATGGTAGTTTTAGGAATCCATCTTAAGTTTCTAGTAGTGCACGTGCTAACTGTGTGACCTAGTTGGTTGCAGTGTGTACAACATAAATCGAAAGAATTCTTCTTGTGTATATTTCTGTTGTATTTCTGTTTTTGTGCATAAGCATGTTGATTTACCTTTTTGGTACTTTTATATCATCCTCTTTTACAAATTTAGGAGTTGGATATATTTTAGGATAAATAATATGTTCTTCATTTTGTGGGGGTATATAACCTACTCCATGTTTCCTTTTTCCTTTTCTTGCACCTTTCAGATTTATAAATAATGAAGTTTTGCAGGTAGTTATTTTATCTAAAGTGGCTCTTAGATAACTATTTTCTTCTTGCAATTTTTCTTCATTCTTCAGTTCTCTTAGATTTGATTCTAATTCTAATATCTTGTTATTCTTATTTTTCAAATCTTCACATAATAGTTCATTAGCTCTTTGGTTTCAGTTGAATCTTTCTTTAACCTTTCAACTTCATTTTTAAGAAAGGTATTGCTCTTTTCTTGGTTTAACAAATTTAGCTTAATTATTTTTGTTTGTTTTACAGTGTAGAGCGAGATTTGACCCATCTCCCGCAAGGCTCTTTTGGCCCATTAAGCCAGTTTGACTATTTGTTGACCAGCCTCAGATACCATGTAGACGGCAGCAGCGATGGCCGCGACTATGGGTGACGGCAATCCCCCTGGAACGTTGTCCCATGTTGGGTCCACTTTCATGGACTTTTGAATGCTTTTGGCGGCCTGATCCTGGACAGAAACAGGGTTTACCTGGTTGCGCAACTACCCCTGAGATTCCAACCCACTTGCACCATTCTCTCGGCCATGCAACGAATGTAGCCGTTTCAAAGCGGAATATGGGCACACCTAGGCCACCCCATTTGACCCAGTAAAAATCCACTTGGCCTCTCCTATTGGTGGACCTTTAAGCATGGATTGCCAAGTGTGCAAGTGTGTTTCTTCACACTTGAGATCCAAGGCTCTCAACCCCGAGCTTCACTTGTCTATATAACCTCCCTTTGAGCCCTCTGAGCCAGGAAGGAGAGGCTAGACGTCCATATGCTGAAGCTTTGAGAGGAGGAGAGAGAAAATTTTACCTAACCTTCCACCACTATCCTCTTCACTTCTCCACACTTGGGAATCCAGGAGACTTGCTTTGGAGCTGGAGGAGCCCTTGCAAGGAGCTAAACATCAACAACGAGGATCCTCTCCTTCATATTCTCTCTTTCCTTTCCTTTACTTTAGTAATTTACTATTGCACACACCTTCCACTCACGCTAGGCACGTAGGTCACCTTCTACACACCTAGAAAGGGGTTTCCCACAAAAAAACAGAGGGAAGAAGGGTGGTATAGCATTTGGCCACCCCTCTTCTCAAGTCTGCAACCGGTACGGGACTTCCTTGGGTTTTCATACTTCGTTTTGAGCATTTACCACACTCCCTAGAGTCTAATAGAGTCTTGTTTTGGCGGAATGAACCTCAGAGGAAGACGGAGCTCTTATCCTTTTTCGAATCCTGATTCCGGCCTTGCCGAATGGAGGAGAAGTTGAAGTCCACCATCACCGCACAACGCGAGGCCACTGCACCGACGTGATACAGCAATCCCTTGGCACATGTAAGGCCCTGGCGATCACCAATCCCCTTCGTTTCGTTGTTTGCCTTCGTTTTCCTTCTAGTCAACTCATGTCAACCGGAGGGTCAACGTGGTAACCGGCGCACCCTCATCGCCACGAGAGTCCCTGGCGGCGTCCGCAAGCATCCGAGAGATTCCGGTGACGGAGCGGAAACGAACCATCTACACAACGGACTTATATTTGTCATAAAGTTCATTGAAGGCATCCTCTAGACTGTCTGAATCAGATTCTGAGTGGAAGTAAAAGATGTTTTGAATTTACCGGTTCTAGTCCTGCCATGAGGGCTAGATTAGCCTTTTCTTCTTCTTCAGATTCTGAGCTGGAGGAGTCTGAGCTGGTAGCATCTTCGTTGTCCCATGTTGCTGCCATAGCTTTCTTTTTTAACTTTTTGAATCTCTTTTCTTTTCCCTTCTTCTTTTCAGATTTTTCTGCTTGGTCCTTCTTTTTGAGTTTGGGACACTAGATTTGTAATGCCCCGGCTGGTTGCATCTAACAGGTTAGCTCTTTCTTTTTATCTTTCTGAGAAGACTTTCTTGAGCCAAACTTTTTTTCTTAGCTAATATTCTTTGTAATTTCTCGAGAGCATAGCCTCTTCATCACTGCATCTGATTTTTCTTTGGAGTCTTCGGATGAAGAAGAATCTGCAATCTTTAGAGCATTTGAAATTTTCTTTGAAGAGCTTTCAGAAAATCTTTCAGTTTATTTCATGTGCCATGAGGGAGCCTATTAACTTATCAATGGATAATTCAGTGAGATCACGGGCTTCCTCTATGGCTGTAACTTTAGGGGTCCATACATTGGTCAGAGATCGTAGTATTTTTCTAACAGTTTCTTCATTGGTTAGGATTTTTCCTAAGGCACTTAAACCCTAAATTATGTTTGAGAATCTGTTGTACATTTGTGTTATATTTTCACTTGGAAGCATTTTGAACTGTTCATATTGAGATACTGGTATATCTATTCTGCTTTGTTTAACCCTATCGGTTCCTTCATAGGTTACCTGTAATTTATCCCACATTTCTTTTGATGTCTTACAAGCTAAAAGTCGATTGAATTCTCTTTTAGATAAGGCACAGCAAAGATAATTTTTGGCTTTATAATTTAGGGACATATTTCTCTTATCAGCAATAGATAAACCAGCAGAGGTGGAAGTTACTCCAACTATTCATAATCACCTTGTTCAATTACCTGCGAAAGGTCGAAGTCTGTTCCTCTGATGAAGCATTACATTCTCATCTTCCAGTATTGATAATCTTCACCATCGAAGAATGGTGGTCTTGAAACTGATTGACCTTCATAGTTGTGAGCTTCAGATGCCATTTCTTCTCAAATCTTTAGATTCTTCTGAGAAGACCTCTCTCTGATACACTTGTTGGATCGAAATGGCAAATACACAGTCCTAGAGGGGGGGTGAATAGGACTTTCTAGCTTTTAGAAAATTCTTCTGAAAATCACAACACTAAATAAATATGTTAGTGCTTGGTGTGATGTGTGTGATTCAAGTGAAAGAGCTTGGTGGAAACAATCACACAGAAGATTGCACAAGAGATTTATCCTGGTTCGGCCCTTCCTACATGGAAGTCCTACATCCAGTTCTCAAGCCAACCACTTGAGTTTTTCACTAAACTGCCAAAAGGATTTGGCCTTCTCTCATCCTTGAGAGGTAATTACAACACCCACTTGCTCCACAGCAAGTCTTCCCTAAACAGGGTAAAACACAATTGCCTTATACAAAGGTCTTCCCTTCACAAGAGGGTAAAGCAGAAAAACTTCTGCAGAAATATCAGACAAAGAAACCTTGTGTGTTTGCCTCAAAGATGAGCACAAAACACACACTTTCCAGCAGGATTGAATGAAGAGAAGTGAAGACTGAATCCTACTGAAGCTACTGGGTGGACTTTAAACGAAGGAGCAATTACAATTGCCACCACAACAGACAGATCTTTAGAACAGAAATTCCTGAAGATGAGCTCTCACACAGAGGCTGAACAGGAAGACTTAGAGAGCTTGCAAGATGAGCTTTTCAGAGAGATAGCTTGAAGGAATTTCTCTTTTTGTGCACACTTCGAAAATTGTTGTGTATCATGAGCTCTTCTCCATCTCTTTATAATCTTCAAAAGAACTAGCCGTTGAGGAAGATAGACGTTGGAGTAAGATGGTTGTTGCATACTATCCGTTTGAGGAGAGTTTTGAGGATCCTTTGGATCTTGGGACTTATATCCATAGAGTCTTGAATCTTTGCCTCTTTCCAAAGTCCTTTTGGAAGCAGGATCCGTTGTCACAGCTAGAAGATAAGCTCTTTGAGACTTGAGCTGAGCAACTCATGCTAAAACATGCATTCTAATAAATGCCTGTTTGAAAGGACAAGACAAGACAAAAGCAAATCCATACCTTTGTGGCAGGTGAGTCAGTGAAGTACAACACATAGTATGGAACCTAGTATTCTTAGTCCTTTCGGAAATAAGGAAGACAGACAAAAGTTGAGGTATGGGTCTATCATTGGTAGGTGAGATGGTAAATACCATGCGTTGTTTACATAAATGCTTTGAGTCTTTTTAGAAAGAATAGATTGAGGCAACGGACATCAAAACCAGAAGTATATTTCAGAGAAATAATTTTTTACAGGAATGTAAATATGTGAATGAACTGAATTTGTTGTCAGAAAATATATTAAAATAATAGTCTTGTACGATCTTAGGAGTATATGATAAACAACAGGAAATATGTCATAGATTTTATATTTTTGAACAGGAATGACAATTTAGAACTGACAAAGGTACTATAGCTGATAGTGTAGTCGAATTCAGTAGAACAGGTAATTCGACTCAGAAAGTGAACATGATTCGATTTAGAAAGAATAGTGTAATTCGACTCAAGAAGGAAATCGTTAGACGAATGAGGTGTAAAGTTATGAGTCGAATACAGTGTAAAAAAGTTTCGACTGTATGAATCGAAGTCATGAGTCGAATACAGTACAAAGACGTTCGACTGTATGAGCCGAAGCCATGAGTCGAATACAGTACAAAGACGTTCGACTGTATGAGTCGAAGTCATGAGTCGAATACAGTATAAAGTTGTATACTTAGAAAGCTTTGGTCTTTCAGGATATTGAAGCTATCTAGAAATTTTTGTAGTATATCTATATTTTGAAATAAATATATAAACTGAGAATTTATCATGGTAGACGCAAAATATTCATTTAAAGATTTGTCTTATCAAAAATACTTAATTTCCTGAAGTATTAGAGGAAGTTGCTTCAACAAAGGAATTGGGCATAACTTTCCGCACGGGCATCGGAATCATTTATGTGACCACAATTCGGAATCGTCACTCCGAGACGGTCGACAGGGTGCTGCTTTCGCGGAATTCCGTTCTGGGGCCAAAATTCACACCTGGAGCGTGTGTACTAGTACACCGACTACCGTACCCTCCGGTCGGACGCGGATATTTATTCGCCCGGGGGTCAGAACTGCCCGCGAGGCCCCAATTCAGAATCGGCACTTCGACCCTTTCGCTAAAAGGCCGCATTCGAAGATTTCGGTCCGGCGCCCAAATTCCTCTCCGGGAGTGCGGTCGCGGGCTGCCGATGTGATCGCATACGGACACCCCTTCGCTCAAACGGGCATAACTTTTTGCTCGGTTATCAGAATCGCTTATAAGACCCCAATTCGGCATTGGCACTCAAAGGCGCTCGACGCTACCTTATTGCCTCAGGTGATTAGACATCGTTTCGGGGTCGAAAAACCTTTGTTTCGCACTCCAAAATTGCGATTCTAGCGGACGATCTCTTCTATTCCAAGGTTTTTTGGCAGTAGCGACTCTCTCGATTACGCGAATCACTGGCGGACCCCACACGCGGAGCCGCCTAGTCACAGCGATCGGAAGTCGTGTTCAACTCGACGCGAGATCTCCTCCTCAGGTCGTGGATATGGGTGCCCGAACATCGCCGATATAGTCACACCCTCTGGTTTATTCCCACCCCTTCAGCGAAAGAATTGGGCATAACTTTCCGCAGGGACATCGAAATTGCTTATGTGACCACAATTCGGATCGGCACTCCAATATGGTCGACAGGGCACTGGTTCCAAGGAATTCCGTTTCGGGGCCAAAATTTGCCCCCAGAGCATGTGTACTAGTACACCGACTGTCGTACCCTCGGTCGGATGCGGATATTTATTCGCCCGGGGGTCGGAACCACCCGCGAGGCCCCAATTCAGAATCGGCCCTTCGACCGGGTCGGTAAAAGGTTGCATTCGGAGATTTCTGGTCTGGCGCCCAAATTCCTCTCCGGGAGCTCGATCGCGGGTACCGAAGCGATAGCATACGGACACCCCCTCGCTCAAACGGGCATAACGTTTCGCTCGGTTATCAGAATCGGTTATAAGACCCCAATTCAGAATCGGAACTCAGAGGCACTCGATGCCACCTTATTGCCTTAGGTGATAAGACATCTTTTCGGGGTCGAACAACCTTCGTTTCGCACTCCGAAATTGCGATTCTAGCAGACGATCTCCCATATTCCAAGGTTATTTGGCAGTAGCGACTCCCTCGATTACGCGAATCGCTGGCGGAGCCCACAGCGCAGCCGCCCAGTCACAGCGATCGGAAGTCGTGTTCAACTCGATGCGAGATCTCCTTCTCAGGTCGTGGATATGGGTGCCCGAACATCGCCGATATAGTCACCCCCTTCGGTTTATTCCCACCCCTTCACCGAAATAATTGGGCATAACATTCCGCATGGGCATCGGAATTGCTTATGTGACCACAATTCGGAATCAGCACTCCGAGACGGTCGACAGGGCGCTGGTTTCGCAGAATTCCGTTTCGGGGCCAAAATTCGCCACCGGAGCGTGTGTACTAGTACCCCGACTGTCGTACCCTCCGGTCGGACGCGGATATTTATTCGTCCGGGGGTCAAAACCGCCCGCGAGGCCCGAATTAAGAATCGGCACTTTGACCCGGTCGGTAAAAGGTCGCATAAGGAGATTTCCGGTCCAGCGCCCAAATTCCTCTCCGGGAGCACGGTCGCAGGCTGCCGATGCGATCGCATACGGACACCCCTTCGCTCAAACGGGCATAACTTTTGCTGCGGTTATCGGAATCGGTTATAAGACCCAATTCGGAATCAACACTCAGAGGCGCTCGTTGCCACCTATTGCCTCAGGCGATAAGACGTCATTTGGGGTCGAAAAACCTTCGTTTCACACTATGAAATTGTCATTCTAGCGGACGATCTCCCCTATTCCAAGGTTTTTTGACAGTAGCGACTCCCTCGATTATGCGAATCTCTGGCGGAGCCCACAGCGGAGCCGCCAGTCACAGCGATCGGAAGTCGTGTTCAACTCGACGCGAGATCTCCTCCCCAGGTCGTGGATATGGGTGCCCGAACATCGCCGACATAGTCACCCCCTCCGGTTTATTCCCACCTCTTCAGCGAAAAGAATTGGGCAAAACTTTCCGCACTGGCATCGGAATCGCTTATGTGACCACAATTTGGAATCCGCACTCCGAGACGGTCGACAAGGCGCTGGTTTCGTAGAATTATGTTCCGAGGCCAAAATTCGCCCCAGGAGCGTGTGTACTAGTACAACCGACTGCCGTACCCTCCGTCGGACGCGGATATTTATTCGCCCAGAGGTCGGAACCACCCGCGAGGCCCCAATTCAGAATCGGCACTTCGACCCGGTCGGTAAAAGGTCGCATTCGGAGATTTCCGGTCCGGCGCCAAATTCCTCTCCGGGAGCGCGGTCGCGGTTGCCGATGAGATCGTATACGGACACCCCTTCGCTCAAACGGGCATATTTTTTCGCTCGGTTATCGGAATCGCTTATAAGACCCCAATTGGAATCGGCACTCATAGGTGCTCGACGCCACCTTATAGCCTTAGGCGATAAGACGTCATTTCAAGGTCGAAAAACCTTCGTTTCGCACTCCGAAATTCCGACTCTAGCAGACGATCTCCCTATTCCATGGTCTTTTGGCAGTAGCGGCTGCCTCGATTACGCGAATCGCTGGCGGAGCCCAAACGCGGAGCCGCCCAGTCACAGCAATCGGAAGTCGTGTTCAACTCGATGCGAGATCTCCTCCCCAGGTCGTCGATAAGGGTGCCCGAATATCGCCGATATAGTCACCCATGCGGTTTATTCCGACCCATTCAGCGAAGGAATGGGCATAACTTACCGCACGGGCATCGGAATCGTTTATGGGAACAATTCGGAATCGGCACTCCGAGACGGTCGACAGGGCGTTTGTTTTGCGGAATTCCATCCGGGGCCAAAATTCGCCCAGAGTGTGTACTAGTACACCGACTGCCGTACCCTCCGGCGGACGAGGATTTATTCGTCCGGGGGTCGAAACCGCCGCGAAGCCCCAATTCAAAACGGCACTTCGACCCGGTCGGTAAAAGTTCGCATTCAAGATTTTCGGTCCGGGGCCAAATTCCTCTCCGAGAGCGCGTTCGCGGGCTGCCGATGCGATCGCATACGGACACCCTTCGCTCAAACGGGCATAACTTTTCGCTCGGTTATCGGAATCGCTTATAAGACCCAATTCGGAATCGCACTCGACGCCACCCTTATTGTCTCAGGTGATTAGACATCGTTTCGGGGTCGAAAACCTTCGTTTCGCACTCTGAAATGCAATTCTAGAGGGACGATCTCCCCTATTCCAAGGTTTTTTGGCAGTAGCGACTCCCTCGATTACACGAATCGCTGGCGGAGCCACACACGGAGCCGCCTAGTCACAGCGATCGGAAGTCGAGTTCAACTCGACGTGAGATCTCCTCCCCAGGCCTGTTAATATGGGTGCCCGAACATCGCTGTTATGTCACACCCTGCGGTTTATTCCCGCCCTTCAGCGAAAGAATGGGGCATAACTTTCCGCACGAGCATCGGAATCGCTTATGTGACACTATTCGGAATCGGCACTCCGATACGGTCGACAGGGCGTTGGTTTCGCACAATTCTGTTCCGGGGCCAAAATTCGCCCCCAGAGCGTGTGTACTAGTACACCGATTGCCGTACCCTCTGGTCAGACGAGGATATTTATTCGCCCGGGGGTCGAAACCGCCCGCGAGGCCCCATTCAGAATCGGCACTTCGACACAGTCGGTAAAAGGTCGCATTCGAAGATTTTCGGTCCGGGGACAAATTCCTCTCCGAGAGCGCGGTCGCGGGCTGCCAATGCGATCACATACGGACACCCCTTTGCTCAACGGGCATAACTTTTCGCTCAGTTATCGGAATAGCTTATAAGACCCCAATTCGGAATCGGCACTCAGTGGCGCACGACGCCACATTATTGCCTCAGGCTATAAGACGTCATTTTAGGGTCGAACAACCTTCGTTTCGCACTCCGAAATTGCGATTCTAGCGGACGATCTCCCCTATTCAAGGTTTTTGGCAGTAGCGACTCCCTCGATTACGCGAATCACTGGCGGACCCCACACGCGGAGCCACCCAGTCACAGCGATCGGAAGTCGTGTTCAATCGACGCGAGATCTCCTCCCCAGGTCGTGGATAGGGGTGCCCGAACATCGCCGATATAGTCACCCCCTCTGGTTTATTCCCACCCCTTCAGCGAAAGATTTGGGAATAACTTTTCGCACGGGCATCGAAATTGCTTATGTGACCACAATTCGGAATTGGCACCCGATATGGTCGACAGGGCGCTGGTTTCGCGGAATTTCCGTTTCGGGGCCAAAATTCGCCCCAAGAGCGGGTGTACTGGTGTACCGACTGCCGTAAGGCGTACTCCGGTCGGATGCGGATATTTATTCGCCCGGGGGTCGGAACCGCCCGCGAGGCCCCAATTCAGAATCAGCACTTCGACCCGGTCGGTAAAAGGTCGCATTCGGAGATTTCCGGTCTAGCGCCCAAATTCCTCTCCGGGAGCTCGGTCGCGGGCTGCCGATGCGATAGCATACGGACACCCCTTCGCTCAAATGGGCATAACTTTTCGCTCGGATATCGGAATCGGTTATAAGACCCCAATTCGGAATCGGCACTCAGAGGCACTCGACGCCACCTTATTGCCTCAGGCGATAAGACGTCGTTTCGGGGTCGAACAACATTCGTTTCGCACTCCGAAATTGCGATTCTAGCAGACGATCTCCCCTATTCCAAGGTTTTTTGGCAATACACACTCCCTTGATTACGCGAATCGCTGGCGAAGCCCACAGTGCACAGCCGCCCAGTCACAGCGATCGGAAGTCGTGTTCAACTCGATGCGAGATCTCCTTCTCAGGTCGTGGATATGGGTGCCGAACATCGCCGATATAGTACCCCCCTCGGTTATTCCCACCCCTTCACCGAAAGAGTTGGGCATAACTTTCCGCACGGGCATCGGAATTGCTTATGTGACCACAATTTGGAATCAGCACTCCGAGACGGTCGACAGGCGCTGGTTTCGCGGAATTCCATTCCGGGGCCAAAATTCGCCCCAGGAGCGTGTGTACTAGTACACCGACTGTCGTACCCTCCCGTCGGACGCGGATATTTATTCGCCCAGGGGTCGGAACCACCCGCGAGGCCCCAATTCAAAATCGGCACTTCGACCCGGTCGGTAAAAGGTCGCATTCGGAGATTTCCGGTCCGGCGCCCAAATTCCTCTCCGGAGCGCGGTCGCGGGCTAAGATGCGATCGTATACGGACACCCCTTCACTCAAACGGCATAACTTTTCGCTCGGTTATCGGAATCGCTTTCAGACCGCACAATTCGGAATCGGAACTCATAGACGCTCGACGCTACCTTAAGCCTCAAGCGATAAGACGTCGTTTCGGGGTCGAAAAACCTTTGTTTCGCACTCCGAAATTGCGATTCTAACGCACAATCTCCCCTATTCCAAGGATTTTTGGCAGTAGCAACTCCCTCGATTACGCGAATCGCTGGAGGAGCCCACACACGGAGCCGCCCAGTTACCACGATCAAAAGTCGTGTTCAACTCAACGTGAGATCTCCTCCCCAGGTCGTGGATATGGGTGCCCGAACATCACCGATATAGTCACCCCCTGCGGTTTATTCCCACCCCTTCAGCGAAAGAATTGGGCATAACTTTCCGCACGGCATCGGAATCGCTTTTGTGACAACAATTCGGAATCAGCACTCCAAGACGGTTGACATGGCGCTGGTTTCGCGGAATTCATTTTCGGGGCCAAAATTCGCCCTCGGAGCGTGTGTACTAGTACACCGACTGCCGTACCCTCCGGTCGGACGCGGATATTTATTCGTCGGGGGTCGGAACCGCCCGCGAGGCCCCAATTCAGAATCCGCACTTCGACCCGGTCGGTAAAAGGTCGCATTCGGAGATTTCCAGTCCGGCGCCCAAATTCCTCTCCAGGAGCGCGGCCCAATTCGGAATCAGCACTCAGAGGCGCTCGATGCCACCTTATGCCTCAGGCGATAAGACATTGTTTCGTGGTCGAAAAACTTCATTTCGCACTCCAAATTTGCGATTCTAGCGGACGATCTCCTCACATTCCAAGGGTTTTTAGCAGTAGTAGCGACTCCCTTGATTACGCGAACTCTGGCAGAGCCACACGCGGAAGCCGCCCAGTCACAGCGATCGGAAGTCGTGTTTAACTCGATGTGAGATCTCCTCCCCAGGCGTGGATATGGGGTGCCCGAACATCGCCGATATAGTCACCCCTGCCGGTTTATTCCCACCCTTCAGCGAAAGAATTGGGCATAACATTCCGCACGGACATCGGAATCGCTTTTGTGACCATAATTCGGAATCAGCACTATGAGACGGACGACAGGGCGGGTTTCGTGGAATTCCGTTCCGGGGCCAAAATTCACCCCCGGAGAGTGTGTACTAGTACACCGACTGCCGTACCCTACGGTCGGACGTGGATATTTATTCGACTGCCGGGGGTCGAACCGCCCGCGAGGCCCCAATCAGAATCGGCACTTCGACCCGGTCGGTAAAAGGTCGCATTCAAAGATTTCAGGTCCGACTGTAATACCCTCAGATTAAATACCATGTTTTACTTAGAAATTCTTGTTTATGCAAACCGATTAGGTTTAAATTGTGATATTTAGGATAAGGGTAGTTAAGATACTTTATCATACCCCGGTACTACTTTCGGTCGTGCGCACCCCGACAGGGCGACACCGGAAAACTGTAACGAAAATAAATCTGAGAACACCATAATTCTTAGAAAATTGTGGAGATATCAAATATGTAATTATCCGGAATTTTGACACGGATTTTGAGATTAAGTCGACGCAACTATTTTTGGGGCGATTTTTCACCCAGTAGAAAATAAATTCTAAAATTAAATAAAAATCATGACAATTAGTAAAACCTTCCCATTAGTCTATGGTTGAAATTCAAGTTAAACGGATATATCATTAGGACACTAAACATGAAGATCTTTGACCCAGCTGAATTAAGGATCAATTACGGGATGGATTTTTTGGGTGATTTACGTGTAAGGCTTAGGAGAAGCCAACAACATTAGATAAGGCTTATCCATAAGTTGGGCCATCATTAAGGTTAATTGCGTGTAAACCAAGAGGATGTATGCATGAGATAGGTGGCCTTACCTGGTTTAAGGGGCTACACCTTGACACGTCCATGGCCAACGTGCCCAGTTTGTAAGGGAACTTGGGAACTATATAAAAACCTCCCAACACCCATCGTATACATCTTTCCAACAATTTTGTTCTTCCTAAGTCCGGTTGTTGCTGTGGTTACAAGCTGGTGTTGGTGAATTGCTGTTGGGGCTGTATGCGTTGGAGCCATTTTTGTTGGAGGTGTAGCTGCTGAAGTCCCTGTTTCAGCAGTCTTTTTACGTCCTCACTTTGTTGCTGTGTTGATCTCTACGTTAAGAGGAAGAGAAGAATAAGAACCTTTTGATCTCTTTCAGATCAGGTAGGTGTCATACACATGAATCCTTCTCAGTTTCCTATGTACATGCTCATGGTTCCTCATTCGTAGAAACCATGTCTCTTGTTGTACCATGATTTGTAGAGTTCTTCTTGTTTCGGTTCACTTTTGATATAGGGTATTCAAGGATTTTGTTTACCTTGAGGAAAAGTAGATTCCTATCTTCTCCTCATACTTCTACCCCACTGGTTTAGTTAGAAAGATCATAACCTTACATGAGTTGCCTTCAAGTTCATTAACCGGTCTTGGTTAAGTCTGTGTACGAGATTGTACTTCAGAATCTTTCGTTTGATTTCCCTATTACCTCTGGAATCATATAATTATCAAGGAGTTTTCACTCCTCTTTACAATTTAAGTAGATTTCAAACCTCTTGTCCCACCCCTGATCCATGTTTAGCTATAGAGTTTGCTAGAATTTCGATATCTTAGAACATTGTGATTCTTTCCATTCGGATGTTTGTACTTCAAACTTGATTAGGAAACTTAATACCATGTGTTTTAGTGTTCATCTTGTGGTAGAATCCCAATAATCCATTGCTATCAAGACCACACTTCCAACAATATACTATGTCTAGTTTTTAGCTAGACAAGCTTGAATTGCAAACCTCTCTTCATTCCACTGTTCGGTTTATAAAACACTGTGAGAACTATAATTAGACTCTCTATTTGATATACATCATGACTTGATTCATAGGTTCCATTGTCAACTGTTTAGAGTACATTCTAAGTCATTTATGAGTGAGAAATAGGCGGTTTGTCGACAGACAGCCCAAATCTGTCGACAGACGCACGTCTGACAGAACTTCAGGTTTCTGGACTGTGTGGATCTGTCGACAGATACCTGCATCTGTCGACAGATAAACACAGAGCCCAGACAACCTGAGCTCTGTCTGCTCTCATCTGTCGACAGCCCCTTCCTATCTGGCGACAGATGCATGCTGATTCAAATCTTGCACTCTTTCATGTCTGAATCCATGCCAAAACTTCATCCTAAAAGCCAATGAAGTTACCCTCTCATTTACCTTGATATTTATTGTCATAATACCTCAAAGTTTACCCACAATAGACCTTAATCTCCTTAAGTTATTCTAAAGTTAGCAATTACGAATAATACTCCGATTGAGTCTATTCTTCGATGTTCGGTAATGAAGGTTATAAACTTGACCACTTGAGAGTTCATATGTTTGAACACCTTATGAGATATGAATACTTGTGATGACAACTGTGTACCCTCATTTTCTTGGGTTTTTATGTGATTTAAACCTTCTGAAGTTGTCGGCTTTGAGTCATCACATTGTCTCAAAATAATTGTCCTTCTTATTTTCTTGAATCTGAACTACTTTGTCACCAAGATATTTGTATTAATCATAAATCAAATCTCTTTGACTTCTTCCATTTCCGTTCGTCATGAAAAGAAATTTATGATTTGAAGACAGGCTCTCTCAAAAGAGGGTTTAGGATTACTTGTAGTAGCACCCGCTACTTGTGATCAGCTGGAGGGCGACAGTTTGTACGTAAGTAAATCCAAGTCAATGGACTGACGATGGTGGGGTGAACAAAATAATTATACCCGTTCTTGCGCAATGAACAAGATCTAAGGTGCTGGAATCGCGCTAGCAATGAGGATGGTAAATTACGTCTATATAGTAACCTCTTGAGAGCAGTGATGCATTGTCGAATTTGTTTCCAAATTAAGTTATGGTCTGAATTCTGAAAGACAAAATATGAACTATTCTGTGATTTGTTGAAGCTCATTATGAAATCATTTGAGTATATGTTTCTGTTAAGTATGAAATTCCTGAGCAATATGTTTGATCCATATAGGCACCATTTGAATATTCATTCAGCTCTGCAATGAAACTATCCGCATGTTTACTGATACCTACTGAGTCCTTCCGACTCACGCCTTTGTTTCCTCCAACCTTTCAGATTGAAGGTGTGTATAATCTCAGCTACATGTGAATCCTAATTCCGCTGCGGACGATGAGAGAGGAAAGAAGAATAATGTAGTTTT
Organism: Colocasia esculenta; assembly: GCA_014218235.1. Lineage (NCBI taxonomy): Eukaryota > Viridiplantae > Streptophyta > Magnoliopsida > Alismatales > Araceae > Colocasia > Colocasia esculenta. The sequence goes on from CM024758.1 coordinate 2,879,506, forward strand.
AGAGTTTCTTTTAGTTGATAATGTATTAAGTTAGAAAGAGAGAAGCTGACTTTTGTAAATAATGAATGTTAGTACTTTGAGACTTTATGTATTATAATATATTTGAAGATACCTTTGTGGAATGGTTTGCCAGTTTTGTGCATTGCGGATATATCTACCCATAACGAGAGTTTGTCAGCGTAACCCCTCTTATGGAAAGGTTTCGTATGTGTTGTGTGATGTCGGAGGAGGGTGCTACAGAGGTGGATCAGAGCAAAGGTTATGGGTGATAGATATTTGTGACCATTTTCACAAAGGAAATAAATAAAACATTTGTTGTATCTAGAATCTTTAAAGGTCATTTTGGTTCTAATAAATTAAGTAGTTAGGAGAATTAATTGGATGTGTTTGATGGTGTTCCAGGAAATGGCAGACAAAGGGAAAAGCTATCGACACATCAGTGAAGATAGGCATGAGGAAATTGAAGAAGGTTCTAGGGGGAAGTTCCCAATATATGCCGGCCGGAATTCTTCAAGAAGAAGTACTGGGACTTCTGATTTTGCTCAATTTATGCAGTCATTCAGGGATTAGTGCAAACACTAATGAAGAGAACCAACAGGACATGAATGGAGGAAGGATTTCTGGAACATCTTTGCTAGAAAATTTAGGAAAGAATGGGACTCCAGCTTTTAAAGGAAATGGCCAGCCTGAAGTTGTTGAAGGATGGGTTAGAGAGATGGAAAAGATATTTAAGGCCATAAGATGTGAAGAAGAAAGACAAAGTCACGTTGGCGACTACATGCTCCAGGATAGAGCAGATGAATAAAAGATATTTAAGGCCATAAGATGTGAAGAAGAAGACAAAGTCACGTTGGCGACTTACATGCTCCAGGATAGAGCAGATGAATGGTGGCAATCTGCCATGAGAAATGTATTTAGAAATAGAAGGGATAATATTAGTTGGGAAGAGTTCCTAAGAGATTGTATGAGAAACACTCCACCACATGTCAAGGATAGGAAAGAAGTAGAATTTTTGCAATTGGAGCAAAAAGACATGATGGTGGCAGAATATGAAACAAATTTACACTGGAAAAGTATGCACCTCACATTTGTGATAATGAACTTAGAAGGGTAAAGAAGTTTGTGAGAGGATTGAAACCCAGTGTGAGGAGTAGGGTAGCTCCACTAGATCCCCAGAGCATGGCTATGGCACTGAAGACTGCATTTATAGTGGAATCTGAGTTTGAGGAGTATATGAAAAACAAAGAAACCAATGGGGTAAGAAGAAAAATGTGTATAACAAGGAAACGAAAGGTCAGAAGCGAAAAGTCGATTCAACCAAGCAGCAAGGAGAACAGAAAAAGAGTTGGCCCGTGTGCACTCAATGTGGAAGAAGACACCCGGTAATGAATGTTGGAAAGTAGCGGGAAAATGTTATGGATGTGGTCAGAAAGGGCATATGATTAAGGACTGTCCACATAAAGCAGACCAGTCAAAAGCGCAAAAACCACAACCTTACTTCCAGCAAGCCCCAAGACAACCACCCAAGGACCAGCTAGAGTCTTCGCTCTGACAAAGGAGGAAGCCCAGGACACCCCTACAGTAGCTGAAGGTATTCTCCTAACCGAAAATATGTTGCTAGAGTGTTATTTGACCCTGGAGCTACACACTCTTTTATTTCTCGGGTATTTGTTAATTCTATGTCTCGGAAACCAGAGAAATTAGTAGGAAGCATGATACTTGACTGTCCTACTGGTCAAATAGCTACACTTACCTCTGTTATTCCAGAAATAACTCTGAAAATAGGAGAATGTGAACTTACTGCATATGTATATGTACTGGATAACATGCAAGATTTTGACATTATACTGGGAATGGATTGTTTAGCAGAAAATCATGCCATATTAGATGCCATAAAAAGTCTAACATTTAAAAGGCCGAGATTAGCAGATTTCAGCTATACATGTCCAAAGAATATGGAAATAAGAAGACTATATCAGCACTTAAGGCTATGAAATGGCTGAAAAATGGTTTGTCAAGGTTATCTGGCAAGTGTAGATGGCCATATCAAATGAGCATAACATGTATCGTTCAAGATATTGAGGTTGTAAAAGAATTTTCCAGAAGTTTTTTTACCTTATGATTTATCTGGATTACCTCCGGCACCAGCCGAATTGACAGAATTAAGAGACAGTTGCAAGATTATTAGATAAGGTTTTTATGGCCAAGTGTATCACCATGGGAGCTCCGGTATTATTTGTTAGAAAGAAAGATGGATCCCTTAGATTATGCATTGATTATAGAAAGTTGAATCAAGTCACAATTAAGAACAAATATCCATTACCTAGAATTGATGACTTGTTTGATCAACTCCGGTCTGCTACAGTATTCTCTAAGATCGATTTAAGGTCGGGGTACCATCAATTGAGAGTTAAAGAAGATGATATTTCTAAGACTGCATTTAGAACCAGATATGGACATTATGAGTTTTTAGTACCCCCTTTGGATTGACTAATGCACCTGCGGTATTTATGGATTTGATGAATAGAGTATTTCAACCTTATTTGGATATTTTGTGGTAGTGTTTATAGATGATGTGTTGATATACTCATCTAGTGAAGAAGAACATAGAGCATTTGAGAATTGTACTACAAACATTAAGGAATCATCAATTGTATGCTAAGTTAAGTAAATGTGAGTTTTGGCTCAAGGAAGTGAAATTTTTGGTCATGTGATTTCTGGAAAAGGTGTGGCAGTAGACCAAGTAAAATTGAAGCAATTCTAAATTGGAAAGACCCAAGAATCCATCAGAAATTCGAAGTTTCTTGGGATTAGCTGGTTACTATAGGAGATTTATTGAAGGCTTTTCTTCTATAGCTATGCCTTTGACTCAGTTAACTAGAAAAGAGACCCCATTTGTGTGGAATGAGAAATGTGAGGCCAGTTTTCAGGAATTAAAAGGGAAGCTTACCACAGCTCCAATTCTTACCTTACCTCAAGGATCGGGAGGATTTATAGTCTATACGGATGCATCTCAAAGAGGAATTGGATGTGTTCTTATGCAACATGGGAAAGTGGTAGCTTATGCCTCTAAACAATTAAAAGATCATGAAAGAATTATCCGGCTCATGACTTAGAATTGGCAGCGATCATACATGCTTTGAAGATCTGGCGCCACTACTTTATGGGGAACAATTTGAAGTTTATACTGATCATAAAAGTTTAAAGTATATTTTTCCCAGAAGGAACTGAATCTAAGACAAAGGAGATGGTTAGAATTTTAAAGGATTATGATTTTACGGTGAATTACCATCCAGGTAAAGCTAACGTGGTTGCTGATGCTTTGAGCAGAAAGAAATCAAGAGCATTACAATTACACCAACAGTGGAAAGAAATGACAGATTTGATCAAATACTCACCAAGGTGTGATGCAGAAAATCTGATATTGGCACAATTGACAGTAAGATCAGCACTGATAGATAAAATTAGTGAAACACAGAACCAAGATCAGAAACTAAAAGAGATGGTAATAAACCAGGATACATCAAAGATGGTCAAGGGATAATTAGATTTCAAACAGAATATGTATACCAGAGAATGAAGAAATAAAAGTGAGTTATTGAAGGAAGGACACAAATCTCAGTATTCGATTCATCCTGGAAGCTCTAAAATGTATCAGGATCTGAAAAAGCAATTTTGGTGGCATGGAATGAAAAAGGACATAGCAGAATTTGTGAGTAAATGTCTAACATGTCAACAAATAAAAGCTGAGCACCAGAAGCCAGCAGGGCCTATGCAACTCATTGAAATTCCAATATGGAAATGGGAGCAGATAACTATGGACTTCGTAATGGGTTTGCCAAAGACAAGGAAGAAGCATGATGCTATTGGGTGATTGTGGATAGATTAACTAATCGGCTCATTTTCTAGCAATTACAAAGACACAATCATTAGAAGATTTGGCTCAATTATATAAAAGGAAATAGTGAGACTTCATGGAATTCCTTTGTCGATAATTTCAGATAGAGATCCAAGATTCACTGCTAGATTTTGGAAAAGTCTTCAAGCAGCCATGGGTACACAATTAAATTCAGTTCAGCATATCATCCACAAACCGATGGCCAATCAGAAAGAACTATACGAACACTCGAAGATATGCTAAAGCATGTAGTTTGGAATGGCGTGGTAGCTGGGATGATTACCTACCCTTGATTGAGTTTGCATACAATAATAGTTACCATACAAGTATTGGAATGGCACCATATGAGGCATTATATGGTAGACCCTGTATCACCACCCTCTGTTGGCAGAAGTGGGAGAAAAGAATCTCATTGGGCCAGAATTAATTCAGAACTGCTCAGAGAAAATCAAATTAATCAGGAAAGATTGCTAATAGCTCAAGCAGACAGAAGAAGTATGCTGATAGAAGAAGAAGGCCACTGGAGTTTAACATAGGTGATCATGTATTTCTAAAGATCTCTCCAACCAAAGGTACCATGAGATTTGGAAAGAAAGGAAAACTCAGTCCAAGATATGTAGGACCTTTTGAGATATTACAAAGAATAGGGGAAGTAGCATACCAATTAGCTCTTCCGCCCTCTTGGTCACACATTCATAATGTATTTCACATATCTATGTTGAGGAAATACATAATGGACCCCTCTCATGTAATCAGTTATGAAGAAGTGGAAATACAACCGGATTTAACCGTACAAGAGGAACCAGTGAAATATTGGACAGGAAAGAACGAGTCCTCAGAAACAAAGCAGTTCCTATGGTGAAGATCTTATGGAGAAGCGCGTTCATCGAAGAAGAAACGTGGGAATTGGAGCAAGAAATGAAAGAAAAGTATCCACAGCTATTTGGTAAGTAAAATTTTGTCAATTTCGAGGACGAAATTTATTTTAACAGGGGGAGAAATGTAATACCCCCAGATTTTAATACCATGTTTTACTTAGAAATTCTTGTTTATGCAAACCGATTAGGTTTAAATTGTGATATTTAGGATTAAGGGTATGTTTAAGATACTTTATCATACCCCGTACTACTTTCGGTCGTGCGCACCCCGACAGGGCGACACCGGAAAACTGTAACGAAAATAAAATCTGAGAACACCATAATTCTTAGAAAATTGTGGAGATATCAAATATGTAATTATCCGGATTTTTGACGACCGATTTTGAGATTAAGTCGACGCAACTATTTTTGGGGCGATTTTTCACCCAGTAGAAAATAAATTCTAAAAATTAAATAAAAATCATGACAATTAGTAAAACCTCCATTAGTCTATGGTTGAAATTTCAAGTTAAACGGATATCATTAGGACACCTAACATGAAGATCTTTGACCCAGCTGAATTAAGGATCAATTACGGGATGGATTTTTTGGGTGATTTACGTGTAAGGCTTAGGAGAAGCCAACACACATTAGGATAAGGCTTATCCATAAGTTGGGCCATCATTAAGGTTACTTGCGTGTAACCAAGAGGATGTATGCATGAGATAGGTGGCCTTACATGGTTTAAGGGGCTTACACCTTGACACGTCCATGGCCAACGTGCCCAGTTTGTAAGGGAACTTGGGAACTTATATAAACCTCCCAACACCCATCGTATACATCTTTCCAACAATTTTGTTCTTCCTAGTCCTGGTTGCGTTGCTGTGGTTACAAGCCTGGTGTTGTGAATTGCTGTTGGGCTGTATGCGTTGGAGCCATTTTTGTTGGAGGTGTAGCTGCTGAAGTCCCTGTTTCAGCAGTCTTTTTACGTCCTCACTTTGTTGCTGTGTTGATCTCTACGTTAAGAGGAAGAAGAATAAGACCTTTTGATCTCTTTCAGATCAGGTAGGTGTCATACCATGAATCCTTCTCAGTTTCCTATGTACATGCTCATGGTTCCTCATTCGTAGAAACCATGTCTCTGTTTGTACCATGATTTGTAGAGTTCTTCTTGTTCGGTTCACTTTTGATTATAGGTATTCAAGGATTTTGTTTACCTTGAGGAAAAGTAGATTCCTATCTTCTCCTCATACTTCTACCCACTGCTTTAGTTAGAAAGATCATAACCTTACATGAGTTGCCTTCAAGTTCATTAACCGGTCTTGGTTAAGTCTGTGTACGAGATTGTACTTTCAGAATCTTTCGTTTGATTTTCCCTATTACCTCTGGAATCATATATTATCAAGGAGTTTCTTCACTCCTCTTTACAATTTAAGTAGATTTCAACCTCTTGTCCCACCCATGATCCATGTTTATGCTATAGAGTTTTGCTAGAAATTTCGATATCTTAGAACATTGTGATTCTTTCCATTCGGATGTTTGTACTTCAAACCTTGATTAGGAACACTTAATACCATGTGTTTTAGTGTTCATCTTGTGGTAGAATCCCAATAATCCATTGCTATCAAGACCACACTTCCAACAATATACTATGTCTAGTTTTTAGCTAGACAAGCTTGAATTGCAAACCTCTCGTTTCATTCCACTTGTTCGGTTTATAAAACACTGTGAGAACTATAATTAGACTCTTCTATTTGATATACATCATGACTTGATTCATAGGTTCCATTGTCAACATGTTTAGAGTACATTCTAAGTCATTTATGAGTAAGAAATAGGCGGTTGTCGACAGACAGCCCAAATCTGTCGACAGACGCACGTCTGACAGAACTTCAGGTTTCTGGACTGTGTGGATCTGTCGACAGATCCTTGCATCTGTCGACAGATACACACAGAGCCAGACAACCTGAGCTCTGTCTGCTCTCATCTGTCGACAGCCCTTCCTGTCTGTCGACAGATGCAGTGCTGATTCAAATTTCTGCACTCTTTCATGTCTGAATCCATGCTAAACTTCATCCTAAAAGCCATGAAGTTACCCTCTCATTTACCTTGATATTTATGTCATACTACTTCAAAGTTTACCCCATTATGTACCTTAATCTCCCTTAAGTTATTCTTAAAGTTAGCAATTACGAATAGTACTCCGATTGAGTCTATTCTTCGATGTTCGGTAATGAAGGTTATAAAACTTGACCACTTGAGAGTTTATGTTTGAACACCTTATGAGATGAATACTTGTGATGACAACTGTGTACCCTCATTTTCTGGGTTTTTATGTGATTTAAATCTTCTGAAGTTGTCGCTTTGAGTCATCACCTTGTCTCAACTAATTGTCCTTCTTATTTTCTTGAACTCTGAACTACTTTGTCACCAAGATATTTGTATTAATCATAAATCAAATCTTCCTTTGGACTTCTCATTTCCGTTATGCTCATGAAAAGAAATTTATGATTTGAAGACAGTGCTCTCTTCAAAAGAGGGTTTAGGATTACTTGTAGTAGCACCCGCTACTTGTGATCAGCTGAGGGCGACAGTTTGTACGTAAGTAAATCCAAGTCAATGGACTGACGATGGTGGGTAACAAATAATTATACCCCGTTCTTGCGCAATGAACAAGATCTAAGGTGCTGGAATCGCCTAGGCACTGAGGATGGTAATTACGTCTATATAGTAACCTCTTGAGAGCAGTGATGCATGTCGAATTTGTTTCCAAATTAAGTTATGGTCTGAATTCTGAAAGACAAATATGACTTTTATTCTGTGATTTGTTGAAGCTCATTATGAAATCAATTTGAGCTATATGTTTTCTGTTAAGTATGAAATTCATGAGCAATTATGTTTTGATCCATATATGCACCATTTGAATATTCATTCAGCTCTGCAAATGAAACTCCTACGCTATGTTACTGATACTACTGAGTCCTTCCGACTCACGCCTTTGTTTCCTCAAACCTTTCAGATTGAAGGTGGTATAATCTCAGCTACATGTGAATCCTATTCCGCTGCGGCGATGAAGAGATGAAGAAGAATAATGTAGTTTTAGTAGTTTCTTTTAGTTGATAATGTATTAAGTTAAAAGAGAGAAGAAGAATAATGTATTTTTTAGTAGTTTCTTTTAGTTGATAATGTATTAGTTAGAAAGAGAGAAGCTTGACTTTTGTAAATAATGAATGTTAGTACTTTGAGACTTTATGTATTATAATATATTTGAAGATACCTTTGTGGAATGGTTGCCAGTTTTGTGCATTGCGCGGATATATCTACCCAACGAAGTTTGTCAGCGTAACCCCTCTTCCGATGAAAGGTTTCGTATGTGTTTGTGTGATGTCGGAGGAGGGTTCTACACCGACGCCCAAATTCCTCTCCGTGAGCGCGGGTTCGCGGCCGCCGATGCAATCGCATACGACACCCTTCGCTCAAACAGGCATAACTTTCGCTCAGTTATCGGAATCACTTAAAGACCCATTCGGAATCGGCGCTCGACGCACCTATTGCCTCAGGCGATAAGACGTCGCTTCGGTGTCGAAAAACCTTCATTTCGCACCTCCGAAATTGCGATTCTAGCGGACGATCTCCCCTATTCCAAGGATTTTTTGCTAGCGACTCCCTCGATTACGCGAATCGCTGGCGGAGCCCCACACGCGTAGCCGCCCAGTCACAGTGATCCGAAGTCGTGTTCAACTCGCGCGAGATCTCCTCCCCAGGTCGTGGATGGATCCCAACATCACCGATATAGTCCCCCCCTGCGGTTTATTCCCTCCTTTCAGTGAAAGAATTGGGCATAACTTTTCCCGCACGGGCATCGGATCGCTTTTGTGACAACAATTCCGGAATCGGCATCACTCCGAGACGGTCGACAGGCGCCGCCGGTTTCACCGAATTTCGTTCTGGGGCCAAAATTCGCCCCCGGAGCGTGTGTACTAGTACACTGACTGCCGTACCCTCTGGTCGGACGTAGATATTTATTCGTCCGGGGGTCAGAACCGCCTGCGAGCCCCCAATTCAGCATCGGCACTTCTACCCGGTCGGTAAAAGGTCGCATTTGGAGATTTCCGGTCCGAGTGCGGTCGCGGGCGGCCGATGCGATCGCATACGACACCCCTTCGCTCAAACGAGCATAACTTTTCGCTCAATTATCGGAATCGCTTATAAGACCCAATTCGCAATCGGCACTCAGAGGCTCTCGACGCCACCTTATTGCCTTAGGCATCGTAAGACATTGTTTCGGGGTCGAACAACCTTCGTTTCGCACTCCGAATTGCGATTCTAGCGACGATCTCCCCTATTCCAGGTTTTTTGGTAGTAGCATCCCTCGATTACGCGAATCGCTGGCAGATCCCACACGCGGAGCACCCCCGTCACAGCGATCGAGTCGTGTTCAACTCGACTTGAGATCTCCTCCCCAGGTCGTGGTATGGGGCCCGAACATCGCCGAATAGTCCCCCCCGCGGTTTATTCCCACCCCTTCAGCGAAAGAATTGGCATAACTTTCCGCACGGGCATCGGAATCGCTTATGTGACCACAATTCGGAATCGGCACTCTGAGATGGTCATAGGGCTGGTTTCACAGAATTCTGTTCCGGGGCAAAATTCCCCCCAGAGTGTGTGTACTAGTACACCGACTACCGTACCCGTCCGGTCGTACGCGGATATTTATTTGCCCGGGTGTCGAAACCGCCCGCGAGGCCCCAATTCAAATCGGCCGTCGACCCGGTCGGTAAAGGTCGCAATCGAGATTTCTGGTTCGGCGCCCAAATTCCTCTCTGGGAGCGCGGTCGCGGGCTGCCGATGCAATCGCATACAGACACCCCTTCGCTCAAACGGGCATATTTTTTGCTCGGTTATCGGAATCGCTTATAAGACCCCAATTCAGAATCGGCACTCAGAGGCGCTCGACGCTTATTGCCTCAGGCGATAAGACGTCGTTTCGGGGTTGAAAACCTTTGTTTTGCACTCCGAAATTGCGATTCTAGCGGACGATCTCCCCTATTCCCAGGTTTTTTTCCAGTAGACTCCCCCTCGATTACGCGAATCGCTGGCGAGCCCCACACGCGGAGCCGCCTCATAGCGATCGGAAGTCGTGTCAACTCGACGCGAGATCTCCTCCCCAGGTCGTGATATGGTGCCCGAACATCGCCGATATAGTCACCCCCTCCGTTTATTCCCCCCCTTCAGCAAAGATTTGGCATAACTTTCCGCACGGGCATCGTAATCGCTTATGTGACCACAATTCGAATCGGCACTCCGAGACGGTCGACAGGCGCTGGTTTCGCAGAATTCCGTTCTGGGGCCAAAAATCTCCCCCCCGAGCGTGTGTACTAGTACATCGACTGTCGTACCCTCGGTCAGACGTGGATATTTATTCGCTCGGGGGTCGGGACCCAGCCCGCGAGGCCCCAATTCCGAATCGGCACTCGGAACCCCGGTCGTAAAGGTCGCATTCAGAGATTTCCGGTCCGTTGCCCAAATTCCTCTCCCCGTGAGCGCGGTCGCGGGCTGCCGATGCGATCGCATACGGACACCCCTTCGCCAAACGGTCATAGCTTTTTCTCTCGGTTATCGAAATCACTTATAAGACCCCAATTCGGAATCAGCACTCAGAGGCGCTCGATGCCACCTTATTGCCTCGGGGGATAAGATGTCGTTTCGGGGTTGAAAAACCTTCATTTCGCACTCCGAAATTACGATTCTAGCGGATGATCTCCCCTATTCCAAGGTTTTTTGGCAGTAGCAACTCCCTCGATTACGCGAATCGCTGGCGGAGCCCACAAGCGAAGCCGCCCAGTCACAGCGATCGGAAGTCGTGTTGAACGCGACGCGAGATCTCCTCCCCAAGTCGTGGATATGGGTGCCCGAACATTAAGCATTGTTCTGGCCATGTCCAGCAGTGTTCTATTTTTCCTTTCTACTACTCCATTTTGTTGAGATGTTCTTGATGCAGAGAAATTGTATTCTATGCCATTTTCTTCACAGAATTTGACAAACTCTTCATTTTTTAATTCTCCACCATGGTCAGATCTAATACTGATTATTTGAAACTTCTGGCTCTTCTTTACTAGTCTACTGAACTTCAGAAAGGCTGAAAAGATTTCTGATTTGGCTTCAAAAAATGATACCCAAGTGTACCTTGAATAATCATCCACAATTACATAGCCATAACCTTTTCTCCAAGACTTACTGTTCTTATAGGTCCAAACAAGTCCATGTGAATAAGTTCAATAGTTTTGAGGTTGTCACTAAGGTCTTGGACTGAAATGAATCTTGGTTTGCTTTCCTTTGCACAGGCTATATAGATTCCAGATTTCTTCATCTAAGCTTCGGAAGACCTTCAACTAGATCATGCTAGATTAATTTCTTAATCACTGCTGTGCTTGCATGTCCTAGTCTTCTGTGCCACAAATCAGTCTCTTCACTCTTGATAGTTGCAAGACATAAGTAACTTCTTTCAATTCTGCTAATTGTAGAGTGTACAGATTTTTGACTCTTTGTGCTCAAATATTATTTTTCCATCCTTTTAATAATGCACTTATCATTCTGAAACTTACCAAGTGATCTTCTCAACTTTTCAGCTAGATCTTTCTTTTTGAGCTTAGGACATTCTAACTTGTAAGGTCCAGGTTAATTGCACTCATAGCAAGTTGGTTCTTTCTTCTTTTCCTTTTTGAAGTATCTCTTCGACCCGACTTCTTCTTCTGGCAAGAATCCTTTGAAGTTTTCTCTTGACAGCATAGCTTCATCATCACTGTCATCTGATTTCTCTTTTGAATCCTCAGAGGAAGAAGATTCTACAGCTTTCAAGCATTTGACATTTTCTTTTTCGAAGAGCCTTTAGAGAATCTTTCCATATTGATTCATGAGCCATTAAAGAACCATCATTTATCAATAGAAAGTTCTGTTAGATCATGTGCCTCTTCAATAGCAGTGACCTTAGGGTCCAGGCATGAGTTAATGATCTTAGAATTTTTCTTACTGTTTCTTCATTAGTAAGAATTTTACCTAGTGAACTCAAACCTACTATTATATTTGAGAATCTATTATACATTTGGGTTATATTTTCATTAGGAAGCATTTTGAATTGTTCATATTGGGAGACAAGAATATCTATTCTAGTTTGCTTTACTCTATCAATTCCTTCATAAGTTACTTGTAGTTAAACCCACATTTCTTTAGCAGTTCTACAAGCAGATAATCTGTTAAACTCTCTTTTGGATAAAGTAGAGCATACATAATTCTTGGCTTTATAATTTAGGGATATGTTTCTTTTTGTCAGCTATAGATAATGCAGAAGTTCCATCAGCAAGTATAGTAAAGTCACCTTGTTCTATTACCTGCCACAGATCAAAGTCTGTGCCTCTGATGAAGCATTCCATTCTCATCTTCCCATACTGGTAATCCTCACCATCGAACAATGGTGGTCTGGTGACTGCTGACCTTCATATTTGTGAGCTTCAGATGCCATCTTTTCTCAATATCTCGATTCTTCTGAGAAGACCTCGCTCTGATACCACTTGTTGGATCGAGATAGCATTATAGATATCCTAGAGGGGGTAAATAGGACTTCTTGTGCTTTTAAAATTTATCTGAAAATAGATAACACTAAATAGAGTTGTTAGTACTTAGTGTGGTGTGTGTGAAACAAGTGAGAACTTGGCGGAAACAATCACACAATTGTACAAGAGATTTTATCCTAGTTCGGCCCTTCCTACATGGAAGTCCTACATCCAGTCCCCAAGTAACCTCTTGGGATTTCACTAAACTGCCAAGAACCCTTGGCCTTCTCTCAACTTGAGAGGTATTACAAATCTACTTGCACCTAAGCAAGTCTTCCCTTTCCAAAGGGGTACAAAGATCACCTACACCAGTAGGTCTTCCCTTCACAAGAGGGGCACTGTAGGAAACAAACCTCCTGCGGGTTATCTAACACAAAAATGAAAAACACTTGTGTGTCTGCTCAGAAGAATGAGCAAACACAAAGAATCAAAAAGAGATACAAATAAGAATTAGAGCTCTAACTCTTTTTGAATCTAAGTGGGTGGACTGAGAAGGATCTACAATTACATAATGCCACCCAACAAGAAAAGACTTCTAAAATAAAAAAGATTGGAAGTCAAGGAGTAGCAGCTCTCTTTCTCTTTTCAGTAGCTAAGCTTGTGGTGACTCTTGCAATTTCAGATTGGAGTTCAGTGTGGCTGATTGGTTTTTTCTGATTCAAACTTCAGCTTCTATATATGAGCTTCAGAGACTTGATCTTCCCATTTGAAACTATATGTTAGAACTAGCTGTTTGAAGGATAGTCGTTTATCCTTGGATGTTGACACCTTGAGACTTTTGTTATAACCATCAGTTCTTCAGTTCTTAAAGTCCCAACGTCTTCAGGCTATGTAGGTAGCTTCATGGCTTGATAGATAGCTTCATTAATGTTCTGTAAAGTCCATGCTCAAGATAGAAAGCTAAGCATGTTTCATTAATGTTCTGCAAGCCTGGAAGGACAAGAAGGATACAGATACCTCCATACTTTCGGAGATAGGTGAGATAAAAATATATCAAACATGAAGGAGTTCGGACAGACAGAAGTTCAGAGCATTTAAAGATAGACAAACAGTTGTACGGGAATACAAGGACTTTTCCTGAAAGTCATAGAGTTCTAACAGTGGTAGGTGAGCTCTGACAGATACACATGCTGCTTATACCTAACATCGCATTTACTGCATAGCAACTGTCAAATGAAAAAACTAAACTTCTGACAGCAAACAGAGACCACATTATATAATTATTTCAAATCTTAACAAAGATATTTTATATGGTTATTTTGAATATAATTTTTCTTGCTTAACAAAATATTTAATAGTGATAGCAAGAAGAACATTATTCTGTAAGACATATAAGTGTCATTCTTTTTGTAAAGGATCCCATAGGAATAATGAAATCCAATGAAATAACCAAGATTATAATTTCATGGATTCTGTGGAATGACATATTGCACAAATATTATATAAGTATAGTACACAGAAGTTGATATTTAATACTTCGACTTACAAGAAGTCAGAGTCAAAGACAATAGATGCATACAGATCTTTGACTATATAGAAGTCGTAGTGAGACATTGATTGATAATAGACTTCGACTTTTTAAGAGTCGGAGTGATATAAGTATGTTCATCAATCGATGTCATACTTCGTCTTTTAGGTAGTCAGAGTGCAAAGCAAACAAGCAATAGACTTTGACTTTCAAGGAGTCGGAGTGAAGTACTTCTACTGTATGGAAGTCGTAGTGAGATATCAAACTTCGACTTCTGGAAGTCGGAGTAGAACAGTTTGTTCATCAATCGATATCATACTTCGACTTTCAAGAAGTCGGAGTAACGTTTGACTTCGACTGTTAAAGAGTCGGAGTAAGGTTCAGTTGATAGGCAATCGGTATAAGGACTTCGACTTTTAGTGAGTCGGAGTCAAGCCAGACTTTGACTTTTCCAAAGATGGAGTACTACCCGTTTGTTCATCAATTGATACAATACTTCAACTTTTCTAAGTCGGATTCAGTATGTATATATATACGTTGTGGACTTAAAGAAATTTCGTGTGACAGTGTTGATACTTAGATTTTGTGTGCATAAATTTTGGCTAAGATATACTACAGTATTATATATGAGAGCCTTTCTATTGTCATATTTATTTTCATAAATTGTGGTATATCAATAAATTGATTTAGAAGATATTAAAAGGTTTTGTCGTAGCAAAAACATTATGATTAAATGTTTAGCAATACTTTTAAGGATAGTAGCTCAACAAGGGCCGCAACTCATAGTCGGCCTGTCATGACGATCGGAAGTTGTGGTCACCTCGGCTCGAGAACTCTTCCCCACAGTGTAAATACGGGTGCACGAACATCGCCGATATAGTCACCCCTTCTGGATTATTCTCACCCATTCTGTGAAAGAACTAGGCGTAACTTTTCGCCCGAGAATCGAAATTGCTTATGTGACCGCAATTCAGAATCGGCACTCCGAGACGGTCGAGAGGACGCCAGTTTTGCGGAATTACGAGTTCGGAGCCCAAAATGCCACCGCGGAGCGTGTGCACTAGTACACCGATTTTTGCACTCCTTCGGTAAGACATGGATATTTCTTCGTCCGATGATCAGAACCGCACGAGAGGCCCCAATTTGGAATCGGCACTTCGATCCGGTCGGCACTGGGTCAGATTCAGAGATTTCCAGTATGGCGCCTAGATTCCACTCCGGGAGATCGTGCTCTCAATACACTCGGATTTCGACACCCCTTCGGTCAAACGGACATAACTTTCCGCTCGGTTATCGGAATCGCTTATAAAACCCCAATTCGGAATTGGCACTCAAAGGCGCTCGTCACCTATTATAGCCTCAGGTGATAAGATGCTATTTTGAGTCGAAAATCTTTTGTTTCGGGCTCCAAAATTGCGACTCCAGCCGACGATCCACGTTCTCTTACTATAACGTTTCCTTGACTACGCGGCTCACCTATGGGGCCGCAAATCATAGTTGGCCTATCACGACGATCGGAAGTTGTGGTCACCTCGGCGCAAGAACTCCTCCCCACGTCGTAAATACGGGTGCACGAACATCGCCGATATAGTCACCTCTTCCGGATAATTCTCACCCCTTCTGTGAAAGAATTGGGCGTAACATTCTTTCCATGTATCGTAATCACTTATGTGACTACAATTCGGAATCGGCACTTCGAGACGGTCAAGAGGA
Organism: Colocasia esculenta; assembly: GCA_014218235.1. Taxonomy (NCBI): domain Eukaryota; kingdom Viridiplantae; phylum Streptophyta; class Magnoliopsida; order Alismatales; family Araceae; genus Colocasia; species Colocasia esculenta. The sequence continues at coordinate 2,895,052 of CM024758.1, forward strand.
CACTGGTCTAGTGAAATTCCGAGTTCGAAGCCCGAAAAGCCACTGCGGAGCGTGTGTACTAGTACATAGATGTTCGCACCCCTTCGGTAAGATGCAGATATTTCTTCACCAGGTGATCGGAACCGCCAGCAAGAACCCAATTTGGAATTGGCACTTCGACCCGGTCGGCACTGGGTCAGATTCGAAGATTTCCAATTTGGTGCCCAGATTTCGCTCCAGGAGCACGATCACAGCTCCCGATGTGCTCAGATTACGATACCTCTTCGGTCAAACGGGCATAACTTTCCGCTCAGTTATCGAAATCACCTCCAATTCAGAATCGACACTCAGAGGCGCTCATCACCGGTTATTGCCTCAAGCGATAAGACGCCATTTCCTAGTCAAAAATTCTTTGTTTCGGACTCCAAAATTACGATTCCAGCCGACGATCCACGGTTCTCTTGCCGTAACGTTTACTCGACTACACGGCTTACTTGTGGGGCCGCAACTCATAGTCGGCCTGTCACGACGATCGGAAGTTGTGGTCACCTCAGCTCGAGAACTCCTCCACACGTTGTAAATACGGGTGCACGAATATCGCCGATATAGTCACCCCTTCCGGATTATTCTCACCCCTTCTGTGAAAGAACTGGGCGTAACTTTCCGCCCGGTATCGGAATCGCTTATGTGACCATAATTCAGAATTGGCACTCCGAGACAGTCGAGAGGACGTCACTTTTGCGGAATTCTGAGTTCGGAGCCCAAAATGCCACCGCGGAGAGTGTGTACTAGTACATCAATTTTCGCACCCCTTCGGTAAGATACCGATATATCTTTGCCCGGTGATCGGAACCGCCCATGTGGCCCCAATTCAGAATCAGCACGTCGTCCCAGTCGGCACTGAGTTGGATTCTGAGATTTTCAAGTCGGGGCCCAGATTCCGCTCCGGGAGCACGATCGCGGCACTCGATGTGCTCAGATTCTGACAACCCTTCGGTCAAACGGCATAACTTTCCGCTCGGTTATCAGAATAGCTTATAAGACCCAATTCGGAATTGGCACTCAGAGGTGCTCATCGCCTATCATTGCCTCAGGCAATAAGAAGGCATTTCTGAGTCGAAAATCCTTCGTTTCGGGCTCCAAAATTGCGATTCCAACCGACGATCCACAATTTTCTTGTTGTAACGTTTCCTCCTCGACTACGCGGCTCACATGTGGGTCTGCAATTAATAGTCGGCATGTCACGAAGATCGAAAGTTGCGGTCATCTCGGCTTCAGAACTCCTCCCCCACGTCGTAAATACGGGTGTACGAACATCGCTGATATAGTCACCCCTTCCAGATTATTCTCACCCCTTCTGTAAAGAATTGGGCGTAACTTTCCGCCCGGGTATCGGAATCACTTATGTGACCACAATTCGGAATTGGCACTCCGAGATAGTCGAGAGGATGCCACTTTCGCGGAATTCCGATTTTGGAGCCCGAAATGCCACTGCGGAGCGTGTGTTCTAGTACACCGATTTTTGCTGGACGCAGATATTTCTTCGCCCGGTGATCGAAACCGCCCGCGAGGCCCCAATTCAGAATCGGCACTTCGACCCGGTCGGCACTGAGTTAGATTCGGAGATTTCCGGTCCAGTGCCCAGATTCCGCTCCAGGAGCGCGATCACGGCTCCCGATGCGCTCGGATTCTGACACCCCTTCGGTCAAACGGGCATAACTTTCTGCTCGGTTATCGAAATCGCTTATAAGACCCCAATTCGGAATTGGCACTCAAAGGCGCCCGTCACCTATTATAGCCTCAGGCGATAAGATGCCATTTTTGAGTCAAAACTCTTTCATTTTGGGATCCAAAATTGCGACTCCAGCCGACGATCCACGGTTCTCTTACCGTAACATTTCCTCGACTACGCGGCTCACCTGTGGGGCCACAATTCATAGTCGGCCTATCACGATGATCGGAAGTTGCGGTCACCTCGGCTCAAGAACTCCTCCCCACGTCGTAAATACGGGTGCACGAACATCGCCGATATAGTCACCTTTTCTGGATAATTCTTACCCCTTCTGTGAAAGAACTGGGTGTAACTTTACTTCTAGGTATTGGAATCGCTTATGTGACCACAATTCGGAATCGGCACTTTGAGACGGTCGAGAGGACACTAGTCTAGTGGAATTATGAGTTCGGAGCCCGAAATACCACCGCGGAGCGTGTGTACTAGTACACCGATTTTTGCACCCCTTCGGTAAGACGCAGATATTTCTTCGCTCGATGATCGAAACCACCGGCAAGGACCCAATTCAGAATCGGCACTGGGTCAAATTCAGAGATTTCCGATTCGGCACCCATATTCTGCTCCAGAAGCGCGGTCGCGGCTCCCGATGTGCTCATATTACGATACCCCTTCGGTCAAACAGGCATAACTTTTCGCTCAGTTATCGAAATCGCTTATAAGAGTCCAATTCAGAATCGACACTCAAAGGCGCTCGTCGCCTGTTATTGCCTCAAGCGATAAGACGTCATTTCCTAGTTGAAAATCCTTTGTTTCGGGCTCTAAAATTGCGATTCTAGCCGACGATCCACGGTTCTCATGCCGTAACATTTCTTCGACTACGTGGCTCACTTGTAGGGCCGCAACTCATAGTCGGCCTGTCACGATGATCAAAAGTTGTGGTCACCTCAGGTCGAGAACTCCTACCCACATCGTAAATACGGGAGCACGAACATCGCTGATGTAGTCACCCCCTTCCGAATTATTCTCACCCCTTCTGTGAAAGAATTGGGCACAACTTTCCGCCCAGGTATCGGAATCGCTTATGTGACCACAATTCAGAATCGGCACTCCGAGACAGTCGAGAGGATGCCGCTTTCGTGGAATTTCGAGTTCGGAGCCCAAAATGCCACCGTGGAGCGTGTGTACTAGTACATTGATTTTTGCACCCCTTCAGTAAGACGCGGATATTTCTTCGCCTGGTGATCGGAACCACCCGCAAGGTCCCAATTCAGAATCGGCGCATCGACCCGGTCGGCACTGGGTCGGATTCTGAGATTTCTGGTCCGGTGCCCAGATTCCGCTGCGGGAGCGCGATCGCGACACTCAATGCGCTCGAATTCCGACACCCCTTCGGTGAAACGCCATAACTTTCCGCTCGGTTATCAGAATAGTTTATAAGACCCAATTCAGAATCGGCACTTAGAGGTGCTCATCGCCTCTTATTGCCTCAGGCGATAAGACGCCATTTCCAAGTCGAAAATCCTTCATTTCGGGCTCTATAATTGTGATGCCAGCCAACGATCCACGGTTCTCTTGCCGTAACATTTTCTCGACTATGCGGCTCACCTGTGGGTCTGCAACTAATAGTCGGCCTATCATGATGATCGGAAGTTGTGGTTACCTCGGCTCGAGAACTCCTCCCCAAGTCGTAAATATGGATGCACGATGATCGCCGATATAGTCACCATTTCTGGATTATTCTCACCCCTTCTGTGAAAGAACTGGGCGTAACTTTCCGCCCGGGTATCGGAATCACTTATGTGACTACAATTCGGAATCGGCACTCCAAGAAGGTCGAGACGACGCCGGTTTCACGGAATCTTGAGTTCGGAGCCCGAAATGCCATCGCGGAGCGCGTGTACTAGTACACTGATTTTCGTACCCCGTCGGTAAGACGCGGATATTTTTTCACCCGATGATCGGAACTGCCTGTAGACGCGAGATTTGGCCCATCTCCGCGTGGTTCATGGCCCAATAAGGCTTGTTTGACCATTTGTTGACTTGCCTCAGATCCCATGTAAACGACAACATCGATTGCCGCTGACACCTTGTTAACGGCATACTCCTTGGACGTCTACTCTGGTAGACATGCTTTTTTGGATTGTCCTCGAAAGGCTCATTTCTTAGCCCATTATGCCCATTATTCAGCAGGCGCAGTGTTATCTCCATTAAAATCTCCAGGGTAGCTCGTGCCTATGTCGGCAGGCCTGATTGTCGTTGCTCCATTTATGATGACAAGAGGTTGGTTATCGGTCATGTTTGAGCTGCAGAATTCGCTGTCGTCAAAATCTTTTGGCGACACAGTCGTATGTCGCCTACACTTTTCCTAGTACCAGCCTCTTCTGTCGTTATCTCTTGCATGGTGTGGTGCTTGTGTGCTTGCCATTTTCGCCACCTTCCAGCTGCCTCCTGTGTGTGTGCTCGGTGCCATGCTAAAGTCCACTTAAATCCAACTTAAAATCCAAATAAATAAAAATCGCATAACCCATAAAATTCACATAAAATAAAATCCATCACCACCACTTAAACCAACGTTAAGCAAGCCCATAAAATATTAAATAATTAAATAACACAACAATTTAAATCCATGAAAACAACAATTAAAATATATCTCACACATAAACCCATAAAACTCAATAAATAAACTAACCATACTCATCAACTAAAACCCCACTTAAAATCTAAATAAATGAACTAAATAATAATTAAAAATCACATAACCCAAACTAACCCTCATTAATAACTCAGATAATAATAATAATAAAATATAACAATGTAAAATCCGTTCAACTAAAAACCAACACAAATTCTTAAACTCAAACCCAAACTAACCCACCCACACTTAAAAATTGACCATATAATTATGATTAAAGCTCAAGAACTAAAAATAATTAAAAATAAAACCCACATAAATAAAACCCAACACTATCACTAAATAATAATAATAATAATAATAACCATAACCATACCTACAACATAAACCTCTGTCACCCATCTCACAAAATTCAAAATAACTAAAAACCACAACTAAATCCCATGTAAAATCCACCCATTAAAAAAAAGATAAAATAAAATAAATAACATCGTAAGTCACATATATTCATTTAGAATTCAACCCAATTAAAATATAGTGTAACATAAATCCCATCCAACCATGCCCATTAATTAAAACCCATTAAAATATATATATATATATATCAACAAGCCATATATACCCACGTGACCCATGTGATAGGGTGTTTGGTTACAATTTTTTACCTCTTTTTTCTTAAAATTTAAAAAAGAGAGAGTACAGACACACAGACCTGTTTGGTAAGTTTTTTTTTTTTGAGAGAGAGAAGAATTTTTACTCTTTGTAAATCTCTCCAGAAAAAAAAACTCTGACCCTGTTTTTATTTTGCCCTCCCACCCCCTCCTCCTTCCCGTCTCCCCCCCCCTGCCAGTTCGCCGGCGTCCCCCCTCCTCCTTCCCTCTCCCCCCCCCCCCCGCCGGCTTGCGGACGTCCCCCCCCCCCCCCCCCCCCCCCCCCACCGCCGGCCTCCCCCCCGGCGTCGGCGCCCTCCTCCCTCCCTCGCCCCTGCGCACCCCCTCCCCCCTTCCCCTCTAGCCCCGGCGCCCTCGCCCCTGCACACCCCCCTTCCCCCCGGCCCCGGTGCCCCCCCTCCCTCGCCCCTGCACACCCCCCCTTCCCCGCGACCCCGGCGCCCCCCCTCCCTCGCCCCTGCGCACCCCTCCCCCCACTCGGCCCCGGCGCCCCCCCCCCCCACCCTCCCTCGCCCCTACGCGCACCTCCCCCCCCCCGGCCCGGCGCCCCCCTCCCTCGCCCCTGCGCGCACCCCCTCCCCCCCCGGCGCCGGCGCCCCTCCTCCCTCCCTCGCCCCTGCGCACCCCTCCCCCCTTCCCCTCCAACCCCGGTGCCCTCGCCCCTGCACGCCCCCCTTCCCCCCGGCCCCGATGCCCCCCCTCCCTCGCCCCTGCACACACCCCCTTCCCCCGGCCCCGGCGCCCCCCCTCCCTCGCCCCTGCGCGCACCTCCCCCCTCGGCCTCGGCACCCCCCCCCTCCCTCGCCCCTGCGCGCACCTCCCCCCCCTCGGCCCCAGCGCCCCCCCTCCCTCGCCCCTGCGCGCACCCCTCCCCCCCAGCGTCGGCGCCCCTCCTCCCTCCCTCGCCCCTGCGCACCCCTCCCCCCTTCCCCTCCAGCCCCGGCGCCCTCGCCCCTGCACGCCCCCCTTCCCCCCGCCCCGTGTCCCCCTCCCTCGCCCCTGCACACCCCCCTTCCCCCCGGCCCCGGTGCCCCCCCTCCCTCGCCCCTGCACACCCCCCCTTCCCCCCGGCCCCGGCGCCCCCCCTCCCTCGCCCCTGCGCGTACCTCTCCCCCTCGGCCCCGGCGCCCCCCTCCCTCGCCCCTGCACGCACCCCTCCCCCCCGGCACCGGCGCCCCTCCTCCCTCCCTCGCCCCTGCGCACCCCTCCCCCCCTTCCCCTCCAGCCATGGCGCCCTCGCCTCTACACACCCCCCCCCCCTTCCCCCCAGCGCCCCCCCCCCTCTCCCTCACCCCTGCGCACCGGCCCCCCTCCCTCTTCCATAATTTTTAAAATAGATCCGGCCAAACAGCAAAGAACTGTTTTTCTTAATTTTAAAATTTAAATTAAAAGAGAACATAGTATAATGTTTTAGATAGAAATCACTTTTTAAAAAATATTACTCCCAAACACCCTATGAAGCATCCCATCCACATCTGTTTAAAACCCATAAAAAATGCAACCTACATAAGCTACCCACCCATATCCACGTAAATCCAACCCCATTTAAATGCCAACAATTAAACCCCAACAATTGCCTCTACGCATGCACTTATCCACACACGGGGGGACCAAGTCAAACACTCTCTCTCACACGCCCCTCAACACCATCTCCCAACCACGTCTTACTACTCACTGCTCACCCTCTCATCTCACCGTCACACGCCTATATCTCCAGGTTCGCACATAAGATCCTCATGATCTGCCCCGGGAAAGGAGGAGCCCAGAATGCCCACCATTCTCCTTCGGCGTCCGGGTCGCCGTGAGACCCACACAAGCCTCTCCCACTTAAACTGCCCACGTCCCCGTCTCTTTAGGAAGCCATGCATGCGACCTAGTGATAAGGATCCCGCCTCCATTCCATCAGGGGAAGGAGGGATTTTCCATGGCGGCGGTCGCAGCAGCCCAGGAGAGACCACCTTGCGCACCACCCAGTCGGCGGGTCTTTGGCAGTCACACACACCAACTACAGTTCTGACTCCAGAGAACATCATCCATTGGCACCTCAACTTCCTCCTCCTCTGCACTCACCTCTCCCTTGGATACGACGCCGGCCTCCTCTCAACACTGCACAGTCACCAGAGGAGCCCAGCTTCAAGTTACACTTCGCCGCCGCCTCCTTCGCAGGACACGATCTGGTGAACAATACGGTGATGAGCATGCCAACGTCAGAGTCAGCACGTTGCCCTGGAGAAGATTTCTTCACCACTGCGTCTGCATAGATAGGGACCTCCTTCTCTTCCTCCTCTCTATTTTGTTTAGCTTGTTGTCTCACATATGTTGCATCTTTACCACGTCCATGCACACACTCACGTAGTGCATCCTTTCCAATACCCACTTTAGAGGGGTTTTCTATAAACAAAGGAGGGAGGGAAGGCGGTCATAACGATTGACCGTCTTCCTTCTCAAGCCTCCAACTGGTAAGACGCCTCCCGATTGTGTGTATTTTTCATATATGTGAACACATGCTACCATAATTTTCAGTCTAATGGGTCTTTTGTGTTATTTCTTTTGTAGGAAAATTGAAGCTACACCGTGGAGCCCTCACCCTTTGGCCGGCCGAAGGAGGAGGAGTGAGGAACCCATCATCTCCACATCGAGGCATTACACGATCACATCTCCTCCGGGTGGAGGTAAAAAGCCCTTGGCGATCACTCATCATTTCCCCGTTGCCATATTTTCGCCAAGATAAATGTGGACGTTCGTCATCGAAAAAAATCCGTCTACACTGCCCGCGAGGTCCCAATTCAGAATCAGCACTTTGACCCGGTCAGCACTAGGTCAGATTCGGAGATTTTCGGTCCGACGCCCAGATTCCACTCCGGGAGCACTATCACAGCTTCCGATTCAATCAGATTCCGACACCCTTTCGGTCAAATGGGAATAACTTTCTGTTCGGTTATCGGAATCGCTTATAAGACCCCAATTTGGAATCGGCACTCAGAGGCGTTCGTCTTCTATTATTGCCTTAGATGATAAGATGTTGTTTTCGAGTCGAAAATCCTTCGTTTCGACCTCCAAAATTACGATTCCAGCCTAAGATCCACATTTTTCTTGTAACACCCCGAAAATTTTTATTGGTTATAAAACATGAATAATGAAGGTAATGGACTTAACTATTATTATTAGATGGAAATAATTCATATTTGGAAATAATTAGCATTAATTAACGTTACTCCAGTATCGTACTCAGACGTGCGCGCTCTCACAGGGCGACACTGAAAAAACTGTAACGAAAATAAAATCCGAGAATACCATAATTTCTAAACAAACGTGAAGATATCAAAAATATAAATATCCAGATTTGTGGATGTGCGGATTTCGAGATTAAGCCGACGCAACTATTTTTCAGGTGATTTTTCACCCAGTGTAAAATAAAATCTAAAAATTAGACTAAAATCATTATAATTTGTAAAACCATCACATTAGTCTATGGTTGAAATTTTAATACAAACGGACTTTGTTTGGACATGTTTATATCAAAACTAAGGGACCAGCTGAATTTTGGCTCAATTACGTAAACAATTTCTAGGATTTTACATGATGACGTATCATAGGTGATGCAAGCCCATGTCATGATGGGTTAAATCTCTTACACGATAGTGGCTGAGGTGTGGGTGTGAGATTGGGTGCATGGACCATGTGTAAACAGTAAAAACCAAGGGGTTTTACTGTTTACACCTGCGCAGGTGAGGTGTCCTCATGCATGGGAGTCTTGTTGGGCTATAAAAGCCACTCCCCTTCCTTCGTACATGTCTTTCCAAACTCCCTTTGCTCTTGTTCTTGTCTTCCCCTGTTCCTTGCTGCTGGGATTGCTGCTGGTGGAGTTGTTGGATTTGCTAAGCTCCACAGCTACTGCAACTACTTCTGTTTCTGCTCATACTGCAACTGTAGTTGTATCTACCTTGGTGTTAAATTGCTATTGAAGTTACTGCCATGGCTAGCAAGCCATCAACTTGGGAGGAAGTTCTTCTTTTACTGGATAGGTTCTTTCGTCAAGATCACATGAGAGCTCACTTGCTTAGTAAGGTAGGATTCATCTCCCTCTGATTCAGTTTTATCCTCCACACATGACAAGGAGTTTGTTGATAAGTAGACAAGATACTATACCTGAAGTTCTTCTGTTTTTCTTCCAGTTATGGTAACTACATTCTTGTTGGGAGAAGAACAACCTTGTTCTACTCTAAAAACTGATTTCTATCTTCTTCTTCTTCCACCCTTGGTCCATGTTCATGTTGTAGAGTATGGTAGAAGTCTCAAGATCTTTAGAACAATGTGACTATTTCTATTTAGATGTTTGGTATTTCAAGTCTTGATTTAGATCCATGAAATACTTTGATATTTAGTGTCCATCTTGTAGGAATCTTCCAACAAACTATTGCTATCAAGGTTATACTTCCAGCACTACGCCATGTTTAGTTTCTAGCTAGACAAGTTTGGATTGCAAACCTCCTATTTCATCTTGCTTGTTTAGCTTACAAATCACTGTGAAAATTACAATTAGATTCTTCTATTTGATATAAATCATGCCTTAGTACATAGGTTCCATGATTAGAGTTTTAAGGATGAACTTAAAGTCATTTCTGGAATAAAAACCAGCAGCTGTCGACAGGGAGAAGTTACCTGTCGACAGACTTCACTTTCACAGAACTGTGAACTGCTGGGACAGCAGTAGCTGTCGATAGCCAGCCCATGGCTGTCGATAAATACTGTCCCAGACCAGCAAACCCAATTCTGGAAGCCTCTATCTGTCGACAGCCACTTCCTGGCTGTTGACACATACTGTCCTGAACTGAATTTCAGCAATCTTTCATGTATCAATCCTTGTTAAAACTTCATCCTATTAGCATGGCTTCAAGGGAGGTTAAGGTTAAGGTACCCCAATTCATCACTGTGTATTTGTTCATCAAGTTTCATCATTTCAATTACCTTATTCAAGGATTCAATTTCATCATGGTTGTTTGACTCATGAACAAGGGAATTGAATTTTTTCTTGAGTGCTTTATTTTCAGACTTGAATTCACAGTATTTTTCAAATAGAACAGTGTAAGCTTCTTCCCATTGAATAATAAAGTATGTTTCAAAGGAGGAATTTACCTCATTCGAGTCATCACTTGGTGGTTGCATGGTTTCGTAGGCATCCAAGAAGCAACACTTTGTTGCACTCTCTACTGCAGAGGCAGAATATGTTGCTGCAGCGAGTTGTGCAACACAAGTGTTATGGATAAAAAGTCAGTTGTGTGACTATAACATCGATATTGGATGCACACCTATCCTGTGTGACAACACTAGTGCAATCAATCTATCAAAGAATCCCATTCAACATTCCAGGACGAAACACATAGAAATTCGTCATCATTTCTTGAGAGATGAAGTGGCCAATAGATCATTGGAAATCAGTTTCATACCCACAGAGAAACAGTTGGCTGATATCTTTACCAAACCTCTAGCTGAAGATAGATTCACCACATTGCGAAGAGAGTTGGGGTTGTGCAAATTGCAATGAAACTTAACTCAAATGTTAAGCATATGTCCCTTGTGTCCACTAACTGTGAGGTATATCAAATGGTGATGTGTGGAAGAACAAGTCATGCTTGTTTGGAAACTCTCATTATGCGTGAGAAATATTCTCCACCAAGTATCCATAGTCATGTGACATAAAAGGGACATGTACTCTACATTTGAAATTAGTTTCTTTATAATTTTGCCTATTCAAAACTCTCTTTAAAAATTCTGAAAACACTTGTTGGTTTGTCTTTCTACATGCTTGGTGTTCTTCAGTGCTTGGTCTTTGTCTGCAAATATGTCTTCATGAACTTGAGTTCTTTTGTATCAAATGGCACACATTATGGGGGAGCAAGTTAGGGTTAGATGAATGCAAATGTGAAGGAAATTGTTCAACCTTTGTCCATCTCAACTCCCTCACAACCATTAGTCATTTCAGACCTTCATTCTACCCTTAAAACTGCTTTGAACATGTCCCTGTCGACAGGCTACAAGGGCCCTGTTGACAGCTTAGCCCAGACAGAACTCTCATTCTTCTGTCTGTGTCCATCTGTCGACAGGCCCTCTACCTGCTGTCGACAGATGCACACAGTTTTTGCCTCCCCGAAATCTCCAACTTCTGTCTGCGTCTTTCTGTCGACAGGCCTTTTTTCCCTGTCGACAGATACCCTGAATTTTGGATCTTCATGCTTATTTCTTCACCCATTCAGTAAGCATCTTCATGATTAACATTTAAGGTGTCTATAAGGTGTTAATGCATGTTTGACCACACTATATACAAATGATATTTAAGCTATTATTTATTCCACTATGATTTTCACATACTATTCATGTTTGGATTTAGGTTCTATCATTTAGGAAACATTTCATAACTATAAAGGATATCAACCTCACTTCTCTACATTAATTCTTTGTGGGCAAACATAGTCTCAATTTACTTGATAAGCCTTTTGGTCATGAAAGTGTATGTCTAATATTGATAGGTAATCATATCACCTACTTGATATTGGCTTTTACAACAATACCTGGAGAAAAGCTACCTATTTCTGAAAAAGCTTTCACAAGGAAAACAAAAAAAAAAAAATTAGTTAATGAAAATCAACTTTACATTGGGATGAATATAGAGCAATGTTGGGTTATGCTGAGTAACCGGGGTGATGGGCATCACAAATGTATGCCCTCGCGTCAAAAGGCCAACTCATCATCTCTGTACAACGGTATGATAGAAACTTCCACTAATTAACTGGGGGTATGGGCACGTGTAATGTCTATCCTCACGTCAAAAGGTGTGACGTCTTCTTAAGTACCATTTCCTCCCATTGTTTTTCTAAATTTCAAACAAAAAGGGAAATAGTGTGTAGCCTCCACTGAGTCATAATTTCCAAGGTCATTGGTCTTGTGATTGTCTTGACATATAGATATCATTTCATGCATCATTTGCATATCCACAAAATGGAGATTGTGTTGTCTTACATTGTATTTATACAACGAAGGGTGAGTGTGCAATGTTCTTTATTTAAGTGGGTGTTTTCTTAATGCTTTAACCTTAAATTCCTTGGGTATTATGTTAAAACCATTGAAGAAATTGTTATGGTTTATTATATCCTTGTATATGGTAGGTTAACATACATGATTCACCTCTTATACACCTTCACCTAACACCTGTAAGACATTGCTCAGAGCTTCAGTTCAAAAATCACCAAAAATCACACAATTGGCCATTTTCTGAATGCGCCTGTCGATAGGCAACAAGGGACCTGTCGACAGCCGGCGGCAGACTTGTTTTTGGAAGTCCAACGGGCTAAATCCGAAAACGGATTTGGTGGGATCCGACCCTTCACATACCCTCAAGCCTTCTATAAGAGGACCCCACACCCCTTTCCATCTTTTTCCACTTCCAAAAACCCTTCTTTCCCTCCCTCTCTTCAAAACTCTTTCTCCAGGGCACCGGAAGAGCTCTCCTCTCCCTTTCCTCTTCCTCCTTCCTGTCTCTCTTTCTTCTATATCCTTTCCAACCACATCAAGCCTCCCCTCCTGATGGCTCCAAAGGCCAAGAAGCTAGCATCCCGTCGTCGTCCATGATCTCTCGAAGCCGGCCAAGGCTCCAAAGTCACCACCAAGCGTCGGACGAAGTACCGAGAGGATCGTTTGCCAGAGCTCATCATTCCGCCATCTCTGAGTCTTCTTGATGTCCATGGTACCTTCACCAAGGTCGTGCAGCCCCGCTACATCGACTTCCTTTCCCTGGAAGACATGTTTCCAGAACTCCAAACTCTCTTTGATGTCCAGGGTTGGGCACCCTTCTGCTACGATCACATGCGGTACTCTACAACCGCCGTGACCGATTCTACACCAACCTCCGACTATCAAGAACTGGACAGTTGTATACCAAGGTGAAGGACACTCCATTTTTTATCACTCCTAATCTCCTATCCACCGCTTTGCAAATCCCAAATACAGGAGTGGACATCATGACCCATCATCCAACTCCAGAGGAGTATCACATGCTCATTACTTTGCAGCCTTACGATCCTACTGATCGTAGGCAACTAAATACCAACTCCTTCCGTCCTCTTCATCGTCTCATCCATCACATCTTCACCACTCTCATAGTTCCCAAGGATGGTAGCCGAGAACTTGTGACCTCCCTTCACAAGTCTCTGCTTCACCAATTCCTCAATGCTGAGTCTATCAACTTACCTGCTCTTATGGTCTCTATCTTTCGCATATGTGTTCGAAGTGCCAAGAGATCTATGCCATATGCATGTCAACTCACTTCTCTCTTCCTATTCCTTGGCATTCAAATTCCAAATGGGGAGATGACAGTTCTCACATCCCGTAGCTCCTATGATCTCACAGCTATACATAGGATGGGCTACAAGATGGTAGATGGCACTGTAACCAGAGATCTCAAGGGTAAAGGGGCAGTTGCAGATGATGATGATGGTGAGGATGAAGAAGATCAAGCTGCAGAAGATCAATATGCAGAAGATGCTCATAATGACAATTCTCAAGATGAGCCACTAGTTGCTCCAAGAGATGATGCTGCTGCTGCTGTTGCTGAGCCCTCAATTAGGGAATTACTTGCTCAGCTCCAGATTCAAATGGCAACAGGATTTGAACGACTTAATGCAAGAATGGACACACTAGACACCCGCTTGGACAGCATTGCTACTGCGCATCGGGCTTCTACACCTCCAGCTGATGATGATGCGTAGTTAGCTTAGATGTCTAGGCTAGTGTCAAGTCATGTTATCTTGATCAATGAATGTCCTTCCCTTTACTTGCTATTTCCTTTCATTAGCACTCAATGTAATGTGTATGCACTCATGAAAATCAATGAAAATCTTTGTTCTGTGCATTCTAACTGTGTCTATGGTGTGCTTTTGGATGTTGTCAAAAGGGGGAGAAAAACTCAATTACATTAATTGATTAATTTTGTCATCATCAAAAAGGGGGAGAATGTTGGGTTCTCACATTCTAATTAATCAATACAACATGTTTTTGATGATGAACATTGATGTGCAATGATGTACAATGCAAACAAGTGATAAACAATGTGAATTGAGTTTTAAATGGATGAGATCTTCAAACAATAACTTGTTATAACAACTTGGTACAATGCTTGATTTTATGTTCATAATATCTCACTAATTATGTTTACTTTTGTAGGAGATATACCATGTAAGACATGTGCCAAAAAGAAGCTTGAAAGATCAAGTAAAAGTCAAAAGACAAGGTACCTGTCGACAGCAAGCAAGGACCTGTCGACAGATACAAACAGTCAGAGAGCAGCCAGTTATGCCAAGGCATTGCCTGTCAACAGCAGGAGTGACCCTGTCGACAGATGCAACCAGTCTGAAGATCAAAAGCTCAGGAAGGCCTACGCCTGTCGACAGCAACAGAGCACCTGTCGACAGATGCACACAGTCAGAGCCTTCAGCCTTCTAGTTCTTCACAAGCTGTCTTCACCTGTCGACAGCAGATGCAAGACCTGTCGACAGACAAGCGGTAAAACATATTACGGGAAGTTTTGCAAGTTGCCAAACTTAGTGTTTCTATGGAGTACGACCCTCCATATGTTAACACTCATATATAAGCAACCTTTTGCAACAAATCTCGTACACAAGCAGCCTCCAAGCAAAAACCCTAAAGAGTTCTTACAAGAAGCCTTGTTCTGCTACTCTGCTTCAACCTACCGCCCAGAACCAAGAACGGAAGACTCTTGCAGCAGAAGGTGAAGTCCGAACGTCTTGGATTCAAGCATCTACATCAACATCTGATCTCAAAGTCGAGGCTTGGACTCCAAGAGGACGTTCAGAGGAAGAGTTTGCTTATTGGATTTGTTCCTCAACTCTCAAACCCTTCCCTATTCTTTCTATTCCATACTTGTGTGTGTGTGTGGTGTTTCAAGCGGTTGTTGTGCTTGATACACGTGTGTGTGTTAATCTGATCGTGGGTTCACATCAGATAAACACGTGTGTGAGTTGTAGTTCGTGAACTAGCTCATAAGCAGGTGATTCTGCGTGTGTGTGTGGCCCGTGGATGTAGGATACACGAGTTGTGTACTCCGAACCATGTAAAATCTACGTGTCTCATGGCTTGCACGAATTTGCGTTAGATGTTTGGTAGGCACGACACTTTTATACACATTTGAGTACTTGCTTATTCATCTATCAATCACTCACACACATCCACACATAGTCTGATCTTTGCTAACACTTTAATTGTCTGTGTTGTTGTAAAAAGAGGGCTTTAAGTTTTTAAATTGTTCGTAATCTATTCAACCCCCCTTCTAGATTACCATTTAGAGAATTCCGCATCTCTTCAAATTATTCTTAACATTGTCAATTACGAATAGTACTCCGATTGAGTCTATTCTCTAGTATTCGGTAACTGAGTTATAAAACCTGACAACCTGAGAGTTCATATGCTTGAACACCTTGTAAGATGGGATTAACTGATAATGATGACATTTATTGGGTCCTTGGACCCCCTTGATTAATATGCATGTGCAAATAGGGCTGGTCCAATCCTGGGAGGAGCACCCAAATTCATTTTCGGACCGCGCAGAATGATAAAGGGCATCAGGATGTCTGGCATTGCATCAAATACTTTTTTATTATGGTCATCATAATTCTTGTACTATGTAACTGTTAAGTGAGCCAATGTTTGAGCTATATACCTGAACATGCCTATATTTTATCATCACTGTGTCAAGTTTACTATTCTGTTATTTGATCATGTCTCTTTGATATCTGTTTTATCCTTGCCTTGGCTATCGTGTATTCACCCTTGAATTATGGATTTGAATTCTACTGGGCTAGTTAGCTCACTATTACCTACTCTTTTCAGGTAATTCAGATGGGGGTGAAGCTTATGGGCATGTGTGATGAGTGGATAATCGTGTCAAGCCAAGCCAACTCTTTTACTGTTCTCTTAGTAGTATGAAACAAGATGTACTGAAAAGAGTTTGTTTTTAATCTACTCCTCTCTTAGTTGTAATGAGGAGTACTTATGTAATACGACTTCCGCGTATTATATTATGAATAAACAAACGTTAGTATTATCTTTTGTGCCTATTTTTTGTCACTTCTGATAAATAGCCTTTTATTAGGACGACATTTCTTGTCGTAAAGTTTCCTCGACTACGCGGCTCACCTGTGGGGCCGCAACTCACAGTCGGCATGTCACGACGATCAAAAGTTGTGGTCACCTCGGCTCGAGAACTCCTCCTGTAGCAACCCGATATTTTAATAAATAAATAGAAATATTAAAGAAAAATGATTTAATTAAAACCCAATAAAAAAGGAAGTAATTAGCTTTGTTAAATAGTTCATATAAAAGTTATTGGGCCAAAATAGGAGTTTTGAAATATGGAATAAAAGAAAATACCCAAAAATTTTGTAACCCTATTGTTTCCTAAATTAAAAAGGGGAAGGGAATCAATAATATAGCTAGTGTACATCCAAATTAGACTCCTAACCCTACCCTAATTAGCTAGGTATGAAATTGGAACCCTAGCCTAACCCAATTAGGAGGATTAATGCTAGGAAGGTTGGAGAAAACAAGGAAAATTTAGAGTTTAATAGAAGTTAGAGTTGTATTAGGACTTAACAAGGCTAGATGTATAAAAACACCCACAAACCCTTCATGGCCAACCCTATTGCTCGGCTAGGAAGTTCTTGGACGAGAAGAGGAGGGAACCGTGGGGAGATAGCAGCTTGAAGCTCTACACCCTGCACTTCATGTTCAGAAACTATAGGAGTTTACATCAAGCAAAAGGTAGGTGTTCTCGGGCTAAAGATAAACAACTCTTATACCATCTTACAGATCATCATGTCTAGTTTCTTTTGCACTTGAATTGCCTAAATTTCATCAAGTATGCTTCGAGTTATAAGCGTTTTCCAGACATCATACAAGTTTAGGTCTTTTAGAGTTCATATCATTTTGCACATATATCGAGACCAAATTGATTCCATCCAAAAGCATAGTTCTCTTCTATTCATCTCCCTCTATAACTTTCATGTTCATAGCTTTGTCCCAAGAGCCCTAGATTTCGAGTTATAAGCCATGCATGCAAGACTGCATCATGTTTCACTGTTTTCAGTTCGAGCTTTGAATCGCAACCAACACATACGTCGCGTTTCTTTGACTGGTATCATGACAGATTAGACCACCGCGATTACCTTAAAGGCGACCATCCAGACCATCGCATTTTAGTTAGGTTCTGACAAAAATCGTTGCATCAAACTATGTGCCATCTTGTTTGTCAGTAGTTGTCTGAACCGCGACAACCATAGTCGTCGCGTATTTGAGTTATTCCCGCCTTTGGGGATTTGTGTTTATTTCAAAAGTAAAGACTTTGCATGAACGCGCCGGACCTAACCGTCGCGATTATGTTCCAATTGCCATGAATGCGTCGGACATGTACATCGTGTTTATGTTGTCACCAATCGATACATCCCTTCTGGTTACCCTAACTGCATCAGTCAATGTCGTCGCGTTTCTGTCATTAATCGATCTTTTTAAACGTGACCGTTAGACCCGTCGCGATTTGACTGTGTGTTTCCAGTAGCTTTGTAGTTCTATTTAATCTAGTTATTTAGGCTATGTAATCATGATTGTAATCCTGTATGACGAACAGTAACACCATGGTAATGAACTTTTACTATATTCCACATGTTTCCTTAATTAAAAGACATGGTTTATGACTATCATATGTTCTCTTGATTTCTCTCACATACACACACCAAAGGTTTAACTTTGCTATGAGACCTTGCAGAAAATACATCAATAATATATCTGCTAATCTACTTAAATAATTGTATATCATCACCCCATGATAATAATGGCATTGTCTTCGCTTCTCACGTTTTTTTGGAATACCGTTACCGCCGCTCCACTGTTCTAGAATTCTTCTGGAACGTCAAGCAACTTATTTTCCTTACATACTTCTCTCTTGACAAGTTGGAACCTCTCTGTTGGACATTCCATTCTAGCAGAATAGGAACCTTTTGTTAAGACCTCCGTAAAACTCCGTACTCCGTGGATTCCCTCATGAAGACCGAGCTGGTTGTACCCTTAATACATATAACACTCTTAGGGATCAGTATGATCCAAACCGCCTTAGAGTTTCTCTCTTACCTTGACATCACGCCAGACCTCTGGACTATGTTTGTAACATGGCCAGTGGAGGGTTAGTGAATTCTACCTGACCGCCAGCACCAAACATGTGTGTTGAGCAACTGTTACTATCGTTTGTTCAATCGTTGTTTTATGTGCATTGACCTATAGCTCTCATCTGTACACGTTCTATCTACATTCTCGTCTATTCTTCAACTACTCTTCTCTATTTTTGGTACTCTCTATGAACATTTGACTGATTGTCTAAAGATAAACAATATGACTAATGCTTGGCAATATAAAGGGCCTGGTCTGGTCTTGGGAGGTGCGCCCAAAAGTGCTATTTACCCGCAGGAGTTAATTGACCAGAGTGTTTGGCATTACACTCAAGTGCTATCTATCTCGACTATCTAAATGACAATCAAAGTGCTATACTATACTCGACTCGTTGTGCTATTGTGAAATATGTTGTGCTATTTGTGCTATGGCCATCCTACTCTCTGTACTATATCTGAAACTTGTGCTATTCTGATTCATGCTATTGTGCTATCTCTTACTTTACTTGACTCTCTCTCCATGATTAGTGACTCTACTCTTTAATATATTAATAATGTAAAGTATGCCCGCACCATGAGATATAAATCCTACTGGGCGTTGTCGCTCACCCTACGTTATCTGTTACTGTGTTCTCAGGTGAGACCGAGGAAAATGCTTACACTCATGAGGATGGGGAGGACCAGGAGTGATTCAAGAGTGTCCTGGCATTTTAGTTAGAGTCTTAGTAGTCTTTTACTTTCTTCCATGTAATGAAGTCAATTGGGCCCTATGTAATGGCTCTGAATTAGTGGATGTAAAAGACATTAGTTGAATTATGTATGAAATACATTTGATTTAGTATCATTCAATTGTCCAATGGTTTGATGTCTATTATACGCTCTATACCCTCTTATTTGTAACTGCCTCACGTTCCGATATTTCGCGTCGGAGCGTGACACCGCAGGCTCACGATGTGATCGAATACGGACACCCCTTCGGTCAAACGGGCATAACTTTCCGTTCGTTTATCGAAATCGCTTATAACGCCCCAATTCGGAATCGGCACTCAGAGGCGCTCGTCTCCCCTTATTTCCTTAGGCGATAAAACGTCATTTTGG
Source organism: Colocasia esculenta (assembly GCA_014218235.1). NCBI lineage: Eukaryota > Viridiplantae > Streptophyta > Magnoliopsida > Alismatales > Araceae > Colocasia > Colocasia esculenta. The sequence continues at coordinate 2,914,390 of CM024758.1, forward strand.
GATCGAAAATCCTTCATTTTCCACTCCAAATTTGCAATTCATGTTGACGATCTCATTGTTTCCCTAGTTTTCCGGCACTAACGTTTCCCTCGATCGCCCGATCACTTGTGGGGCCGTAACTCAAAGTCGACCTATCACAACGATCGAAAGTTGTGGTCATCTCGGTGTGAGAACTCCTCCTCAGATCATAAATATGGGCTCACAATCATCGTCGATATATTCACCCCTTCCAGATTATTCTCACTAGGACTGCAAACGGAACCCAATATACCGATATTCCGACCCGATTCTGATAAAAATTATCGGTTTTAGAATTAAAAATTGATATCGATAGCTTATCGGAATCGGTATCGGATATTCTGATAATTTATCAGAATCGGAATCAGAATTAAAAAAAATAGTCAGAATGGGAATCAGTATCGGTTATCTGATAAATTATCCATAAACTCAAAAGGTAAAACCATAGAAAGCACCTTAGCTTATCGGAATTTCGGTTTCGGTAATATTATCGGAATCAGAACAGAATTGGAATTAAACTTTCCGATTTTATTGGAATCGGAACTATATTTTGGTTATCGAAATCAGAATCTGTGTTTTCGGTTTCGAACCCGACCCGGTTGCAGCCCTAATTCTCACCCCTTCAGTGAAAGAATTGGGCATAAATTTTCGCCCGGGTATCGGAATCTCCTATGTGACCACATTTCGGAATCAGCGCTTCGAGACGTTCGACAAGAGGTTGGTCTCACAGAATACCGTTCTGGGGCCAAATTTCCACTGCGGAGCGTGTGTACAAGTACACCGATTATCGCACCCCTTCGTTAAGACACAGATATTTCTTCGTCCGACGATCGGAACCGCCCTCGAGGCCTCAATTCAGAATCAACACTTCGACTTGGTCGGCGCTAGGTCGGATTCGGAGATTTCCACTCCGACACCCAAATTCAGCTCCAGACGCGTAATCGCAGGCTCCCGATGCGATCGAATATGGACACCCCTTCGATCAAATAGGCATATTTTCTTCTCAGTTATCGAAATCGCTTATAAGACCCCAATTCGAAATCGACACTCAGTGACGCTCGTCGCCCCTTATTGCCTTTGGCGATAAGGCGTCGTTTCGGGAACAAAAATCTTTCATTTTCCACTCCAATTATGTGATTTCAGCCGACAATCTCGTTGTTTCTATGGTTTTCTGGCACTAACGTTTCCCTCGACTGCCCGAATCACTTGTGGGGCCGCAACTCAGTGTCGACCTATCATGACGATCGGAAGTTGTGGTCATCTCAGTGCGAGAACTCCTCCCCATGTCGTAAATATGGGCGCACGAATATCGCCGATATATTCACCCCTTCTGATTATTCTCACCCCTTCTGTGAAAGAACTAGGCATGACTATCCCCCCAAATATCGGAATCGCTTATGTGACCACAATTCGAAATCGACACTCTGAAACGGTCGACAAGATGCTGGTCTCACGAAATTTCGTTCAAAGGCTGAAATTCCACCGCGGAGCGTGTGTACAAGTACACCGATTATCGCACCCCTTTGGCAAGACGCGGATATTTCTTCGCCCGGTGATCAGAACCGCCCACGAGGCCCCAAATCGGAATCGACACTTCGACCCAGTCGGCACTAGGTTAGATTTAGAGATTGCCACTCCAGCACCCAAATTCAGCTCCGGGAGCGTGATCGTAGCTCCCGATGTGATCAAATACAGACACCCCTTCGGTCAAACGAGCATAACTTTTCACTCGGTTATCGGAATCGCTTATAAGACCCCAATTCGGAATCGGCACTCAGAGGCGCTTGTCGCCCATATTTTTCTGAAGGAGTGTGACAATCGGTCGAAATCGTGTACCTACACTCACTTTCCGGGGAGGAATTTGGGCCTCAGAGCGGAATTTCTCGAAACTACAATCATCTCGAGCGTCTCAGAGCGCCGACTCCGAATTGGGGCCTTATGAATGATTTAAATCACTGAGTGAAGAGTTCTAGTCATTTTCGCTGAGGGGGTATGAATAAGCACGAAGGAGTAAGTATATTGCAGGCATTCGTGCGCATGCATTCACGACATCGTAAGGAATTCATGTGCCAAGATGACCATAATTTCTCGACTGTCGAGGTAGGCTGACATCGGATTGTGGCTTCTCAAGCGATTCATCTGATCAAGGAAAATGTGACCCACATTTTTTGGCAGGTGTAATCACGAGGAAAGGCTCTCCTCAAAACACACAACAAGATATCATAATATGATGGAAAAGATGTGATCGTCACCCAGCATGTTGCCCGAAGATATGAACAGAATTCTAAGGCTAATGTACCAGGAAAGAGGAGAAGAGAAGGCCACTTACTGGTGTCGCGACGGGGATACTCATCGCTATCCAGATCTTGTCGCGACAGGGACGTCCGACGCCTTCTTAGCAAGGGGTGCGGGAGTGTGGGGGACCTCCTTCCCTCCCTCCGGCCAGCCAGAGGGGGAGAGCTCCTCGTCTGATCTTCTTAAGAAACCTGCCAAAACAATGAAAACATAAAGAAAACCCTTAATAGACAACTTTTAAGTGTAGCATCTATACAAAGTGAAAAGGAAAAGGGGAAGCATTGAGAGAATAAACCTGGGGGTTTTTGAAACCCCTAGGGTTGTGGAAAATGTAGGAATGGAGGTATGCAACTATCTAAAAGAAAATAACAAAATGCATGAAAGGAAAATGAGAGAGAAAGAGGAAAGAAAGGCCCCCAAAAGGGATGACTCCCTGGCTGAAAATGTGCTTTTGAGGTCGTGCAACAACCCTTAATGGTTGTAGGAGTCACCTCCTAGCCGCCAAGCTCCATGGATGAAGAGTATGAAGTGACTTGGTGGAATGAATAGGAAGAAAATGGGAGGAAATGGGATGGTTGCGAGCTAAGGGGAAGCTCTGGTGGGATTTTGGCAGTACTTCGTGGTAGCATGGGGGTCTTACCTCGTTCAAAAGGAGATGGGTTGCTTATATAGAGAGGAGAGAGAATATCTTGTCCTTAAGTGATAATGGCCCATGAAAATGGTAAAAAGTCAAGTAAATCCACATGGGAAGAGTCCTAGGGGCGTTCTAGGGTGAGATAGAACCTCAATCTACTGCTAGGGTCGTTCCAAGGCTGTTGGAGACGAAGATAGACCCCAAAGAGGATAGAAAGGAGATGGTTGTGAAGCCAGCCATGCAAAACAATGTCGCGACGGATCATAGGGATGCGACAAGACAAGTGAATAGATATTCATGGGCTGTCGCGACGGCCTGGGTGGATGCGACACTAACAGTAACGTGATGCCACGACTTGTCGCGTTAAGGATAATCGATCATTTAAGAATTATAATCAATCAATTGACAGGAAAGCAATACCTATGGCCGTCGCGTCAAGGACTGATGGCTCAAACCCTAAAATAAGGACTCTGAAGTGATGTTTAGACGAGATAAGCTGGGAATTGGGCTCAAATGGGCTCAAAACAAGGCTAACAAATGGGCTCAAGATGAGTGACCAACCTAGGGCACATTAAGAGAGCAAGAAATATGGTTCAACTCATAGGCCAAAATTGAGTGTCTATAGCAGGTACGCGGAGAATGCACACTACAATTGTGATTTCAAAGGGTGAAGCGAAGGATTTTTCGGGTCAGAAGTGACATTTTACCGCTTGAGGATGTAAGCGGTGTCAATCATCTCGGAGTGTCGATTCTAAATTGTGGTCTTATAAGTGATTCCGATAACCGAGCGAAAAGTTATGTTTGTTCGTTCGAAGGGGCATCATACTCGATCAGATCGTGTGCATGTAGTCAAGCTCCCCGAGAGGCATCGAGGAACCAAAGTAGACATCTCTGGATCTGACCTAGTGGCGATTGGCTCGAAGTGTCAATTCTGATTTGGGGTCCTGGAAGGGGTTCAGACCAGCTGGCGAAGAAATACTCGCATTTTTCTGAAGGGGTGTGACAATCGGTCGAAATCGTGTACCTACACTCACGCTCCAGGGAGGAATTTGGGCCTCGAAATGGAATTTCTCATAGCTCGAGTCATCTTGAGTGTCTCAGAGTGCCGACTCTGAATTGGGGTCTTATGAATGATTCAGATCACCTAGCCAAGAGTTCTGGCCGTTTTCGCTAAGGGGGTTAAAATAGGCACGAAGGGGTGAATATATCGCGGGCATTCGTGCGCATGCATTCACGAGCTCAGGAGGAATTATCATGCCGAGATGACCACAATTTCTCGATCGTCAGGGAGGGCCAACTCTGAATTGTGGCTTCGCAAGCGATTCGTGTGATCGAGGAAATTGTTCCACGTATTTTTTGGCCATGGACGTGGAGAACGCACACTGGAATTACGATTTCAGAGGGAGAAGTGAATGATTTTTGGGTCGAAAGTGATGTTTTACCACCTAAGTCAGTAAGTGGCGTCGAGCGTCTCGGAGTGCCGATTCCAATATATAGTCTTATAAGTGATTCTGATAACCGAGCGAAAAGTTATGTATGTTCGATCGAATGGGTGTCACACTAGATCAGATCGTGTGTCTGCAGTCACACTCTTAGAGAGGCATCGGGGCACCGGAGTAGACATCTCTAGCTCTGACCTAGTGGCGATTGGCTCAAAGTGTCGATTCTGATTTGGGGTTTTGGAAGGGGTTCCGACCGACAGGCAAAGAAATACTAATGTTTTTCTAAAGGGTGTGTGATAATCGATCGAAATCATATACCTACACTCACGCTCTGGGGAGGAATTTGGGCCTCGGAATAGAATTTCTCGAAACTAGACTCATCTTGAGCATCTTGAAGTGTCGACTCCGAATTGGAGCCTTATGAATGATTTCGATCACCGAGCGAAGTGTCCTGGTCATTTTCACTGAGAGGTGAGAATAAGCACAAAGGGGATTATATCGCGAGCGTTCGTGCGCATGCATTCACGACCTCGTGAGGAATTTTCATGCCGAGATGATGACAATTTCTCGACCATCGGGGTAAGCCAACTCCGAATTGTGGGTTCGCAAGTGATTCGTCTGATCGAGGAAAATGTGACACGTGGTTTTCGGCCAGGGACGAGGAGAACGCACACTGAATTGCGATTTCAAAGGGCGTAGTGAAGGATTTTTTGGGTCGGAAGCGATGTCTTACCGCCTAAAACAATAAGCGGCGTCGAGCATTTCGGAGTATCGATTCTGAATTGTGATTTTATAAGCGATTTCGATAACGGAGCGGAAAGTTATGTCCGTTCAATCGAAGGGATGTCATACTCAATCAAATTGGGTACCTGTAGTCACGCTCCCGGAGGGGCATCGGAGCACCGGAGTAGACATCTCCAGATCTGACCTAGTGGCAATAGGCTCGAAGTGTCGATTCCGAATTGGGGCCCAGAAGGGGTTCCGACTGGGGGTGAAGAAATATTTGCGTTTTTCTGAAGAGGTGTGACAATCAGTCGAAATCGTGTTCCTACACTCACGCTCCGGGGAGGAATTTGGGCCTCGAAATGGAATTTCTTAAAACTAGACTCATCTCGTGCGTCTTGGAGTGCCGACTCCGATTTAGGGCCTTATGAATGATTCTGATCACCGAGCGAAGTGTTCTGCCCGTTTTCGCTGAGGGGGTGAGAATAAGCACGAAGGGGTGCATTTATCGCGGGTGTTCGTGCTCATGCATTCACGACCTCGAGAGGAATTCCTGTGCTGAGATGACCACAATTTCTCGACCATCAGGGTAGGCCGACTCCAGATTGTGGCTTCGCAAGCAATTCGTGTGATGGAGGAAAATGTTACACGCATTTTCGGCGATGGACGTGAAGAACGCACACTGAAATTGCGATAGCGGAGGGTGAAGTGAAGGATTTTTTGGGTCTGAAGCGACATCTTACCGCCTGAGGCAGTGAGTGGTGTTGAGCGTCTCAGAGTGTCGATTCCGAATTGTAATCTTATAAGCGATTCTGATAACCGAGTGAAAACTTATGCCCGTTTGACCGAAGGAGTGTCATACTTTATCAGATCATGTGCCTGCAGTCACACTACCAAAGTGGCATGGGGGCACCAGAGTAGACATCTCTGGATCTGACCTAGTGGCGATCAACTTACAGTCTTCTCTCTCGACGCCTTGTGCGGGAACGTAAATCACCACATCGTGAAGCTGTCGTAGACGTATGGTCTTCTCTCTCCACGCCTTGTGCAACATTCGAACTGGATTTCCCCAGTCTGTGGCTCTTCTAGGTGTTGCTTGTGCTATTTGGACCTCCAGTCCTTGTCTCATGGCAATGTTGTCGCCATGCCCTGCTATACCAGATCTGGGGTGTAGGTTCCTTGCCATCAGTGATGGCGTGTCTGCCCACGCCTGGCTCTCTCTATATTCTGTACTCCTCTACTTGTGAAATGAAATGAACTTGTTTCCTTGTCAAAAAACAAGTCAGAGTCTCTATATTCTTCATATTTATTAAAAATCTACTTTATTCTCTCAAATTTAAGATAAGTCGTACCATGTGGGACTTGGTTGTTTTGAGTTGCCCTGATATGGTACGGTTTGAAGTTTAATACACTGATACGCTTTGATCTAGCCTGGGCACTTTAAAAAATAATAAAATAATAAATAGGGAAGAAAATTAAGAGGATCAAAGCAGTTGTACCAGAGACTAGCCTTCTTCCTAGTACAAGGTTGGTTGTACCGTACTGCAGTGGTACAGCCAATCCAGCGCATGCCAGTGTGGTCGCGAGCTACGGCACCGTTGATCCGCTAGGCTTAAAATCGGTTGATCGATTTCGTCTTATTGTTCGACCGATTCATCTAATGAGCTCCCATAGGCAACCAACAAGCCAAAATTTAAAATTGGTCAACCAATTTCACTTAATCAGTCGACCGAATTTTATAAAGGTGGCAATTTGACATATAGATCTCATAATCTATTTGATCTTTATAGAGAGATAAAAAAATATGGTTGACCAACTTTGCATTTTCAATCAATTGATTTGTATGATACAGATCGATCTGAAGCATGTCAAGAAAAGTTCGAGTAGGTCAGTAAGCACGGTACAGCCAACCTTGGGTACTGTTGCTGCAAGGGCAAAGGGGGTTGACCTGGGTCAATCCGAGTGGGTCCCGAGGTGATGGCGTGTCGTCGTTGGCGAAGGTTGACAAAGCTCCGGCCTGTAGAAACCGTCGAGTCGCCTCGGTGGGGAGACACTCCGACGCCCAAGTTAGACAAGTGAAAAAAGGGGGGAAGAGAGTTTCAATGCCACTTGTCTAAGACACTCCGACGCCCATCTTAGACAAGTGGCATTGAAACTCTCTTCCCCCCTTTTTTCACTTGTCTAACTTGGGCGTCAGAGTGTCTCCCCACCGAGGCGACTCGGTGGTTTCTGCAGACCGAAGCTTTGTCAACCTTCGCCGACGACGACACGCCATCACCTCGGGGCCCACTCGGATTGACCCTGGTCAACCCCTTTTGCCCTTGCAGCAACAGGTACAATGCACCCTCCAATTACTGAAAAGGCCCCATAGTTACACTTATTTTGTAACACTCCATAATATTAGGAGACATTTTCCAAAAAAATTGAAGAGATTTTTTAGGCCTATTCCTAATATTACTTTTTTTTTCCTCTCAGAACTAAAAGGTGTCTGAAGGTTTGTCCCGAATATTCTGGGGTGTTTTATCAACAAAATAAAGTTAATAAACAATGTGTAACTGTAGGTCATCAACTAAATAGAAGAACTACAAGGTTTTTCCGTAGATATGGACGATGAGGGGACTTTTTATAAGAAAATACTTATATAGGTTCTCACTTCACTTCCCATGTATGACATCAGCTCGTCTTCTTCGGCTCCGACGACTCCTTCGCCGACGGCGAGTACTTGTCCTTGCGCGTCAGGGCTGTGTTCTCGAACCCCAGCTCCTTGGCCACCAGCTCCTGCACGTGGCCCGCCACCTTCGCCGCCGGCCTCCCGCCCCCGCACGTCCACTCCGTCGGCAGCCGCTCCAGGAAGGTGATCTCATAGCCGGGCCTCGGATTCATGAAGAAGAACAAGTTGTCCAGGAACCTGTGCCCCCTCACCGTCGTTCCGTGGAACATCCCCTGCCGGGTGTCGATCGCCACCGGCACGATCCGGTCGCTGAGCTCCGCGAACAGCGGGCTGAACTGCAGCAGGAAGGGCTCCCGGCAGGTCGTTTCCTCGGGAAAGAACACCACTTCGCCCTCCTCCAGTAGCGTTGATACGCGGGCGGCGTCGGCGGCGCGGTCGCGTGTCAGGCGCACGGCGGGGACGGGGGAGAGGATCTCGGAGAGGGGGCGGGAGGGGCCGCACGTGACCGCGCGGGAGACCCTGCGGCCGAGGGCGGCGGAGACGACGGCGGCGTCCAGGGCGGTGCGGTGGTTGCAGACGAGGAGGGAGCCCGGGGAGCCGGGGGCGGGAGGCAGCGGGGGGTGCCTCGGACGGCAAGGTCGATGCGGAACAGGCGGAAGCAGCGGCAGAGGAGGTGCGGGGGGAGGGGAGGCTGGTGAGGAGGAGGCGGAGGAGGGAGAGGGGGAGGGCGAGGGAGAGCCAGAGGAAGGTGAGCAGGGCGGTGCGGGGTTCCGGGCGGCGGAGGAGGCGGCCGTCGTGAAAGAAGACGGCGGGGCCGGCGAGCTCCTCCGAGGGCACCCTGGCCGCCGATGGGTCCGCGGGCACCATGAAACCCTCCTGTGAAGAAGAAGGATGACCATTGGTTATTCCAAAGTAAGCATACGTGTGAGTGACGTAAGCACCGTGCATGAAAGCCCCACCAACCTAAACAAATTAAGTCTGTATTAATTAGACACAAAATTAGGTATCCAAGTTACAAAAGTTTTTTTTTTGATAACGAGGAAATCCCGCCCCGTGTGGCTTTGTGGGCTCAAGGATTGGTGTTCGTGAACTCCAAGGTTAGGACTTGGCAGCTCCTACTTTCCGTGTACCTGTATTGCCCTTACCCCGCTTGACCGGAAAAACCCCGGATCTACACACCTCGAGGATTGCATGTAAATCAGATAAATCCTCCCCCAGGAATCGAACTCGGGACCTCCTACTTTTTAAGCAAGAGTTCTAAAAGTTACAAAAGTTAGCTATCTAAGTATTTATATATATATATAGCCCTGTAGTTGTCATATTTATGTAGATACCTCTAATTTTACACGACACCCACCTGTGGAGGGCGAATAGGAAGAGGAGAGAGAGGGGGGAGAGAGAGACCTTGCAGAGAGCCATGAAGTCGTGGTCAGACTCCCGGTCGCCGAGGCCGAGCTCCGGCATGGCCTCCGCCGCGAATTCGCTCGCCACCGCTTGCCTCTTCCGGTCGCCCACCAGCACCCCCGGCGCCTGCACCAGCCCCGTCGCCCTCCCCGTCCACGGATCCACCTGCAGCCGCGTCCCCAGCACCCCGTGGCCCCCCAGCCACCCCTTCACGAACGGCTCCACCATCACCGTCGGGTTCGCCGTCACCACCACCCGCCGCCGGCCGCAGGCCCGGAAGGCCCGCCAGCTGTCGGCCCGGACGTCGGCGGCGTAGAAGCGGGGGAGGACCGTCCGGGCGGCCAGCTCGATGTCGCTGAGGCGGAGGCCGGCAAGGGAGACGAAGATGAGGAGCTGGATGCCGGCGGCCTCGGAGACGAGGCGGTAGAGGAAGAGGACGAGCGGGGAGGCCAGGAGGAGGAGCACGCCGCGGAGGATGCCGCCCGCCTCCACGGCCACCAGCATGAAGTAGGGGAAGGAGCTGCGGGAGACCAGCAGGGTGCCGTCCAGGTCGGCCGCCACCGCGTGCTCCGACCGCCCCCTCGTCTCGCAGCGCGCGACGGGCGGGAACTCGCGTTTCATCTCCTTCTTCCTTAGTGACTGGTGGGCTTCTTCCTCTTCTTCTTCCTTCTTTTCTTCACCTCCTCCTCCAACTCTGCTCTCTCCTCCTCCGCCTCTCTTTTACGCGTTTTAAATGGGAAAGGCGAGGTAGTTCGCCTACCTTCCTTGGAAACCGACGCACTCTTTTACAGCAAACATCACACGAACCAATAACAATATGCCACGTCATCACTTGATTAATAATACTGTACTCGTGAAAGAGAAATAGACAGTACACATCATGTTCCGCATTAAATCGACACATCTAATAGTACCACCTTAATATTAAGATATTTAATATATATATATATACTTAAATTATAATATAAAATAAATTAATTAAGAGTTAATATTTGATTTTTTTTAATCTCTAATAAAATTGTAAGTTACATTGAAGTAAGAGAAAAAATTATTACACTTGAGATTTATACTTTTTACTTATATTTCTTACCTCTCATTAGATCTTAGATCGGTGTATTATGTCCCTTTGGTCATTGAAAAAGAAGAATTACAAGTGTAAAGTGTAAAACTCGAATATATTATTTTTTTCTTTTATAATAAATATTATCTCCTGTTATAATATACAGTTAAACTCTGTTATAATAAAGATCTCCGTGCTAAAGTTAAAAACTCTTAATTAATTTACTTTTTAATATAAGGTGACACAATCTTATTAACTTTTATTTTTTATCATGCACTAAATATATTTTTTTTTCCGTAAAGAAAAACTTGTTACCCTTTGTAATCAATCAGGTCCATGATGATTTGACTGATAACATCCACTGAACACGACCACATTTTATAAAAACCGCTTCATTTTTAGACCGGTCGGTGCTTAAATTAAGGTTAATTTATTGAGAAATACTTATTATAAGAATAATCTTTTTTAGAGCCACTTTGATTATTGATTACCGGATAAGCTATATTGAGGATAATTAATTAGATATAGTTTCTCTCTCTTTTATCACAATTTTACTTTGATAACTTTACTTTTGTTATCTCTATTTTTCTCTTGACTTTGATAATAGTAAGATAAAGACAAATATAAGATAGATTAGTACAGATTCATATGTAATGAAAAAAATATTATTAAATACTACATGCACGGACTCTCGTGTACTGTGAATAATTGAGAAATAATAAAATGACCTCCATTATCTCTTACCTATCTACTTTGATAACTTCTTCTATCCGGTTATCAAAATGACCCAATAATGACTTAGATTGCAAGAAAGTAATATTATGATCATTATTTTCATGTTGCTCTTGTAATAAATATTTCTCTAATTCATTTGGTTAGGAAGTTTAAAAGAAATGATCGTCTGATTTCTATTTTAAAACTAATAAAACTATTTTTGTGGACATATCTTCTTGATGTCAACTAGAGGATACATGAAAGGACACTTCTTATACGATTAAAATGTGTTAAATAAACAAATAAATAAAATGTGTAATTTAAAAATAACAATGGTATACATGTGAGGAAGACACAAATAATCTTTCTTTTGTTAGGTATGGGAGGCCTCCATCAAGGGGCTGAGACAGTTGAAAAGTACTCCAAGATCTCTTTAAATGTACATATGAACGTTATATGGTCGCTCAAAATCCTTTGACAGATGATGCATGCATCTGTATGGGTAGATGTGTAGGATCACCTAATTGTAGAAGAATCTTTTTTAGGTTTACATTTGTATGTATATCTCTTTCAGAGATTAAAAAAAATGTACTTAATCCACTTTGGCAGGGGTAACAAGAGGGATGAGAGGGGATAGATGGTTAAAAGTTATTTTATTTTGGATAGACTGTATAGAATAATTAGGGATAATTAAAGTTATCTATGAATAAAAGTTGATAATTATATCCCACCAATGAGAGAGGACAACTAGATAAATGCAAGTAAAGAGAGATAGGGGGAAAAAGTGCCAAAATGGAATTACTTAAATTCATTGTTAGCATATCCAGGAGTAGGCTATATCCATGTACAAATTAGTTGGAAGTTTGGTGCAGGAATAAAGTGGAAATATGGATGGTTTCTCTGTTTAGTATATGTATTGTCTATGAGGATAAGAAGGGTTACGGTGAATAAAGATAACCTCAAAAATTGGGAATAGCAATAAGATTAATTCATGATCTAGGAGGACCTCTAGAATGAGTTATTTTATTTTTTCTATCCTTTTCACACACTTCAAAGAGACTATTATCGTAACCCACAGTCAAGAAGAAGTTTGTAATATTTCTTTGATTTTTGCATATATACCTTTTATTAAAAATGACAATAAAAATATTCCAAATATATTTTTACTTTCGTCATAACAAGTTAGGACAGGATCTTGAAAATACTTTGTATCTATAAAAGAGAATATATATATATGAAAAAACCTTACACAATTAATCTTTTAACGGGGATATATGTGAAAAGAAATTCTTTAATTAATGATCATGGACAGAGTCTGGGTGGTTGGATAGCTTAACCCCGTTCATCAATCAAGATATTTGTGTTTTTTTTTCTCTCTTTCACTAATTCAGTTCTCCATCAATGTGAGGATCAGACCATCCCTATCACAATCAAATAGTATTTAAGAGTAAGTAAGGTTTTCTTTAACCCCCTTTGATAACCTAATAGGATAGACTCGGATAGGTCAACTCTCTGGTCTTTAATTTCCACATCTTGTACAAAAATACTTATCTTAATATGGTAACTAAATTCCTAATACAATATGATAAACTATTAAATTCCATATACGAGCGGCTTTATCTATAAGATTAATTAAACTGAATTTTTGTTTGTCTATGTGAACAAGTCCCCTATTTGTACACTATCTATGCATCATATTAGTTGCATATTTAAGTGTGGAGGGGGAATATGATTGTAAGTCCCCAGCCTATTTACCACGCCCATCAAGGATGGAGGATAGTTGTTGTAATCTATTGATACCTGATTCCTTGTTGCGAACTTGCAAAGAATGAAAGGCGTGAGTTCACCCTACCAAAGCTCAACTCGAAGTCCATGAGGTTCCTAATACTCGGTCCAAAGCAAGAGAGAGCACCCCAAGTTGGACCCATCATTCTTGGACAATCTACCAATCTCCAAAGGACGAGTTCTCAAATTTGCACAATTGAGAGACCCTTTGGGCTGCAACAAGGCTCACCTTTGTGACTCCAGAGCAAGGCTGTATCAATAGTCAGGCACACCCGATGCCACACTAGGACATGGCAAAATTTGTTGTCTGACATGTTCTTGCAACTCTAGAGCTTAGTCATAGCAACAATACACCCGTCACGTCTAACAAGTTGGATCAGACAGCATACCAACCCATATTCGAGACCATTTTGTCCCTATACAAGCCATCCACTGCCGATAGAGCTAGATGGCATGGGGAGGCGATGGCAAGACTCATGGGACTGACTCACGCTTACAAGAGAGAAAGATGAGGACCGAACGAGATAAGCCACTTTTGAGACTTTTGCAAACTCACACAAGAACATCTAACTCTCTTCTCTCAACTCGACTATATTTGTTCTTTGCAATTGTCTAACTTAAGTGTCACAGAATTTTTCCTCGGGACCACTCTCAAGCCTCCATGAGTACTTTCTCTTTATTGCAAGTTTTAGCGACATTTCTCTCCATCAACAAATTCAGAAGTCCATAGAGATTGAACAATCTAATTGGGGGATCATTTTCTCCATCTACACTTCTTGTCGTCGTCTGTGGGAGTAAATAAGGTGTCGTAACATCTCATGAGAACCTATAAGATCATGGGAAGCTGCCAGAAAATCGAGATAGACTCTCCAGACCTATCCTGCAATGGGCAAGTCAATGATTGCCGCTCCTAGGGGTCTGGTCAACAATGCCTGATAGTGAACGGCTCAACCCCATTCATCAATCAAGAAACTTGTTTTTTTCCCTTATTTTTAAATAACCTTGTTGTCCACCCATGCGAGGATCTTACTATCCCTATCACAATCAAATAACATTTTAAAGTAAGTGTAGACGCCAGAAAACTGTCAAGTTGGCTCTATCGTCAGTCCTATCCACTCTTGAGACTTGTAATAGGAAAAACGTTGCGAAAGACCGGCAAAAAAAGCCCTACGTGTTATTTCGGGAGAAAATTCTCTTATTCTTAAATCAATAAGAGGTGGAAGAATGAGGGCAATAGGGAGTCCAATATCTAGGTGTGATGGTATAGGCATCCAAGAAAACTATATCCAGATAGAGTACTTTTTGTTGTCTCCATTAATCCTCTTAAACATTTTTTGGGGTTCTTGTCGATCTCCACCATCTACTCTTTTACCCATGCCACATGGCTCTAAGAGGAAGTTGGAGGCTTCTAGACAGGTGATTTGACCATAGACATAGGCCAGCACGATTTCTTACTATGCTTGCCGAGCACAGAGCATGTCTTGCCACTATCTCCATGTTCAGGAGTTGCGAAAACATGTCTCACTGCCATGGCTGTACTCTAGGGTCACAAGAACATGCTTCCCTAGGCCATGTTTGGAGGCTCAAGGATGGACCCCCCACGGCCCCAAGAGACCATTGAACCGGCTAATGGGCCTGCTTGTGAAATGACATGTCTATGAGGGGCCGAACTAATGTGCAAGCTCTATTTGGTTAAGAAAGGGAACAACTAAAGCCACCATTACCCAACTGTGGTCACCACAAGTCCAGCCGCAAATACTGTAAACCCGACCACCCCCCCCAATTTTCTTGCAACTGGACAAAAGACACCAAAACCATGCTCACCTTTAAATTTAACTAATACTAGCATCTTTGGCGAGTACTTCTCGCGGTCATTGGGGTGCCACTCAAGATGTCACAATAGCAGGTCAAATGCCATATTATGATGTCATGTGATATGATGTGGTGTCACTCCACCCTTCATCATCGCTCAACAAATGGTGCCACAGTGGCAGTGTTGAATGGTATCTGTCCAAGGAGAAAGACTTACTACATTTTAAAAAAGTACAGTAAGTGCAATCTATTAGGATGACAGCTCATGTGGCGCCACATGGACTGTCACGTGGTTTTTCTTTTTTAAAAAAAAATCTAATTTTTTTAGCCTAACCCATCTATTTTGAAGCCCAACTCATTATTTTAGAGCTTAATTTTTTATTTTGGAACCTAAAAAATAATTTGACTCTAAAACAAAAATAAGTTGAACTCCAAAATAAAAGTTGAACTCTAAAATAGATGAGTTGGACTCCAAAATAGATGGATTAAGCTCAAAAAAAAAGGTAGATTTCAAAAAAAAATAAAAAAACCACATGACAGCCCATGTGACACCACATGGACGGTCATTCTAAGTAGATTGCATCTACTGTACTTTCCTAAAGTGTAATAAGTCTTTCTCCTGCCCAAGATGGGCACTTCCAAAAAAAAAAATGGGTGAATGCCGGGTACTTAACAGGCCAATATCCATCTAATACTACCACCATAATACTTAAAAATCACATGAAACAAATATCCGTTAAATGTCCACCTTCACATGATAACTGTGTGTACAACACCTCATTCTCTCTCTCTTTTAAGTAATTGAAACGGATCAATGTTTCCCGAGCTTTCCTGCCGCACATCAGAGGGTGTCGTTTTGTCGAAGTTTAACGTCGTGTTTATTTAAGTCTCTTTGGATTGGCTCATTGCTTGAACCAACATTTGATACGGAGCAAGCACCTCCATTTCCTCTCTCCTTCTCACTTTTCTCCGACGGGTATTATGCCGCTGCTCATTCTATGCATCTTGGAAGGAAGTCGCTACACCCACCAATTTGGATATGTTCTAGAGAAAAAGGTTTTGCTCACATCTGTCCACCAAACACATGTAAATGAGATCCCCTAGATATCACATTGTTGCGAACTTCACTTTTATGTGTCTGAGACGGATAATATTTACTCACCCAGTCAGTGCAGACAGTAAATCACTCTCTCTGTTCCAAACTCTACTCATTTTCTTGTCAGAGAAATATGTGACTTTTTCGTCGGGTACATGATCCTATAATCTAAATAAACCTTCCAAATATCTATACTATTATAATATAATTCAGTCTTAGAACAACCAAATGTCAACACCAAGACATTCATATTTTCGCCAAAACTCACAAATAACTCTCATACCTCACTCCTTTAATGTAGTTATTTAAGAAGACAAGTCTCTCCCCTAAAATTGTGAAGAAATCTTCCAAAATCAGCATGTTAAACCTTGCTAAATCTTGCACAATTTTTTTTTAAAAAATTACAGTTTTATACCACTAAGAAACGACTACCCATTGTAATTTTTAAAATCTTGCTAAATCTTCCAAAGTAAGTCTAAAAATACCAATGGTAAGGATTACTTGTAGTTTTATACCATTAAGAAATGACTGTCCGTAACAATTTTATATCACTTTGTAATTTTTTAAATCTTACTAATATATATATAAACTAAGATATATTAATATATTAAAAATATTTAAATCTAAAAACTTTCCGTGCATCTGTAATTAGAGTTTTTTTTCCTACTTAACCAGACGGCGAATCCGTTTATGTGTGAGCAACTATTCCAGATTTGATGGAGATTTAGGGGTGACAAATTTGCAAGATAGAGACAGTGTTCACATGCTGCAGTTGGTTGCAATCTTAGTGATGCAAGAAAAGAGCATTTGGAATGGGGGTTAGACTTGTGAAAGACAAATTCTTAAGGAGAGGAGGTCTGGACTGCTGTTTACCGGAAGAGAGTCAAAAGGTAAATTGAAAGATCAAGCTAGCAGATTGGTTTGATGATGATGGGAGCTAGAACCTTTTGTGCTGTTAGGAGAGATTTTTTTTCCCTCCAATATTGATTAAAGCTATGACCTCCACCCCAAGATCAGGTGTTGAGCATGAAGACAAGAGGTGTGAATCCCGGATGAGAAAGGAATATTTGTTCTCAAAGTGCCTACAATAGTAGTGTAGAAGGCAAGGATCAGTAAGAAGACTTGAGCAAACAGAAGCGATGGCCGGTGATGTGGTCGGTCTCGATCCGATTTATGGGTTGGCAACGGGTAATCACGTCGGCCCGGAGGCAGATTTCGGAGCAATGAGTGTGAAGGTGGAGAACAAATCCTCGAGTCGGTGTCCGATTCATCTCAAGTCAGTGGTGGATCTGGTCGGGAGAACAAATGTTTAAGTAGAGAGAGAGAGAGAGAGAGAGAGAGAGGGAGGGCAACACCTGTCTGGAGATTCCCCCTTTTACCTGCGGCTCTTGGACTTCTTCATATAGGCTCTCTCCGGGGGAGGGAAACTCTCATAATCCCCTCCAGGGTGCGATGTGCAGTATCACTGGTCCTAGGTGGGCTAGGGACCTGAGATGGGCCCCCCAGGGCCCCATCAGCTGGGGATGTGGCAATGGCCTACACAGGAAAGGATCAAAATGTTGCTTTGGAAGATTGCCTGGGGATGACTCCCCACTTCTTACCATCTCTAGATCTAACAATATCTTGAAGTAGTATGGATCACCCCAGATGTGGAAAATCAGATGAAAGAAGGATCAAATAATGCACTCATCAGTTGTCAAAAGGCCACTTCCAGTGCCTGAAATGGAAGAAATCTCCAGACTCTGGAAGATCTGTGGCAGGAGCGCAACAAAGAAAAAGAGGAAGATCTGGTAACCTTTTACCAAAAAAAAAACTGTAGCAGCTTGGACACTGGATGGAATCTGGAAATGTGGAAATGATTGGATTCTTGCAAAAGGGACTAATCAAGTGCAGTGATTGCAAGAGGCATTAATTAGTGTCCACTCTTCGGTAAAGGTGCTCTGTAACATCAACAACAAGAAGGCCTAGTAGCAGGTGCCTTCTATGTGAGACACACCTCAGTTTCTTATGGCAGAGACGCTAGCAGCATTGGAAAGGGAATCCAGTTTCATATCAAGAACAATTTTTTAGGGTGTTCCGGGAAGGTTTTATGGATAGAGGGAGACGGTCCATAGGTGATTGATACAGTGTAGAACATCTGCAAGAGGCATCATTGGAGATCAAAACTATGCATTTCAGATCCATGATCGGGCGACTAAGAGGAACAAGTTGGAAAAGAATCCAAATTGGTTGGTGATAGGGCCCTGGGCCGCCCACTAGAGCCCAGCCCAATAAGATCCATTGAGGGCTCAACAACAGTAAGAGCAACAACTACAGCTCCACTTGAACTTCCTCATGAGACGAATAATCCTATATCAGAAGATGGGGATTCTCTCCACTAAATAGAGACTTCAAGATAAGCCCAGCAACTGCAAGTAAAGGAGGGGGTTAAGTGTCACATTTAGACACTGCCACCACTCTCTCCACACTCTCATAAACTATTTTTTTCCAACTTGAACTACACCATCACTATCTTAACTAGGGGTGTCAATGAATGGACTTGGACTGGCCTAATTTAAACACAGTTCAGTCCAACACTAAAATAACCCAACCCAAGTCCAACCCAAATTTAATGGATCGAAGTAAAAAAAATTCATGCTAGCCCATTGGGGCCCATTTTAGCCCATCAAGCTAATATGTAGATAGATTCACTATTTTAATTTAAGTATATTTTAATTTAGAGGGAATTGTTGGTGTGGTGGTGACTGATTTCTTTATTTAAATATATTTTTAATACATGTGTAGGTATGGTGGTTATTGATAGGTATGGTGGTTATTGATGTCTCTTAGTTCAATGAACTAACGCGAGTCCAACTCATCAAGTGATGGGTTTAACAAATGGGCTTCAAAAGAGATCCATGGGCCATCATATTTTAACCCAAATTGAGTCTGGAGTGGACTGCCCATTGGACTTCAAATTAACCCAACCCATTAACACCCCTAATCTTAACTATCAAAGGGTCGTTCACAGGATCCACATCTCCGGGACAGACTTCTTTGCAAGTCGAGATAGGACCAAGCCGACCAGAGCACTTATTTTCTACTACTCAATTCCTAATCCGAGATCATATCGAGACCGATATGATCTCTCATACTCTTGAGTCCGCAAGACCGGGTGACCGATCATATCAGTCAGTAAATCTACAAGCAGATTGGTTGTGGCTTTGTTCACTTGAGGATGCCAAAGTTCAAGCAGTGGTACATCAAGAACTACAACTGCGATGTAGTTAGGATCAACATGGCTGCTGGACTGAACTTGTGGTTAACGTTTTAATTAGGTGTATACAAAATTATAAAAAGTGAGGACGCGTAGAGCTGGTCCGGCCCATCAAGGTCGGAGAACAGAGGCTACGCCGTCCGCTCTCCAACGGCGGGCTCGTACAGAAGGAACGGCGTGAGACGGACTCAACAAAGTCCAATCTATTCAGCCCCTTGTCCACTATTATGAGAATATACATGACAAACTAGATAATATAAAAAATATGAAATTATTCTGGAGTTAATTATAATACCATATTTTATGGTATTTTAGGTGAATCCAAACAACCCTAAGAAGTGTTTAGCTTCTGCCCATAATACCTCTTGAAAACCCTCGGCACGTAGACGGGCAGCAAGAAGCAGAACAGGTTGAAAGCCCAGAAGACGAGGTTGGCCATGGCAAGCCACCGCCCCGGGTGCAGCAGCAGCCGCCGCCGCCACGTCGTCAGCCCCTCCTGCTCCTCCCCTTCCGCTGCCGCCGCCTCCATCTCCGCCCTCAGCCAGTCGGCGATGGTGAACATTCGCTTGCTATTGTAGAAGACCGGGACGAAGGCCCGCACAGGGAGCGAGAAGTGCCCGGCGAAGGTGACACCCTCCATGAATACCTGGCACGACAGCAGGAACAGGTGCGGCGCCGCGGCGGCGGACCCTTCCCTGCTCCCGAACCCCAGGACGCCGGCGAGGATGTAGGCGGTGGGGCCCAAGAGACCGACGGCGGCGCCGAGGAGGACGTAACGGCCGAGGGCACGGGTCTCCCGGCCAGAGAAGACGGGGGGCTCGGGGGCGGTGGCGGCGGCGGGGAAGGCGAACCGGGCGAGGAGGGGAACGTAGGCGAGGGAGAAGGCGAAGAAAGCCAAGTCCGCGAGGGGGACCATGCCGGTGGCGGAGAGGACGGTGGCGACGGCCAGGACGTTGAGGTGGCGGAAGGAGAGGAAGCGGTGGCGGTGGGCCGCCGGGTCTTCTTCCTTGGGCTGGCGGACGTCGCCGACTCCACCCGACATCGCCGTCTCCTCCTCCTTGTTGCAGGAGATCACCAGAAACGGAGGAAGAACGCAGAGGAAAAGAGACAGCTTTGCCCCTTTTTCCTTCCCTCTCTGGTTCTGACTTGTAGATCACGCCGAGGTGAAGAGACCAGGTGGAGAAGGGAAAGCTGGAGAAGGTGTGAAGGGCATGGTGGAGAGAGTTGGGAGCGGGACTGGTCGGGGGGGGGGGGGGGGGGTGCGGTGATGGCTCCGACCAAGGAGGCGATGGAGAAAGGTGAATAAACCAGTGCCTACACGTTGCGGAAAGGAGAAGATGAGGTGACGTGGAGACGACTCAGGCTAGAGTCTAGTTTCCAAACTTGGGATCAGCCGGAGGCCGCAAAGACGACACGTGTGTCTTCGCGGTTGGATTGGTGACGACGGCAGAAGTCACACAATGGAAGAAATGCACAATGTTTATTGCCCTAATAAAATAGAGAAAAGTTTATTGCACTTTCATATTACATTTTAAGTGCAATGTGACTAGTAAATGTGTAAACAGAATCCGATATTTCAACTCAATTCTGATAAAAATTATCGATTTCGGAATCGAACAATGATACCGATAGCTTATCGGAATCGATATCAAATATTTCGATAAACTATCGAAATCGGAATTGAAAAATAATCGAAATTGGTATCTGTTATTCTGATAAATTATCATAAACTCAAGATAAAATTATAGTAAACACCTAAGCTTATCGGAATTTTGGTTCCGGTAATGTTATCGGAATCGGAACGAAATCGAAACTAACCATTCCGATTTTATCAGAATCGGAACTATATTTCGGTTATCGGAATCGGAATCTGTGTTTCTGGTTCCGAATCCGACCCGTTTGCAGCCCTAGTGACTAGGCATAAGGCTCATGTGGCACTCCTCACATGAGGAGTGGTAAAGTGGTCATCCAATTGTTGGATGCCACATAAGCCTTATGTCAAGTCACATTGCACTTAAAGTGCAATGTGAAAATGCAATAAGCCTTTCTCATAAAAATGATATGACTTACTCATCAAATACTTTTAGAATAAATCTTATCAAACTTTTAACTAATAAATTATTTGATAAACAAGTCACATCATTTTTACTGCCATCTTTAAATTTTGGAGAGCAATAAACATTTCTCATTGTACAGGTCGTCATTAGGCCACTCGATCTGAGCTTGGCGCGGGTCATCACTCGGCGATTCGGCACAGGGGCATGTCTTTGGCCAACCGAACCCCGAGCCGAGATAGGCTAGCCGACCTGGCCAAGGCAGGAGGTAATCTGCAGTATGCTGGCACTCGGCTGCTCAATTAGACGAGTTCCATCGACCGAGCTGTCTCTAAGACGAGTGGTGAATTCTCGTATGACCAGATCGCCTAGTGCGCCGAGTCTTTACACGAGTTGGTTTTTGCCCCCGTCTTTGGTGAAGGCTGATCGCTCCCAAGACTTTCCTAATCCGAGCCGTGGCAGCATATACGGGAGGTTAGGTTACGGAAAGGCCCGAAGATCACGAACCACATCCTTTAACCGCTCCCACACGACAATTATGAAAATCTCATTAGTGGCAAGACAACCCGAAGATTGCGACCGCCAGCCATCCGCAATTGACGCCACTAAATCAGTCAATGAGAATCTCGGACAGATCCCGGAGCACGTCTTCGATCCACTTACCATAACGGAACCATTATAAAGGATGAGATATCCCTCACACAAGAGGGACGCAATTTCTGATCCAAAACTCTATCACTCTGTCCTACGGAATCTGACTTAAACATCGGAGACTCCCCACCGAGGTCACTCGATGGTCTTGCAGATACAACACGCGGTGGTTGACGCGCGCAATTGTCTCGTCTTCCCTTGGGAGTCACTCGACTACGGCCGAGTCCGTTACTCTAGTAGTAACACTCATTAAACAAATACAAATTAAATCGATAAGCATAGTGGGTTGATCGAATAAACCCAACTACTATTATAATCATATTAATATTATATAATATATATTATAAATATTTATAAAAAAATACCTATAAATTTAAATACAAATGCACATTTTTTTATTTTAATCATCACTTTAAACACTAATAAAACCATTTATATCTAAATAAATTATGAAATTTCAGTTTGAACCAAACCAACCCAAATTATTTTGGTTCAATTCGGTTCAAGCTGGTTCTTGATTCTGCTCGATTAGGGGGGGGGGGGAAATCCTCCAAACTGACCCAAATCAAACGGCACACACTCCTAACTATACATCTTAATTCTTGGGTTCAAATATCCGTCCCTAAACTTACCTATAAAAAAAAGGTGACACTTTGGTGTAATTTCAATGGAAAATATGGCCATGTGATCTGTGATCCTTACAAATTCAGCATATTCTTTTCCCTCATAAGGCATGTCGAAGTGGATGGATCTTGTAGATCAACACTTGTAGATGATATGCTGTTAGTTATCTGTAACCTCCACGGTGCAACAAATTTCATGGATTAAAGAGAGATGAGATCGTGGGCCACTAGCATGTGAAAAAAAAGGTGAAGAGACCTTTCTGAGTAAGCAAAAGACAATAGAAGAGCGTACTATTACAAGATACAGTACGGGGGTTGGGGAGGGGCGAAAAGAGAAACCAGTGCTGTTGCATAAACCCAGAAAAAACTGGGAAAAAACTAAAGAGAATGAGAAGGGTGTCATGTTTCGAAGAGCATTTCCCCCAAGAAAAAAAATTTTGCTTCAAAGCCCAGAAAGACCGATGCTGGGAAGGGGGGGACAAAATGGAGCCTCTACCGGAAAATGTGGTACGTATGGAACGACAAAACTGCACAGGATAGAAGTACAATATTTCAGATATTAGTTCTTTGTTTTGGGTATATACTTGAATCTGTAACCATTTTCGGGTTTCAATCTTCTCGGCTTAACAACGACAGGCGATGGTGGCTCACCTGATCGCGACTCAGCAGTCCGGTTCCCAGTGCTGCCGAGAGCACTACTGCGGCTAGAAGGACCTGTCGGCTGCAGTCTCACCTCCGTGCCGGATTCTTCGGGGGTATTAACATCGTCTTTGGCGGACATGGCCTCGCTGTCCGGGAACAGACTCAGCTTGACGTGGTCGGCCGACATGGCCGCCTCCCATCCTGCGTAATCAGGGGGTATATTTGTGTTAGATCCACTCACCATGGTGACAACATATGGTGCATGGGATGATTCATGATATGATTCGGAGTAAGAGCTGCGAGTGGGATTGCAATCATGATGCCAATGGGAGAAGCAGATCGTAGAATTCTTCCCAGAGGATTGTTACTGGTCTGGGTGATTTTCCGGTGGCTAAAACTTGGATCACCTTTTCAGAATCCTGATATGAAAAGCAGAAAGGGCAATCTGGATAAGGGTGTTTTCGACTTGTTTTGACTTGAATTGACACACACAAACCCCATTTCTTTGTTTCTTCAGTAGGACGTTCCCATTTAGAGATCTAGGTTGGAAACCAAAAAAATTATGTCCACGGTCCAGTGTTGCTCGTCAGAACAACTGAGCTGTAGGTTGTGGGAGCCCAAATGTGCATCTAAGTAGCCGAGACAGACATGTCAAAAGTGAGACCACCCCAACAAACCTCCATATACAAACCACAACAAGAAAAGAAGAGAGGGGGGGGAGGTAAAGGTCAAATGAAATTCTTACTCTGCGAAAGAAATGCCTCTGCAATCTCACTCGAAAACAGCCTCGAAGAAGAGAAGTCTATAGTTTCTGGCACCAAAAGAGAACTTGGGGTCAACTCATGCATGAAATCTTCGATTCCACTATTAGCCGGACAGCTCTGATCCTGTGCGATCAGACTTGCCGTTTCACTCTGCAATTCACTAATCACACAATCTTCACTCTCATTTGGATGTAATCTAGAAATCCCAACTTCCCTGTGCACCTGTTTCCATAATTTCCTTGACTCTTTAACACTGCTTGGTGCCCCATCTAACTCAACAATCTCCTCCTGGACGCTCTCATTTCCCACTTGGGGACCATCATGACTTTTAAGATTGACACATATGGAACCAATCAAAACTTCAGACCTTGCAGTTCCATCAGATTTATCTTTCATTTCTTTTTCTCTCTCATTCCTATTTCGTTCAGTATCATCCTCGGGCTTGCTTTTCCTAGTCCAAACCTTTTGGCTGTTGGCTGATGAGGAAGACTTCAGATCCCTATAGCCATTATGCTTCTGCATAGCAATCGGCTTTGCTCCAGAAACCTGAGAATTGAAACCACAGAGATAATTTCTTGTGGGTTTCGAGATTGGCCGATGTGGAAGTATTGGTTGTCTTGGCATGCTTTCTTGCGGGACTTGGTGCTCCCACTTCTGATCCACATCCCCCGTTTCTGGGCAGAATGACAAGGAGATACTAGGCTCCAAAGCTGAGTGGCTGGTGCAATCTGGAGATTTAGTGGTTCTCAGGTCCAACTCAGAAGCCTCAACCGAGCTTTCAGTTTCCATGGAACAAGCTTCAGCGGGATCAGATAAACCACTTTTGTTGCCAGGATTGATTACATCATCATGTTGCTTTGTTTTCTGCTCTTTCTGCCTCAGCTTCTTCATCCTCTTCCTTTCCAAAAGTTCAGCTTGTCTGTGAAGGTCAGAACACCAAGTCACTTGGTTTCAGCCAAACTTTTTTTAAGAAAAGGATTCAATCAAAATCAAAGAGAAATTATGTTGCATGACACCACACAAAAAATTGGTAATATTTCAGAAAAAGGAACCCGTGCAAAAACAACCCTCAATGTATAATTGCATTGCCACTCATACATATTAATTAAATCAATCGTGTTACCTAAACAGAAGTGAACAAATAGCCGTGCGGTCGATTGCCATGAAAGCACAGCAGTGCACTAGGCAAAAATGTTCACACGATGTGGTTACTTTGGCAAACATGTTTACATAGCAGGATCATTTCTCCACTAATGATACTTTTTAACTGCAGTTTAGATTTTAACTCAAACTAATTTCACTTATCTAGCTGCAGGTTACAAAGTCTAAGGGGAGGTGCATTTTGCACGTATTATGTATATATATATATATCACTACATATCTAAGAATAGCATTTCTGCAGTTATGCATATAAGAGGAATATTTTAACAAAGCACTAAAAAGGTTTCACACACTGCACCCAGATTTTAACAAATAAATAAGTTCTATAAAATGCTATGAAATGCATAGTATAGCTATGTTCACTTGGAATAGCCAATACACTCGTGCTGGAAAGTATTGGTAGTCTACTTTTCTTGGGCCATGTAATAAAATTGATTTAACATGCACTTAGTTTCCAAACTTCAGTTCAAACTGAGTTGGAAATCCTCTCTACATGGGTATTGGTTGATCAAACAGGTTACTTGTAAGTGCTTAGTCCTCATAAAAAGAATTGAAGAATAAAGAGTACAATAAACATCGTATATAGGTCAGAATGAGCTTACGGCAAGGAGAAAACAGAAGTCTATCATTTGTCACAAAATTAGGTTTTCATCTGAAATCATTTTCATATAGCAACTTTCTCTTCATGCTTGAGGGCAAGTGTACCTTTTCTGAGCAGCTTCCTCTTCCTCAAAAAGAAGTTTTTGGCACTTTAGAGCCTCAGCATCCTTATCAGCAAGCCATGCTTTGATCTGCATAAGACATGAGCTCATGACAATCATGAATGTCTACAGATTGGCAAAGCCTAGAAGTGAGTTCTTTACTACTATACCAGCTTCCTCTCTAGCAAAAAGCTAGTGCAAGCAACCAGGTTCTTCATCTCCATGGCAGTCTTCCCA
Source organism: Colocasia esculenta (assembly GCA_014218235.1). NCBI lineage: Eukaryota > Viridiplantae > Streptophyta > Magnoliopsida > Alismatales > Araceae > Colocasia > Colocasia esculenta. Next base: position 2,940,133 of record CM024758.1, read on the forward strand.
ACTTCCCCGTCAAACACAAACCTTTGCAAGGAACTAGCAGTTCCAGCACACAGGAAGGTTTTCTCACTAGCATCATCAAGTATGCTGAATACTTCTTGGGAAGAAATAGGAAATCTGGAAGATCTGCCTTGGACAACATCCTAGATAAATCAATCAAAAATTTTAGATGTAAAGTCACAAATAATGTCATAGCATGAACACAAATATTAGCTTACCGAGAGGGTTGCTCCAGCCTTCAAATAGACTTGTGGTAATGAAGAAAACCCTGGCTTCCGCAATACAGATGTCAGTGCCCCAATGATAGAAGACCCAGATACTTCCTGAAAGACAAAAAAAGGCGCAAGTACATTGATGAAGAGACTGAATATTGACAAGAAGTCAACAGCAATATGTCCTCTGAATATGGAAAAAGAGACAGGTCATGAGGGAAGGTATCATTAGAGGTAGCACACCACATAATGAGCTTCATCTTGAGGAAGTCAAGACTTTATGAGAACTAGGAGAAATCACTTAGAAAAGTATCAGCATAATTAGGAGCTAAAAAAGTTAAAAAGAGATTTTTACTGATGTTGAAGGGCATACTTGCTTCACCCCCCAAACAAAAGAAAAGCAACAAGAAAGGCAAGAGAAGGAGCCTCAGCCAAAGGTTCAGACCATTCCATAGACAATCAGCAACACCAAATTGATGGTCAGTCTTAAATATTCATTCAGAACCTTTAACTTCTAATCAAAACCAAACAATCTATCCCAAATTAATTAAAGCCATTTTTGTTAATGAGATAGAAAAACCAAAGACAAATGTTAAAAGAGGGCTATAAAATTTAAGAGGAAAATGGTATATGAGAATTCTTAGTATGATGACCTAATAATCTACTCAAGTGAATGTCCCCAGGGCTCATTTTGTTTCACTGGGAATAAAAGGTGCATCACCATGCATTTTCCAGCAGCCCACCACTGATCACAAAGATCAACATAAAGATAACCAATGGAAAAAAAACATCTCAAAGAACTAAAGGGTTCCCAATTTTGGAGAACAGGAAGGCAGATCTTATTGAATGTCTATAATGAAAAGTCAGTCATTCATTGGAATCAATTAGAAAACTTGCAACCACTAAAAGGCAAACACAATAAATCACAAGAATCCAGGTTGTTACCTCTAGATTTACATCCTCAAACGATGCAAGCTCCTTTGCCTCTTCTGGAGATAGCTAAGAGGACGAAAAGAAATGGAAAAAAAATAATGTTAGTGAAGCTGCTTGATGATAAGAAGAGAGCTTGAACCTGCTATGATTTGGTGGGGGGAACCAAGATTTCTTTCCAATCACATATTGAGATCTAACTCCCCAACAGCATGCTCTAGGACCGCCTGGACTGGCCCACATCAGCTGGCAGACAGGACTTACACTACCTAGAAGAAACGTCAAAGGAGAGTACCTTATCCCAAAATGCACCCAACAGCTCCCTAGTTTTTGGAGAGACCTGCATCACATTAACTAATCATAAGCATTCAACATATTATAAAGAACAAAATAATACTCAAGGAAATGGCTGGAAATTCTACTTAATAAAGAAAACAAAAAGATCTCCATAACTTGGAAAATTGTCCAGTGTGCCTTTGGCCATGATGCCACAAACACCTGCCTAACTGACACCAATCCATTCCATTTGATTAGTATTGTTTAAAAACTAAACTGGAACTCCCACTAAATTTAATCAAGAAAGTATTTTCTATTGGAAAATGGAAAATGCAGAAACAACAACACCAAGAGAGCCAGAATTATCCCCTCTCAGACAAAGTCTTGGCATATGGCATGACCACCATGTCGCCCACCCTAGTGGTACTGTTTCCTAGGCAAGCTTAACTTCAAAGTTCGGATGTGATCCAATGCCACCAAGTTTTAAGTGACCACCAACTCCAAAAACTGGCAAAGACACTTCTAGCTTCTAGTGAATCCTTGTATGAATATAAAAACATTGAAACGCAATAGACAACACTAGCATTTTTTTTTTACAGAAAACTAGATTAAGTACCCAACAAGTAGAAATCAACATAAAAATAACAGACTACTCTTTGGAAGAGCGCACAAATTGACAAAGAAGTGATCTAAGCAAAGCAATATATAGACCTTATCAACATACAAGGACCGTCGATGCACACGTATATGCCGCCTGTAGTTAATTGAAGAGCAAAATTCTCTAGAACATTTGTCACACTTCTGCAACCAAACTTTTGAAGGTGACAGCAAAGGCCACCCAGGAAGGTCTGCCATCAGAAAAATAAAATTGGCTTACAATTAACATTCTTTGCATGGATTAGAGGTAAAGCCTATTACCATCTACAACTGAAAAATACCTGTTCTACACAGTTGACATACATTTTTCAGGCTCACCATTTGCCTTTGCAGCAGCCTGAGCAAAGGCGACAACAGCTTCAGGGATCTTTAAAGTTTGCATGTGTTCAGATGAGCTCTTGGTCACCTCATCATGTGCTCCGCAAACCTTTGTAGAGTCTCCAATCTTCTTGGACCCATCAACTTTGGATGTAAATGTGCTAATGCCATTTAGAGGCTCCTGTCGACAACCATTATCTTCTGTCATATGATCATTTGGTGAACCTTTGGGCATCTTCCCATTTCCCTGATGATCCAAGGAGTGAAGCAACTGTATCCATTGGATAGGGTTTTCCCCAGAGCGTGTGAAAGAAAAAATCGATTCTTTTCCTATTGCCTGTCTGATAAAATTGTCAAGTGGATCGTGCCCTTCATTCTGCAGATGACCAATCTCTGGATCGAACATTGCATCAGGAGCACCCTAGGTACTTACTTTGGTTGATGACATTTGTATATCAAAAGAATCAGCAATGAAGGCTCCTATAAAAAGAATTTAGACAAAGAAAAAGTAAGAAACTATCATGAAACAACGGTATTAAGAAGACAAATAAAATTCTGCATGGCCACTGAAAATTTGACACACTCTAAAGTTAGGATTATGGAAATAATTCTTTTAACTACTCAGATCCTTCGGAGAAGAATAAAAGATGTGGGAATTTCAAAACATTGTTGGATGGGTCTGAAGGTTTGTGGTCAATCTAAAGAGGGTTTGAATCTAACGGGAAAAGTTCATGCCTGGCAGGCAAATTTGACTCAGACACAGTTTAACCATATCCCAATTTGAATGGTCTGCTCCAAGCTATAATTCAAGCAAAAAATAAATCCAAATGAAAGCTTTCCAGAATCAGCCATCTAAGAAGAATTGAATGGGAACTCAGTTCCCTATTTCTAGTTTCCTTGAAAGGGAAGAATACTTCAAATAAGATGCATGTGAAGATATTAGAGGACATAAAGGACCACCTGGATATAGTACCCAAGCATTTAATAGCATCATTCTTTAAGATCCTTAATACTTCTCCAGTTTGGGATTTGGATCTCATACATCTTGCATGGAGTTTATGGATCGACTTGAAAGACAGGAAGAAACCTTTTGATGTTTCCTTTAGCAATATGGTTGCAAGTACTAGTCTCATTCATGATGGAAGTTGTTTCTTAGAAAGCTGTTTAAGGTAAATATGTTATACCAAATAGCAAGACTAACGTTCAAGCGAAGAAGTGAGGTTCCACTATTTTAGTTGCAAAAACAATAACCATATCTTAAAGCAAAGTGGTCGACAGCGACAGACAGAGACTCCCCTTCTATTCACCGAGATCGTTGTTATACTCAGAAATAAGTTTCTGGGACAAGCGCCAACTATAAAAACTGGATCAACCAATTAATTCCCGCAGCATCCACATGCTCTAGCACCACCGTGAAAAACGAAAGAGAAAACCAACACGCTAACGCCAAAGCTAAAAGAACAAAGACCCCCCCCCCCCCTAAATTAAGTAATCCAACAAACTAAAATCACACAGAAACACACTAAGCAAGAAGACTGCCAACCTCCACATCCCGGCACAGGTCGTCCGACAGTCCATTCCCCACAAGCCATTCAAACGAAGAGCGCACACAACCAGAAGACCACTCTACAACCAGATAAAGAGGTGCAGCAGCAAACTGACCCCCGACAGAGCATTCAAACGAAGAGCACACATCCGGTGTAGCAATCTACACCTAGATAAAGCAGAACAGTGATCCGCCAAGCGGAAATGAAGGAGTGCGGTAGAAATCTGACCCCCGTCCGAGCATGAACTGGCATACTCCGGATTCCCGAACCGGCGGGATCCGATCTGAAATCGCGGCGACGAGCAAAGCAGAGTGCGATCAGGGGGAGAACGGAGACCGATCCGCCCGACCAGTGGGGCGCCCCCTGCGATCTGGAGATCGCGACCGAGCAGCGCAAACTGCGGAGGATCGCAGCGATCGGGAGGAGAAGAGCGGAACCCTAGGAACTAGGAAGGGCGAGAGCGTTGCCGGGTATCGGGGGGAAGCAGTACACATGAGAGCAACGAGGTGAGTAGGGTTTATATAGGGAATCTTCGGAGGCAGAAAGCGGTGGAAAAGGGCCTCTGCTACTACGAGAGTGGGAGGGAGCCGCAGGTAGAATGTTCGGGATGCGTGGTGTTCCGGCGGCTCAGCATAAGGCAAATTTTGCTCCACTCCTGATTGGTCCACGTAAGTAAGACCGTGGAATTCTAGGGACATCCAGGTGTCCCCTCAGATCTGCGTATAAGGCGATTTTTGATCCGTTCTAGATTGGTGAAGTCCCTCGTGTCCTTTTTTTTCTCGTTAATTTTGAGAGTGAAAAAAAATTATGGAGAAATAATTATTTGTGTCAGATTTTTTCGCAACGGCTAATCTCTATTTTATGTAGGATTTATTTTTAAGTCTCTAATGCTAACCTATGTTATTCTCTTTTTATTATCACAAAAATGTGTAAATACGTATTTACACAGTTATATGTGTAACTACGTAAATATATAAATTCTATAATTGTGTATGTAATTATATACTTATATAGTTACACATGTAATTTTGTAAATATTTAATAATTTACATAAATAAATATTTACTTACTTAATGAGAGAATTATCAATCAATCCTTAATTTCGGGGACTTATTTGTAAGTCCTTGAGTTATATAGTTATAGAAGAAGGGACTTACATAGTTTTAGAAGGGCTTACCTAGTTACCAGGAACTTACCTAGTTATAAAGTTGCATATGTAATTTACAGAACCCCCCCCCCCTCCGTTATCTCAAACGTGTGTAACTGCGTAAGTATGTAAATCATGTAACTATGTAAGTATGTAATTACATATTTATATAGTTACACATGTAACTCTATAAGTATGTAAGTACATAGTTTTTTACGTCTTAAATTTGTAATTATTTCTTTTTGTAACTGTGTAACAAGGTATGAAGTAGTTATACAGTTAAATGTGTAACTGCGTAAGTATATATTTATAGAGTTACACGTGTAACTGCGTAAATATGTAATTTCTATAACTACGTAAATATATAATTACATACTTATGCAGATACATATGTAACTCTGTAACTACATAGAGATTTTATAAATTTGTAACTCTGTAAGTATGGCTTATCTAGTTACAGACTTACATAGTTTCAAAATGATTTACCTAGTTATCAAGACTTATCTAGTTACCAAAGGTTACATATGACTTACCTAGTTACAGAGTTACATGTGTGATTCTTGTAACTACGTAAATATATAATTCTTGTAACTGCATAAATATGTAGTTACAGAGTTACATGTGTAACTCTATAACTACATGTAAGTGTGTAATTACACATGTACATACTATGTAACTACACATGTAATTCTGTAACTACATACTCTGTAACTATACATGTAATTATAGAGTTACATAGTATAACTAATGAAAAACATGTAACTTTGACAAAGACAATTTAAAATAGGAGAAATAAAATAAAACACAATTTGAATGAATAGTATTCTACAGATATTTAATAAAAAAAATAAAAATTAAATTAACTAATAAAAAATGATTAAACTTGACAAAGACTACTTAAATGAGTGGGAAAAAAAATAAAAATGTAACTTACATGAATAGTGCATAAACTTGTTATGTAGAACTTGTTATGTAGAAACTGCAGGGTCGGCAGTTGGGAAAATGGGACCGCGGATGCCAAAATTCGGGTTTTTGGTGATTTGATTTTTCAAATTTTAATTTTCAATGATATCAAATGATATAAAAAATTAAATTTTTCTAAAAATTATTTCCTAATCCAAATTTTTCGGGCAAACAAACAGACAGTGTCCGACCAATTACGTGACATGGCGAACAGGTCACTTAAGTTGTTTACCCCCTCGGCTTGGGTAAAAGGGTATTTCTCTAGTTATCATAGTACATGATCAATTAAGAAATTCTTTAGCTATAGCTCATGCTTGCGATGTAAGGGCATTCATTTTTGGATTTAAAATCAGAAGATATGTTTGAATAGTCGTACATCTATCGATAATCTTTTGGACTCAATTAAGTGTAATATTGAAGAAATTAGCTATGACTTAAAAAAATATTAGCTAGACTGCAATGGAGATAGACATCCATATTAAAGAAATGTAAACATCTTTAGAATATACTTTGTGTAGAGTAAACATCAAAGACCCTGTGCAGAATAAACATGATTTGTTGCCAAAAGGAGGAACAATCAGAGTGCCTACTAAGAATGGATAAACATTGGGAGGGGAAGATAAAAGAACCAAAATAACTCATAATTAGTCCAAATTTAATCGATTATAATTAAAAGAATGGACAAGAACTCATCCCTACAACATTAATTAACCAGACTGTAATGGAGATAGACATCCATATAAAAAAGTATACATGGAGATAGCCAAAATCAAAATGACTTAAAAAAGTATTAGCCAAACTGTAACAAAGATAATCAACACAATCAAAAAATTATACATCCATAGGATATAGTTATTACTCTAATATCTTGATGTATATGGAGATAGCCAACCATATAATACTACTTCTAATTTATTTGGTTTTTTTTCACTTTAGAGATAGCTTCTTTGACAGAACGGATGTCTGCTATGTGTAGAAGGGAGTTTAATAGTAACCAGCTATGACTTAAAAAAAAATATTAGCCAAACTATAATGGAGATAGACATCTATATTAAAAAAATGCAAACATCTTTAGGATATACTTTGTACAGAGTAAACATCAAAGACCTTGAACAGAATAAACATGGTTTGTTGTCAAAAGAAAAAAAAAAGCAAAGTGTCTACCAGGAATGGATAAACATGGGGAGGGGAAGATAAAGGAACCAAAACAACCCATAATTAGCTCAAATTTAACATATTATAATTAAAAAAATGGACAAGAACTCACCCCTACAACATTAATTAGCCAGACTGCAATGGAGATAGACATCCATATAAAAAAAACATATATGGAGATAGTAACCAAAATGAGTTAAAAAAAAGTATTAGCCGGAGTATAACATAGATAGCCAACACAATAAAAAAACCATACATCCATAGGATATAGTTATTGCTCTAATACCTTGGTGTACATGGAGATAACCAACCATATAAAACTACTTCTAATTTATTCGGGTTTTTTTCACTTTGGAGATAGTTTTTTTTACAGAATGGATGTCTGCTGTGTGTAGAAGGGAGTTTAGGGAATATAAGAAACCTACTTTTTTTTTCTGAAGGTAGGAACAATATGAAGAATCCTCCCATGATCAGTAAGGCACCAACAATCACCAAAACAACCCATAATTAGCCCAAATTTAATAGATTATAATAAAAAAAGGACAAGAACTCACCCCTACAACAGCCTCAACTGAACAAGAGCACTTTCCCAAGAGCGTGAGAAGTAGACAGCAGTGGGGATTTATAGACAACCCGTTGAAACCAAGGTGAAAAAAGGGCAAGGAAGGGTACAGTCACAGGTAGGACACATACACCATAAACCCTTCAATCGTCACAGGGAGTCAGGTCATACTTATCAAATCTTTGAAGAAAAGTACTGGTGGAGATGGATTTACAGACCAGAGGAGGTGACTCCTATATGACGCAAGCATCACGAGCGACGATGGGGGAGTCGACAACTCAGACTACCATGGACCTCCTGTAGAAAACCTGAAGCACATGGAGTAGTCATTAGTCCCCCACAGACGAATTTGCAGCTAGATAGATAGGGCACGACTGCTGCAGCAAATGGGAACAATGAGAGCTCGAAAGGGGAAAGCTTCGTACAACGATGGTGGAAAGCTTCACAGGAGGAATCGTTGTCACGGGCGAAAGGGGATTTTTGATAGATCGATAGAGATTATGAAGGAGCGATGACCAGATAAATCCTTCTGCGATGGCGGGAGGAAGCCTTCTGCGACGGCGAAAAGCTTCGCATGGCGACCAGGCGATGACGGAAAGTTTCGCAGGAGGTAAAGGCTGCAACAACTTTTGTGACGGTACGGGAGGGGTAAATGGGGTAGGTTGAGGCCGGGTTATCTTTAATCCACCTAGAGAGGTGAGTTGAGATAGCCAGGGTTAACTCAGAGTTAACCCTGACCCAACTATTTTAACCTAAGTTATAATTAATGCAATACCAAAGTATTTTTTGAGTTAATTCTGAGTTAACTCATTATCAAAGTGGCGCAAAGTGTTCCTTGGTTGAAAAACGAGGTCTTAAAGAAAGAAAGAAAGAAAAAGAGATATCTTGAGTAATCGAAGGAGCACTTTGATAAACGACTTTGTTTTTTTAGATCTGTTCACACAACTATAAATATTAATATACAATTAGCACATTTATAATAGATTATCTTCTAGATCTTTCCACGCAATTATAAATATTAATATACAATCATAATCATAAACGTGTGTATCAAGTGGCTCCTGAGTCAAGAAGTTCCTCCTCCTCCTGACAAAGTACATTAAAAAAATGTAAACATCTTTTTTTTTCTTTTGACAACAAACCATGTTATTCTGTTCAAGGTCTTTGATATCTTTATCTTTCCCTCCTCATGTTTATCCATTCTTAGTAGACACTCTGATTGTTCCTCCTTTTGGCAACAAATCATGTTTATTTTGCACAGGGTCTTTGATATTTACTCTACACAAAGTATATTCTAAAGATGTTTACATTTCTTTAATATGGATGTCTATCTCCATTGCAGTCTAGCTAATTTTTTTTAAATCATACCTAATTTCTTCAATATTACACTTAATTGAGTCCAAAAGATTATCGATAGATGTACGACTATTCAAACATATCTCCTGACCTAATCATAATCATAAACGTGTCATTCTAATGGGGGAGGATCTTGTGAAAAATCCTCGCAAAAGTTGGCTAAATAACGTCTTTGGATGCTGCTAAGGCTATGAAGTTCGGAAGCTCCTCACCCATGTGATATCTTTTCGATCAGATATTATGGAACAATTTGTCAAAAGTTGGGTAAACATGACATTACGAGTTGTTTTATGAGAAAGTGGACCTCTTATGCCAAGGTGTCCGAGTCTCCTGTAAAATTATGATGAGAAATGTTAGTTGGAGAAAGTAATTTAAATTTTTATAAGTTAGGGGTGTAAATGAGTCGAACTGAGTCGAGTATTATGCTGCTCAAATTTTGTTCGTTAATTTTTAATCGAACTCCAGTTGAGCTCGAGTTTTATGGAGTATTGAAAATAGTTTTTCAAGTTTGGTTCATTAAATACTCTTGAGTTCAAGTCCTTAACAAGTATTTTAACGAGCCAAATAAATTTATGAGTTATATTATATAAATATATGAAAAAATAATATATATATAAGCACAATCCAATCTATAAGTAAAAAACTAATTATTTATAAGACCAAAATCTATCTTATTTCAAGATCATATCTCAAGAATTTTCATAAGTTACTTGTTTAATTATTTTAATATAATATTTAAAATATTAACAATTATATTTATAATTTATAATTAAAAATTAAATAAATTTGTTCACAAGCTTAAACGAGCCGAGTAGACATTTGCTCATACTCGACTCGTTTGTTAGGAAAAGTCTATCGGGAATAGATAATGTTGCACATACCGCAGCACCTCGGAGGTCACCTCGGCCCGAGCCGACTGCTCGGGCCGAGGTGTCCTATGAGGTGTTGCACATACCGCAACAGATAAATATCCATAATTCCCCTATGAAGACAAATATAAATATAATTATAAATAGAAATATATATATATATAAATAACTATATAGATACAAAGGAGGTGTCGATGGAGATAGCCTACAACGGACGGAGGATTTAAGAGGAGGAGGAAGGGGCACGTAGGCAGAGAAGGTGGAGCTGCAGCGATAGAGGGGCAGAGGAGGCGACAAAGGTGGAGCGAGCATCGCACGACTGCACGAGTAGTCTTGCAATCATATTTAACTATTTAATTGATATTTTATTAATTTTGATAGTTTAATTACTTTCTCTAGTAATAATACAATTAGAATAACCTTATAAATAGGAAGAACTTAAAATTGATAATAATAATTTGGGCAGAAGATCTTGGCCATTCATAGTACATCATAATTTTTAGGGAGAATTACTATTGGTCCCTGACATGGATCTGACATTATTTCAGGTCCCTGTCAGGTTTTCCCGTGCCGTCCAGTCCCTGTTTTCTGAAGGATTTATTTTTAAGTCCATGCTATTAACCCCGTTATTCCAAAAGTGTGTAACTGCGTAAGTACATACTTACACAGTTACATGTGTAACTGCTTAAGTATGTAAATTTTGTAACTGTGTAAGTATGTAATTACATATTTATATAGTTATACATAACTTTGTAAATACTTAATAATTTACAGAAATAAATATTTACTTACTTAATGAGAGAATTATCATCAATCCATAATTTTGGGGGACTTATTTTTAGGACCTTGAGTTACATAATTATAGAAGAAGAGAATTACATAGTTTCAGAAGAGCTTACATAGTTATCAGTGACTTACCTAGTTACAGAGTTGCATATGTAATTACACACTTACGCAGGTAAGCTCTTCTGTAACTCTGTAATTACCTAGTTACCAGGGATTTACCTAATTATAAAGTCCCTGAGTTAAATACTATAACATCGCGCATTTTTCGGATCCTTCCGGATCCTTATTTAGTGGTTGTGGAGGCCAGTGTGTGTGGCCAATGACGTGTGTATAGGTGTTTTACGCAGGTTCCAGGGCAATGTGGGCCTGCAGCTTGGGCCTAAAGCACCTGTTGGTTCACTGTCTGTGAACACGGCAGGTTTGGGTGTCGCGTTTTGAAAGCGACAGCCCTGGTGGTCGCGTTCTGCTTGCCGCTGAGAGGCGGTCGTCGTCTACATGCGCGCCGCGTGTCGCGCGCTGGGCGGCATGCTGACGTCGGCCTTGCGAAGGCGACGCTCTACTTCATCGCGACCTGAACGCGACAAAGGGGTACGTCGCGTTCTTAACCGCAATACGTTTTTAAGCTGGTTGGGCCAAGCAGAGCTGCAGTAAGCTCTGCTCGGCCAGGGAAGCTACTGTGGTGATTTTCGGGGCGATTCGACTGTTTGGTGGTGTTTTCGGCGTGTTCTCGCCGCGAGGACCTCGCACGAGCGGGGGAAACGCCGGGTGTTTGCTGTTCTTCACGTTCTTCGCGAAGGTAGGGAGATTCTTCCCGTTTTCCATCGTGAAATCGTGTGTGATGCATGTACATGTTGTTATTTGCTTTAAGAACAGTAGACATCATGCTAGGGCATTCATTAAAGCATGAAATATGGAAATTAAACGTGGTTTACATGGTTTGTGGGGGTGATCCGGGGAGAGCCTCCCTGATTGGGGTTCCTGCCTATGAAGGCGACGGAGACCCCTGTCGCGTTCAGAACGCGACAGGCCGACCCGTCGCGTTCTAGTTAGGAACGCGACATATTGTGGTGTTGCGACCTGAAAGCGACAGTTGCCTATGTCATGCACTCAGCCGAGAGGACTTGTTGTGCATGTTTTAAATGGTATGATAATCCGATTAGCAGTATTTTATATTCATGGCTAGTTTGAGCAGTACAATGGCACCTATAGCGCACCACGAGTGTGGTGTACGCGTGGTTAGTGCGTTGTCCACGCGGTTGACATGGTGTTCACGTGGTTTACGCGTTGTGCACGTGTTTTGTGTGTGTGTGGCGAGTGGTACGGCGCCTACCTTGGTTACCTCTTCAATTGGGTGCCCCAGGTTCTGTGTAAGCCAGGCACGTGAGTGCCCGGGGCTTGTCTTGGTACTTGTGTACCGCTAGGGTCTGTGTCGTCTTCTTGGACACCCTTACTCCGTAGTTTGAGTAGTACGTCCGACTGAAGGAAAGACGACATGGGACAGCGGCTTGTGTGTTGTGGGTGTACTTAGTCGCTTGTAGCGCGCTCTTGGTAGGGGGACTAACACCGTAGACGTACTGGTCCCCAGCTAGTTCTCGTTTCCAGTGCCTCACTTTAGGGTGCTCGGGCCAAAGACCCTAACGGTGCCAGGCATGGAGCTGTAGCCGTGTGAGCTACAGTTGTAGTGTGAGTTTGTCTCCACAGTTTGTTGGTTCTGTAGTGTGGAGCTGTAGCTGGACCTTACATCTTTGGCTACGAGGCTGAGAGGTAGACCTGTGTGGTTTGTCGGATCAGTTACTGGTGTCGCGAACCAGGCTTCGTGGCCCGAGTTTGGCATTTTCATACTTTAGCACATACACCTGGTTATGGTTTGCTGTTTATTTATTAAAGCTGATTTTTCTAGTAGCATATGGTAAGTGGTGTTTACAACTTTAATATCATGTTAGTTAGTTCTATAAATTGCTAGCATAGCTTCCTGCTTTGTTACTTGTGAGTTCGGTTTGCTTGGTTTCTAGGGGAGTTTCCCTACTGAGCCAGTGACTCGTGAGGCTCACTCCTTACTGCTCCAGGTGAGGGAGAGCAGGGTTTCCTCTCCATACACTTATATTTACTTGACAATTAAATAGATAATTATATTTTTATTTTCTCGTAAAACTTAATCCGTGGAAAACTATTTTTCTTTAAACTATTTTACATACAACCAAATAGACCTTGGGTAAGTTTGTTTAACCGTAAATCCCACCCAAGAAAATCTTTTCAAAAAAAATTAGTTTTTTTCATTTGATATCTTGAAAAATTAAATCTGTAAAAACTCATCCCAAAAATCTCAAATTTTGACATCGACGGCAAAGGTTCCGAAAACCATTTTCCTTTCCTGCCTTCTTTCTTTGTTCCATACAGAGCCAACCTTCTTAGCACTATCATTTAGATTGTTTTTTTTTTTAATTTATTTTTCTTCATTTAAGTCATCTTTGTCAAATCTAATATTTTCATGTATTTGTTTTTGATTTTTATTTTTTATTAAAATATAAGTAGAACACTATTCATTCAAGTTATGTTTTTATTTTATTTCTGCTACTTTAAATAGTTTTTTCAAAATTACTTCTTTTCATTAGTTACCTTAATTTTTACTTTTAAAAATATTAAAATAAAAACAGTGTAAGTAATAAAAATTGATGAATAATGTTTAAATAATACACATGGAGTACATGATTATGAGGGATCATACTCTCATGCCCCTCCATATACTTTGTAATAAACCTACATTAAACCTCAAGTCGGACACCTTCGCCACCATGGCTTTTTGACCCGGAGCGCTCCACACACAAAATGAAGAATTGCTGTAGCTCCCAACGGCATTCAGAGTTTAGCAAGCAGCATCTCTTCGCCACACATGTTTTCCTTGGAGGAAAAATAAGGGATACCATAGCAATTATTCCAGGAGAAATATTTGTTACCCAGACGCCCGAGTAACAAGCCGATCTAGAATGGCAGCGCAGTCGACTTGATTGATCGGCCCGGCGTGTGGGCCCCACGAACCGCAGCGTGGGATAATGTGGGACCCACACAGCCGACCAATCAAGTCAGCCACGCCGCCATTCCGCGTCATGCTGATTACCCGGGCATCCGGGTAACTAACATTTCTCATTATTCCAGAACATTTCTCTTGAAATGTCAAACACCAGGGCGATAATCCAGTCTCTTTTTTTTTTTGGACCAAAGATAATCCACATAGTCGTGGAACCAGTTCTGTTCGGGCAGAATATGGAAATCTCAATCTTCAAGAATTTCCAGCAACCATGATCCACACAGAGAGAACACCGAGGCGCGGCGTCAAACGGCAGAGCTCGAATATAAGAGAAAGACTTAGTACACTTTTATATTGCACCATAATTAGACAACAAATACATGTGACATCTAACAATTAGGTTATCACTTTATCACTCCCCATGTGAGAGGTGCCACATAGACTATTCTTAGTCATATTACACTTAAGTGTAATATAAAATACACTAAATCTTTCTCCGACTATAATGAACATTCCCATATCGATTAGCGGATAGACCAACCTAAATGTGCAGTGACATTGAGCCTCTCAAATCATAATTGACAGCCGATTTCCGAAGTACTCATCGGGGCATTCCATCACCATCATCGTTTCCCACCCTCCAAGAGCGGTCCTTCTCCTCTGAGGTTTCATATATGCTTGTGGGTTTTGGCCGAGGGTTTTCTTCTGGCAGCCACAACAGCTTCTGCAGCGGATGGTCCAATCGAAGTGTCCATGATCGAGCTCACTCAGAATAGACCCCAGGTATTCACCAAGACCACCAATGTCAAGCCTGGACATTGTCGGGTCATAGGATCGGAGTTGTCCGTTCGGTACCCCCTGCAGAGCCTGAACCGGTCATTGCACCTTGCAAATTCGTCTCATCCAAACCATCTTCAGTCAAGTCTGGGGCATTTCAATGAGAAGCTTTCCATCAATGTAGTCTTTCAAAATCTGTCTGGCAGCCCTTGTTTCATCCGGCAGACCACCTGAGCTGACATAACCACGAGAAGACAAATAAGTTCTTACAGCTCTGATGCTAGTACAGGCCTTTGCAGCAATTCATATGGCTTGGGTTTAGGCAAGCTGATGTTATAAACTCTCTCCAGTGTTTGTCTGGGTTACATGATTAGCGACAACCTGCCACAGCCTCCCTATGTTCAGTCATCCGATCAATAGGCAACACCCCAGATGCAATCATTTCATATCAGAACTAGAAATGATGGGAAAACTAAACCAGGGCAATCGCAAAGCATGAGGTCATCAGAAATTATCATGTTTGAAAATGCTTCGTCTTTCCTGGGGTGGATGTGACCCCAGTTCGTTTCTCACCCCCTAAGCATTAATAGTCGAGCTCTTTCCGACATTTGGATAACCAACAAATCCCACAACAACATGCTTGGCTGCTGTATTTTCCTATACCATCTCCCACAAAGTGAGCATCATCTAAACTCCTTTTTCCACTCAAGTTTCTCTATACAAATAGCTTCTGCTTCAGCCTGTATCTACTCAAAGCTCATTCCTAGAATAGATTTTTGTATCTTCACTAGAAGATGCAGATTTCCTTGTCCAGAAGCAATTCTTCCCAAGGGATTTTCAACCTTTACTTTCCAAAACAGCAGAAGCAGCCCTTTGCAGACCAAAAAAACAAGAGAGTCCCATGAAGCCGAAAATAATTGGCCCATCTTTGCCTGCAGTTTAGTTTCTTTTAGGAACTTATTTCCACAATCAGGCGTAACCAATCGGAAAAAAACCTTATTACTAACCTAACTGTAATTGGTAAGAGGTCAGCCTTGTTAACCAGAAGCAAAGTCCGCTTATGCTCATCAATTTCCCTTGCTATGCCTGCAAATTTATTAAATGGTCAACTTTAGACATCATAGTGTATAAATTTCCTCACATAAACCGAGGATATCAGCTTATAAAGAAAAATGGTCGTCACTCTGATGCTGCTGCAAAAATTAGCATCGCCAAAAGAAATGCTTTTCAGTTTTTAGTCCTCATAAACGTAAGCTTTTTGAAGACACATAGGTGACTAGTTTTTCAAAGATATTATATCCCTTCCTCTTTCGGTCTTTCCAAAAGTATGATGCATCAATCTATCACTTGTGTATGAATGCAGTAGGCAAGTGACTATAAAGCAGGATGCATTAACAAAAGAAAAAAACAACTTTAATCTTCAATTTGCAAACATATTTAAACTTGCTTCAAGATCACATGTCCATTATGCATCACAACTACCCCCACAAAAAATGGATCTACTACAACATAAGTTAAGATTTTTATTGAAATGATCATTTTCAAAAATGAACTTCTTAAGAAAATAATACAGGATAAGAAGGCACAGCTTGCTGATGAGTGGCTTCAACGATGAGAAGCAACACTTGAATGAATACAGCATGTGGAACTACTAAAAGTAATCATTCGATCAAGAGAGAATACTAGTTGTACCATATTGCCTTGCAGTGTCGCATTTGGAATTTCCCATCACTAAACCTGATTAGATCCATGATCACCCTCTCTCCCACTCTTTCCTTGTAACAGTATGAGACAAATTGCTAGTTCAAAGAGAGACCTCAAGTAAGAAGTACATACCTCAAGATCAGGACAACGGTAAAGAATGAATGGGATCTCGTGCATCAACAACCATTACCAGCTAGAAAATAAGAAAAATGAATTCAGCACTATCACAGCATTTTTAAAAAGAAAGAACAATGGTAATATTAACAAACATAATTACAAGCTCGGAGGCACAAAGTGGATACCCGAATAGGAAGAAGCTGGATTTGATAAAAAGAAATAAGGAGTATTTAGGAATGAACATATAAACAATATCACACAAGAATTACAAGCTTTGAGGCATGAAGTAGGCTTCAAATGGGAGCAAAATGAATTTCAGTTGTGTAGCCTAGGGAATGCTTACACACATACATCAGTGATTAAACTTGACAAGGCTTTTTCTTTTCAAAGAACCGTACTACCAACTTTCCTTACTCTAGTGGCATAGCCTAGGAATGCCTCATCTGGAATATTTATTTCTTAAGGTGGCAAAGCTCAATTGATTATGAAAAATACAGAGGGATACAAAAGAGTTCCCACTGGTATACAAAAGACAGCACCAGAGGTCCATCATATAGATACTTGTCACTCTGCTTTTCATATAAATTGAAATTTCTTTCTTTCTTAACCGTTGAAATCAATTATATTTGACATAGTCCAGTGTGCAATAGTTTACACCAGGGGAGGTAATACCATGAACTTCCATCATAAATAAGTAATGAGTGTATGCCTCCTGTTGCTTCTGTTAGATACTTGCATCTTCAGATAACTTCTTACTAAGCAAGATAAGGTATCCAAGGGTTTCTGCGACAATGCTTGCCTATCTAGTGAAAAAGATATATGTTAGACAAGATACAGCAGGCCTTTCATTTGCATAGCTAGCTTAAGTAGGTGAACATATTTTCCGGTGGTGATTGATGATTCTTCCATTAACTTGTTACCGAAAGCCATGTCCATCTTTAACTATCCAAATGATCATTTAAAAAAATGGATCAAGGATGCCAAAAGTGGACAAAATAGTGTAAAGGCTTAACATGACTCTAACAAGTCATAAGAATTGGCTTTACCCAGATATTCCGCCCAAAAACTAAGATGAGGAACCTTCGACATGGTAAAGATAAATTCAAAAGATGGAAATAAGGAGAAAATAATTTAAAGAAGATACCAAGTCACTTCTCTCAAGAACTCGCCATAGTTGCCTCCAGATATCCAAGTTCTTTTCAAAAGGAGATAAACAAGCTTCTCATTTTCCTCCAGTCTGTAAAAGAACATCATTTCAGATACATGCATGTCCAGACTAGAGATTTTTTTCCCTAGTAAGGTGTATATGGTTGGTTTAAAATTGAAGCATGGAAAACCTTCAATTCATAAACACAAAACATCCATAGTTGTCAAAGCATGCACCTATTTCAGTGCCTAGGTAAAAGACATTTTTTAACACCCCAGGCTCCTTTTGCTGCTGACCAAAAGGATGGGTGCCAAGCAACTATCAGGTGACTTGGATTTTTTTGGCATCCACCTATGGGGACCTGATCCTGTGAGTAAACAAAGTACCCCTCCACATCCAATTGCCAAATCCTCTTTGCAATTTTGCCTCAAAACCCACTCTCTACTCCCTCACCTAGGCATTAGCCTGTTTTGCTAACTCATCACATTCTTTGTGGAGTGCATTTTGTAGTGTAAACTGTAAAATGACTTGTGGTAAGGGAAAAATGGATAGAGGACCTAGATGATGCAACGCCGTCAAAGGAAAAGAAGCAGAGGACAACCAGAGATTCAGTATGAATTATGTGCAGTCCTCTATGTCTATACACTGGTTAGGTGGTGTCTTAAGTGCTCAAGTGTTTAGACACCGTAATGACACCAACGATAAGGATGTACCGATCATGAAGAAATTGCCAGAAGAATACACCAGTGACACGGTAGAAGCTATCAATTATGGATTCTACTTCAGACAATACACTTTTCATAACAGAAGAACAGACCTTGCGAGGCTCCTGCGCCATGCCAAGAAAGTCTGCCTCTCATTAACATCAAGTTCTTCTGGGGACATTTTAGCAGTCCATGGTGGCCTGAAAATAATTAGCTTTCGTCAACAACGCTATGAACATAGGCCAAAAAAGAAAGAGGGGAGAGGGGGGAGAACCATTGATCAAGTCCAGCAAATGGGAATGTCGTTAGGGAGATCTCATATACACACGGGAGACAAAAGTAACTAACAAAAAAAGCCAACAAGTAGCAAATGCTTTTGGAACACACAATGATTTACCTACGAGGAACTCGAAGACTGCTAGAGTGCAAAGCCTCCTCCTCTTCCTGCGCTCTCCTTCTCTCCTCAGCCGTCATGACCAGCATGTCATCGGCTGCAGAGCTCTCCGGCCCCTTCTCCGAAGGATTACGATGATTAATTGCCGGACAATTATCAAAGACTAGGCATATAAGAAGAAATGTGGGAAAAGATTAAGCAACTTTTGCATGAGCATAAACATGTGAAATAAAAAATATGTCTACCTTTTTCTTCATCAGATATGGTCTAATTGCGGAGAAAAATTAAAAAAAACAAACAGGAAGCAGAAATCTAGCAGCCGATGGCGGGGGGGCGCAGATGTGCATGGAAGTGGTGCATACAGATTGATTGGGACGCCAGGCAGATTCCCGCCATCCCCAAGGCCACTGTAGTCGGCCGCTTCGGCTGCGGCGGCGAGGGGGAGCTCTAGGATGGCATCTATGTCGCTAATCTCGGTGACGGACTCGAGGACGGGCTTCTGCCGACGCTGGAGGTCCCGGAGGGCAACGCCTTCTCCTTGGAGTGCTGCACCATCTGGTTATTGTGCCGCACCAGCGCCCCTGCCCAGCCCTCCGTTCGATGTCTTCCCCATGGCGGCCAACAAGTATTCCTTCCTTCGTTCCGCCGCCGTAGTCCCCCCTCTTTCGCAGGTCCTTGAGCCTGCAGCGGGAAGAAGGCGTCGGCGGCACAAGGGGAGTCTTTTATTAATGTTCCCTCGGCTGCCCTTTCTTTTTTTTTTCTTATAAATTAAGTAAGTAAATATTTATATTTTTTGTAAATATTAAATATTTATAAATTTACATATATATAACTACATAATATATAATTACATATTTACACAATTATAAGATTTACGTACTTACGTAATTACACATATAACTGTATAAGCACGTACTTACACAGTTACACTTTTAGAATAACAGAGGTTAACAGCAGAGACTTAAAAATAAATCCTACATAAAATAGGGATTGGACGGCACAGAAAAATATGTCAGGGACCTGAAAATAATGTCAGAACTCTATCAGAGACCAATAATTAATTCTCCCTAAAATTATTGCACTTTTTCAAATAAACTACCTCACTTGCTATTAAGTTAGATGTCATATAGATTGATGGATGGAAAGGTATTAGGCGACAGCGTCGGTTGCAGCAAGCGGCAACAGTCTGTAGCAACTGTTGTGATCAACAGTAATTGGTAGTGATTGATGAGCAGTGATCGCGAGTAATTACTAGTTGTGGCTGGGGTGTACACGATTCGGTTCGGTCCAAGTTGGCCCATTTTTTGCCAACTCAAATCGAACCGAATATACATCTTAACTCGAACCGAACCGAAGTTATTTCGGTTCCGTTCCATTCAAACGAATTTCTATATTTAATTAAATATAATTAAATTTATTAATATTATACAATAAAAATAAGAATAAAATCTATATTATATATAATAAAGTTAGTCATATAATATAGTTTTAATATTTATAATATAACTATTATTATAGTTATATTAAATCAATTTATTCGATTTATACAGTTCTTATGAAATCGAATTGATTTCGGTCCAAATCGAATCGAACGACTAATTCGATTTGGTCCGATTCAGTTCTTAAGTTGAACCGAAATTTGAACACCCCTAGTTGTGGTGGGGGTGGTAGTGAAGGTGGCATACCACGGTGGCCGCGATGACTCACAAATAATTTCAATGAGTTTAAAAATTAAAAATTTTAGTTCAAAAATATAAATTTTAAATTTTAAAATATTATATTATAAGATTTAAAATATTAACTAATTTTTTATAATTATGTAAACTCATAAATATTTTCTTTGTACTTTGAAATCTAAATTTTAAAATATTGTTTTTAAGATATAAAAATATTAACTATATTTTTAATAATAACTTGAACTCATAAATCATGATTTTGAACTCCAAAATAGTGGCTTTAGAACTTATTATTACTCGCTTGCTATCTATCAAATCAAATGGAGTCCAAACACAGCAGCAATACACGAATTGCCGTATCATGTCTAAGTGCAATATTTTTCTTTTTTAATGAATAATTTTTAAAAAAAAAAGTCTATTGATACATATATATATCCCCTAAATTGTTTTATTTTTATTCTGTCCTTAACTTTTATATATTATCAAACCAAACTTTGTAAGGACATGATAAGACCAGATATTATATGGGCATCTTTTGGGTTTTCAATACTACTTTATAGATATTTTGAAACTAAGGTGTGCATAACTGTAATTATTTCGATATGGGTTTAATAATTCATATTTATACATTCAACAAGAAATTAAAGATGTGTATAAAAAAAAACAGTGTCATGGCATTGATATTATTTTTTATTATTTAATTCATATAAAAAAATAGTGTCATGGCATTGATATTTTATTTTTATTTTAATTCATAAGATAGGTAAGGGAAATTTAAAACTTAGATTTGATGTTTTCAAGCTTGAAGATATGAACTTAAGTTGAATATTTGTCTCACGCTAAAGATGCATAGTAACGGCATCCTATTATATTATTCTTGAATAAAAAGTATTTTGTAGGTTTATTATTATTATTAAATAATAAGACCCCGTTGGGTCGATCGGTTAGAACTCTTACTTAATAATAATAGAAAATAGGAGCTGTCGAGTCCTAACCTTGGAGTTCACGAACACCAATCTTTGAACCCACAAAACCACACGGGACGAGATTTCCTCGTCATAAAAAAAAAACTATCCTCACGTACGATGGGAGCCTATATCGTCATATGACAATATGGACCCAACTAGCATATGAGAGCAGGTCTTAGATGGAAACCCATCCTTTGTAGTTTTTAACTATAATATAAGTGTGTATATATAGGAAAAATTTATTGTAGGTCTCTATCAGTGAGAGCACCTTAATTGCAAGTCTCTATATATTAGAAATGTATGCACATAAAAGTCTAGTAGTATTTTTACGGATATTAGTCTCTAGTCCCTACTTTATCGAGATCTACGTTAGACAATCCCCAAGTGACATTTTCTGTCTTCTGACTATGAGCAACTATTAGTATTACTTCAAAATTTTTCAACTTTTATTTTAACACCTTCGAACTTATACTTTAAGTCATATCAATATATAGTTACTTTAAGTATCACGTACTTTAATTCACGGTAACACATACTTTAACAACTTTGCTCTTGTTTTAATATCTTAGAATTTAAACTTTAAATCATGTTAACTTTAAGTCTCACACATTTTAACTCACTATCATACATATTGTAACGACTTCGAACCCCTATTTAATTAACGCCTTCAAACTATTACTTTAATGTCTTCGAACTTAGACTTTAAGTTATGTCAACATTTATTTTAACTATCACACATTTTAACTCACTATCACACATATTTTAACAACTTCGTACGTTTACTTTAACGCTTTAGGACTCATACTTTAAATTATGTCAACACTTACTTTAAGTCGCATACACTTTAACTCACTATCGCACTTACTTTAACAACTTTGTACTCATATGTTAACGCTTTAGAACTTAGACTTTAAATCATAATAACAGTGACTTTAAGTTCCACACATTTTAACTCATTATCGCACATACTTTAACAAATTCGAACTATTATTTTAATAGCTTAGAACTTATATTTTAAATCATGCTAATAGTGATTTTAAGTCACATACATTTTAACTCACCGTCACACATATTTTAAACGACCTCAGACTCTTACTTTAATACTTTTAAATTTAGATTTTAGCAATGTTAGCAATGATTTTATATATTTTAACTTACCATCACACATATTTAACGACTCTAAATTCTTACATTAAAGCTATGCAACAATTTACATTGTGTAATATAGAAGTTAAGTGAAACCATAAATTGTTAAAGTAATAAATAATTCATCTTACTATAAGATGCATAAATAGTTGAAATAATAGAGAAGACCAACCTCTCTATTAAAACACATATATAAATATGTTAAACTAATATTGTACGTGAGCTAAAGTAGAAGAAGAATTTACTTAAAATATAAGAACAGAGAATAAGAATATAAAGATAAGTTAAGTAAATGTAGAATTCAATTAAATAGACGAAGAAACTGGTTAAAATAGATGAGAAGAAAAAAATTAAAAAAATAATTAAAATATGAACACAATGACCATATATATCTGATGTTAAGAATAAATGTACACATTAATTATATAGAAATGTAAAACGGGAAACAAAATAGAAAACGAAAATCAGGGATTGATTATTAAAGTTCACGAAAATATGAGATTATTTGAGGCACATTTTTCTGATAAAGACCAAAAAAATAAGTCCGCCTAATTATCTTTCCCATATATACAGGGATTGATAAGATAGAAGACGGTAAAATGTTAAAACCTATCCACTTTAATAGCCGAATAACCCCTGACAAAGGGAGATTATCAATCTTGATAAATATCTACCTTTTTGACACCTTTGATAAGATAACTTTGGATAGAAGAATTCATATTATTCATTTTTCTCATTTGATAGTCTCAGATAAATGACATGAAATATGTAAACTCCTAATATAGATAAGATTGAAGGAGTTAGGTTTGAAGTTAAAATGTTCTAAATCGGTCATAGAATATCTAATAACGAAAAAAAGAGAGAAGAAATCAATGTTTAAAGTGCCATAACTCCACTTTTTTCCTCATATTTAAATGCCTGTAAATTATTGGAACTTAAAATCATGTCCACCCACAATGATACTACTATGTTTGTCCCCTTATGCTCAAGTCTACAAAATCATGGACAACCAATAAACTACAGAACTTAGAATAGGAATTTATTTTTTTTTTGTAATTTAAAAACTAATATATATTTTTAAAAGGTACATTTTTCTAAACAAAGATATGTTGAGATAGAGATATATGAGCTGATAACCCAAAATATGGTCATTTAAAGAAGTTATTAAGCTCTGTGATCAACATGGTGTTAAACGGAATTTTTTCCCTCATATTTAAAAAAAAACACTTGTTTTAAATTTAGAGCAAGTATATATAGAGGAAAATTTTGTCCGGACTTTCGGATAAAAACAACCTCCAAACCCATTTATTCAGAATTTTCAGAATGAATGAAAGAAAAGAAAGTATTCATTCTGAATTTTCAGAATAGATAAACAGTAGGAAAAAGAAATATTTCTGTGCCCCAAGAAAATAAATCTCATAATTCCGGGATATACGGAATTAAATCTCACATCTCTGAGATATACGGAATCAAATCCAATATTTCCAGAATGTTCGGAATTACATCCCACGTTTTTTGGGTTGTCCGGAATTAAAAATCCTTGTTTCCGGTACAGCCGCAATGGAATGTCATACGAAGAAAAGGACAAAGGACAGACTGTTTATATATATATATAGGATGAGCAGTCCGGTGAGGCACCCACCAGGCCTGCGTGCGCCCAGTGGGGAGCCCACAGGGGCGCCCGCGCGCGCGCCCGGTGGGGCGCCCACCTAGACGCCCGCGCGCGTCCGGTGGGGTGCCCACCGGCCCGCGCGCGCGCGCCCGGTGGGGCGCCCACCGGCCCGCGCGCTGCGCGCCCCACCGGGCGCCCGTGTGTGCGCCCGGTGGGGCTCCCACCGAGGCCACATGCCCGGTGGGCTGCCCACCGGGGCTGCGCGCCTTGTGGGCCCCACCGGGGGTGCTGCGCGCACCGGTGGAGGTCCCACCGGTGCTGCGCACTGGTGGGCCTCCCACCGACCCTCTCTCTCCCTATTAAAAAAAAAAAGGAAAGGGGACTTACCCGTGGAGACTCCCTCGGCGTCTTGATGGAATGTTCCCGGTGGGATGCCCACCTCCACTCCCAAACTCCTATAAAGGAGAGGAGCTCCAAGAAGAAAAGAAGAATTTTTCTGAAGTACGGAGAGAGAGGACCAAGCCTGGGAGTTCAAAAATCCCCCTTCCTTGCTTGCTCTGTCCAGTGTGCTCACGCAAGGCCAAGTTAGGAAATTGCCTTGTTCTGATTAAGGCAAATCTATATTTGCCATGTGAGCATTTGGAAACCAAGCAAGGCATGGTGGACTCTTACAAAGGGAGCCATTTATGATGAAAATTTCTCTCCTCCATCATGAATCAAAAAAGGGAAGTACTGCGCATGGATATTTCTCGAGTTTCCCAAAGGCTGAACAGTACAAATGAAGAAAATTACAATTATACCTCACAATCATGTGTAATTGTATAATTGCCCAGAAAATGGCCAGAAATTCAGAACTGTGATATAATTGCCCAACAATATGAAGAATAATTCTGAAAATTGCGAACATACCCCATGTCAAGGGAAAATTACAGAAATACCCCCATGATTGGGAAAATTGTAAATATACCCCCATGACTAGGAAAATTGCAGAAATGTCCCTGCTTGAAGGAAATTCCAGAAATGCCCCCGGAGGGTAGAAAAAATTGCAAACCAGTCCTCCTGCTGTCCGAAAATTGCAGGAAAATCCTTGTGTCAAGGAAAACTGCTAATATATCCCTGGATTAAGGAAAATGGCAGAAATACCATATGAAAAGACAAAATTACAGAAATACCCTCAGAAGGGGAAAGAGTGCAAAAATGTCTTCAAAGGGACAGAAATCAGCAAAACATCTTCAAGAGGGAAAATTGCATGAATACCCCATGACTGGGAAAATTGCAAAAATACCCACATGACTGGGAAAATTGCAGATACGTCCTTGCGATGCGAAAAATGGCAAAGATGGCCCGACAGCCCGCGCCTCTTGTCCAATCCGGTCGAGCGGGACCCACGTCACTTCTATGAAGAGGCGTGCGCTCTCCTGGGTGTGACTTGAAGTCGGACTCGAGGGGAGTTCTCGGGAAATGTCACCAAATAACAGGGATGCCCCATAAAGCCAGAAAACGGCCGGGATGCTCGAGGAAGCCAGAAAATGACAGGGATGTCCCATAAAGCCATGAAACGGCCAGGATGCCCGTGAAAGCAAGAAAATGGCGGGAATGTCTCGAAAAGCCAGAAAATGGTAGAGACGTCCCAGGAAGTCAGAAAATGGCAGAGATGTCCGAAAAAGTCAGAAATGACAGAAAATGCCAAGAAATGGCAGAAGCACTCAGGGGACGTCAACAAATGACGAAAATACCCGAGGTTGCTCGGAAAAGTCAAAATATGGCAGAAATGTCCGAGAAGGTCAAGAATGACAGAACAGACATAGAATGCCAAGAAATGGCAGAAGCATCCGGGCAAGTCAACAAATGACAGAAATACCCGAGACTGTTCGAAAAAGCCAAGAAATGGCGGAAATGTCTGAGAATGTCAAGAATGACGGAAATCGCTCGTAGATATCAACTGATGTCAGAAGGTCTACAAAGGCCAAGGAACGACAGAGGTGCCTGGAAATGTCAGAAAATGGCAAGGAGCCCTTGAACAGTCATAGATACAATGCTGTCCAAATCTCCTCCAGAAAGGGTAAAAGATTGCAGCGAAATCCCAAAAGGGGTACAAACTTGCAGAAACCTGACGTGACCACAAAGCAAACACAATGGGCCGACAGTGATCATCTTGGCGATCCAACGGTCGGATCGTGATGATATTCAAACCCAACGGTCTGATCGTGATGATATTCAAATCCAACGGTCTGATCGTGATGATATTCAAATCCAACGGTCTGATCGTGATGATATTCAAATCCAACAATCTGATTGTGATGATATTCAAATCCAACGGTCTGATCGTGATGATATTCAAATCCAACGATCTGACTGTGATGATATTCAAACCCAACGATCCGATCGTGATGAAGATGCAAATCAACGATCAGATCACGATAGAAGCAAGTCCAAAGGGGTCCGATTGCTACCGAATGAAATTCTGAAGACCGATTATATAATCGACACCATTTGTGAAGGTCTTGAAAGACCAGTTGTATTTCGAATTACACGTGTATGAGCAATGAATGCTTCAAATATCTATGCAATAGTATATATTCAGGAAGAATGATCATCAAGATCAATGTTGTCACAACGAATAGAGACAATAGGCGTTCTTTGACAGAGAATCAAAGGTGTTCGAGGTCACCTCGATGTAAATTAACATCGACTTCGGTCGGTGGGGAATGTCCAGTACTCGACACCCAAATCGCCTGATAAATGAAATTTGTCTGTTTTAACAGACTGGCACGCCCGCAAAATAGATAAACATCAACAATTTATCTTTTTATTCTAAAAGATAAAAAAGATTTTGAAGGTATATTTTCGCGTGTTAAACAAATTGGCACGCCCGGTGGGACATTTCCTACCTTTCATCTCTGTTAAAGAATAACCTTGTCTCTAAGGTTGTGACCCCTTGATACTCTTGCAAGAAATCCAAAAGGAAAAATCCTCACTGTTGAAGCTACCCCAGCCAAAGTTGTTGTTTGGGGAATCAGAAAAGGAAGGATCTCCTTTGAAGCTGAAATGATGGCATAAAGCTCATTTGAAATTGTTCCTGCTAATAGGAGGCAACGCCATCCCAGCCGAAACTGCTGCTGCTAGGGGCATCAAGCCTGTTGCTACAAAGGGAAAGAAGCCCATCAATGGGGATATTAAGTCGGCGGATACAAAGGGCCAAAAGCCCGCACTAGAAGCATCAAATATGTTGCCATAAGTGGGGGCACAAACCCACCCCCACGGGGGCAACAAGCTTCCTAATGTTGAAGGCAGCGGGCATATCACCACTGCTACAACTGGGGGCATCAAGCCCCATGCTTCTAACGCCAAGTTTACTCGGCTAATTCAATTTCCTCTTGTGTCACTCTTGCTCAACGAGGATGACCCAAAGGCCACAAAAGCAAGAAGTCGATGGGGGTCACCTTGAGATCTGGTAAGAAAATCGCCATCGACAACCTTCATGCCTAGCTTGACAAAGGCAAGGCTCGAAAGCAAAATCCAAGGAGGTAAATCTCGACAAAGAAATATCAGATTGAATCTCGAGCAAAGCCAAAAGGGCGATACTCGAGTACAACATGTCGAAACAAATTTTGGGCAAAACCAAAAAGAGGTAAAGTCCAAGACAAAGATGCCAACTGAATCTATGAGCAAAGCCACAAAGGCAAAATGAAGATGGGGTCGCCGAAGTCAAGCTCCGGACAAATCAGAAATCAAGACAGCAAGAAGACAACAATGTGGCGAACTGCTCAAAACCCCAGCAGACAATCAATGTCACATTTCAACTACAACCAGAGGAGATTAGTTGAGTCCCTGTGACCCCGAAGAAAAGTTCTCAACTTAAACCTCCTAAGAAGAAAGCTTGATGCAACGATTCCAACTATGGGGACATTCCCCGATCGCTTGCAAAGGCAGAAATCTCCTCTTTGACCAAGTTGGCCAGGGCTAAGAAGCAGGAGAAGAATAAAAGAAAAAAGAAATGAAAAGAAGGTTGAAGAAATAGACTGAACAATTAGCTTCCGCCAAGGACATCATGACAAAGTGCTTTCTTTCGAAGCCTAAATGTCGACATGGCACATATCCAAAGCCACTCTTGCCAACAAGGCACAACACCACCCTAGCTTTGGTTGTGGTTACTTGAAACAACAAAGTAAAGGCACCTTCATGAAGCTAATTACCAACGAAATCCATGGGGTTGTTCCTGCTAGCTGGAGGAATCGTCGCCAAGGTAGAAAACCTGTTGCGGCTATATCCAAGTCTGAAATGGCTCATCCATGCCAAGAAAAGAAAAATAGAAAACACATGTGGCTAGATGAAGGCCAACCAATCTTGCTATGGGACTGTCATGTCCCTATTGTGCTATTACTACAAAATGCTCCGCCATTTACATCAAGTTAAGGCGGAAATAAATGAAAGCCAGTGCATCGGTAGAAATCCAAAGCCGGGTAGTTCAAGCAAAGGGGGAAACCCTATCATCGCCTACATCAAGTCAAGGCGAAAATGAAAGAAGATGGCATTCAAGTCTCACAATGAAAAGGGGGCATGATCGAAAGCCAAAGCCCCGAAGCACAAGCAAGGGGGGGCTTTCATATGCAATAACTTTGTATGAAACAAATGTGGGGTCATCAAGGACGAGGCCTGAACAATCAAGGCAATCCAGTGTAGATAAATCTACCTAGTTGTCTGCCCAACGGCAAGCCAAGAGGTTGATTGGGTCAAAGAAATTCCTGAAGAATGAAAGCCTCCAAGGCAACAACCCAAGCAAAATGCCAACTCAGAAAGTCAAAAGGCATACCTGGGAATGAAAACTCAAAGAAAAGTCGGAGGTAAAATACCAAATGAATGCTCAGAATAAAGTCTCGGGCGAAACCTCAAGCAAGAAGCTCTGACAAGCAAGAATCCAAGAAGAAGTCCAAAGTGAAGGGCTCTCAGCCCAGTCCCTGGCAAAGCCAGCAAGGCAAATCCAAGGAAGAAGGCTTCAAACAACGCTCCAGAAAAGAAAGCCATAAAGGTGAACCTGGCAAAGAAAGGATGATGACAGAGCCATAACGGCAGAATGCTCACAACAATTGTCTCCAATTCTGGCAAGATCGCCCAGCTCGGTGGAGACGAGCTAACCATACTAAAGGACATATATCCTCCAACAATTTCAACCTCCAACAGTTTTAATTCGCACTCCTTTGCCAAGTGCGAGAAGACACTTCAACCTTCAAAAAGAGGTCCATACGATTGGGGGCAATACAACAAAAGAATGCCCTTTGAAGATGAACCAAATGCAAGTCTTCAAGGAGGAGACCTGTGTAATAGAAAAACTTGGGTAGACAAGCCCTCCAAGATGTCAAACTAGCAATAAGTTGCACTCCAAAGGGAAAGGTCGTGTATCAAAAGTCCAACTTCAAACCTCAAATCTCAAAACCAATCTGAGTGGAAGAGGGGAATCATATGTGGGTCTCAATGACATGTGTCTTAGTC
Organism: Colocasia esculenta; assembly: GCA_014218235.1. Taxonomy (NCBI): domain Eukaryota; kingdom Viridiplantae; phylum Streptophyta; class Magnoliopsida; order Alismatales; family Araceae; genus Colocasia; species Colocasia esculenta. The sequence goes on from CM024758.1 coordinate 2,969,668, forward strand.
TTTGACAGACTGGGGGCACCATCCCACGCAGGCTTACAGATACCAAAGAACCGGCAGATCGCCCAAATGTCTGCCAAATCCAAAAGAGTCGCAGACGCTTGCAAGTTAAAGGAGCCCATTGATGCTGGGACATACTATCGAAGATTGCTATATTTTCAAAGATAAGGTGAAGAAGGCAATTCAAAACCGCCTCATCACAATCTGAAATGGCCAAGTTGACCCACTACAACGTCATGAGTGGGAGCAGCCGAACCGATCAGCCGGCTTGGTCTGCTAATCAATTAATGTAATCCACATACTGGCGAAAGTCCAAGAACCCAGTAAAGAGAAAGAATCCTTACAAAGCAGCTAAGAGTACATTGAGCCAAAGCAGCCTTGTGGAAATCCCATGCAGTCAAAACTCAGCCCCCTATAATGAAGAATGGCTGACACTCCAAATTAAACTCTGAGCTGAATCCAAGGGATAAGCAAACAATCCTTGTCAACAATGCTCATGACAGAATTTTGGACCAAGCCTGAAAGACAAGTCCTAGAAACCAAAACATGAGTCAATCTTTGGATGAAGCCATGAAGGCTAGCTCCAGAAGCAAAATATTAATCCAAACTCTGGACCAAGCCAGAAAGGCCAGTTCCAGGGGTAAATATCAGATGTCAAGTCAAGTTTGGACTAGGCCAAGAAGGCAAGATCCAAGAACCAGATGATGAATCAAGCTTTGAGCCAAGCCAAAAATGCTAGCTCTGAAAACCAAATGTCAAGACAAGCTTTGGACCAAGCCGAAAAGGTAAGATCCAAGAACTAAATATGGAATCGAGCTCTGGGTCAAGCCAGGAAGGCCGGCTCCGGCAAGTAAATGTCAAGAGAACCTCTGGATCGAGTTAGAAAGGCAAGTTCTAGGGACAAACCTCAAATTGGGCTCTGGACTAAGATAGAAAGGCCAGCTCTGGAAATCATATGATGCTTCAGGCCATGGACCAAGTCAGAAAGGCAAGCTCCAGAAATCAAATGAGGAATCAATTTTCGGACTAAGCCAGAAAAGGTCAGCCCCATAAACCAAATGATGTTTCAATCTCTGGACCAAGCCACAAAGGCAAGTCCTGGAAACCAAAAGCTGAATCAATCTTTGGATCAAGCCATGATGGCCAACTCCAGAAGCAAAAATGTTAATCCAAACTATGGACCATGCCAGAAAGGCCAGTTCCAGGGGAAAATGTCAAACGTCAAGTCAAGTTTAGACTAGGTCAGAAAGGCAGGATCCAAAAACCAAATATTGAATCGAGCTCTAGACCAAGCCAGAAAGGCAAGCTTTAGGGATAAACCTCAAATTGAGTTTTGGATCAAGCTAGAAAGGCTAGCTCCAGAAGCCAAATGATGAATCAATTTTTGGACCAAGCCAGAAAGGCAAGTGCCAGAAACTAAATGATGACTCAAGCTCCAAATCAAGCTGGAAAGACAAGCTCCAGAAACCAAATGATGCTTCAGTCCCTGGACCAAGCCAAGGCCAGCTCCAGAAGCCAGACGGCGAATCAATTTCTGGACCAAGCTAGAAAGGCAAGCTCTAGAAACCAAATGATGAATCAGTCTTTGGATCAAGCCATGAAGGCCAGCTCCAGAAGCAAAATGTTAATCCAAGCATTGGACCAAGCCAGAAGGGCCAGCTCCAGAAAATAAAATATCAATCCAAATTTTGAATCAAGCCATGAAGGCCAACCATAGACAATCAAATGTCGATCCAAGTTCTAAGCCAAGTCAGAAACACCTGCTCCGGAAAATTGAATGTCAAAGTCAAAGCTCTTGACTAAGTCAGAAAGGCCGGTTCTAAGAACAAATGTCAGGTCAAGCCTTGCACTAAGCTAGCAAGATCAGCTCCGAAAAACAAAATGTCAATCAAAGTTTTGGACAAAGCCAGAAAGGTCAGCACTAGAACATATGTCAAATGAAATTCCGAGCCAAGCAAAAATGTAGCTTCCAGGGAAGAAACCTCAAATAAAATCCTGGGCAAAGTCAGAGAGGCAGACTTGGAAGGAAGGGTCCCAAGTTGAATGTCGGATAAATCTAGAAAGACAAGTCTCGACAAGAGAATGTCAAATCGAACTTTACAAAAGGTCAAGAAGCCTAGCTCAATCACAAGCATGCCGGGCACACCCAAGAAGGCGGGGCCAGAAACCGCCCCAAAGACAAGTTCTGAACAAATCAGGGGATGAGCCAAATAAGAAGTCGATGGCAGAATCAGCCTTCCAACACCCTGGCCTATTTATGGCTGAATTTCAATACTGCCGCTCGAAGCAATCGACCAAGCAATTGATATTATGTTCCAAATGCACCAGAAGGAACTGATTGGGTGGATACGACGTTGAAAAATATCATCAGCCTAAATTCCTCGAAAAAAAGAGTCCGACATGGCAACCCTAACCGGGAGGTTCCCCTCAACCCTCCCAACCCAAAAGCAGGAGTCCTTTCACCAACAAAACCAGAAAGGCCGAGGGAAAAACCATTGTGGCAACAAATCAATGCGGCAACGTGGGGCAGTAGCGCCCTCACCAACCCTTGAAAGATACACAAATTTTCAATTGGAAGAAAAAGAGAGTGAATGAATGAATGGCCAACGAATGGGGAATCACGATATACCCCATTTCGATGTGCTCATCCTTGTCCCACCGTGGCAACCGTCTCTCCAACTCCTACAAATCCTTTCCTTGACCAACAAACCATCATGGTCGGTCGAGTCAAATCCCTTAGCCAACAAACCAAAATGGTAGGCTAAATCTTTTCCCTTGGCCAATAAACCACCATGGTAGGCCAAGTCAAATCCCCTTAGCCAGCAAACCAAAATGGTAGGCTAACCCATACCTCGTTTGGCCAACAAACCACAAAGGTCGGCCCAAATCATATCCCTCTTGGCCAGCAAACCAATAAAGTCGGCTAAGCCATTCCCCTTTCAGCCAGTAAACCTCCATGGTAGGCTGTACCTCCCTTAGCCAGCAAACTGAAAATGGTAGGCTAACCCAAACCTTAGCCACCAAACCAAAATGATAGGCTAAATCCAAATAGCAAATCCTCTGACCCAATGTTCCGTAGCCCCGCTCCAGATTCCAAACGTTCAAAAAAAAAATGGGGCTTAAAATAGAGGTGCCCCGGCAGACTTGGTCACTTCCCAAAAGCGGCCAAGGGCAAAAAAGCCTAAAACCCAACTGAGGTGAAAACCCGAAAGGGCACCTCAGGCAAAAATGGGTAACCCCTCATCGTGAAAACCCGTAAGGGCGCGTTGGAAAAAGTTAGAGGGGGCCAGTTTCGGTGAAAACCCGAAAGGGCGCCGAAATTGGTAATGTGAAAAAAAAAATGAAATGAACACAAAAAATCTTTCTTGAATCCTCGGCCAATAAGCTTTTACGGCCGGCCAGATCAAAATTCAAATCCAAATCAAACCTAAAAACCAAATCTCTTTCTTAGCCAACAAACCACAAAGGTAGGCTAAGTTGAAATCAAATCTCTTCCTTAGCCAACAAACCACAAAGGTAGGTTAAGCTGAAATCAAACCCTCTTAGCCAGCAAACCACAAAGGTAGGCTAACCCCAAAATCAAATTGTTTTCTTAGTCAGCAAACCACAAAGGTAGGCTAACCTGAAAACCAAATCTCTTTCTTAGTCGGCAAACCACAAAGGTAGGCTAAGTCAAACCCGAAAACCAAAATCTTTCCTTAGCCAGCAAACCACAAAGGTAGGCTAAGTCTAAACCGAACCTCAATTTCTTAGCCAGCAAACTACAAAGGTAGGTTAAGTCCAATTCGAACATCAACTTCTTAGCCAGCAAGCCAGCAAATCGCCAAGGTAGGCTAACTCAAAAGTCAAATTCCTTCCTTAGCCAGCAAACCACAAAGGTAGGCTAAATCCAAACCGAATCCCCTTCTTGGCCAACAAACCACCAAGGTAGGCTGAGTCAAAACCCGAAATCCAAATCTAGAATCCAAAATTCTGGTTACCCCATTCAAAAAAGAAGAAAAAAAATGGGGGCTTAAAATAGAGGTGCCCCGACGGACTCAAGTATATGACATCTCATGTATTTAGGGGTAAAATGTCGAAAACCCGGCTGAGGTGAAAACCCGAAAGGGCGCCTCAGGCAAAAATGGGTAGTCCCTCAACGTGAAAACCCGCAAGGGCGCGTTGGAAAAGTTATAGGGGGCCAGCTTCGGTGAAAATCAGCAAAGGGCGCTGGAGTTGGTAATATAAAAGAAAAAGAAAAAGAAAAAAAAAAGAGAAGAAGAAAGAAAAAATTTCTCATTGGTAAGCCGCTTTGTTGCAAACACTCATTCTGCCTTGGCCAGCAAACCATGAAGTTAGGCCAAGTCAAAACCGAAATCTCAAATCTTGGCCAGCAAACCATAAAAGTAGGCTAGGCCCGAAATCAAGTCCATCTCTTAGCCAGCAAACCACCCAGGTAGGCTAAGCCCGAAATCCGAACCCTTTCCTTAGCCAGCAAACCATAAAGGTAGGCTAAGCTCGAAATCTGAATCACTCCTTAGCCAGCAAACCACAAAGGTAGGCTAATCCCGAAATCTGAACAACTTCTTAGCCAGCAAGCCACAAAGGTAGGCTAAATCAAATCTAATCCCAACCTTGGCCAACAAACCACAAAGGTAGGTTAGGGCAAAACCCCATCCTTAGCCAGCAAACCACAAAGGTAGGCTAAGCCCGAAATCTGAATCATTCCTTAGCCAACAAACCACAAAAGTAGGCTAACACCAAATCAAATCTTTTTCCTTAGCCAGCAAACCACAAAGGTAGGCTAAACCCCAAAACCCCTGACCAGCAAACCACAAGGATAGGTCAGGGCAATACCTAAATCCCAAAAAAACCTCAGCCCCCAAGCCACAAAGGCTGGCCAAGCCAAAACAATTCCCAAACTTCAAGTCCAAAATCCAAACTCGTGGCTACTCCACTCAAAAAAAAAAAAAAAGCCTAAAATCCGGCTGAGGTGAAAACCCGAAAAGGCGCCTCAAGTAAAAATGGATAACCCCTCAACGTGAAAACCTGCAAGGGCGCGTTGGAAAAAACTAGAGGGGGCTAGTATTGGTGAAAACCTGAAAGGGCGCTAATGCTAGTAAAAAAAGAAAAAGAAGAAAAAAAAAAGAAGAGAAAGAGAAAAGGAAAAAAGCAGTCTTGACTTACATGTTCCTTTTGGACTGTCAACCTATTTGAATCTGGAATTTGGGTTTTAACCTCCATGTCCCTTTTGGACTGTCAATTCCATTGAATTCTATTTCTAGTGTTGGCTTGCATGTTCCGTTTGAACGACCAACTCTACTTGGCTTCAAACCGGACTGCCAAAAAAAAAAGGGAGGAAAAATTTCTGGTGAAATAGATTCTGCCTCACTCAGAAAGATATAGTAAGAGTCTGAGACGAATACTTGAGCAGAAGGAAGATATTTCAGATGGAGTAGAGCCTCAATCTCAAGATATACATCTATGGACGTTGAGTCAGTTGAATTTGAAGATGTGAAAGCTGTGAAATCATCCAATACAAACACTTGCTGTGACGACTCGGGAAGAGTATGCCACTCAAGCAACAATGGCATGAAAGAAATTCAAGTTTTGTGCCATGCCTAAAAGATGAACTTCAAAGAAGATGTTGAAATCAAGCCGTTGAGCAAAGCCAGAAAGGCGCGCCTCATCAGCAGAATATCCCATCAATCTTGAGTAAAGCCAGAAAGGCAAGATTCAGGATGAAGATGTCAAATCAAATCCCAAGCAAAGTCAAAAAGGCAAGTCTCGGGAGAGAGTTATCGAATCAGGTTGAAGAGCAAAGCCAGAAAGGCACGCCTCATCGACCAAATGCCAGATCAGGCCGTTGAGTAAAGCCCGAAAGGCAAGTCTCGAAAGGAAGACGTCAAAATCAAATCCTGAACAAAGTCAGAAAGACAAGATTCAGAAGGAAGATATCAAAATCAAGTCCCTGAGCGAAGCTCTGAAGGCAAGTCTCGAAAGAAAGACGTCAAAATCAAATCCTGAACAAAGTCAGACTGAAGAAAAACTGAAGTCAACTCTAGGCCAAGCCATATCAATAAAACTCAGTCGTAGGGTTGACTCGGTGGAGCGGGTACATGTCACTTCTCTGAAGTGATGTGCGCTCTCCTGAGTCCTCTCCTGAGAACTGCCGAGCTGGAAAATATTCAAGAAATATAGACCAATGGCTCAGCGCAAGATGCATGATAGAGCTGTTCGTCAGCCGAAACTACAACAAACTGTTGTTCGAAATTGTTGACGACACCGCATAAATGTTAAAGCGCATGAACTATAGCCGTGGTCTTTGACCCAGTTCTCCACCATGTCATTGAGACCAAGAGTAAAGTTTGACGAATGCACGAGACGTCCACCTCCGCCTCTGGCTTCGGCACACATCTCGTGGGGGGCATTTGTTAAACGGAATTTTTTCCCTCATATTTAAAAAAAACACTTGTTTTAAATATTTAGAGCAAGTATATATAGAGGAAAATATTTGTCCAGACTTTCGGATAAAAACAACCTCCAAGCCCATTTATCAGAATTTTCAGAATGAATGAAAGAAAAGAAAGTATTCATTCTGAATTTTCAGAATAGATAAACAGTAGGAAAAAGAAATATTTCTGTGCCCCAAGAAAATAAATCTCATAATTCCGGGATATACAGAATTAAATCTCGCATCTCTGAGATATACGGAATCAAATCCAATATTTTCAAAATGTTCGGAATTACATCCCACGTTTTTTGGGTTGTCCGAAATTAAAAATCCTTGTTTCCGGTACAGCCGCAATGGAATGTCATACGAAGAAAAGGACAAAGGACAGACTGTTTATATATATATATAGAAGGGGATGAGCAGTCCGGTGAGAAACCCACCAGGCCTACGTGCGCCCGGTGGGGAGCCCACCGGGGCGCCCGTGCGCGCCCGGTGGGGCGCCCACCTGGACGCCCTCGCGCGCCCGGTGGGGCGCCCACCTAGACGCCTGCGCGCGTCCGGTGGGGCGCCCACCGGCCCGCGCGCACGCGCCCGATGGGGCGCCCACCGGCCAGCGCGCGCGCGCCCACCGGGGCGCCCGCGTGCGCGCCCGGTGGGCTCCCACCGGGGCCACATGCCCGGTGGGCTGCCCACCGGGGCTGCGCGCCTTGTGGGCCCCACCGGGGTGCTGTGCGCACCGGTGGAGGTCCCACCGGTGCTGCGCACTGGTGGGCCTCCCACCGGCCCTCTCTCCCTATTAAAAAGAAAAGGGGACTTACCCGGTGGAGACTCCCTCGGCGTCTTGATGGAATGTTCCCGGTGGGATGCCCACCTCCACTCCCAAACTCCTATAAAAGGAGAGGAGCTCCAAGAAGAAAAGGAGGATTTTTCTGAAGTACGGAGAGAGAGGACTAAGCCTGGGAGTTCAAAAATCCCCCTTCCTTGCTTGCTCTGTCCAGTGTGCTCACGCAAGACAAAAGTTAGGAAAGTTGCCTTGTTCTGATTAAGGCAAATCTATATTTGCCATGTGAGCATTTGGAAACCAAGCAAGGCATGGTGGACTCTTACAAAGGGAGCCATTTATGATGAAAATTTCTCTCCTCCATCATGAAATCAAAAGAGGGAAGTACTGCGCATGGATATTTCTCGAGTTTCCCAAAGGCTGAACAGTACAAATGAAGAAAATTACAATTATACCTCACAATCATGTGTAATTGTATAATTGCCCAGAAAATGGCCAGAAATTCAGAACTGTGATATAATTGCCCAACAATATGAAGAATAATTCTGAAAATTGCGAACATACCCCATGTCAAGGGAAAATTACAGAAATACCCCCATGATTGGGAAAATTGCAAATATACCTCCATGACTGGGAAAATTTCAGAAATGTCCTTGCTTGAAGGAAATTCCAGAAATGCCCCCGGAGGGTAGAAAAAATTGCAAACCAGTCCTCCTGCTGTTCGAAAATTGCAGGAAAATCCTTGTGTCAAGGAAAACTGCTAATATATCCCTGGATTAAGGAAAATGGCAGAAATACCATATGAAAAGACAAAATTACATAAATACCCTCAGAAGGGGAAAGAGTGCAAAAATGTCTTCAAAGGGACAGAAATCAGCAAAACATCTTCAAGAGGGAAAATTGCATGAATACCCCATGACTGGGAAAATTGCAAAAATACCCACATGACTGGGAAAATTGCAGATACGTCCTTGCGATGCGAAAAATGGCAAAGATGGCCCGACAGCCCGCGCCTCTTGTCCAATCCGGTCGAGCGGGACCCACGTCACTTCTATGAAGAGGCGTGCGCTCTCCTGGGTGTGACTTGAAGTCGGACTCGAGGGGAGTTCTCGGGAAATGTCACCAAATAACAGGGATGCCCCATAAAGCCAGAAAACGGCCGGGATGCTCGAGGAAGCCAGAAAATGACAGGGATGTCCCATAAAGCCATGAAACGGCCAGGATGCCCGTGAAAGCAAGAAAATGGCGGGAATGTCTCGAAAAGCCAGAAAATGGTAGAGACGTCCCAGGAAGTCAGAAAATGGCAGAGATGTCCGAAAAAGTCAGAAATGACAGAAAATGCCAAGAAATGGCAGAAGCACTCAGGGGACGTCAACAAATGACGAAAATACCCGAGGTTGCTCGGAAAAGTCAAAATATGGCAGAAATGTCCGAGAAGGTCAAGAAATGACAGAACAGACATAGAATGCCAAGAAATGGCAGAAGCATCCGGGCAAGTCAACAAATGACAGAAATACCCGAGACTGTTCGAAAAAGCCAAGAAATGGCGGAAATGTCTGAGAATGTCAAGAAATGACGGAAATCGCTCGTAGATATCAACTGATGTCAGAAGGTCTACAAAGGCCAAGGAACGACAGAGGTGCCTGGAAATGTCAGAAAATGGCAAGGAGCCCTTGAACAGTCATAGATACAATGCTGTCCAAATCTCCTCCAGAAAGGGTAAAAGATTGCAGCGAAATCCCAAAAGGGGTACAAACTTGCAGAAACCTGACGTGACCACAAAGCAAACACAATGGGCCGACAGTGATCATCTTGGCGATCCAACGGTCGGATCGTGATGATATTCAAACCCAACGGTCTGATCGTGATGATATTCAAATCCAACGGTCTGATCGTGATGATATTCAAATCCAACGGTCTGATCGTGATGATATTCAAATCCAACAATCTGATTGTGATGATATTCAAATCCAACGGTCTGATCGTGATGATATTCAAATCCAACGATCTGACTGTGATGATATTCAAACCCAACGATCCGATCGTGATGAAGATGCAAATCAACGATCAGATCACGATAGAAGCAAGTCCAAAGGGGTCCGATTGCTACCGAATGAAATTCTGAAGACCGATTATATAATCGACACCATTTGTGAAGGTCTTGAAAGACCAGTTGTATTTCGAATTACACGTGTATGAGCAATGAATGCTTCAAATATCTATGCAAGAGTATATATTCAGGAAGAATGATCATCAAGATCAATGTTGTCACAACGAATAGAGACAATAGACGTTCTTTGACAGAGAATCAAAGGTGTTCGAGGTCACCTCGATGTAAATTAACATCGACTTCGGTCGGTGGGGAAATGTCCAGTACTCGACACCCAAATCGCCTGATAAATGAAATTTGTCTGTTTTAACAGACTGGCACGCCCGCAAAATAGATAAACATCAACAATTTATCTTTTTATTCTAAAAGATAAAAAAGATTTTGAAGGTATATTTTCGCGTGTTAAACACATGGCTATGTCTGAGGACTCATTGGAGAACAAAGGATAAAAATATCAAGATCAATGGGTAACAAGTGGGATAGAAACTTTGGTAACACAAATGGGTCAAAAAATATATGTAGTTTTTTCGAACTAGCTAGTACCAAGAAGAATGAGACAGAAAGAAACCAAGAGATAACAGTGGAGTAGTAATAAACAGGGAGAAGTTGGGAGTGAACAAACCAGAGAAGCAGTTATGATCACACAAGAGGCAGGACATAATTGGAATGAAGCAAACAACTGCACATTTCTTCTGTACATTTGTAACTGTTGCAATGTAAAAATCTTTGCTCGGATAGTCTACAGTAGACTTTCTTACCTGCTAAGATTACATATTAATACAAGTTCCATGCACACACAGATTCAGGTTGCCAAGATTTTAAGAATGAAAGATTATGTGAAAGAGAGAGAAAAGAATATATTATGGAAAAAGAGAGAATAGGTGCATCAATACAGCTGCAGCTGCTGCTGCTGCTGCAACCATTCCTGGATAGCAGAGCGAAGGGCATGGTTGGGGATAAGCTCAGTATGTGGGAGATTGAGGTTGGTCATAGGTGATGTCTTGTTGCCACCTTCAAGCCACCCCCTTATAGCCTCTCCCTCATATGTGAAGCCGTCGCCTGCGACATGAGGGTCTCTCATGACCTCCTGCAATCAAAGGAAAACAAAGGGATCAACTTTCACTATCTGCAAACTACAGTGACAGCTATTAGGGTTCCACACAGTATACATATGTTACTTCAATCTTACAAACCAAAACCAACAAAGATAAAGCGTCAGGGTTTTTTATCCAAGAATTAATCACTAGTCTTTAGTTTGTTCATTTAGAAACAAGAAACAATATGGAGAAAGAAGGGGAGAAAAAAACAAGTAGCAATCTTCATTTGAGGTCTAAGAAGCTTAAGGTAATGTTGTTGTGATGGGGTACTGCATAAGCTTCATAGAAGAACAATTGTGACAGAGTCACTGGGCAGCAGTCTGATTACTTGATCAAATGACACATACTAGGAAAAATCTGTACTTCATCCTTTTTCCGGTTTGTTCTGAAATCGGTATGTTTAATATGACCCACTTTGTTTTGTATACAGTAAAGTGTGTACCAAAGCATACATTATGTATATTGGAGGAGGGAGCATGGGCGAACACTGACCTGAAAGATAGGGCACATGAAGTATGGCGGTGCATGGAAGTCATCCTCTAAACTTGACACAGATGACATCGACAAACAAGCTGATACCGCCTTCTTCATGGGCTCAAGGATTCTCCAGATTTCATTCACAAGGTCAGGCCGGCACTTCCTGTTGACCTCACAACATCTCAGACCCAAATGTGCTAGCTGTTTTGCCTGTACAAAGGGCAAATCCCCAGCAGACTTGTCCAATATCATGTGCAAGGTACCTCTATTTAATGCATCCTGGACTTCCTTTGGGATACCGAAGGCAGGCTTTCCAGTCAATAGTTGGAGAATGATGATACCAAAGGAATAGATGTCAGAGCCTGGGGTCAGCTCCCCAGTGGCACAGAACTCAGGATCCATGTACGCAAAAGTTCCCTTGGGGTCAGTGCGGTGGTAGAGAGTGGTGCCAGAGTTGGTTTGCATGAGAAGCCGGCTGATGCCGAAGTCACCAAGCTTGCTTACAAGGTTGGCATCAAGGAGGATGTTGGCAGGCTTCAGATCCCCATGGACAATTCTGTGCGGATTGTGTGAGTGGAGGAATATGAGGGCAGAGCAAATTTCAGTGGCAATACGTATTCTGGCCTGCCATGAGAGAGGTGGCGTGTTGCCTTTGCAGAGGAGACGGTCCTCCAAGCTTCCATTTGGTAGGAATTCATATATTAGGCACCAGTCTTCTACACATGCTCCTATGAGCATGACGAGGTTTGGATGCCTCACTCTACTAAGAATTTCCACCTGAAATGCATTCATCTGGTGTTAGTGACTTCATTGGGGACTTACAGTAACAAATATTTGAATGTGAACACAGAAAAAAGGTTAGATATCTACCCCTGTAACAAAGTCATAATGTGACGGAGTTCCCATCAATGATGCTCAGAACAGGTTCCACGTCTTGTGTGAGCATGTGAGCCTTAAGAAGTGTGTGTGCTATGTGTGTGTGAGGTGAAAATTGTCAAAGAATGGCTTTCATATTCCATTTCAGAGATTGTACTAAAATTAGCATTCCATAGAAGATGGGACCAGAGATTGTTGTGTTGTGCTAAAGATAAACTGTCAGAGAACCATGGAGAATATGCACAAACACATGCACGAAACGAACTGCCTTGCACCTAAAGAAAGCACAATATGTGTGGTGATGTACAGTGGAATAGAAATCTCAAATCTATACCTCTTGATAAAACTCGATCTGGCCTTGCATTCCCTGCGTACACAGCTTCTTTATAGCCACAGTAGTATGTCGAAGGACACCTTTGTATACACTTCCATATCCCCCCTCCCCAATTTTCAGCTCATTGCCAAATTTGTTGGTTGCCTGCTCAAGTTCAAAGTAAGTGAATGCCGAGAAGCTCTGTCCTGGACGAGTGCCCACATTAATCCCCTCTTTCTCCAGTAATAGCTCTTTAGATTTAATGGCATCGTCACGCTCCTGCTGCAACTCGTGTCGTTCTGCTTGGAGTGAATTTATAAAATGTTGTGCTGCCAACAGTTTCTCCTCAAGACCCCTGTGTACATGATCAGCATTACTAACCTGAATTTCCAATGCAGATTTTTGCTCATGGGCCTTTCTGAGTTCTTCAGTGACTTCATGGAGCTGACATTTAAGGTTGTCAAGCTCCAGCTTTTCTCTTGCAACTATTTCCTCCACATATTTTCTCCGTTTCAATTCCTTCGCATATGAGTTCTCTGCCACTTTAGCCTGCAAAACAAAGATTTCCACTGAGGAAGCCTGCTTGCAACAAAAGATGGTCCGTCCATTCCCTTGCCTTTGTAGTGATTAAAAATCAAGAAATACTGCAGTCTGTGTCCATAAAATGATAATAAATTCATTATTTAGATAGACTATCTGTGAATGTAATCCAAGACGAGCTGAAAGAATACTCACTTTTCTGACTGCTTCAAGACAATCCCTCTCAGCTCTTTGACGCCTACGTGATTCTTCATAAGCTTCATGCTTTGAGTTCTCAGCTTCTGCAAAGGCTAGCCGCAGTCGTCTGTAGATGTCATCTTCTATACTCTCATCTTCCTGAGAAGACCAACAATTTTAGACATTTCAAACATGGATCACTCCTCTGGAAACAAAATATGCAGATAACATAAGGCGATCTCTTTTTTATCTCAGCCGGGATGTCGAAACCGAATGGTTGGCATGTGTGTTTTTCTTCTCAATCAACCACGGGTACAGGTGGTGCCAGCAAGTCATTCAATGCAGACCCAACAAGAAAATCTAAACATCAACAATAAATCTTCAAAATGAGTGGTGAAAGTAAAATGGACAGGATTGTGAACCTGCTCGTCTCGAAGGGATGAAACCTGAAAATGCTCTTCTGATTCGTGCAAGGAGGGCAGCATAACAGAACCATTCTCACTATCCTCATATCTGGGAACTGATGCTGAGATGAAAGAGTTTGTTTCATCACTTGGCGACAGTAATGACTGGTCTGAACTCAGAGAGCTTTTCCTTGATATTCCTTCCCAGACATCAATATTGTTCCCCTCTGTATTCACCAAGCTTTGAGGAACTGTTCTTATGGGATCCTCTCGTGGAAGCCCACCTATGGTTTCCCTCCTGTGTGCATGTGAGTCATAGGTGTCGGACCACGATCTGTTGTGCCTGAAAGCTTCTTGAGGGAGAGAGATCGGGTTCACTTGAGATCGAGACTTTCTAAATGGCTCAGATTGGACGGACATGGAACTTGGACTTGTTGAGGTTGACGGCAACTTACCATCATCCCAGTCAGTTGTCCTGTTTCAAAATGTGCTTTCATTAGAAACAAAACTAATCTTTCCAAGATAGCATGTCATCTTGACAGAATATCCCAGATTGTATAGCCAAAAGGACAAATGGCAATATAAGGTGGACAAGAACCATCACCATAGTTGTCTTACTTGAACAGGTAACTTTCTTAATTCGATGACAAACAAGAAAAAAAGGGATTTGACTACTGAAAGAATGTTCTGTTTCTATGCATACCAAATATACATATATACCAATTTGCATGTGAAACCTTTGGATCTTATAGGTTTTTTTGGGGGGCTCTTGGTGGATGTCCCAGATGAGGAATGTTAAGGCACCTCTTAATATCAAAGAATTAACTTGTGTTTTAGAAAAATATCAGATAAGAAAGAGGCCTACATGGAAGCATTAAGAGTTCCTCTACTTTTCTGAAAATTGTCAAGGATGGAATTGTCCATGACCAGCCTTTGCCCAGTTTCCCCAGTGTGGCAGGCTAACTTCTCTCCCATGCATCATCTCAAGTCGCAAAACCCCTCACTGGTTTATCCCAAAATCACTTGAATAATCAGGTTACCATAAGATGGGTGAGCTTGATTAAGCAAGCCAGTACTTGACCATTTTTCTAAGCCCACATCTCAACCTCTCGATAGTGTAGTCTATCCTTTACGATATGGTTCAAGCTTCTAATATCAAGATACTTAAAATGAAGGCAGCTCTACCAAGAACCTTAAGTTACCTGTTGCAAATGCGGTGCCCTTTGCAAACAAACCATATGCTGCATGATGGAGGAGCTTCTTTTTGCAAAGTGACTGCCTTTTTTGACTTTGGTTCCTTCATTTTCCTGTGAAATGCCAAGATAGGTGTAAAAGACCAGCTGACAGTAGGTGAAGCTTACAAATTAAACAGAAAGGAAGATCCAAACAGTATATTCTGTTTATTCTGGTCTTTCAAGGGGAAGGACAATTTACCACTATTGTGGATAGACTGTCAAGAAAAAGAAAATATAGAATGACATATCCTCCTTATTTGGGTCTTTATTGGAGTGTGGTAAGACTAAGAAAGATAAGATTAGGAATGAGCGCTTCCGTGAGGATTTGGGGATAGCTCCAATTGATAGAATAATGAGAGAAAATAGACTTAGGCAGTTTGGACATGTGTACCGTCACCCTAACTCGGCACCGGTTAAAAGATTTGACCAAATCTTAGTGGATGCCAGTAAAAGAGCTAGGGGAAGGCCAAAAATGAGATGGTGCAATGTTATTAGGAAGGACTTGGAGTTCTTGAGTTCAAACACAACTATAGCACTTGATAGAAATCTTTGGCGGAAAAGGATTCATGTAGCCAACCCCAAATAATGGGATAAGGCTCTAATGATGATAATGATGATTGGAGTGTGGTCTCCTGTTGCTCTATATTTGCTGTGGCAGCATAACACATCAAACACACTTCTTTTCAAGTGTCTCGACAGAGTACAAAAAGTAACCCATGGACTTTTTACTATTATATTTTTTCCTACTTGAAAACTCACCGAATAAAGGATTAACTTTCCTAAGAAAATCTGCATTCTTACACAAATTTTGGCTGCCTAATCCCACAAGTTGAGTGATGATCAGCAAATAGAATGGCACTAATTACAGACCGATATGTCTCCATTTATACCTAATGTGGCTTCAAAAAGTAATGGTAACTAAGTCAGGAATATAGCTGAAGGTATGGGTGTATTCATGGGTGCCTCCTGATCTCATTGGTTATTGATTACCTGGGCCAAGTGAACCATTACGAATTACAGGGAAAAAAAACAAATGCTATATCGTGCCTACACATACTTTGAATATTGCCTGTCTGCAGCTGCCCCCATGACAAGTTTAGTGATACCATGTTGAGCAATCAATATTAAGAGCCCTTTTGCAACATCATCCATGTCAATCACCAATTTCTCAGCTTGAACCTGCAACAAATAATTAAAACTACTTAAAGATAAATTCTGTTGTCATTGGGCTCCATCCCATACAAAACTTTATATGGTCATTATTCTACAGATCAAGAAGGTTTTTATTATATTTCAATGTCACTTGGGCATCTGAGGTATACGACAAAAGCTTATCCGCACCTTTGTATTTGCACAAAGAGCCAAATACTCATCTAGGGCCTTGTTCATCTTTTCCTTCTCTAGCAGTCTGTGTGCATTAACCTGCTGCCCTGTAAGCCGACTTGCTGGAACCCATGCACCCACTAGAAAAATAAAAAAACCTTCCTTAGTACAAGGTAGTGGATATGTAGAATGCAGATAAGACAGAGGAAAAATAAACATAAAACGAAGGCCATAAATGAAAATATGCGCAATATAATGGCTGTAAACAAGTGTAATTTATCATTTGCATGCCTATAAAATCCAGCTATCTCTAAATGCAAGTTTTCATGACACACCGGGAGGGGGGGGGGGGGGGGGGGAGATCCAAGTGATAGAAGGGATTAAGAGCGAAGAAAAGGAAGGGAAGAACGTCCTACTCATGTTGATCAACTGAGCAGGGCGGTGGACGTGGACGAGGACAAGTTTCTTGTCTCTGGGAAAATTCTGCAGCGTCCACACCAGTGTGGACTTGCTCTCTTTGAACTCCTTCCCCACAGCGACGTAGATCTTCTCCTCGGGTTCCATGGACGGAGAACCCCACAGGGAGGTGTCCGAGGACGCGCCCGCCACGTCCAACGGCTCCAGCTCCTCTATCTCCCCTCCGCCGCCACGGCTGCCCCTGTTGCCGCTGGAGCTTCTTAGAACCTGGATCCTGTCCATCAGCTGCCACTGTAGACAGAAGTCTCAGAACTCACCGAAAGGAGACAGCGAACACCAGACCTATTCCATACGGAAGCTCGGATTCTTCTCTGGGTTTGGCAGTTCAGCGCTGGGCAACATCTGAGAGTGGAATCTGGAAGCAAGCTAACTGCAAACCTGATGGCCACTGTCTTTCTCTGTCCCGGCTTTGGAGACCAGAACCCAAAAGGGGAACGGATGAAAGATCTCTGCTTGACAGCTTCTACGCCGGTAACTCGACAAGACACGAAGCAGACCCAGGAAAAACAGAAGGCAGACTCAACAACGATGGCAGGAAAAGGTGGGGGGATCCCGACCAGTAATCTCCCTGCTCCCCGCCCTTATCCCCGGAAAGCAGTTGTCTGTCGAGTAGAGCACCCCTGGGGAAAAAGCCCAAGCAGAACCAAACAGATGGAAGAGAACAAAAAGGATAGGCGGATGAGGAGAAGAGAGGCGAAAGGCGTAGCCGTTCTGGGTCCTGGGTGCCCAGTCCCCCTTAACCTCTCTCTTTCTTTCTCAAATGTAACCCATCGCCATCATCGTTGCGAGGAGAAGACGGAGAAGAGGCGAGGTGGTAGGCAGGAACCTTCTCTCTCTTTCTTACTAAACAAGAGGCGATGAACGAACAGAGAGAGAGAGAGAGAGAGAGAGACGCAGAGAAGGAAGTGCAGAAGTCAAGTCAACCGGGAAGAGGGAGGGTGAGGTAAAGGCACTATAGATTCCTCGGATATACCAAGAGAAGCCACCACGACTGACATCAGGACAGCCCCCCCCCGCCCCCTCTTCCCTGCCCCTGCCCCGCTGCTGCCCTGCCCGCCGCTCGCCGGCGTCTTCCCCCTTCCCTTTCGCCCTCCTTCGACCGACTGGCGTGTGTGGGGTCGCGCCCCGTAGCTGTCGAACTGCAATGGCCGCCCAACTCTGCTACTGGAAGGAGCTCCCCGGAGTGGACCCCCAAGATGGAGAGAGGTGGCGACGGCGACGTCGACGTCCGGTAGACTCCCCGGTTGCGTACCCCCGTTGCTCCCTTCTCCCAACGCGGAAACTTCTCCCAAAGCGTGGCTCCCTGAGAAACGCGTCACCCAGTGTGCGCCCCGCCCGGCTTCCTTCGCATGCAATTGGTGGGCGGGTTGCCGGAAGGGCGGGTTGCGATTGCGGCAAAGACGCCTACCGTCGCTTATTCCCCCAAGCTCGACAGGCTGTCCACGACTTCTGCAGTATAGAAGAACGGGGGAGAGAGAAAGATTGGAATAAGACTATTTTGCATGTAGATCCCTGTTGAAGTAAAATTACATGAAACCCATCTTACTTTTATATTTGCTTGCAACAATTGTGACGAACTCATGTCGAAACTCAAAAATGCATGCATGGAATGTTGGGAAAATTACATATATCTCTAAATATATCATATTCGAATTTAATAAATCTGAAATATATATTATATTATTATATCTTATATCTTTGTATTTTTCCTGATTACTGGCTTGGGGGGTCTCTTTGGAAATATTTTCTTGTCTTGAGTTTTTGTCAGAAATCTGGATAATTTATGGTTGGCTGTCGTGCACCGTATAATTTATGGTTAGTCTGATATGTCCAAATTACACGGTCTAATGATCAGTAGAAATTAATTTTCTATTTTACTTTAATTTTTATTTAAGATTTAATTATAAATTAGACCAAACTAATACGGCACGTACTTAGAGTTTTTTTTCGGTGCGGTCTAATTCTGATTCAATTTATCTTAGATTAATCTTACCACTTTTAAAAAAAATATATTTTACATATGTACTATGTAAAGTGTTAATTGCATAAAAATTTGTCTTACACTTTAGGTTGGTGGTGCCTATATTTCTATACAGGGTGTGGATTCTAGTGCCACCCCTTTCTTTGGCATGGGGAGGGCCAAAGTTGTGGGATCTTTATGATGGATTCAAGCATATTGTTTTATATCTCTTTTTTATGGGAAGTTGTAATATATATATATATATATATATATACTTCATATTTGTAAACTGTCAAAATAGTCATGATATATCTGAACACTTATTATTATACCTACCTCAAGTTGTAATCACAAATCTAACCTCAAGTTAGGTTTTGTAAAGATATGACTAGATCACATATTCTAGGAGTATTTTAAACTTTGTAATACTTTTTATAGTATGCTCTAATCAATAGAAAGTGCATAAATGTAATTATTTGGATATATCAAATCTATTGTTGACAATTCATATAGATAAGATATATATATATATATGGAGTTTAAAAAAGGTTCATTAAAAAAACACCCTTTACATTTGAACTATCTTACATATATTGGAATGATTCTTCTAAGCTTAGAGACTTAAACTTTATGTACTTATCTACGTATACACCCAATGTATTATTAATTAAAAAGAGTTACTAGATAGTACGTTGAGATGGGGTGTTCGACACTCTACCTTGATTGGTGAGGTGTTGGATCCCATCACACGTGGGAACCACCACCCCATCAGTGGCATGGGTGCCGATCATCCCACGTAAGTGTTGCTACCACTTTCTTTTAATTAAAACAACAGATTTATTTGTTAGATGTGGATTGACATGTGAGAGGAAGAAGGGGAAGTGGATTCATAGAATTATGATGGAACCTTGATCTGAGGTATTGGTTCTATATGGCACCATAAGGTGATGTAAATATTATTTTTAGTATTAAATATATTTCTTAAATACTTGGGCTCTAAAACACCGTCTTGTATGAGCAAGCAAATCCTGCCTTTGAGTTGTAGGAGTATCCTGGGAGCCAATCAGAAACTTTGCAAATTTTAAACTCGGTGGTTTAAAAAAACAAAATCTTAGAGTTTGTCACAACACCTCAAACAAAAACCCTAAATGGTACTTGGTAATAGGATGATTAGGTTCTAACAACTTCATCATATGATTGGTCCATATCTAAATGAAATAAAAATGGCTAATTAAGTTTTTCTGTCAGAATAGAAACTTTCTTCAGGAGTTTTATCACACATGGACATGCATGAGATACAAGTAAAGACAAGAGAAAAAGAGAGGGTGCTGACATGAGTAAGTGGGTAAAAATCTGAAAATGTATTTTTATTGATAATGTCATCTGTGAAGACATTCAGATGAGAAAGATTTTTCTACTTGTTAAAAAAAATTGATCAACCATCGCACTTGATTGGTCAGATAATCAGATTTCATACACCAATAAGATGTGGAGTTTAATGTCTGACTAATGAGATGAGGCACCGAATAATACTTTCTTCACACATGAAATTTAAAACCATGACATCACTTACAAGAAAGGCGAAATACTTTATTTGTGAAAGTGCAATAAATAGATTTTCACATATTGCTGGTCAATAGGTTAACGATCTATTGTACCCACTCAAGAAGTTTATAAAAGTACAACTATTATATTTTTATAAATGTAATAAATATTTCTCTACGAAAATTTAGGTGTTCAAACTATGTTGAGACTGATTCAGTAATTAGTTCCGAACTTACAATCAATTTTTCTATGAAAGAATATATTTGGAGAGAGAGAGAGAGAGAGTATTTTTAACTCCTCACTTAAATATCTACTCTGATGAGAGTACTTAAGACTATGGGAGGAGGTGGTGTATGAGTGGGGCTAGTGATGGTGTGGAAGGAAGGGGGTTTGTAAGTAGGAGGAAAAGGAGAGGAGAGTGGAGGGATGGTGAGAGGGAGGAAGGGGTAATTGATGGGATCCAATAAGAGGAAAAATTATGTGGATTTTAACTTGGATTTGTTTAGATCATTTTAAACTTGGGAAAAAAAAGGTCGGTCAAGTTGATAGTGATTGCTTTGAGGGTCTGATTGGGGTTTTCCATTCTAGAAAAGATAATTTTGGCCTTATTATTGATGGTGACCTTTTGTGGGTTCTATTGAGATTTTTCACTCTAACATAAAAGAAGAAAAAGAAATTAGCTGCATTGATGGTGACCTTTTGTGGGTTGGATTGAAATTGTTCATTCTAAAAGAAAATAAAAAATGACCACATTGATAGTGATTTTTTTTGGGGTTGGATTGGGAATTTTCAATCTAAAACAAAATAATAATAAATGATCATAATGATAGTGATTTTTTTGTGATTTGGATTGGAATATTTTATTATAAAATAATTTGAGGTCAAAATCAAAGTGATTTGACCTTTGACAGGCTGTTAGTACACAAATATAGAGAACAAAGCAGACTAGATTTGAAATCCATCAGCTTTGCCCTAAAAGAGATAGGTAGGTATGTCTTCAACCCAAAAAAAAAAAAACTATGTCCTAAAACAGATATGACATCTTCTTGGGTGAAGTACATAAGAGTGTCCTATCAAAGTTTTTTTTGTCTTTCTTTGGCTATGATTTTGGCAAGATCTTGCACTATATTGAGTTTAGTATCTTGTACACTGACAATATTGCCCACCAAATTTTAGGGTCTTCAGCTTTTATTTTGGTAATATTCTCATAACTTTTGTGCAGATCATCAGCTTTGCTTGTTCTTCAAGTTTGACCATATTACTTTGTACTTTGTATTTTGTGGCTTTTTGTCATAAGTTTTTACACATATACCCTTATTAAAATATTATTACATAAGTATCGTTCTTAAATTTATATCTATATTCATGACCTACTGTGATGAAAGTAAAAATTATATTTGAAATATTTCTTTTACTTTTGCATATGTACTTAAAAATGACATTGAAGAAATATTTTAACTATATTCTTAACTTTCTACACAATAAATTATAACAAGGTCTCTGAAGTAAGGTTGGTTGTATCGCGTGTACTGACCGACTCGATTCGCATCATATCGATCGATCTTTCAAAAATGTTAAATCGATCGATCTTTTTCAATCCCTTTGAAGACGAAATAGACCATAAAATCTAGATGTCAAATGACCACCCTGACAAAAATCAATCAACTGATCAAGAGAAATCTGTCGACAAATTTTAGACTTTAACTTATTGGACACTTAGGGGTGTTCATTAGATGAATTGGTCGACCGATAGGATAAAATCAGTTGACCAATTTTGAACCCAACGGACCGACAGTGTCGTGACTCCCGAACACCCTAGCACGCGTCTGATCGACTGTGCTGCTGCGGTATAGTGCGACCAACCATGCTATGAAGACATTGGGTATCTACAAAAGAGACACACATACAAATATCAATCTAAGAAGAATTCTCACATAATTAATCTTCTAATAAATATATATATGTATGCAAAATAACCCCTTTTATAATAATAATAATGTAACCCTCCATGATCAGGACATGCAGGCATGATGGCTCTTCAGCAGTCCGCGTTCCAAAGGGATCCAATCAAATATGTTTGACAAGGTCATAGAAATTGACATCATCTCCACGAAAAACCACATAAATGAAGTATCTAATGACTAGATTTAAAGAACTTCTTACCCACAAAAGGTGCTCCAATCATATTTAATCGCCATGGGTTTTAATTTAGCTAAATAGGCAAATCAAATCAAATCCCACAGATAGATTAATCTAAAACTTGTAGGGATAATAACCCAAGGATCTGCAATCTACAACATGGACATACACACTTGGAGATAAGACACTAAAACGATGGTGAAAAGAAACCACTAATCGTTTATTTTACTACACTTTTTTCGTTGTTTATTTGTCTATAAATTAGTACAAATAGAACTAGATTAGCCATGTAGAAGTACTAAGCTTATCTTATTAATTAAGACTTCAGAAAAATATAACTTGCGATGACAATAAGCTAACAAGTACAACTTAGAAACAGCAGATGGGAAACTGATACTTGGTCACAATGCATTGCCATGGTTCTGTACAAAAGTCCAAAGTCAGAGGACGCATGAGTAGTTAGAGCACAGCAAGTCAGCTTAAGCATGCCAAGAAACTACAACCCAAAGTGGCACTTGGGAGCTCAAAGACTGGGGCACTTGTTTTGCCTCAGATCTCAATAGATACATTTTTGACAAAGGACATTTCCAAGTCAACTCAGTGTTTTCCATGTGAGCACCTTTTCATGGGCACCACAGAGTAGTACTGATAATCATAAGTCAGATAGATAGATAGAGTAAAAGAAAAAGAAAGAAGAGGGTACAAGTTATTGGGGATGTTTATATGACCATTTGGACAAGCTGCTTGACAGATTACGGTTTCCCATTTCTACTCCAGATAGGGGAAACTAGCATTTGATTGCAGCAATGGTGACCAAGCTGTAACAAGCCCAAGGGTTCTATTTCATCCAGCATCTTGTCTGGTTCTCTTTCGCTTCTTTTCAGGCAGCGAAGATGTTGTTAGAGGGGTCATCTTCTTTCTGTCAAAAACGCTTGTCCTGCTGTCTAATTCGTCATCAAAATCTTCACTGGGTTCTGATATCTTGGTTGCGCCCACATGTTCTGGGCCTTTGTAAGCTTGTCGTTTCCCAGCACCCAATTTCCCTATCAGTTTCCTTTCGACAGGATCATCCGAAGCTGCAACTTCTACATGGCGCATAACCTTTGCTCCCAGCCCCAGCCTTCCAGAAGAGATAAGGTTTAAATCCGTATTAGCAAAAGGAGAGAATGAAAAACAGCAACGGCCTGTAGACAAGCTTTCAATTAAAAAGGGGAAGATTATAGTGCAATGCATTGATGATAGCAACCTGGGAGGTCTACTTTCGAACTCCGCTTCACTTACTTCTCCCGTTGATCCACCCATATTGTTTACCCACATTTCAGCCTGCGGAAGGTACGACAATTTGTAGAAGAATCTAGTTAGACAAGTATGAAGAGCTCAAACCAGCATAAACCAATGATCAAGACAACATATCAGCATCAACCAGCAGAAGAGGATCTAATTCATTAATTACCAAAAGTTTATGTCACTTAGGAAGTTAAGATGCAAGCTTCTGTGTCAAATTGGAATTTCCATAAGAGAAATCCAAGAAATGGAGTTTTCCATCTATGGAAGAAGCTCCATATCGTAAGGCAACCAAGGGGTGATCTCAAGTCTCAAATGCCAAGGTGATTACCCAGGGCATTTGAGATGACAATTATTAAAAGAATAAAAAAGATAGATATCAGATACATAAATATATGTTATTTCATTCACAAAATGGCTAAGGCACATCATCATCATCTTCAGAGCCTTATCCCATTATTTGGGGTCAACTATATGAATCATGTTCCGCCAAAGATTTCTATCAAATGCTATATAGGTCAGAATTCATGTAATGATTTGACATTATTTTACTGCTGGCTGTCAACCTAATAGAAACCCTCCTCTTTTCTCCCATGGGCTTGGGACCGGCCACGTTAAACTGCCAACATTTATTCATTCAACCATGCCAAGTCTGATTTTGAGGGGTGTGGTGAGAGAAGTGGGCCACTGTCTTTGGCAGCCTGGTCAGCCACCATGATCACCGAGGCAATTCGGGTCCAAGTCACCTCGCCTCACCTCATGGCCTAGGTGATTGCTTTCATCGCTTTCAATAACATAGCGCCATATTAGACAAGGAAATAACTGTCTACTAAACAAGACCACACTTTTACATTTTAACTTGGAATGGAAACAAAAATGAACCTATTTGGTGATCTGGTGACCTCTAGCTCTGTGACTGAGATTACAACAGCAACTTGATCAGTGAAGTCCTTAATCCATTTGGCTCTATAACGAATCTTTTCCTTCCAAATCCTATGGAAAAGACATGCTCCATGTAACCTTTTATAAATTCCAATGGACATAGTGCCAAAATAGGTAAAGGTAAAACATTGCATCAGATGGGGGAATGTAAAGCCATGGATGGCAAAGTTGGCCGATCCGGGTCGGAATCGGCCAATGGCGACCCGATTTGGGAGAGAGGGGGGGGACGACGACCCACCCACGATGTAATGGGGGATCGGGGTGGATCGAGCAGAATCGGACTAGATCCAGCCGATCCAGTCCGATTCCACCTTGATTCCATCTGATGTAGCCCAATTCCTTCAGCTTACCTTAGCTACGACTGATCCCCTCCACTTACCTTATTTACCTGAATATCATTTAAGTAAATGAAATTTCGTTTACTTAAGATATTACATGTAAATAAAGAAGTACCCCCTATTTGAATCCAATAAAAATATTAGAAAAATCATATCTCTTACAAATAAAAAGTCAACTCTCTCATCCAAGAAAAAAAATTGTGATTTTGATAGTTCCAAAATAGCGACTTTCTAATCTTTCATAATTTGACATATCTAAAAATTCATAATTTAAATAAACCCAATATAATACTAAAAATCTAAAGTCCGATAAAAAAAGTCAAATGTGCATATGACTTCTCCAAAGGAGCCACTCTCCTACTGACAGCACTTAGTCTGCTTGAGATATCTCAAGATTTTGTCAAACCTAAACTATCATCACCTAAACTCATGAGATTTTTCACTTTCTAATTGAAAAGAAACTAGAAAGTAACAATTCTCGTGAGTTTGGAGGATGATAGTTTAAGTTTGACTAAATCCTGAGAAGTATCAAGCAGACTAAATATTGTCAGTAGGAGAGTGGCTCCTTTGGAGAAGTCATATGCATGTTTGACTTTTTTACCGGATTTTAGATTTTTAGTATTCTATTGGGTTTATTTGAATTATGAAATTTTTATATATGTCAAATTATGAAAAATTAAAAAGTCGCTATTTTGATGGAACCACCGAAATCACGATTTTCTTCTTAGATGGGAGAGTTGACTTTTCATTTGTAAGAGATATGATTTTTTGATACTTTTATTAGATTCAAATGGGAGATACTTCCTTATTTACATGTAATATCTTAAGTAAATGAAACTACAAATATAATATTTACTTAAAATCATAATTATTGTTGCTCTGTATTGCAATATGAACATATGTGCAACTAGACTATGGATATATCCAAAATGTTCTATTATTATATGTTTTTTAAGAATTTTCTCTGATTTTTTCCTTTATTTTTCACATTTTTTCTTCATTTTTTAACTTGGCCGATCTAGGATCGGCCAGATTCCCATGGAATAGGGTGGATCCTACGATCCAACCCGACTCAGATCAGAGTCGGCTGGGTCCGATCTAGGACCCCGATCCAACTCTGCCATCCATGTGTAAAGCAGGTTTTTCTAAACTCCATATCAGCATGCTGACAAATGACACATTTTTGCCAAGTTGCAGAAAAACTGCAAAATAATGTGCGGATCAGTTGCAAAATTAGTAGCAAATGGAGCTTTCAAGTTGAAATTTTCCCTCCATATTTCAGAAATTTGTAACCCCTTTGACATAGACTCCATGTATTACCATTCCTGAGATATTTAGATTTGCGGACATGAATCCATAGAGCTGTTTCATCTACAGTAACCTCTGCACCCACTTCGAGGAGAGCATTGCTAAATCTGAACTCCTAATGAAAACATCCAAAGAAACGCGGTCGCAAGGAAACTTCTATATCTTAAAATCTCCTCACACATACTAAGGGAACTCATGTGAACATATCAACAATGGACAAAATTCGCCATTCACTAATAAGCCAGCTGCCACTAAATCACAGATAGATTCAGACAAGCTATCCATTCTTCGCCAACAGAAGAGATTCAAGAGCTAAGTAATATTTACCACAATCACAACATGTCAACAACTAATGTGAATCCACTCGATCCAGTGGTTTTCTAACTTTCTGTAGTTTGTCTAATTTTGACAACAAATATTCAGTGTGGCAATATAAAAGCTTACACGTCAAAGTACAGAAGGGGTTTCAGAAAAAGGTCAATATAACATCCTTTCTGTAGCTTCCGAAGTTGCTGAAACAATTGTTGTACCCATCGTAATTTTCTCCCTGTGACTCATTGTATTATAGCTTTCTTTTAACTGGAAAATATAGCTTTCTTTGAAAGCATGACTCATTGTATTATCAATAACTCAGACTCAAACAAAAATTGAAGAATTTCGTGGTTTTCAATCAGCCTTCCACTCTATATAATGTTTCAATACAGCTCTACATTCACCTCCCTGTAACCCTGCTAGATAATTCTGAATGGAAGCTTATCTCTGAAATAGTAAGATAGCCAAATTGATACCAATAATTCGGTCTGAAACTTAGCAATCCAGATGGGAAACTACAAGGTCACATCTGAAGATTAAGCTAGCCTCACTAGCTTATAACTTCAAAATTCTTGACTGACACCACCAGACTTCATCTGTGTAATTTCACCTACTTGTAATTTTCTCCTTTGAGCTGTTAGAGGAAAATCTCCTCTAAATGTTCTTTGATTGAGTCCTCTCTCTTTGCAACATAACAAAACACCAGGAGGATTCACCTGGATCAAATGCCATCATTAAGTCAACAGTGTTTCTTCTGCCACATTCAAATTATTGTTGATTACGTATTTCTGGATGCATGGGAAAGGAGGGGGGAAAAACAGATATTGGAAGTTGTCCAACATGAGAAAGACAATCCACATGTTCAAACACACGCGAATATACAATTGCCTACAGCTACCACTTTTACTACTCGCGTTCAAAAATATAAATGAATAATAAGCTAAAGTCTCATCTTTAGTTTTAACGAGGAACTTACAAGTTTAAAGGCCGTATCCAACTTAACCAACTTAGGGCATGCTTTGCCATCAGACTCCTTGCCCATGGATTAGAAACAATGGAGGACACAGAACCCACCAGAAGCTCCAAGAAGTTGCAGCTCGCCTACCAGAACAAATGGGCTAGCATCAAGAAGAGCAAGACATGTTTAAGAATCAAAGTAAGAGCATGGCTACTGTGCTCTGCCCTTAAACACTGAAGCATGACAGAATGGGGGTGGATCCACCTTGGCTACATAGCCCACCTGGCGCTATTGGTGGCTCCGAACTGCGACAGTGGCCGCGGGGCACTGTTCACGGAAGTTATCAGGTGGCGGCAAGGTGGGCCGGCGGGATCTTGCCGAATGAGTTCTGCCGGGCCGCTATTGAGGCATGTGGTACAAGGCAGCCAGCCTCGTCTTCTGTAGGGACTCCTGTCTGATCAGAAAGAGAAGGGAAGAGAGACGAACGGCAGCGGGGCGAAGGGAGAGTTAAGAGGTGATGATGCAGTGGCAGAGTGGGAGGCCGGCGCTCACGGCAGTCGTCGGTACGCGGTCGTGCCGGGGTGGAGCTCGTGGGGAATAGTGCTGTTGCGAGCACGACGACGACGACGACGCGGGGTGGCGGGGTGGTGAGCGGCTGTGGACTTCACGGTGGCGGGGCGGGGCGCCTGATGGGTGGCTGCGGCTGCGGCGGCGGTGACGTCGGTGGTTGCACGTGCGACCGCGAGAAGGGAGAGGGAGCGCGACGGTGGGAAAGGGTGGTCCTCCCGGTGCAGTTCCACGAAGGAGTGCGAGCGAGAAGGGGGGAGGGGGTGTTTTCGAGGCGATGGCCGAAGGAGCAGGACCGCGCGGCGGCGGCGCGAATCTCCCTTTCGCAGGGAGGTTGGTGCAGCAGCGCCCGGAAGCGGAGGTGGGTGGTCGGTGGCGCGGTGAGCTACCCCGTCGCAGGGAGGGCAGCGGCGGCGGCCAGGGGCGTCGCACCCTTGGCCTGGCCCGATTACGCCGGCGCTGGTCGGCTTGCCGTCCGTCGCGGAGGACCGAGAGAGCAACAGAGAGGGCCGGCGGCCAAACAAACTTCTTTCCGTTCGTCGTTGACCTAAAAAGTTGAGACCACTACATAAGTACATATGCATTTTTAGATAAGAGTCCTCCTCACAAATGCTAATAACCAAATTACCCCTAAGCCCTAAAAAAGTGCAAAATCGCACCAATATTACAGGAAAATAAAAAAGACTCCATGTTAGCTCTAAATGAATAAAAATTAAAAATTTAATTCCACCAACTTTCCGACCAGACTCAAATAAAATAGAAATACATAATAAAAATAGAAGTGATGACATTACTACTCTGATCGTCTAATGTCTTGATTTTTGCTTTGTACTAGTTCTATACCCGTGCGATGCACGGAAAATTATTAGATTTGAATAAATAAATTTTATGTCTTATATATGAGGTTAATAGTATTTATTATTAATATAATAATTTTAATAAAAAAAATATTCGAAAACATGTAATGTCTTTTTATTTTTTTAGAAATGAAAAGAATGTGTTTTGATGAAGAGAGTAACATAGGAAAGAGTTTGACTAAGGATGTGAGTTTTTAGAAAATGTGAGATGTTTAATAGAAAGTTTTAATGGGAAATAAAGAGAGGAGAGAAATTACATTAGTAAGTTTTCATATTTACAAATATGGCGGAAAAAATTTCATCCTGATGTTGACACGTGGCAGTATGAGACTGAGAATATATATTAGTATAGATTAGGTATGATGTCTTGCCTTTCTATTTAACATATGTATGGTATAAGTAAGGGACAAAAGAAGTTGTGCATGACACTGCTGTAATCACAGAATTTATATTCAATATAAATAAATAAGAGAGAAAAAAGAGATGAATAACTGACTATGATCACCACCAAAATAGTTATATGGAGATGTGCAAATGAAAGAGAGGCTAACTGTGTTGAAAATTGATAAAAAATGAACTCAATAACTTACAGAGAGAGAACGCGGGTGTTCGATAAGTCGTCTCCTAAAAGCGGTGGACTCATAGGGCACATTCTCGATGTGGGCTCTACTTTGGACGTGTTCTCTTCAAGACTTGGGAGATGCGAGTTTCTGCTTCCTTCCTCATCAGTCTGCCAAGGAGGGAGGGCCTCGTGCATATGCTCCTATTGAGGTGCCTGCAATATGAAAAAAAAAACAAAAGAAAATTCAATTAGAACTTCAATTAAGTAATATCTATTCTAAGAACATGAAGATTGGAGAGGAGGATACTTGGTGTTTTGTTTTAAACTCCTAAGGTGGTTGAAAATAGTTGTGTGGTTTGTGCTATGTAATGTATTTGAAAGAAAATAGAAGAAGAAACTAGAGAGAAAAGAGGATTAGAGTGCATGAATGAAGAACAAAGAAGAACTAGAGAGAGAGAGGAATGAATCCCAATACTTAGGCTACAATTCTTGGGCGACCCAATGCTCCTGAGACCTCCTTGGGACATGGTTGCAATCTCCTCTTAACCATTAGCTTCCACCCTCAAGATTAATGGGGTATTTATATAGAGGGTATGAGATTATCCTATGAGAGAGAGAATTCAAAAATAATTGAAAAAAAGAGTTTGAATCCAATTTGAGGTCTCAAAAGGGTAAAAATGAGGCTTAGGGATCATAATCCAACTGGGAGAGGATGATGATAAACTCTACAAACGATCTAAAGTCCACATAGAGTTGGGAATTAGAGTTATGTTCGAACTTTTTATGGGAAATAAAAACATGGGGTGTCGGGCAACCGCCTTCAAAATGTGGGCAAAGTGGTTACTGCTTTTAGGATTTAAATCATAGAACATGTCTATGGCATTGATCGTGTTCAAAATTAGACCATGAAATTGATTTTTGAAGCAAATATTGCCCTTTGAATGGCATTTGAGATGGATTATAAGGCAGATGAACTCAAGAGAATGCCAAAGAATGACGACCAAGATGACGACTTTGGACATCAACAGATCTGAACAAGAAAAATGGCTCAACTTAGAGGCTAACAAAAAGTGTCTACAAGTGCATGCGTCTCAATTATTTCTCTGGGATGACACACAATTGTACAGAGAAGTACACATCTATAGTTGTCAACATCACCAATAATTACTCCCACTCAGTCACATTATATCTACGTGAAAATGAAATGACATGAATAGCCAACACCTATTGTTATCACCATTACACATTGTCATCCATTGTTATTTACCACCAATTATTGCTATCTATTGTCATCTATCGTCCCCGTCATTATCTACCACAAGGTTTGTCGTTCCGACATGGCCGAACCACACCATACTCGGGCTTACAATGTCAGGGTCTTGTGAGCCCTAGCACGATTGAGTCACCCACGAAGGGTGAGCTACTGCATGCGTTCCAATTCTAGTCAGATCCACAAGGGATCCGACCGAGCCCGAAGCTGTCCGGTTGGATCCCATTTTAAAACCTCACCCCATTCCCTTTCCCAACCCCTCCCCTAAACATGTGGCCTCCTCTGGTGTAGAGATAAGCCTTCTTCTTCGTCCTCTCTTCCTCCTCCCTTCTTCCCCCTCCTTATTTTGATGTTTATGTTTATTTTTTTTTCCTTTTTTCAGACTGAAGATCTAAATGGTGCATCTTCTCCCCTATCAACTTGAGATTCAAGTTTTTCCAAAAGAAGTTTCCCTCTTCAAGTATACATCACACCTTAGATCTACTTTATTTCTTCTTTTTTTTTGCATTTGAAAGTAAGATTTAGATTGGAAACCTCATTATAAGGTTTAGTAGTATTTTGAAGGAGAAAATCTATAGATCCATGCCATTTTATGGATGATTGGTTCTTGAGGAATAAATTCAAATTTTAATAGTTTATTTTTGGGTATATGATAGCATGTTTATTTTGGTGTAAAAATATTGTAATCATTTAAGTGCATGAGAATTCATCTTTGTTAATATTAATTAATTAGTGATTAACAATTATTATATTATTTTAATATAATAAGACATATTTTCATGTAAACTCAATGTGTGATGATATGGAAAGAAGATATAATGCAATCTCATGTGCTACTTTTTTTAGTGTTTATTACATAAAAATTATGTTTAATTTTGATATTTTACATTTATGTCAACTTTTTTAGTGCTTATTACATAAATATTATGTTTAATTTTGATAGTTTGTATTTATGTCAACTTGTTAATACATGTTAATAGTATTGTCATGTATGATTGTTGTAATATTATAAATGCCTCTACGAAAATATAATATTATATTGGATGAAACATGAGAGAATGCTTAGAGGAATAGGCATTAGGCATTGGTTTCAATTATTTATAATTTCATGTAATTCTGTGGGGAATGTGTCTCCTGTTTAAAGAAACAATTGGCAAGAGGCAATGGTGCGTGGTACAGTGAAGTTATTGATTGTCCGAATATGTCATTTAATATCAAGATTGTGATAGCACAACATTGTAGACATGTTAGGGCAGAGAAGAGGATGCAGACATCAGATTACATTAGAAGATGACAAAAAAGGATACCAAGATAAACAACAGCACCCATCTCAGGCCCCCCGATATTCATGTCACAGTTTGAGATCTATACGAGAAAGGCTACCATGAGGCTCTATGCAAGAGTAAGGTCAAGACATGGGTCAGGGTTGACCTAGAAGCACCTGTTCGCGATAAAAGAGTCATACTCACAATCTTTCAGGTCGCAAGACTTTCATCATTATTTCACTAATCCTCCTCGTCGATCAACTTCTTTCCCTACCCCAAAGGAAGAGAAACACATGTCTAGATGTGTAGGACATTGATCCCTATGTCTTTAAGAGAGAGTATGGAAAGTAGATATGGATTGAACACTCTTTGTAGAGTAAAGGGCCGAGATGACAACTCGACATGGCTGTTCCCAAATTTTGGTGCAAGAGAACTAGAATCTTAGAAAGCATGTACATGAGAAGAGTTGGGGAAGAAGACAGAACCATTCAAAAAAAGAGATTACACTGGGTAACATGACCATTTCATTTACTTTATATAAATTGATGTTATTCAAATAAATGAAAAACACAACGTGAAATCATCCTTAACTATTATTCATATGTTTTCACTATGATATGTGATGGTTATGTAATTTAAAATCGTGTTTATGCATTGAATTTCAACTTATATGTTTGTAGTTATTTCTTCATTATGATTTTCATAAGTAGAAATGACACTTTGAATTGTTCTTATAGATGGCTATGCGGAGGAATGGTAAATACGATGATATGAGTATTACATTTAGTTTGTAAGAATTGATGATTGCATCCTCAATATTTGCGTATGTATATGTCAGAATTTTGGCATGTTTATATATGATATTTGATGAACACTAGATGACTATGTTGGGTTGCTTTGGATAGTTAAATGAAGTTTCTTACATTTTTCAATCTCTCCATGTAATGTTCTCATATTTTGCTCATTTTTTTGAAACTTATCTATTTTTAATATTTATTAGGTCACAAATAAAAAAAAATCAAACAGACTTCTTTCTCATTGTATCTTAGCGATACAATACAGTAGGGAACTATATAGTGCCACAAAAAATAAGACACGATCAATTCGCGTGGTCCCACCAACATTGATCTAACATCTTCTTATTGGTAGTGGCACATATATCTTAAAATTATTTTACCTGTCACTAGTTGCCTTCACCGTTATCGCATAATGTGCACCTTCAATGGTTATTATTGATCATTGTCAGCACCATCGCCACCACCAATTATTGTCACCAACGTTTTATATATAAATATATCCATAAAATTTATAGTGATTAGCAATTTCCCCAAATGTAAAAGTCATTTTTATTTTTTTAACAGTTCACATAATTACGAGGACTACAATGCAAAAAGTCCTCCCATATCTATCCTTACCCTCGCGGATTAGCCAACATAAAAAATCCTGATAAAACGCGCACGCATCCCTTCCGCTCCCGAGAACAAGGCTCGGAGGCGGTCGCAGTCCAAGAGCACCCAGCAGCCTTCGCCGGCACCGCCGCGCAACTCGGCCGACCCCCCGCCCCCCCACCTCCCACCGCTCTGCTCCACGGGAGAGGGAAATCCCCACTTCCCCTCCGCTCCGATCGCGCGCTTTTGGTGCGGATTTAGCTGTGTTCCACCGGACTGCTGATTCGAGGATCCCCAGATCTGCCTCGGCGCGCATCGCCTCCGAATCCCTCCGGTCTGTTCCGTGGATGCCCCTTGCGGGATATTTCTCGAGTGTACTTTGCCTAAGCCGATCCCCCGCTGTGTTTTTTTTTTTTTTTTTTTTTTTTTTCCCTTTGCTGTCCGGTGTCTCTGTGTGTTCCATCGGGACGGTGAGCTTTATCGATCCCTGTTTGTGTTGTCGTCGTCGGGAATTGGTATTGCTTGTTCTCAATGTTTGGATTGGTTCTGGTTTTCGTGTGTGTGCTTGTGTGCTTTCCTTTTTGTTGACCTGTTGGTATCTGTTGGAGTTGTGGTGGGGAATTGCTGTTGAGCCGTGTCTTGCCGGCTTTGGGTTGCGCTAATATCATATCGTCGTGGTTCCAATTCCAGGTTTCCCGGGTTTTGATGCTCCCGTGGGAAGTGCATTCTGTGTGAATTGAGGCTTGATGACAAGGTAGCAGTCATTTCGGGGGCTCGCCTCTGCAGAGAATGCCAAAATTGTAAATTGTTGTGGATTGTGAGTATAAAAGTTCCTGAGCTTGTAAAATAAAACAGGGTGTCGATTTTAAGGTATATCTGGTGCTATGGAGCCATTGTGGAAGCTCACGTACTTGCTTGAGCCTGCATCTCTCACACTGATTGTGACGGCTGTCCTAGTGACGTTTGCATCTGCAGCACGAGCACTTGCTCATGGCAAGGAAATGGAGAGGAACAGGGATTTCTCTGAGGCTTCCATCACGTTGGACCACTCCCAAGCACTGATGATCCCCCTTGCCAGCTCATGCAGCTTGCTGCTGATGTTTTACCTGTTCTCGTCAGTATCCCACCTTGTGACGGCCTTCACAGCCATTGCCTCAGCCTCTGCACTCTTCTTCTGCCTTTCCCCTTATGTCGCATATGTGAAGTCGCAGTTTGGGCTGATGGATCCGTTTGTGTCAAGGTGCTGTTCAAAGTCTTTCACGCGGAGTCAAGGATTTCTATTGTTGCTGTGTACAGGGATTGTCTGTGCTTGGCTTGTTTCAGGTCATTGGTTGCTGAACAATCTGCTTGGGATCTGTATCTGTATAGCATTTGTGAGCCATGTTAGACTCCCCAACATTAAGATCTGCTCGCTGCTTCTTATTTGCTTATTTGTGTATGATGTTTTCTGGGTCTTCTTCTCGGAGAGGTTCTTTGGTGAAAATGTCATGGTCTCAGTGGCCACGCAGCAGGCCTCTAACCCAGTCCACACCGTGGCAAATAGTTTGAGGTTACCAGGATTGCAGCTGATAACAAAGAAGCTGGAGCTGCCTGTGAAACTCGTCTTCCCTAGGAACTTGATGGGTGGTGTATTTGCGAGTGGTAATCCTACAGATTATATGATGCTTGGCCTTGGAGATATGGTAAGGACTTTTTTAATTTTGTTCTCCATACTTTCTAGCAGTGTTGTATGGCAGGCAAATAATTGTGGAATCCTGGTGCACCTTTGCTCAGTTTATACATGATGTTAATGCTCTCCATTGACTTCTAGGGCCATCATATTCATGTGGAACTGAGAAATTCATTGATGCCTCTTTCTTATTGTGCGAAAGGGTTAATGTATTACTATTGCCAGGATATCATTAAAATGTAATGCTTCCTGCTCCTAAGTAAGAGAGAAAGGCAGATGAAACAATTAGATTATATGCCCGCCTTTGCCTTCCAAATTACATATTCTGTCTCTTTTTACCATTTTTCTTACCATCAGATATACAAAGAAAATGCAAGACGCAAGAAAAAAAATGCACCCAGCAACATTGCATACAATAATGGCCTTACTTTAAAGGTGACACAAGTGGTTGCATATGTGGAGTACAGGAATATTGGAATTACCTAATGTCCTAGCACTTGCGACATGCTCTCCCTTCCCTGGGTGCCTTCACTTTGACCCACCTCATAACCACCAGAAGAATAGGAGGGAGGGAGGGAGAAGTGTATGTGCATGTAATCTTTGGCCCCATCTCCACCAAAAGAATAGGACATATTGTTTTTTGGCTGCTCAGGAGCAAGGGTGATTGAATTTTTCCCAGCATAGTTACAAGTAGTTATGCTTTTGCTTTTTGTCCATGATGGTGAGTTTAATGTTTTAAACATTGCATCTCTTCATGAAATTTATTCATGAATTTATCTACTCTTATAAGTTTCTGAAGTGATCATAACTTCATCTGCAGAGATGATGATTTAGCTTGTTTAATCAAATCCTTTGAATAAAATTGATCTCCAGAGTCAATATATCTCCTGCTGGTTGTCCTTTTGCTTATTCACATGTACATCCCCATCCCATCCAGCAAAAATTTCACATGCCATTAATTGAAAATTGTTTTCTATATTGTAGGCTATTCCAGGGATGCTTCTGGCCTTGGTGTTTTCTTTTGATCACCGAAAGAGTAGGGACATAACAACACCTGTGGATGCGCCTTCTTCAAAAGGGCATAAATATGTATGGTATGCACTTTCTGGGTATGCTATTGGACTGGTCACTGCTTTGGCGGCTGGAATCTTGACCCACTCACCTCAACCTGCACTTCTTTACCTGGTATTACCATATGCATGCATAGGATGCTTATTACAAATTTTTTCCATGTGAGCTGATATGAACTGTGTGTAAGCTTGTTCCATAGCAACAGTGACCTAGATTGCGCATGTGAAGATGGGATGTGAGATGTAAACGTGTGCTTTCTTATTTATTATCTGAATAATGTGTTCCTGGAATCAGATACCTTCATTTTGGCAAACTTAAATTGAGTGCATTGAGATTCATGCAAAATTGGCATCTGGAGTCCATTGGAAAATGGTAGTTTTGGTGGATGCAGATAAACGATGCACAATGGTGCACATGATCCCATCTATTTCTCCATATGCTTTACATGGTTGGTTGTGAGGTGAAATAATTGGTATTACTGTAGTTTCTCTGAGAAGAATGAATATTTGTATACCATCTTTTCCGAGTTTTTTTGAAATGTGGATAGTACCAGAAGTATATTAAATGAAAAGAGAGAACGTACATGTATAGACCAAAGAGACCATCTTTTCCAAGTTGGATGCCTTGGTAGATGACCAAGGAGGATCCAATTGGCTGGTACATGAAAAACTATCCTGTTTTTTGAGGAAGAATCCCAGTTGCAGCAATGTTTTTCTTGACTTCACTTGTTTGCCATTCAGGCAACATTAACTTAGGGATAAAGATGGAATAGATTCTTGGAAAACCAGATAAACAAGACTTTGGTTTGATGTAAACAAATTGGATTCATGTATCACCAAAGTAATGAATGTGTTTGGAAAAGTTTGGTGTTGATGTGACAGCACCACATGGTTACATGGAGAGAAAAGGTGATTTCCCTTGCACCATTTATTTTTGTAGTTGGGGAATCTCCATTCTACATTTTATCGTGGGGTTTTAAAAGAGAAAGTAAATGTGGCATAAGTGTAATGGAGGATAGATGACTGTGCTATGACTGTATTCTTACCCTGTTCACTTTCACAGCAGATGGGATATACCCCAAAAAGAAAAAGGCAGAAAGCTTTGAATGCCTCACACAAAAAAATATAAGCTATTCGCACCATGGTGCTTTGTAATCCCAATTGCAGTTATATGCTCAAAAGAATAACAAAAGTGTGTTCAGCAATTTGCTAATGGAAGCATGTATCTTTGAGCTCAATGTTCCTGCAGTACTTTTGAGTTTATCTGGGTCAACT
Organism: Colocasia esculenta; assembly: GCA_014218235.1. Classification (NCBI taxonomy): domain Eukaryota; kingdom Viridiplantae; phylum Streptophyta; class Magnoliopsida; order Alismatales; family Araceae; genus Colocasia; species Colocasia esculenta. Next base: position 3,006,617 of record CM024758.1, read on the forward strand.
AGTTTTAGAACGTGATGCAAACTCTGAGAATAGTGTTAGCTTAGTGCATCTCTTGAGCTCTTCTCTTGTTAGTATCAACCACTTGTATCTAATGAAAGGGAATGGACGCAAATGTAGTATATCAAAACTATTTGAATATAAAATAGAAGTTATATGTGGAATATTAATTCCAAATATGTTTGTCATTCGCCTTTGTAATATTTTTTTGGCCATTATAGTATTTAGTCATCTAAGGCCCTCTTAGACCCTAGATTCACGGAATGATTGATGGTCATGATGTGTTTTGTTAGAAAATGAATCGATTTATGCTAATAATAGGAGACATTCCTGTGTCACCACCCGCAATGTTGTAGCATGCTTATTTATTGTCCCATTTTAATAACTGATCATTAATTGCATACATGTCTCCGGATTTTGGTTATATTTAGAACCAGACATGTCTTTGTTTTCCTTTATACACAAGACTTTTATCATAATGCAGTATTTAGAAGCAATGCGTAACACAGTACAGCCAAACTGAAAAAGAACGATAAGTAGTTTATGATTTCTAGCTAGGGCCTGATTTGAATGAAATTCACAAATGGGAACTATATTCAATCTATTCGCGGTCATTTGCCCTGCTCAGGTTGCTCATTTGGCCACCTTTCGCAACATCTGTTGCATGAGCTAGTTGAACATCTGAAGGATTCAGGTGATTAATAGCAAGCTTAATTGTGCAATCTGCGTGAGGATATCATGTCATTGTGTCATGATAATGAAAGGGTTAGCAGTTTAAACTTCAAATGCACTTCCCATATAATACAGTATTTTCAGGACAATAGGAAGAATGGATCACCGGGAGTATCATGACTATTGTGTATTCTTTGGATATATTCTTGATTCTTCAATTACACGCAATTTAATTTTTTGTTTCAAATATTTATGATTTTGGAAGATGGATTACTAATTACGAGCTAATGACTCTGTCTGTGCAGGTACCATCAACTCTGGGCCCTGTAGTCTGTCTCTCTTGGATGAGAAAGGAACTTCTCGAGTTATGGGAAGGACCCAGAACAAGTTCATATGACAAAATTCATTTGTTGGAAGTTTAAGCTCCTCCATCAGATGCTTCAACTCTGTCATTCCTTCATCTACAGCCATTCATGTCCTCTTTGCCTTTGGAGCAGCAGGACATGATTCATAGCCTTGGGCCAAATCAATGTTGCTGAAGTGATCTTCTGAGCTGCTCTTCCTGCCAAGAAAGATGGCATACGCGTTGCAGCATCACTCTCATCATTACAAGGCTTCCAAAACTGTAGTATCTCAAAAAATATCTAGACGTAGATAAGAGCTATATACATGAATATTCTAATATTGATGGGTAATTTACCGAAAGTTAAAAAGAACACTCATTATTCTTCTGATCAGTGTCTTTAAGTGCCTTGCATCTGTTGCATTACGTATCCTGTTCAGTTTTTGTTTTTGTTTTCCCTTGTTATCACTTGCGGGCATTGTTTTCCTTCTTTCAGTTATCATCTTAGCCAATTGTCTCGTGTCAAGGTTCGACGCATCGGAAAATTGGGGCGAATCGGATTTTTTTTTATCCGTCCGATTCGTCAAAATCGGACCAATTCGCACGGGAATCGGTCCGATTTGATGGAATCGGACGAATCGAATTTCTCCTGATTCGATCCGATTTGACCGAATCCGATCCAATCCGACAAATCATGCCACGTGTATTCTGGAGATGGTCTATGGTGATGCTGTTGAGATCCAAATGGATATAGGAATGGCACTCAGCCCGGTGGTTCATGTGCACGACAATGAAGCATGATAACCTGAAATATTTCAATTGTTTTCCTTGGCATTTCCCATGTAGAATGGGGGCTCTTCAATGGCCAATAATCCTCGGTTGTCTGAAGACTGCATCTACATTTGTACTCTACTCACTTTTACACACTTTCTAGGAGCTCAATCTAAGTTGTAGCTACTTTGTTTAGCTTGTTGCAGCAGGGGAAATACATTTGCTATGGGCGTTGTTGAAGGAGTACTTAGGTATTATGTCTCACAAATTTTGAGAAGATTTTTTTTTTCTTCTCAGTTTTCAAATAAAACGAGGAGAACGACTTACTGCTTACTGCCTGTCACTTTACATTTGGTGGAATTCATTGCCACGTAGTGGATGGGTCTTATCATCTCACATCATGTGAGAGTGTATATTGGATGATCAATCATTTTAGATGATTTTTTAGTATTTCTCTAAAACAAGAGATAAAATTTAAATATGTAACTTATCTTAAAAAGAATTATAACTTAAGGGGTCAGTTTCAATAATAACGAGAGGTGAGATAAGAAAAGTGACGGTACCTCAGTTATAATACCCTATATGTATTATGAGAAAGATTTACTGCAGTTGTATATTGTATTTTTAAGTGTAATATAATAGGCAATAAATCCATGTGGAGTTCATGTGGTATTTAATATTAAATTATTACTTTATCACTCTTCATGTGAGGGGGAGCAATCGTCTATTTTAAACACAAGTGGGTGAAATCTATAGGCATAATTCACAATTCTTCACAATCTATATAATGCTAAGCATGCGAGCATATGGGTACTTGGTTTACTCGGGCGCTCGCCATTCCATGCGATATCCAATGGGGTCAAGAGGTTTGTTTCTTAAGAAGAACATGTGTTATGTCATGTCTCATCCTTAAAAACATTAAGAGAAATGTTTTTCACACGTCCGCCGGTTGACCGGGCGGACGTGGAATCGCCGCGGGCCGATCCGATTGGTTGCGCGCCGCCGCGGGCCGCCCGGTTGCCGCGCGCCGCGTGGGGCCCCCGCGGCCGACCAATCAGTCGGCCCGCGGCGATTCCACGTCCGCCCGGGCAACCGGGCGGACGTGCTGGTAGCATTTCTCAAACATTAATTACAGATTGAATGTCCTCGATGACGTAGGAAGCCGGCAATTTTGTTATTTTAAAGCATACAATTTTTGTTTAATTTTATTTTCTTGAAGCTACAAAAAACCTGTTTTTTTTTTCAAAACAAAAAAAGAGCCTATGGAAAATAAAAATACGTATACAACTTGTAGAAATTTAACTGTAAAGTATTTTTTTTTGAAAATTAATAAAATAGAAAGACTATCTACACATCTTGGAGCATGTGAGTGTGTATTGCCTCCTAGATACATGCATATTAGTGGCGGAGTCATTTTGGGGCCAGTGGGTCCTGTGATCCCACTAGATTGAAAATTTTTATTAGTGATATAAAATTTTATCATTAGTGATCTCACTGGATTAAGAAAATACGTTTTAAGGTGTATCTTCTGAACGAAAATTCTAGATCCGCTACTATACATATTAATATGGGGTTGAGTGGATCTCACTTATATGTGATTGGAATAAATAATACTAATCGGCCCAGACATACAGAAGGTAATCTACTCACTTTAGACACTACGAGATCTAACCAATATCCAACAATTTTCATTTTTATATTTTTTTGTAATAAGAAATCTTCGTCCCTTGAAATTTATGTAGGTTCGAAGATTGATGTTCATAAACCCTAAGATAAAGAGAAATGCTTGTTACTCGAGAGCCCGGGTAACAAGTTGACTTGGAATGGCAACGCGGCCGACTTGATTGGTCGGCCACGATGTGGGCCCCAAAAATTGCAGCGTGGGGCGACGTGGGGTCCACGCAGTCGACCAATCAAGTCGGCCACGCTGTCATTCCACGTCATGCTGGTTATCTGGGCTCCGAGTAACTAGTATTTCTCTAAGATAAAACTCCCGAGAGTCTTTAATTTCCATATAATCGTAATGTCTTATCTCACTTAACGATTGGTCGGCTGCGCTATCATTTCACGTTATACTGGTTATCCGAACGCCTGAATAATTAGCATTTCTCTAAGATAAAACTCCGAGAGTCTTTAATTTCCATGTAATCGTAATGTCTTATCTCACTTAACTGAAAATTTTCAGATACCACGTAGAAGATTGCATTTCTCTTGGTGTAAAGAAGTTATAACTTTATGACACATAAATCATAATTTCTGCGCTCTCGAGCAAACAAATTATTGGCGCGTAACCTCACCGCAAGTCATCACATCTCGGTGTTCCCACAAGGGCCACAACCGATCGCCGGAAGGAGGACCCTCCCCTCCCTCCCCTTCCCTTCCCTCCCCAGCCCCCCCACTCCGTCAGGAACACATCTTTTACTTCTCTTTCTCCTTCGTCATCCGCCCGGCGATCTCCAGAGCCCCACCGCGCGAAGGTGGTTCCGAGACGGCGGGGGCCTCGCTCAGATCACCAGAGCTAGGGCCGCTCCTCCGCCATGGGTTCTTGGTGACGACCCTCATCTTCATCCTGGCCGGCTTCGTCGCCTCCCTCTGCGCCCTGATCTGCTGCAACCGGGGCCCCTCTACCAATCTGTACATCAGCTCTCTCTCTCTCTCTCTCTCTCTCCCTCTTGATTCGTGGTGATCTTCCCGTTCCCTTCGTTTTTTGCTTGTTCTGAATGGAGGGTTTGTGCGAGTCTGATGGGCTGGCGCGCTCGGGGATCCCGTCGGTGTTGCCGGATCCGTCATCCGCTTTTTGCTCTTGTTTCTTCATGTGAATCGTCCTTGTCAATTTGCTTCCTCTTGGGAAGAGGGGGGGGGGGGGTAACGATATTCGTGCCCCCGATCCCTGGCAATTTCTTGAATTGTAGCGAGCTGATGCTCGCCGTCAACGTCCATAGTGTTTCGGAGATTATCTTTTATGTCTTTCGAGGCGTGAACTGGGGGAAAACTCGATAGGTGTATTATATTTAGGGAGCCAAGCATGGGAATGCTGCCGTGGGAATGTTGTTTTTCTGATGCTCTTGTTGAATGCTGTGGGACGTAGGAATGGAAGTGATTTATTGAAGTCCAGATGGGATAATTCTGTCTGCCGCTGAACTTGAGGAATCCTTTTTTTTCTCTGCAGTTGTTAGATTCATGGTTTGATCATACAGGACCAAGCATATAACAGACTTGATTCTTGAACTTCTCAAGTATCCACTCGTTCTTTTTTCTGTGGAACTTGCTTTGTTGCATTGTGCTAGTACACTTCAATATATTTTTCTGATGTCTTACTGGGGAATGAATACGAGGGAATCCTAGAAGAAGAAAGGTACATACATCTGATAACTTGAACCCCTCTATTTCTTGCCCAGGCATGTGTTGTCACGGACAATCAACTCTAGGATATCCTGTCTGTATGCCAACAAGGAATCATGTATTGGGATGCCGGCTCATTGCTGTTAGTATATGCGTTTCTAGCCATTTTTTGGCTTGGTCAGTTTGAGGAAGAACAGACGGTCATCATGGTTGACAAGTTTCCTTACTAGAGGATCAGAAGAGTTTAGGCCTTTTCCCCACTTCTTTTTGTGAAGTTTGTTCACGGTAGTATGGGAAGGGTTTCTAAGTTTTTTTTCTTGTGATGAACTGAAATTCATCCAAGTCAGCTTAGAGTACAGCCTGGTGGGTATGGGGAGGCTATAGGCATAGGATAATGTCTTACTTTGAGATGGCAATGTATCAGTAAGATAAACTAATTGTACCAATATTGGAATTAGTAGTAACTCATTGTTTGGGTGGGGCATTTGGTGATTGTCAATGGCTTCTAGGCGTATTCCTTGCTCTGTAGTAGGAGGGTCAGCAACTGTTTCCAATTCCAATATCATCTTAGAAGAGGTGCTTGCTGTTCTCTAGACAATTTGGTGGGAAGAAGACTTTGAGCCTGTATGATTTTCATCATGCTTCTATTAGAATTACTAGGAGGACATAAGAGAGATCTGATGGCATAAAAAATGTGTTTTAAGAAGATGATTCATATTTCAACAGGATAAATGCCTTTCTATTCCTTATCTTTGAGGATGCTGGAGCAGATGGGACTTATATTTTTAGCCACTTCTTGGACGAGATTCACAAGATCATGCTAATGTTCTTTTTTCCATGTTTAGCTTTTCTGGTGCAATGGGTGGTGGAACAAGATTAGAATCCTTTCACAACGGTGGCTACTTAAGAAAGATGTGTCTGTGCATCCTTGCTAAGGAAAACATGGATTTAAGTCGAATAATGATGGCAAAACAACAAAGACATGATGAAGTCAATGATTCATAAGATTATTTTGGATATTCTTGGTGCTAGTTTAGCTCTTGTAGTGTCCTGGTTGGTTGCAGATGCTCAACAAAGAAGATGCTCATCAAGGAAAGCAGTTTAGTGTATTAATGCCAATGATTTGTAAAAAGGTGGATTTTGAGAAGGCGTGTCAATTGCAACCGCTGTTCATTAAGCAAGGGACATATGTGCATTGAATGATAGAAATTGTGCTTGCCCAGGAAACCATACTATGCACATGAAGCATGTGGATAGAAACTTCTTGATTTCTTTGGTTAGCATTTAATGCAAAGAGGGCAATATCAGGATTGCACTGAGTTCGCTTGGCTCTAAGCCCATCGACAGTTGGCCAATCTGCTTATGATCTGGATTGATTCCACTTATGGAGTTGGTCTTTTATGTTTATCAGGACTAAGTTCCTTACATTTATACATATATAACAACAGGTAATGTATAAAGGGATTTCTTATGCATCTGTATCATCCCCATGTGCCTACTTTACTTCCTGAATCTAATTTCTAGTTGGAAAGGTGGAAATGGAGACATGCTGGAACAGGATGAGAAAGAGATGGTAGCCATTATGTCCCTGACCACGGTAGTTGTATTGAGCTACCTTGATGGTGGCTGATGTGGGCAACAATGACAACAATAGACTAGTCTTTTTGTTAGATTTTTTGTTCATCGTCATTCCTCATCATCTTTTTAGTTTTTTCCCTTTTACACCGTCAACTGGGGAAGGGAGAGGCAAGGCAGTTAGACGTTGTTTTTGTTTGGGGGGAGGGGGAGGTCTGCCCAATCTTGGCTGATCTAGGACCATTGTCCACCACATGGCAGATTTGGGGTTGACCAGCTCCTAACCCTGATCTCCCCAAGAATTGATTACTGCCCGAGTGGGATAGAGTTGGAAGGGCAAAAGTCTGACTGGATAGGCTGAATGTTGTTCCTTTGCCTGAGTAGCCATTTCTATTTCCATTTGTTGTCATCTTTGCAGCTGCCTCTTGCTGCTGCTGTAGCTGCCGGCACTGGCACTGCCTTTACCCACCTGCCTTCTCCTAAGATGCCCTCATGTTCTCTTTCCCTTCTTTCGTTTTTCTTCTTTCCGTGGTTGCCTGTGTATGTATATTTGCATGTTCTAGACATGGTTTTTTTTCTTCAAGGTACATAGGAGAGTGGATGATGTATATTTGTGTTCAGAGAGGGGCACTGTCCTTGAAGGGCATGGGGCATTGGGAGGTGGGATCGTGTTGCTTCATTTGCTTGGGATGATGCAATATTTGAATTTGACCTCACACTGTAGATGTCCGTGAAGACCTGTTTGGGAGTATGCAATATTTGAATTTGACCTTACTCCATAGATGGATTTAGGAGGTTTACTAGTGTTGCTTAATTTGCTGATGAGGACAAGGACTCATCGGTATGTGATCAAGGCCACGTGGAGCTTTTTTGGTCAGATTATCACGCCCTTATCAAACTTTGGCATGAAAACCTGTTATGCATATGAAAAGCAGTCCTCTTATGCACCATGCAGAGTGGAAAACCTTAGTCTGTACAGACTAGCTATCTTCATCCAAGAAATATCCCCTATTTGCTTTTGCATACACTCTTCAACCATATTGCTTCTTGTGAATAATGTGCATTGCCATCTTTTCAAATTGTTTAAGATTTTGAATACATAAAATTCTCATCATGCAATGAGGTAAGGCTTTACTTTTACTACTTGCTACCTTAATCTCTTATATGAACTGAATTTTATTTAAAGATATACGAACTGCTTCTTCCAGCCATTCTTCTCCCAAACATATTAATTGCCATTGCTTATTCCACAAATTTTAACTAATCTCTCAGATTTATTAGTGAGCATTCTATTGAAATATTTCATGAATGGACATTGGATATATAGCAGGGCCATGAAGTTGTATCAAACTTTGTACTTCTTTGTGCAATGGACAATGTTGATCTTTTTCCTCCATGTGTGCTTTTTGATATATTTATTGATGCAGATTTCACCTGACATTGATTATCACGGCAGCAGTTTGTTGTTGGATGATGTAAGTTCTAATTGTCTCTATGCATTTAATATTAACTTTTTTCCTTTTCTTGACTGCACAGCTTACATGTTATTGCAAATCAATCTTGACCTGTTTTGTGTTATTTTTAACTGAAGCTCATATCTTCGGAATTTCCTTTGCATTTTTCTTCGTGGCCCTGAAGGTTGTGTGATGCGGGACGGATCTACGGGTGACGCAACTAACACGACCTACTAGAGAGATCAGCGACGAACATGACTAATTGACGTAAGCGCACACAAACGTACGAAGTATAGTGAACGAGACACGCCCTAAACAGAAGCTACGTCCGAGGTCCGTCCCTTCGCAGCGGGAACGAGGGACCGTGGGTAGTTGGGGAACTACCGCCGTCTAGGGTGTAGGCTATCAACAAGCTCGCTTGAGCCGTCGGAACTTGGGTCCTCGCACTCACATTGCCCGGCAGTGACGAATGTCACGGGCTAGATGTCCTACCTCACACCGGCGGCAAATAAAACCGAATACTAAAAGAGCAACAAGGGAGAGGGGTGAGCACGTACCACCACGCGGCTGCGTGGGAAGAACGCCCGGCGACCGAGTCCAAGGGGTAAGGAAAAGAGGAGTACAACAGAATGACCCACCCTTCGCAGAGGGGTAAAGGGCACTGGGGGAACCCGGGGAGGCAACAGAATGGCCCACCCTTCGCAGAGGGGTAAAAGGCACTAGGGGAACTCGGGGAAGCACTCGGTCGGGTGGCGGGCCCGCAGGTGCACTGTGTGGTAGTCGCAGCGGCTAACTGTGGCGGCATCCATCCTCGTCCGTCAACCCCAACGTCATTGCTGCGAACGCGATGACGATTGGCTCCACGGGGCGGCTACGCGGGGGCGAGACAACCGGTCGACGAGGTGGTTGACGCGGGGGTGTCCGCGGGCGACGTGGCTGCTGGAACTCGTGCGGATAGAACGGCGGGTAGAGGTGCACTTGCGCTGCTTCGTCTTGGGCGTCTGCACGGAGCATGTTCCTCCACGCTGGCGGGGTGACGGTGTCGCGGCGGCACGGCGGCGACGGGGCGCGGGGATGGCGCGGCGTGCTGGGGCGCCGCGGCTGGGCTGTCTCTGCGAGGGGAGAGAGAGAGGGGGAGGCGGTGGCGCCGGAAGAGAGAGAGAGAGGGTGCGGCAGTGGGGTGAGAGAGAGAGTGGGTCGGGAGAGAGAGAGAGTGCTGCGCGAGAGGGAGAGAGGCGGCTGGAGAGGGAGAGTCGGCGCCGGGAGAGAGAGTGGGTAGCTGCGCGAGAGAGAGGGGGGATGTCGCGAGCAGGGGGGGGAAGAGGGAGGGGCGGCGCGGCCGTGGCGGGGAGAGAGAGAGAGAGTGCAGACGGGAGGGAGAGAGAGAGCGAGACAGGAGAGCAGGGGGAGAGAGCAGGGGGGCGCGGCCGGGGTGGGGTGGAAGAGAGGGAGGGGCGGCGCAGGGGAGCAGGCCGGGGGGGGGGTAGTGCGGCCTGGCGGGGAGGGAGGCGTGGCGACGCCGGAAGAGAGAGAGGGAGCCGACGGGAGAGAGGGGGGGGGTCGCGCCGGGGAGAGAGTGAGGGGACTGAGAGGGGGCGCAACAGCAGGGAAGGGAGAGGGAGAGAGAGAGAGAGAAACCGGAGGGGGGGGGATGCAGCAGCGGGAGGGAGGAGAAGCTGCAGCCGCAGCCGCGAGGAGAGGGGAGAGAGACACTAGAGAGGGAGAGAGAAACCGGAGAAGGGGGAGACAGGGAGACAAGAGAAAGAGGGAGGTGAGAGGGAGAGAGAGAACGCAGGTGGGAGAGGGAGGTGCAGAGGAGGAAGACGAAGGGAGGAGGAAATCCGGGAGAGAGAGAGAGCAAATCTTTTTCTGTCAAATTTTCTGCATTGCATGGATGGGAGGGGTGTCACCCCATACATATAGGGGATGTAAGTCCCAAGGCCTAGACAAGAGGGAGCTAGGCCTCTCCCCAAAAGTTGGTCCAATGGACCACACAAAACATAAAATATACACATCACCTAAATGGGCCTAAATAGTCTAAAAGAGTGGCCCAAAGCAAAACTAACTAATATCAAGAGGCTCCTCGCCCAACCATAACGAAACGGGCGGGACTGACGTCATGCCCCGACGGCGGTACACGTACGCGGGATCAAATCGGGCTCGGGCCCTAGTGTCCCCACCAATCCTCCCCGGGTGGGAGGAACTCGACCCCGTCGAGTGCAAGGGGTCGCTGCTCTGGTAGAACTCTAAAAGGTCTGGGTCAAGCCGTTGTAGCTCCTCTCTCGACACCCAAGTGTCCTCGGTAGCCGGGCGTCCTCTCCAACGAACCAAGTAACGCTGGTACGGCCCATCCCTGGAAGTGATAATCTGCTCTTCCAGTATACAGTCAATTTGCTCATGCCGGTTCACAATAGGGGCTGGAGGTGGACACTCGGCTGGGGAATCACTCTCAAAAGGGGGATTCGGCTCGAAAAGCTCGCTAGGTATCACTGCCGGCTCCCGATACGGCACCAAGTCTGAGACATTGAAGGTAGCGCTAATGCCATAGTCCGGCGGTAGGTCCACAACGTACGCATTTGGCCCAACTCGTTTAACCACTCGAAAGGGACCAGCTCCCCGGGACTGTAACTTCTTAACGGCTCCCGAGGGAAACCGCTCAGGTCTAACCCTGATCATGACGTAGTCGCCCTCACTAAACTCCATTGTTCGTTTGTGCGCGTCTGCCAATTTCTTGTAATGTTCGTTGCTGATCTCTATGCGACGACGAATGCTCTCATGGAGGCTCCTAATATGCTCAGCTAGAGACTCAGCTGACTCAGAGACACGGGCTTGCCTAGGTAAAGGTGTGAGGTCGACAGGTCTCCTAGGGCGATACCCAGTCACAATCTCAAAAGGAGTCTTGCCAGTGGTACGATTGACAGAATCATTGTAGGCAAATTCGGCGAGCGGAAGTATCAAATCCCAATTCCGAGTATGCTCGCCAACAAGACACCGCAGAAGATCACCTAGACTCCTATTCACAACCTCGGTTTGGCCGTCAGTTTGAGGGTGATAGGCGGTGGAAAATTTCAATTGGGTTCCCATCATAAACCATAAAGTTTTCCAAAAATAGCTCACGAACCTCACATCCCTGTCAGTGACAATGGTCTTGGGGAGACCATGTAGGCGAACAACCTCAGAAAAGAATAAACGGGCCACTTTGGAGGCATCAGATGTCTTAGCACAGGGAATAAAGTGGGCCATCTTGGAGAAGCGATCCACCACAACCATGACAGAATCGTGCCTATGAACTGTCCTTGGCAGGCCCAAGACAAAATCCATACTAATATCCTGCCAGGGACAATCGGGCACAGGGAGAGGGGTATACAGACCCGTGTTTTGCTTCCTTTGCTTAGCTAAAGCACAGGTGCGACAATGAGAGACGATGCGAGCTACATCGCGCTTTAAGCTAGGCCAGAAGAAGCGGAGCTCAACCAACTCAATAGTCTTGTTGCGGCCAAAGTGGCCGGCAAGACCTCCAGCATGCAACTCCCAAGCTAAGAAATCCCTAATAGAGGTGCGGGGAACACAAAGGCGGTCACCGCGAAATAAATAACCATCCTGAAGGATATACTCACTAAACTCGCGGGACGGGCCAGCCTTAAGGGCAGAATAGGTGGGGCCAAAGTCCGGGCAACTCTCATACTCTTCACGGAGACGCTCAAGCCCGGTAACTGAAACGCTCACAGTCGACAAAAGTGACACACGTCGGCTCAGGGCATCGGCTACGCGGTTCTCCACACCCGCCTTATGCTTAAGGACAAAGGTGTAGGCCTGAAGAAACTCTACCCAACGACTGTGTCGAGCGTTGAGCCTCTTCTGGGCGTGGAGATATCGAAGGGCCTCATGGTCAGAGAAAAGGACAAACTCCTGGGGTAGGAGATAATGTCGCCAGTAACGCAAGGCCTGAACTACTGCGTAGAATTCTTTATCATACGTGGAGTACCTGAGCTTAGTGTCATTAAGCTTCTCACTAAAGAATGCGACCGGATGACTTTCTTGGCTCAAAACCCCACCAATGCCTACTCCGGAGGCATCACAACAGACCTCAAACACCTTAGAGAAGTCGGGCAAGCGAAGAACAGGTGCTTGGGTCATCTTTTCCTTAATCGCCTGAAAGGCTACAGTAGCGGCTCTAGTCCACTCAAATGCCCCTGACGGATGCAGTCCGTAATCGGGGCCATGATAGTACTAAACCCTCGGATAAAACGGCGATAGAAGGCGGCTAAGCCATGAAAACTTCGAACATCATGAATACTCTTAGGCTCAGGCCATTCTAGGATAGCTCGCACCTTTTCCGGGTCAGCTGAAACACCGCTACTAGAAACCACAAACCCTAAGAAGACAACCTGATTGGTCATGAAAGTGCACTTCTCAAGATTCCCATACAAGCTCTCCTTTCTAAGGACAAGACACACCTGACGCAGGTGGTCCAAATGATCTACTCGAGAGCGACTATAGACGAGGATGTCGTCAAAGTAGACAACAACAAAGATTCCTAAGAATGGGCGCAAGACTTGGGTCATCAACCTCATAAAGGTACTTGGGGCGTTGGACAACCCGAAGGGCATTACTAACCACTCATATAGTCCATCCTTAGTCTTGAAAGCTGTTTTCCACTCATCACCGGGTCGAATCCTCACCTGGTGGTAGCCACTTTTGAGGTCAATCTTGGAGAAAATTGTGGCTCCCGCCATTTGATCCAACATGTCATCTAGGCGAGGAATGGGAAAACGATACTTTACAGTAATTCGATTGATGGCGCGGCTGTCTATACACATCCGCCAGGTGCCATCCTTCTTTGGGGCCAGGAGCGCAGGGACCGCACACGGACTCATGCTGTCCCTCACTGAGCCCTTCTTGAGAAGTTTCTCCACCTGATGTTGCAACTCCAGGTGTTCCGTAGGGTTCATACGATAATGAGGCAGGTTAGGTAAGGTTGACCCCGGAACCAAGTCAATTGCGTGTTGAATGTCGCGCAAGGGTGGGAGATCATCAGGAAGGTCCTCAGGGAAGACATCCTTAAACTCCTCTAGAAAAGCAACAATCTCAAGGGGAGGCTTGTCCGAAACCTCCTCAACGACCTCCCGGACCATAAGGGCAAAGAAGGGTCCCCCGAGGCACTCACGTTCGAACTCAGAAGCATGGATTAGAAATAAATGACGCGGGGGAGGTCCCTCAGGCTCCTCACTCTCGGGCATAGGGAGGGTTTGTTGGGGAATGCGAGATGTTGGAGGATGTAGAACATCTTGATGGGAAGGTAAAATAGGAATCTCCTGAGGAAGGGTCGCAGAAGGAGCACTTAGAGGGCTAGACTTGTGAGAAACACTGTGAGGCGCAGATGGCGCCAAGGTGCCCTGGGTAGATGGTGGAGAAGGAGGATGACAAGGAGGGGGCAACTGGGGGCGACTCGGTCTATGGGTACCTTGAGGTTGGGCAGGATGCAAGATGATCCATCGGCCGCCGTGGGCAAAGGAATAGGTGTTGGATCGCCCGTGATGGGTCACATCCATATCAAATAGCCACGGCCGCCCAAGAATGATGCTTCCAACCTCCATGGGTAACACGTCACACCAAATGCGATCGTGGTAGGTCTGAAACTGAAGGGGAACGAGACATCTCTCCCGAATGGGGAGAGAGGTCGAATCAACCCAAGATACCTTGTACGGACTAGGGTGGTCAACGGGAACAAGGCCAAGGCGAGTGACGGTGCTGGGGGAGATAGCGTTGATGCAACTCCCACTATCGATGACAACCTTGCACACCCTCTCCCCATGTTTGTAGAAGGTGTGGAAGATCGCCGTCCGACGCCAATCGTCACTCTCCTCGGGCTGGGTCAACACACACCGAACTACCCCAATCCTAGACCTATCTAGGGTCATCCCCTCATCATAAGCAGAATCGCTCTGAATGCAGCCGACAAAGTCACTCTCCGCTTGAAACTCTGCGGCAAGATCATCTCCAACATGGTGCTCCTCTTCAAAGCCTACGTGCGGATCATCACTCTCAGTAGGGTGGACAACTAAAGCCCTGGTAGGGCAGGAGCTAGCATAGTGTCCAATCCCATGACACTTAAAACACTCTACTCCAGCTCCCCGGTTAGGTGGCCCGCTGGTCATGGGGGCCTTTCCCCTATCCTCCACTCGTCCAGTTGGGGCGGGCAAGGGAAGACGAGCAGGGGGAGCAGGAAGGGGGAGGGTCGGTCCTCTTGGAGCTGGAAGAGGAAGAGTCGGCCCTCTTGGGGTGGGAAAAGGAATCGGAGGGTTAGGAGCACTTTGTGGCACGACAGGAGCATATGAAGAACGGGGTGCGGGGATGAGTGAATTGGTTCTTGAAACCTAACGACCGGTCCTCTAGGGTGGGGTCCAAGGGTGCCACGTGGATCAGGGGAGCGAGGGTAGGTGACCCTAGAACGGGGTGGGGAAGCCTGATCTATCTCAAACTGCTCTGCCTCAAGCGCAACTTGGTAGGCTTGCTCTAGAGTCACAACATCCCTCCTAAAAAGCTCCCGTTGGTAACTGCGACGAAGACCCCTCCTAAAACGTGAGAGGGTGACAGCAGCCTCCTCACGTACACCACACCTCAGAAGATAGCTATCAAACTCGGTGATGTACTCGGAGACAGTGTGATCCCCTTGGCTTATGCCTTGCCACTGATCAATGAGACGGGATCGAAAGGTTGGGGGATGGTACTTCTCTCTAAGTTTGGCCTTCATTTCTTCCCATGCCTCAATAGGCTCTTGACGCTGGTGCCTAAACTGGTTTTCCACGTTTGTCCAATAGGTCTTAGCTTGGCCCAACAACTTCATCTTTGCAAACCTTACCTTTCGAGCCTCGGACATCTCAAACCACTCAAAATAGTGGTCCATCCCAGCCTCCCAATCTTGATAAGCCCTCGGGTCCAATGTTCCATCAAAGCTAGGGGCTTCGACCCGAACACTACGAAGAACCCGTTCCTCAGGGTCATAGGGATCCCTAAGCGGTCTACGTGGCAAAATTGGAGGATCGGGTCGAACTTCAGGTCGGAGGGGATCGGGTCGAAGGGGAGGGGCTAGGCGACCATGCTCTCTAGGGTTGTCTTGGGCTTGGCGGGCCCTCTCTAAGGTGTCGACCCTATTGAGCACATTCTCCACAGAACCCTCAAGTCTATCAAATCGCCCTCCCAACTGGTCCAACTTTTCCCACACTTCGCGCATGAGGGTGGACAAATCCACACCTCCAGGACTGGGCGTAGACTGGGTAGGATCCCCCATGGTTTCGGACAAAAGGTATGGGGTACCCCAACGGGTGGGCATGCGACTTAACTTCTAACACGGACCCGACTCATAGCTAGGGGCTTCTCCTAACAGACCTATGAACACCCTAGACTCAAGCTGGGCTCTGATACCAAATTTGATGCGGGACGGATCTACGGGTGACGCAACTAACACGACCTACTAGAGAGATCAGCGACGAACATGACTAATTGACGTAAGCGCACACAAACGTACGAAGTAGAGTGAACGAGACACGCCCTAAACAGAAGCTACGTCCGAGGTCCGTCCCTTCGCAGCGGGAACGAGGGACCGTGGGTAGTTGGGGAACTACCGCCGTCTAGGGTGTAGGCTACCAACAAGCTCGCTTGAGCCGTCGGAACTTGGGTCCTCGCACTCACATTGCCCGGCAGTGACGAATGTCACGGGCTAGATGTCCTACCTCACACCGGCGGCAAATAAAACCGAATACTAAAAGAGCAACAAGGGAGAGGGGTGAGCACGTACCACCACGCGGCTGCGTGGGAGAAGAACGCCCGGCGACCGAGTCCAAGGGGTAAGGAAAAGAGGAGTACAACAGAATGGCCCACCCTTCGCAGAGGGGTAAAGGGCACTGGGGGAACCCGGGGAGGCAACAGAATGGCCCACCCTTCGCAGAGGGGTAAAAGGCACTAGGGGAACTCGGGGAAGCACTCGGTCGGGTGGCGGGCCCGCAGGTGCACTGTGTGGTAGTCGCAGCGGCTAACTGTGGCGGCATCCATCCTCGTCCGTCAACCCCAACGTCATTGCTGCGAACGCGATGACGATTGGCTCCACGGGGCGGCTACGCGGGGGCGAGACAACCGGTCGACGAGGTGGTTGACGCGGGGGTGTCCGCGGGCGACGTGGCTGCTGGAACTCGTGCGGATAGAACGGCGGGTAGAGGTGCACTTGCGCTGCTTCGTCTTGGGCGTCTGCACGGAGCATGTTCCTCCACGCTGGCGGGGTGACGGTGTCGCGGCGGCACGGCGGCGACGGGGATGGCGCGGCGTGCTGGGGCGCCGCGGCTGGGCTGTCTCTGCGAGGGGAGAGAGAGAGGGGGAGGCGGTGGCGCCGGAAGAGAGAGAGAGAGGGTGCGGCAGTGGGGTGAGAGAGAGAGTGGGCCGGGAGAGAGAGAGAGTGCAACTGGGGGAGAGAGAGAGTGCTGCGCGAGAGGGAGAGAGGCGGCTGGAGAGGGAGAGTCGGCGCCGGGAGAGAGAGTGGGTAGCTGCGCGAGAGAGGGGGGGATGTCGCGAGCAGGGGGGGGGAAGAGGGAGGGGCGGCGCGGCCGTGGCGGGGAGAGAGAGAGAGAGTGCAGACGGGAGGGAGAGAGAGAGAGTGCAGACAGGAGGGAGAGAGAGAGCGAGACAGGAGAGCAGGGGGGCGCGGCCGGGGTGGGGTGGAAGAGAGGGAGGGGCGGCGCAGGGGAGCAGGCCAGGGGGGGGGGGGGGTAGTGCGGCCTGGCGGGGAGGGAGGCGTGGCGACGCCGGAAGAGAGAGAGGGAGCCGAGGGAGAGAGGGGGGGGGGGCGCAGGGAGCAGGGGGGTTCGGGGGGCGCGGGAGCAGGGGGGGTCGCGCCGGGGAGAGAGTGAGGGGACTGAGAGGGGGCGCAGCAGCAGGGAAGGGAGAGGGAGAGAGAGAGAGAAAACCGGAGGGGGGGGATGCAGCAGCGGGAGGGAGGAGAAGCTGCAGCCGCGAGGAGAGGGGAGAGAGACACTAGAGAGGGAGAGAGAAACCGGAGAAGGGGGAGACAGGGAGACAAGAGAAAGAGGGAGGTGACGCCGGAAGAGAGAGAGGGAGCCGACGGGAGAGGGGGGGGGGGGCGCAGGGAGCAGGGGGGTTCGGGGGGCACGGGAGCAGGGGGGTCGCGCCGGGGAGAGAGTGAGGGGACTGAGAGGGGGCGCAGCAGCAGGGAAGGGAGAGGGAGAGAGAGAGAGAGAAACCGGATGGGGGGGGATGCAGCAGCGGGAGGGAGGAGAAGCTGCAGCCGCAGCCGCGAGGAGAGGGGAGAGAGACACTAGAGAGGGAGAGAGAAACCGGAGAAGGGGGAGACAGGGAGACAAGAGAAAGAGGGAGGTGAGAGGGAGAGAGAGAACGCAGGTGGGAGAGGGAGGTGCAGAGGAGGAAGACGAAGGGAGGAGGAAATCTGGGAGAGAGAGAGAGCAAATTTTTTTCTATCAAATTTTCTGCATTGCATGGATGGGAGGGGTGTCACCCCATACATATAGGGGATGTAAGTCCCAAGGCCTAGACAAGAGGGAGCTAGGCTTCTCCCCAAAAGTTGGTCCAATGGACCACACAAAATATAAAATATACACATCACCTAAATGGGCCTAAATGGTCTAAAAGAGTGGCCCAAAGCAAAACTAACTAATATCAAGAGGCTCCTCGCCCAACCATAACGAAACGGGCGGGACTGACGTCATGCCCCGACGGCGGTACACGTACGCGAGATCAAATCGGGCTCGGGCCCTAGTGTCCCCACCATTGTGTCTTCAGGATCTTGGTTGAGTAAAACCCACTTGCAAAAGTCCTTCCTTTTCCGAAGTGTTCAGCAGAAAACAATTCATTAATTAAATTTAGAGATTCCTCCAAGTTATCCATCGTAAACATGTCCTACTATAAAAAAAGACAGATATTTGAAATGACAAATCCATTGTCAGCATAGCTTATACATGGATCTTCTAGGTGGACATTGTTTAACCAGAAAGATGCTTCTTGTACATCATCTGAGTGTGCTTTGCCGGATTTTATTACCATGTGAGCCCATCGCATCATCTTGCCGACTATCATACATCCCATTTTTATCATTTTGACTAAAACTGCGTTGTAATGTGATTCTTCTCTCAGGTGGGCAATTGTGTACCTCGCCCAGATGAAGCCATTGATTGTTCCCATCCTCAACGAAGGAGAGTGAGGAGGCTCATCCGGGAATGAGCGGCCTTGTCGCCCCCCGCCCTTTTTATCATAAAGCGAGATTTATCCGGTGTGGATCAGCTCAGCTTACATGTACTCCAAGCCATACCTTTCCCCACATAAAATTATGTATTCTTTTGCTTTCTGATGTTCATATTTCTCGGACAAACTTAGAAGAGACTGCATTTGGTTCTTCAGGGATTCTCTGTGCCAGAAGCTAATTGAGTTGTTTCCAGTTCATCTTTTTATTTTATGGAGATTTTTGTCTCACATTTTTTTCCACCTAGGTTTGTGTGCAACTCATATATCTCAATGGATGTTAAATGAAGCGGGGTGAAAAATAAATTAAATCCCGTTTCTGTCAAATGGACTTGGAAGGTCATCAAAGTGGTGTTGCAAATATAAAGATTTCAACTATACTGTTTCTTTTCTTTTGTCCCTTTAATTGTTCTTGTCGATCTAGATTAGCAGCTTTAGTGAGAGTGTGTTTCACGTGATGAATCCTGATACAATTATTTATGTAATATATTACATTTCTGGGTCTAATTTAAAAATATAATGTATTATTTTTTTTACGTAGTTATATATACCATCCTTAGAAATATTTATGGCACTTTTAATTGTAAATTTTAGTGCACTTTTTACTTTCTTAGATTGGCACAATATATCAGTAGCACGTTGATAGAGAGACTCAAGAGTATAATAGAAGTGCATTAAGGAATATGGCGATGATCAATTAGAAAATTGTTAAAATTCAACAATTCATAGTAGTGCAAAACACAAGGGAGAATTACGAAAAAGTATTATTTCATGGTGCTTTTATGGTTCTCTATTTCTGGTGCTAGTCCGTTTGACCATTCATCTGATTTCATGATGGAATAATTAAGCGAAGGATAGCATGCTCGAGATAAAAATTTATTTTAAGTTTTATATTATTGTCTTAAGAGACAAGAAAGACGTCTGGGTGGTGTAGTTGGTCATCACGCTAGTCTCACACACTAGAGGTCCCCGGTTCGAACCCGGGCTCAGACAATTTTTTTTAAAATATTTCCTACAAAAGTTTGATGACATTTTTTTGTAGTTATTATATTAAAAAAAAACAACAACTTATGTCCATGATATACTAACGTTTTTTATTAGAAGTCATTTGATTTCTCATGATGCTAATTAAATTGAGTTGGAGATGAACCATGGAGTCCAAGAGACCGCTCAAAAACCTCTTTTACTTGAACTATTCTTGAGAACAATTTATTATAGAGAAATATTTTGTTGGAGAAGCATTTGGTTGTCCATCCACACTTTTTTTTTGACACTCAAACAACAAGTTACTATTCATTTAACACAGAAATTAAGAGATAGTAAAAGAGAGCATTGTACACCATATTGCACCACCAATCAAAGCCCTCATATTGACAGGGGAAAGAAAGAGACATTTGGTCCAAACAACATGGGCAAGTATCTTAGAAACCAAAGGAGAAGGGAGAAATCTATTGCAAACTTCATACATCGCACAAGAGCGCCGGTTGCAAACATCGGTCATCGCCGATGATGGACCGTCGGAGATATGCACACCCACAGGTAGATAGATCATTGGAGAGGAGCTCGATAGGGATGAAGAGAGCGAGTGTTGCCGAAGAACACAACCGAGGGAAGAAAACATGATTTTGGGTCTGTAAAATCTTGGGCCGCCGCCTTTGATGATGCACAAAAAATTAGAGGCGACCGAGGCATGATCTAGAGATGTAGGGGTGCCGAAATAGAACAAATCTACCTTGGAGAAGCCAAGAACAATAAATTAGGAGGACCCAAAGAAAACATTGAGATTTATCTACACCCAACACTATTGACCAGTGCCAATTGGGCCGGGCCGGCCGAAAGTCCGGTGGCCTGGCCCAATTTTACATGGATTTGGGTCGGATAATTTAACATTTTTTTAATTTTGAGTTCGGCCCGGCCCTGAGTACGATTGGGCTGGACTCGGGCTTGGCTTGGTCCGGTGCCCTAATATTTTCTTTTTTAAAAAATAAATAACACAACGATAATTCTAATATTCTAAAATTTTAGATTGAAAATTATGTTGTGGAGTTATATTTAATGACTTAACATTTATTTCATATTTAGAACAACTAGAAATAAATTTATCTAGATTAGTCTAATATTTATTTTATGCTATTTTGATTCAATAAACACTAATTTTATTATAAAAATAAATAAATAAATAACAAGAATATCATTTAAAAATAAAAATCGAATTTGGGCCGGGCCTTAACTAATCTTCCCGGATAAAGTCGAGTTTCTAAAAATTAGACCTTATCTCAAACTGGACCGGACCTAGGCTGAACCATTAGAGACCATATTAGACCCCAGACCAATACGGGCCGAGCCCTGGCCCATTACCACCCCTAACACTACTGGCTCATTACCACCCCTAACACTACTATAGCACCCCTCCGGTTTTTTAACATTTCTCGTGCTCTTTTGTGTGTGTGTGGAGAGAGAGAGAGAGAGAGAGAGAGAGAGGTGTGGGATGGATGGGGAAGGGTCTGGAGAGGGAGGGGGGGTGAAGTGTTCGGAAGGGGCGGGTCTGAACCTGCCGCCCAGCCGCCACCAGAACCTCCGGACCGCCTCCGACGACCAGCAGCTGAAGGAGATCCTGCTCAACATCAGATCCACCAAGAGCTCGGTGCGTTCCTCCCCGGCTCCATTCCCCTTTCCTTTTCTTCTTCTTCTTCTTCTTCTGTGTTTCTTGAAACTTCACGCATGCTGGGTGTGGAATATCCCGTTTGATTGCGTTCAAGGAAAGAAGTTGACACCGAATTCGTTGTTGTTGTTGGCTTCTGCGAAATGGGTGCGCAGGCGGTCATCAATTATGGCGCCTCGTGGTATGCTCTCTTCTTCCTACTGCTCATTGGTGTCGTTTGCCTTTTTTTTTTTTTTTTGAAAAAAAAAATAAGCTCCACCTGCTTTAGGTAGGTTACTAGGTTTCTGTTTAGGTGTCTAAACTAGTTGCAGAGGTGCCTACTGCTTAGTAGGTGGGTTTCTCTTGGAAGAGCATAAGAAAAGAGTTACTTATATACACAATGTGACATGAGGCTGCAAGTCTGACCTCCTCGGATGTTTTATAAGGATAGAGGAAATAGGAGTAGTACATTGAAGGATGCGACAAAGACGGGGTAGAACTGAAATCTAGAGAATGGATATTTTCAGGTCAGCCACCGATTTCACCATGTGATGAATCCATCTTTTAGGAAATTGAAGAAGACAGAAGCAAAATCTCCTTTTTATTTTAACCCAAGGAACAGTACAGAGGTTCGAAGACTGAGAAATGAAAAATAAAAAAATTATGTGCAGAGCAGTCGAGCTTCTTGGGATCATGGAGGTGGTAAAGGATTAAGCCTGTAACTGGGCCAAACATGCAAACCTGCCCATTGGCCATGGCATAATATCTGTCATATCAAGGCCGTGGTGACGACTGCTTTCGGTGTTTCTTCTTGGGGTGGTTCTTTTGTTTTGGGTTAATGCAGAGTTTAGTTCTATACTTCCATCACCAATCTCTTATATTCAGGTAGTAAATTATTTTCTTCATGATTCCAGCTCATATGTACACTAGATTCTTTTGAAATGCGGATAGCACCACAGAATATATTGATAAAAGGGAAGAATGTACAAGTTAGGACTGCAACCGGGTCGGGTTTGGAACCAGAAACATCAGTTCTCGATTCCGATTTCGATAGCCGAAATATAGTTCCGATTTCGATTCCTATGAAATCGGAATGGTTAATTTCGATTCCGTTCCAATTTCAATTACATTATCGGAAACAAAATTCCAACAAGCTAAGGTGCTTACC
This sequence comes from Colocasia esculenta, assembly GCA_014218235.1. NCBI lineage: Eukaryota > Viridiplantae > Streptophyta > Magnoliopsida > Alismatales > Araceae > Colocasia > Colocasia esculenta. Next base: position 3,028,843 of record CM024758.1, read on the forward strand.
ATGGCTTTGTCGTTTGAGTTTATGGATAATTTATCGGAATAATTGATACTGATTCTGATTATTTTTCAATTCCGATTCCGATAACTTATCGGAATATCCGATATTGATTCCTATAAATTATCGGTATCAATTATCAATTCCATAACCGATAATTTATATCCGAATCGGGTTGGAATATTAGGATTTCGGGTTTTGTTTGCAGCCCTAGTACAAGTGTAGAGGTATAAACCCCAAAACCTGCTATACAAAAGCATATGTAGACTAGATAGCATACCAAATGCAGACACAAGCTGACAAGATAATGAATATGATCACTCCTGCGTGAACTTTCAAAATTAGGATATCCTTGACAAAGATCAAGGATATTGATAGTGCAATCCTTAGATATATCAGGGCTAGTAATGATTTACACTACTCTGAGCTCATGCTTTCCTCTTTCTTTGTTGCAGGTGTCGTGTCTGCAGCCAAATACTTCCCAACTTCTGCCACTTGAGCAACGACTTTCCGAAGCTTTCATTTGTCTATGCAGATATAGATGAGTGCCCCGAGACAACTCAGCATATTCGGTACACTCCAACATTCCACTTCTTCCGTGATGGTGAAAGGGTTGATGAAATGCTGGGTGGTGGGGAAGAGAGGTTACACGACCGGCTTTGGTTGCACTCTTAGGAATCTCTGATGGCATTCCAATGGAAAAGAAGGGGTATCTACCAGTAATTCTCCTTCAGAAAGATCTGGAATTCCACTCATTTGAAAGCTTTGAACTTTAGTCTGTTCCAACACCCATAGCAGGGCCAGGACATCTGCTACAGATATTCCCTTTCTTTCACATAGCAATGTTGATGCATTCTAGTTTACCTATGGATATCCCTCCATGGTAAGAAGTGAGATACATGTACACTAGGTTCATCTGAGCCATTTTCTGTATGGCAGTAATGAGAAAGCTTTGTTTATCCCTCCTTCTAATGTGTAAGTAAGTGCCTTTGGATGAGAATGTTCTTTATTGAGAGAGTGGTAAATGAACTGACTGTTTGATTGAGGCAGTGAAATTTTTGGGGGGAAATTTGCAAAAATCACCCTCTTATATGTGAACTATTACAAAATTCCCACTCTTAAATACCTATTAATTAAGATAGCCTTGTTACTCCAATGTAAGCGCGGAGATGCCCTTGTGGTTGGCTGCTATGCAGTAGCCTTGTTTCTACACTAATAAGTAATATTCGAACCATCTTCTAACTGTAGTCAGGTTTTAACTTGAGTTAAAGTTACTTATGAGACGACAAATTACAGCAAAAAGCTTGCCCTGGGGGAAGGATGTGCTGAATTTTTAGGACATGTTTGGTATCAAGATAGATAGAGTGAGGATATTCTCAAAATTTTAAAGATATTTTCAAAAGTTTAAGAATATTTACTCTATTCTCGATCTATCCAAATATCAAATATATCCGAATTACCGAGAAGACGCATTTGTTCCCAAAGCAGATGCTTATATTTACTGCTCCCAAGCTTAAAAACAACTGGTAAAAAGGGTAATGTAAAGAGCAGTACTAAGCATTTCTCGTATAAAGATATTACATGCATTCCACATGTTTTCTGTGAGGCCAGAGCACTAAGGGAAATTTTATACCTATTGATATCCATAAAAAATAATTTTTGAAATTTTTTATCTAAAATTTATGAATTTTGACGTCTTTGATGAGATCTCAAAAATTATTTTCCACGATTTCTCTTTCATATAGAAATTTTATGAGTGACACTCTGCTCTCATTCTTAGTACCTCTTCTATACTATCAATTGTTATCTCTAAGGTAAAGATCAATAATTATTGATCGACAATGACACCCAACGCTCGACGGCCGGAGATTGGCGCCCGACGCCTCAACAGTCGGCTTAACGACTAGTGGCAATTGACATTTGGCATCCAACAACTAGCCACGAACGGCCAACAGCAGATAGTTGATTGTTGTGTGTATTTTTTAAATAATTTTAAATGTTTTTTTGAAAACATTTTACGATTAAATAAAAAATCAATTTTTTTAAAAAATATCATTTGCCAGAGTACCAAATGAGTAATTAGATTTTTTATTTTTCTATAAATATTTTTCTTTGAACATATTTTACAATCAACTAAAAGGATCTTAAGATCATATTTACTATCAGGATAGATCAAGAATAGAATGAGAATATCCTTAAAATTTTGAAAATATTATCAATTTATTCTTGATCTATCTTGATACCAAACGACCCGTTAGGAGAAGTTAATGTGTATTTTTAGAATATAGAGAATAATTTCCAACCAGCATCTTTTGTACTTCATACAACATGTAAAAAAATATATCATGTAAGAAGTCTGTATGCTGTGATTGCTGTCCATTATTTGGGTTTTTTTGCATAAATCTCCTCTTAAAGTTAAAATGTACATAAATTTATCCTAAACTTATATTTGTATGTATACCCTTCTTGTGTGAATTAATAGTCACTAGAGCTCCTTTAGACCACTTTGATAAGAGGGTATCCCTAGACAAACCCAGGAGGGGGGGGAAAGGTTACCCAAGGGTACCCCAAGTATCCCTGGATAACTCTACCCCATCTCTTGAGATGGGAGAGATGGGACAAGATGGTTAATCTTAGGTTAATTATTTTTTTTTGAAAAAAAACTAAAAAAAACATCATTGATATTTTATTATATATCTTATAAACTATGTAATTTTTATTTTTAAATTAAAATAATTTGAGTCAAAGATGAGAAGTTGACTACACAATCTGTCTACCCATAGATTGGCAAACCCTTTGCCAAAGCAGAAGAGTCTCCAACTGGGTTGGTTCCTCAGCTTACAATGAATCTATCGATGAACTTACCTGGTAGAAACCATCACTTGAGTATCAAAACAAAAACAGAGTAAAAAATTTTTTTTTTTGAACCACAAGCTTGATGTGCAAAAGAATTTACTCTCTGGAATCCTGTCTCAAAGAAAGAGATCGGATACAAAATCTGATCCATAAAACTCAAATGATTATACAGACAGATCAACACTGAGTCCATTAAACAAGAAAAGAAACAAGATTAACAGGGCAAGAGACAGGAGAACAAACAATTCAAGTCAAAACTCTCAGACAGTTTGTCTGCATTGTCTGTCTCACAGAGGAAGCTCGTTCGGAGGAGTGCCTTTTTGCTTTTATGAGAAATAGAGTAGCTTCTTGGGCTAAACATTTGGGGGCTACAGATGTGCTAAATTCTCAGCTTTTGTTGTCTTGGGGAATGTGAGGTGTTTCTTTTTTTGGGATCCTTGTATCATATAGCCTCACATTTGTACATTCTTCCTCTTCATCAATATATTTTGTGGTATCATCCACATTTCAAAAAAAGCTTGTCTGCATTATCAGGTAGTCAACTGAGAGGGTTTGGGTTCCAAATATTATCCTGCCAGATTACCTTAATCTGCCCCAAAAAGGCCATCAAGTGTTCTCTAATCTTATACAACAATTTTCCTGAATTTCTTAACATGTTATAAGTGGTGTGGAGAGAGAGAGAGATTACTACTTCCACCAAGGAATACAACTAGGAGAGACCTTAAAGTCAGTCATCTTCCATGTATCTTTCTTTTCCAATGCCTCTTGCACATGTTACCGATCCTTGGAATGAGAAAGCGGCTTTGAGAAACTCATATGATGCAAAGAAGATTGCTCCTTGAGAGACATACATGAATAGCCTTGGGGTCAGTCCCTGGAACAACAGGTAGGCACAACAAAGACAGAACATGTTAATGTTTCAAGACTTGAAAGAATAATAAGGTGTCAGTTTTGATCCTGATACTTCTAAGAAGCTTAACCACATACCAAAAATACAAATCACAGAATCAAGATTTTGACGCTTCATGTCAAGGGATTATAGGAAGCAAGCATGCAAAAAAGGGCATTCAAGGATTTTTTTTTTTTCATGAGGCTCCACAAATTAATTATTGTCAGAAGACACTAGACGTGCCCATTATCAATATACTAGCGATACCTGTAAAGTCCATTAATGCCTTCATACTTGGCTATTTCTTTAAGCACATGCATAACCCCATCATATTTCTTGAGAGATCCCGGCACCTGTGCCACAAACCAGAACATATCAGAAACCACATAAGCAGTTAAGCATAAATATCTTGATTCCAAACAAACCTGTGCCTGTAACCTTGTCTTCACCACATCAAATGGAGTGGTAACAAGTGCAGCTGTGCATCCTGCAAGGCCTCCACATAGCAGCTGCAGCAAGAGGAATCAGTCAGTTTCATAAAATCTAACAATCTTTGTCAGCTACAGCACAGACACACATGCAAGTTGTTGAGTGGCTAAAAGTACACAAATATTATAATCTTTGTTGGCCAAAAAGGTTGGCACGAACGATTTATTAACAAAATTCAAGTGTGGGATCAATCCGCAATAAAAAAAACCAATGGAAACAGACATATATGTCATAGAATGACTAAATAAACTCCTACAGGCACAGATGTATGCATGGATAGAACACACAATGTGCATACAAACTCTACTGTCTACTGTATGACAAGTGAGTGAACAAGACACAGAAAACCATCAATTGCCACTCCTGACAATTGCTCCCTCTGGGCCACTTTAGGCGTTTATTCACATCAATCGTAAGTCTCCTTCAAGAGTTCTTCAAACCAAGTAGAGCAAGGATTCATGGATACTGAAGAAACCTACTTTAGCTAGACATAGTTTGATGTTGACCATTCAAACAAAACGAACAATGAACCAATAATAGACTCCTTACCACTTACCTACCAAACAAAATAATAATAGTAATAATAATAGACTCCCTGTCATCTCTATCCTGTATTGAAACAATGAGGATGCGATCTATTAAGTTGATTTACTTATCATTCCTCTAGAAAAATTCAGTGTGGCTAGATCAAGATGAAAATATAGGCCACTTCACCAAAAGGAGAAAAAAAAAGGACGCTCAAAAGACTTCAGGCAAAAAGAGTTACTCTCAAACTGCCAATGTGAAAAAGAAAATAAGGATACTTCATAATGACAGGTCTTGGTGCATCCGTCTGTGCAGTTGGCTGCTCCTCAATATCCAACAAGGAAACGTTCCCCTAAAATCTATCCATTGTCCCCTTGTAGACCACAGTCCCATGTCATATTTCCTGTCAGCCACATGCCAGTCCTTGTCCCAACTTTCCCATCATAAATGTGTCAACCTTTCAGCTTCTCCAACCTGCCGAAGGTGGGAACACAAATGTTGTACAAGTGGAAGACATAGATAAGACAGTTCCAAGACGATGAGCATACCCTGGATGCAATGGCAATTTCTAGTTTTGTGTTTTTTTAATAGTTTTTAGTCATAAAGATGTGCTGTTGGGACTTGGGAGTAAGCCCAGTGGCTAATGCACTTAACTTTTATGACCAATAAACTTAAACTTTCTTAAAGGTGAATCCTTCTGTTTTTTTGGTTGGAAAACTAGCCTATTACAATGTCCAGAAAAATTCCTTATAATCCTGCTTCACGTGAGATTTAAACCTGTGACCTCATCCTGATGTACATGAAGGGCTAACTACTAGGCCACTCCTTGGTGTGCAAAGGTGAATCCTTCTGGTTAACAACCATCAAAAGAAAAAGGATATTCCTGAGATGGACATCAGCATAAGCAGAAGAAATGACAAAAAAATACTCCTTCCAGAAAGGAACTATGAAAAGATAGGGAGAGAGGGGAAGGAGGGAATGTTTCCCCATGCCAGTGCCCCTCTCCTGCACATGAGCACATGTGCATGCATACATGCACACACAAAGCAGGAGGGGAAGTTCAGCCACATTGATGTCTTTGTCCACTGGTGACTGCTCCCTCCCCCTCTGGTTTGCTGTTGTCCCCCTCTGCAGATGTCAACGCCATCAAAAAAGGAAACCCCCCCCCCCCCCCCTCTTCTCACACAGGCATCACATCTGGTGTTGGTGTCATCCCATCCAGTCTCTATGCAAAGCTGGGGATGCTATTCGTTAACCCGATGACATCCCTCCCTCAGAGAAGCAATGTGACACATTGTCTGGATTTTTGTCGGAATCCAATATATTTTGACCACCAGTGCTCCCAGAAAAGAATAGGTTATCCGTTCCAAGTATATTCCACAGGATCCCTGAACAAATTCTTCATACATGGGGTTGATCTCAATTTTTAAGAGGTACAGCTTTTATGGCCAGGTATCAAATCTGCATATAAAAATGACAGTTTTGCCGGTGATTTACACAAGAAAGATGTCTCATTCATGTTTAACAAGAAAACCAATCCACATCTGTATGTCTCTAAAATTTGACAGCTGATAATTGATAAATCACTGAACCGTTGAATGCACAGTACGGAGTAGCAGACAAAACACATGCATGACTTTTTTTTCTTAAGCAAAATCACAAAAAAGGATCACCAAAGGTACTAGTACCCACAGAAACCGTATAATGCAAATAGAAACCATATTCACACTGAGAGGAGAAAAATGGAATAACATGAGAAACATGGAAAATCAACTGTTTGCAATGGGTTGAGACAGCCATCAGGTTCCATTGATCCCTGCAACAGTTGCTTCAGGCGTTCATATGTGTAGAACTGCAAGTAATGAACAATAGAACATTCACGTATTTTTCTCCTCGCAGACAGTGAAGGAAATAAAACAGAGATGGGGAATTCTTGCACTTAAACTTGAAAGTAGAAAAAGGAAATGAACCTTAATGATAGAGTGTGGAATGTTTCTGCACAGAACAGCACTCCAGCCTGCATAGAGTGAAGGTAAACCACCCTTTTCAAGGACTCCAATTAATGCATTCCTACAAAGGCATTTTTATATTCAGATCTGTGATTGGATGACAGAAACAGAGATAAGACAACTCACATTTGGCCAGTGCTAAAAGCTGTATCTTAATAGGTTAGTTCCTCCACAATAAGATTTATGAGGAGACTGTAAGAGTGTTACAACATTGTCAAGATTGCTAGTCTGTTTCTACTTTCTAGGAGGAATTAGAAAGGCAAAACACTTGGCGACAAGTTGAGTACATCAATTATAGACAGAACAAACACACAAAGAGATATTGCAACAGTTCTTGAGAAAGATATCAGTACAAAAAAAGTACACCTAATCTTAAGACACTGTTATAGCATACCGATTGATTCGATGACATCATCCATATTGTGACACAAAAAGAGGAATTAAAGTACCAGGAGTTTTGATAGTATGAATGAACTTGCATCTGTTGCTTTATGCGCTCGCTAGGTGTAAAAATAAAAGAAGTAGCAATACTTGCACAACCACCTGCTGTGCAGTGTGCCAAAGAATGGTACTCCTGCAGACATGAAATCACTGCAGCACTTATATATTTTCTAAAATATATCCAATACCACAGAAAATATCATAATAGGCCACATACCTTTGGTAAGACCGGTAGCAACGCTCCCTTTACTGATTCGTATGTGAAAGTATAAATGGCAGAGATTGGTGCTGAAGATGCAATGTTGCTTGCAATTCCACGATAAAGACCCAGCACACCTGGTGAAGAATAATGAATTCAATCATGGAAGGTACAAGCTAATCTCAAGGCTTATGAAACAAAATCCAGTTATTATGTATGTAACAAAGCTCCAACCTGCCTAACAGAATGCAACAACTTCTATGTAGCACAAGGCCTTACCTCGTTCAGATATAATTGACTGGACTGTGTGGAGAATGGGTCTTTGATTCAAGCCATCTGCTTGAATTACAGTCTTAACAGTATCAATAGGATGTAAACAAAGACTCACAAATATGCCAGCCAGTCCTCCTGCAATTGCATGCTTGCCCTTCACAAAAGCATCTTCTATTTTGTTCTGAACTGACAACCACACATTTGGAGAGTATCTTCTGTAGACAACAGGATCATTTTGAAAGTTTTTGCTATCACTGTCTGTATTCTCCTCCTCAGGAATAGAATCTTCATCCAATTCAAGAACCATGTGGCACGAATCGAGTGATTGTGGGCATTTTTTACAATAAATGGAAGGTGAACATTCAATATTGTAATCAGAGCGGAGAGAAGAATTTGGACAGCTGGAAATAGTGCTAGGTTCCACTACACTTGTAACTGCTACTGGTGGACCTAAATAAGCATGATAAAGAGAAGTAGAAGACTGTTCATGATTTTCTACCGAGCTTCCTAAATCACCTTTAGAAGAGACTTGATTGTCAACTAAATTGGCACCACTTTCCATGCAGCTAGTCTCTCTTGAATATCCAATAGATGAATCACTGTTTGTAGCAAAACTGATGTGTATCTTTGCACTATGAGTAGCAGAAACATCAGTCTCCATCATGCTCTTCTCTAAATCACAATTCTCAGCCACTAATTCACAATCAATGTCAGTTAAATTTATTCTATTCTTTAAAGCAGGATTTCCATCAATCTTCTCATATTTAGTGACCAACTGATGAGGATCCCCTAAATTTTTGGCAGCAGTCATCATCTTGGAGTCTACAGGTTTATTGAATTCACGGACCTCTGTATGTCCCTGGAAAGAAGAATTTAGGAACGCCCTATATGGATCAAATAATATCATTCTCTTAATCGCTTTAATATGGTCAAAGTCTGACTTTGCAGTAGGTGAGAAGCAACTGAAGAGCCTTGGATCAGAGAGCAAAAGATCAGAGTGCAGACATATTGATGTTTTCTCTGATCCTGCACTACCAGAATAACCTGCGCCCTTCTCTTTCTGAATAAATGTTTCGCTTTCTACACCTGCCTTAGTCTGGGAAACATTCACAGGCTGACAAACAGCTTTCCATAACCTCCCAACAGCTGTTATGAACTCTGGCGTAGTCACGGTCCAATTTGAAGAGCTGGACGCAATTTTCCCGTCGCATTTAGCTTGTGAGCAACTGCCAACCTGTGGACCTCTAGCAGGAGCAGTAACCCCAGGATCAATGCATGGCAAATCTAGTGGTATCCATCTGTACTTGATGGATGATCTATCATTTCTTGGTGACTTCTTTGCCATTCTGTCGTCCGTGTAAAAGATGAAAGAAAATACTACATTAAGATACTTCTGCACAGCAAGGTAGATACCTCTGACCACAGAGCAACACTCCTAACCTTTGAACATGGGAACTCAAGGATGCAAACCGAAGGGGTCACAACCCATCCATCCACTTGTGTGCTACGACATTGTAGAAAGAATATCCAACAAACACTTGCAAGAAAGACACCAGCCACTGGTAGCAAGAAAACGCCCTCCAATCCCCGAATCCGAACATCAACTGTGACACATATCTTCAAACAAATGGAGAACGAAAATCATTAGATGTGGATGTCGCGGATGTGAGTAGCTACACCAAGCTGAAAATTCAAACTAGTAAAGCTTGTTCCACTACTAAACCAGTGCACATTCACATCCAAGTGCTTCACTTCACTCCACTTCACCTATCCCTCCCCCCACACCTCCCACCCAAAAGGTGAGCAGTAGAAGACCCAGAAGACAGAAGGCAACAACCAATTAGGCAAAGCTAAAATAAGCAGAAACCCACAAGGGAAAACAACAACACCCATCACTGTGCGATGCACCATGAGCAGAATTCGCAGATCACACAGGCAAGCAGAGTGAATAAGGAATAAAAAGAGCACCTTTTTTCCGGTGGGTTCGCAGCAACAGAGCACCGGCTCCTCCGCGGCGGCGGACCCCTCTCCCCGGGGTCGCAGGGAGGGTTACCCCGGGATCCAGCTGGGCAGAGAGATAGAGGCGCTGCGGACGCAGCTGTCGCCGTGACGTCTCTTTGCCATCGAGGGGGTTTGTAACAGCGACCCGCACCGGCAACCTTCCCCCGCTCCAGAGGACATCCGAATTTCGCACATTCTTCCCTTTGCGAAACGCAATCTTGTGCTATTAATTTTGCATCAAAGAGAAAAAAAAAATTGATATTTTGGGGCTTTTTGGTTTGATGGAATGTATCCAAAAGTATGTTAAAAAATATTATATCTATGTGGCATATAAAATTTAAGGTTTAATGGTATTTTAATAGCAAATATAGGAATAAGTAAGTAAAAGAATTTAATCGATGTATGGTTTAAGAATACATATATGGATATTTGTAGATGACTCCAAATCAAACTCAAATCTCTTACTAACTTACCCAATCTTGGAGAAGAGTTTTTGTAGTGAGAAAAGTTTATTGGACTTTCAGATTTAAAATTTCGTCGCGACTAAAGGTCCATCGATTGCATGTAAAACAATTTTAGAGGGAAATAGTTTTTCACGGAATAACTTTTACGTGAAAATAAAAACGTAATTATCTATTTAGTTGTTAGGAAAATATAAAATTGTATGGAGAAGTATGAGATCTTATGATCTACTCAAATGAGAGAGTCATATACTCATTGTGTATTAACACTATTCATCATTTTTTATTTTTTTATTTTTAATATTTTTAAAAAATAAAAAATTAAATAACTAATGAAAAACAAATAACATTAACAAAAATAATTTAAAATAGGAGAAATAAAATAAAAAATATTAGTTGAATAAATAGTATTCTACAGATATTTAATAAAAAAGTAAAAATTAAATTAACTAATAAAAAATAATTAAATTTAACAAAATTTATTTAAATGAGTGAAAAAAAAAAAAATCAACTTACATGAATAGTGTATAGAAGATGTTCCTGTAGCGCAGGAGCAACAACCACGGAAAATGGCATCCGCGCAAAAAACGCGGATGCCAAAATCTAGAAATTTCAGGATCCAATTTTACGTATTTTGTTTTTTCAGATTAACAAATGACGTAAGGAATAAAGTTTTCCTGAAAACCTTTTCTAAACTGAGATTTTACACCTAACCAAACGCACCCTAAGTGTAATTTGAAAAATTCATTGATTCACCTCGACTAAATATATCACATTATGTCACTTCTTTTTAGTTTTGAAATCTTATTTTTTATTTTGACATTTAAATTTCTATTTTGACACTCAAATTTATCTTTTTAGCATCCAAATTTGACTCACTACATCACACCACATCAAAAATAATGTTAATAAAAAAATTTAGATGTCAAAATAAAAATTTAAATATCAAAATAAAAAAAATTGAGTGTCAAAATAAAAAATTAAGCTTTAAAAAAAAGTGACACAGTGCGGCAAAGTGAGCCATCGAGATAAACCAATAGATTTGTTGAAGTGCACTTAGAGTGACAGAATTACATTTTTTGTAGTAAGCCTTTCTCTCCGTAGATTGATCATCTATGAAAAAAATGTTGAAGTCATCAAAAAAGAGAATTTGCAAAAGTTCACATGAGGGCCCATCTTCCTCCTCTTTGAGTTCTCTTCATTTGGATTCATTGTATTCCCATGATTTGGTGGGGGAAAAAAAAGTTGAGATAGTTTTTCTATCAAAAATCAGCAATCATACCTCGGCAATGCATTTTTATAGGATGAAAAAACATAGCGTGATTATGTGAACATGATAGGTGAAGAAAAATTTGTATGAAATGATCGAGAAAACTAACATAATAAAAATTAGTGATAAAAAAATCGTCTATCTAAAAACCATCTATTTAAGCTACTTAAAATACGTATCCGAACAACTAATCCGAATCCGGAAGAAAACGACAGGAGCTCGATTGCGCGACCATCACGAGGTCTGTTTCGTCCGTGACCTCTCCACCCTCGCCAAGTCACATATATAGCGTTCGTAGAGATGGAACACGTTGGTCCAAACCAGGCCAAGATTGTCCTCAGCAAACACTCGGCAGATGCCGTCGTCTGGATTATCGTACGCCCGTGAAGCCTTTTACCTAGTTGTGTTTTTAAATACGGCTTGGAACCTTATAACTCGCACACGATATATATATATATATATATATATATATATATATATCCGTGTGGACTCACTATATGTCGAGACATATATTAGTTGTTCTCTTTTCTCTGTCCCCCGCCCACAAATAAATATGTTCTCTCTCTTAATCATAGTTAGATATACCGAACTGAACTGAACCGATCTAATTCTTCTAAACCATATATATTGTGCATGAAACTTTGCAGTCATACAAATGATCTGCCCAATAAGGTTTTTTCTTTCTTTTTAAATTTTACATTACTAAAACTTTAAAACAAACATAACCAGTACACTCCGATTCCTATCAGTACTTGGAGACATGGTTTGTCAGATCGGATCGAATCGGACCAAATCAGGAGAAATCCGATTCACCTGATTCTCATCGAATCAGACCGATTCCCATCCGATTCCCATACGTATTGGTCAGATTCTGGCGAATCGAGACGGATAAGGAAAAACCCGATTCGCCCCGATTTCCCGATGCGGCGAACCTTGCTTGGAGAATCCAGTCCAGTCTAGTTCACCAAACTTGATCCTAATCACCTTTTGCAATGAGCTTTTAAACCTTATAGATAGACTATTTAACACTAAACCCCAAAAAACTGGGAATAGATCCATCTCAGGACCCTTTTATAATGTTTACAGTTACCTTTTAGTACGACCTGCGTGCAGGGCTAAATAATCAACTTAACAGGAATTAGAAACTACTCGCAAAAGATTACAAGGACTAGAAAGACTTAACAACACACACAAACACACATCCCAGCAATATTTAACATTTTCCAGCAACCAACATACCTGCACAAGTAGGAAATTTCTTGCTTCAGGACGAAAACTGGAAAGGTCCAGCCTTCCACCAAGGCACTTTTTTTCTCATGCCCCTCTGACACAGTTGTGAAGAAGGTTCCGAGTTAGAACATTGGGTGCGTGCCTGCCAAAAAGAATCTACATTTAGCATACCGTATAGCTCTCCTTATTGCACTTGTACATTGCACTTTAAGTGCAATGTGACTAGGCAATATCTCATGTGGCACCTCTCACATGAGAAGTGATAAAGTGGCAATCCAATTGTTGGATGCCACATGGGCTTGTTGCCTAGTCACATTGCACTTAAAGTGCAATAAATGTGAAAGTGCAATAAGCATTTCTCTACTAGGAAAACTTTGGGGATCCTTTCACGAGTTAAAGGTCGACAACTGGGCGGGTGATGTCTCAAGAAGTTTGTGTTCTATGCATCCCACAGTCATATACATCTGGTGTACTTGACAAATAATTGACATCTGGCAGTAGAGAATCTACCTGTTCTCCAGGCTGTCTGAATTATAAGTTAACATCGTTTGGTACTAATTTTGTTTCTGGGATTACTACAGATGCATCAAAGTATTATTATGGCTTATTTCGTGTGTTGTTTGAGAACACTTGCCTCTTTGGTGCAGCTATAGCTTTGATTTGGGAGGATTAACTGGTGATGTGGCTTTGCGAATTAGACCCTCTTGAGTCAGGGACGCAACAAGCTGTTTTTGATGCAAAGAAAGGTTAGAACTAATAAGTTGGGTGTTGAGGAGGAAATGAGTGATTTCTTAAAAGCAGAAAGCGGTTCATACCTCCCCTTTCCTGTTGAACATGCGACCATAACAGAACCCACGACCACCATGAGCAGAGGGGCTCTCAATCTATGGAACAAAAGCAATAATAAGAATCTGAGAAACATGATCCGAGAGGTATTGGGCTAAAAGAGATCAAACTCAAGATTAAATAAGAAGAGACAATAGAGCAGTACCACGTACAACAACCAATCATCAGCTCTGCAGTCCCTGTGGAACCATATTCTGAAGGAAAAAGAAAGTGTTTAAGATTTATTTTAAAGTGATGAAATCATACTGATTGCAGAACTTTATTTGGAGAATGGGATAAGCATAGAACCCCTTCATAATACAGCTCTACTAACTTTTTAGCTGTATTAAGAAAGATAAACAGCTACTTTTACTACAAAAATAAATGTTAATCAACAATAAAATTGCTACAAAAAGTAAATATTAATAATAATAAAATTCAGTGTGGAGGGCACTAGCTTTGTGAAAAGAGAAATCCCGCCCTCTCTCATCTGCACCCCCAGCAAGACAGAAGAGAGGGAAAGAGGCCCATCTCCTATGTCTGCCTGTTTCTCCCCATCCAGTGCTTGGGCCATCGGGCAGACATTCTCCTGAAAAGCAGGTGGTGATCCTGCTTAAGATTCCCCCCCCAAACATGCAACACATCCCATAAAATTTACAGCACGGAAGACACTGCAATACATGGCCCCACTGTTCACACAATGGTGAACAGTCAGATGGCTCAAAAAAAATTTGGGGGGGGGGGGGGGGGGGGGGGTACCATAATGCACTAAACTAGTCAAAAAGCACGTGATAAATAGGTAATAAAATTTCAAAATAAAATTTCCAAGCAGTGGTAGCCAGATAATATCCAATTAGTTGGAATTTGGTGGAGAATGATGATATTGATGTGTGGCAGCCAATCCTGGATATCATGCTCTCTGTCTGACAACACATAGTCGGTAGTGGACAGACTGGTAGCACAAAGTACCACGATGCCCAGAAGAAGCAGACTGAACCACAGTGCGTCCCAAGATACCCTAAAATTGAGGTAGTCATTCTGGTGGAGAGAAGCCCATAAACTACAACTAATGAATAATAGAAACAAACTCCAATCTTAAAGGTGATGCTGTAGTTTCCAATGGGAGTTTGAGTTCATACACATTAAATTACCTAGAGAGGTTCGTCACTAAATTTCAAATTGCCAATTGATAAGCTGCATTTTCACCTTAAATCCACTCCACTATCCTATTACACCTTGTGCACTCAAGTTATCGAGCAGGTTAGATTACAGACACTCAGAAGTGGGAAACAATTTCAACTTCACAGAAGAAGGTTGCAGATATTTGCCAGACAAATTTGTGTTCTTACATACTACTGAATGATATTCATGTGCAGGAAAAGTAATAACATTGATTCTAAATGACTACTCTGTAGGTACTGTGTGATGGCAATGGCATAACAAATGGATCAATACTATTCTGGGCTATCAGGAAGCCAGCACAAAGTTAGAATATTGATTCTACATTTGAAAATATGCATATTCTTAACAGAAAAGCAAACCGCACATTTAGAGCAGGATATTGCTAAAAGCAAGAAAGAAACAAATTAAAACACATCTAGAGCAAGATACTGCTAAAAGCAGGCATACCACCATCTCACGCAGCAGATGAAACATGTAATGGTACTTTTTATGTGCAGGAAAAAGTAGTCAAGTTTTTCTAAAAGACAGTAGACATACGAATGATCTAGGCTGAGGGACCTCGTCTTCAAACCCTTCTCACGATGAGGATTCAAGCTGACATTCAGGAATATGAGATCTGAAGCATAAGCTACCACACACCTGCAGCACACATTCAAGCAAAACTTTAAATGCCTGAACTACTAGCAAATTCAATTTCCTACAATAAGAAACAAGTACAAGGCGCAATATAATAGTGAAAAAATGATGGCAAACACAAATTATTCTTAGAAAATGGTTAGCTTAGTAGGATTCTCACCCACAGTTATTCGAGGATGACAAGGTCAATTTCCATGCATATGTTAATTTTAATGGCTGATTTAAGAATATTCCATGAATATTCTTATGAATTATGATAGGAATGGCTACTCACTAGAGGGACAAACATTGAAGACATGAATATTTTAGGGACTAAAACCTAAACATTGACGACACAGGGACTTATTTTTATAATAGTGAGTTTGTAGTAGAGGCCACATCTTACCTTTGGGCCTAGAATCAGAAAAGAAATGGCAAATCACAGTGAGCTAAATTGTTTTACCGGGGTGGGTGGGTGGGTGGGGGTGGGGGGGGGGGGGGAGAAGTTAGACAGATAGCACAGATTTTTGTTCCCCTCAAGCTGTAACCTTGTTTTCCCAAAACCATCACCTCCAGGGAGTAAGGCAAAAGAAAATGAATTAACCAAATGAAAGATTTGATGGTAAGAAGCATACAAGGAGCTCACTCAACTAACCCAAGGCGGTAGATTTTCCAATAAACAAAAAGAAAATGAATCGAGTAACAAGCACCAGATAAAAGTTTAAGTGTCATATGCAGCATAAGGGTGCAGCAGACCCCAATGAAGAGAATATAAATGTTATACTATGCAGAGAGGCACTAACCTGTGCAGTGCTGCATCATCTGAAAGTTTACCTCTTGCTCTGAACCAGTACATTAGGCTGAAACCAACCAAATTTTCATCTGAGTTGAAAATTTACTGGCTTCCAGTATTACTGTTTTGAATAAACTTGCAGCAGAAATGAGGACAACTTCAGAAGGATAAATACCACCTTGGTTCAGATACATAATTTCTTGCTGAGTTGGTTGTCTCACAGAACCTGATCTCAATGGGGTATGGAACAAATTCTGTCTTAGCCACCTTCTTCCGGTAATTCCTGTTCAAAGTTATTAAGTTAGGCTTCCTGTGGATCACAGAAAACTATGAAATAAGCCTGTGTTTCTAGGAATGCTGCAAAAAGAAGTAAAGAATCTTCAGGTGCAGCAACCCCTTGAAAAATTCAATTCTATCATACACAATAAATTTCAATGATTTAGTTAAGGTCAAAAAGTAGTGGAAAACTGTTGCTATAACTCTGTCAAGAAACAGGATCTGTGTGGATTGTGCCAGAAAACAATGAGGCCCATACACTAAATGGTGATTTCTCATATTTCACTCCCAACATGCTAGACAGGCAAGCTTTTTGATGGAACTAGGGATCACTTGCTCATTGTGTGATGGTGGAAGAACGACCCTCAGTCCCCTGAATCACTTAATTGCATTCAAGGCATCGCCTAGGTGACAAGGCACTGGCGAAATGCCAAGATGAGTGGTTGCCTAGGCAAGCAGCCCAAGGCGATGCCAATTCAACAAGGCACTGGCCAAACACCAAGGCGAGTGGTTGCTTAGGCAAGCAACCCAATAAGGCTGAACCAGCAGCATGATTAATGAACCACAGCAGCCCTTGTTGTGTTTCTTATTGTTGGATGCCTTGTCTACACGTATAACTTAGTCATTCTTTTTATCCCCCCCTCTCTCTCTTGATTTATTATTACCTAGCAATATTTCAGATTGATTAAACTTTTCAACTTGGCTAACATTTGAAAGTTATGTTCAGTATCGCATTGGTTGCCTAATGATTATTAATTATTTTGTTAACATTTGTTATTCCTTCTATTATATCGCCTTCTTGCACATACACATGTAATAAATATTTGTGAGTAGTGGTTGCTTAGACAAGTAACCCAATACAGCTGAACCAGCAGCATGATTCATAAACCACAGCAGCCCTTGTTGTGTTTCTTATTGTTGGATGCCTTGTCTAAAGACTTCAACATATAATTTAGTCATTCTTATCTCCCTCTCTCTCTCTCCCTCTCTCTCTCTCTCTCTCTCTCTTTATTACTTACCTAGCAATATTTCAGATTAATTGAACCTTTCAACTGGGTTGAAATTTGAAAGTTATGTTCAGATTCTCATTGGTTGCCCAATGATTATTAATTATTTTGTTAACATTGGTTATTTCTTCTATTATATCACCCTCTTGCACAAAACACATGTGATAAATATTTGTGGCTAGCACTTTTCTATTTACTGAATAGAGAAAGTTCATGGTCTAGAATATATAGTATTAACTATTAAGTACTTTGTTACATAAGCTAGGCCTCTCCCTGGTGCCTAAGCAGTATGGTGGTGGGCCACTGCCTTAGTTGCGTTGGTCGCTTTAAAAACCATGCCTAATTGTTGGATACTCTTTCCTAAGCTATTTGAGTGGCACTTTTGCAGAAGACAGGATTGGTGCAGATCCCCCCTAAAGATGGTGGAAAGCCTGTTGGTAAATTGGATAACATATGGAATGGCATGGCAGATAAGGTTCTTAATTGCACAATGTGAGCAATATGAAGGAGAAGAGCAGTTGAATTTTGAGAATGAGAAGAACAACAGAACAAATGGTGTCTTTCATTTGCAACCAGGTTAAAGAATGTTCCACAATGTTCATAAATAAAGCTCGGTGTGCAGGATAGGCTATCTGGATCCGTGCCTTCCATGAAGAAGAACTTAAACTGGTAGGGAATTGATGTGATCCTTTTGCTTCCTTCCTTTCTGTGTGGGTGGGTGTGGGGGGAGCTGGCTCGGAGTGATCAATAGCCAGGTCCAAGATAAACCACCAGTAGCAGCAACAGCAAATGAAAAAGATGAGAACAAGAAAAGTATTTCTTTTTCCTTTATTGCTTCCATTTCTAACTTTCCTGGTCTCTTTTTTCTTAGTTTTTATTTTCACATCTTATGTTAACTTTTTATTTGCCATATTTAGAGTCTGCCTTTCTTCTCCGAGATTGGGTGAATTATTTAATCTGATCTGATCTTATCCGCAATTAAGTCTGCCTTATGGCCCTGCTATAGTGCTATGCAACATGACCAACCATCTGTGCACCCAAAATTACTAAAACACAAAAAAGAGGAATCAAATCAAAAGTCAAAATACACTAGAAAAGAAAATAAATAAACGTAGAAATATAAGCAAAGTTCCGATGGACTTGTTCTCTTTAGGTTTAGTATGAACTTTACATGGGTAGACGAGGATCAGTGAGACGTCTCTCCCGCAGGTCTTCCATGGAAAGAAGCTGTAAGTAAGATGAAATAAACGGGTTTTTTATTACACCCATGTAAACTGTTCAGTGGGAAAAAAATTGTAGTTACCCCATCTGGATCTGGCACTTGTGGCATTGGAATCACTTGATGTTCAAAACCTGTCTCTTCTCTCTGCAGAACAACTTTATCAGGCATTGCTTTATGATAGAGAACCTTTTTCTTGATAACAGTATCAAGAGATGACCTAACATTGTTTTTAGCAAATCTAACTGTGAACAAACAGAAACTGGTTTGATCGTACATGCTTTTCATAATGAAGCCCTTTACCGAATTATGACAATCTACTTTATGGCCCAATTCCAACACTACAGTATTGGAATCAGAAACTTGACATCATTTTCTTCCAGGACCGATAGAAGTAAAGAATAGAGCTTGAAACATAACCAGGAATCTATTAATCTAATTGATCCATTTCTTTTTCTGATTGTAGAACTCCATCAATAGATGGGATAAGAAAACTTTCTTGATAATCCGGATAAGTGAATACCTGAAAGGAAACAAGCATGGTAAAAATGACAACACCATGCTGTGTAGCATCTACTCTCCTTGTAGCAAAACTCTTGCCCTCTCGTAAACGATGAACTTGATAAATAATTGGCGCTGTAAGGTGTACATAAACAATTAGATCAGTGTTTTAAAAAGGACTAATCAGTCGGAGTCAGACAAACTCCCCCACCCCACCCCCCAATTGACTAGTCGGACCAATTAGTCGGTGAGTCAGATGCCTCAAGTCCAAAGTCGGTTATTTTTTCAGGATTTTTTTTTCATTTTTTATGCATGACTCTTGTTGATTGTTAGAGCTGAGGGCATATGCCTGTCACATCTAAATATATAAGCATCACACACACAAAATCTGATTGAATTAAAAAGACTGATTTAGAAGACATTCCTATAGCTCAAATGGTAAAGCATAAACATTATATGCATTATGAGCTAAATACAAGAGTGCAAGGCAATGAAGAACAAAAATCTGATTTACTAATATGGACTATTTCAGAAGTCATCATTTAACAATGAGTTGATATTGCTGAAAATAACTAATGTGAGTCCTAATCCCTGATATCCAAAATAAAGCATCATAAAATAGATAAAATCGGACTCATCAATGTCAACAAATCAGAGTTTGCAACACTGGTGCAGAAATAATTATGAGAAAATGCAGGACGAAAACTTTGGAAGTTTACAACACCGGTGCAGAACAATTAGGTTGACTACAACACAATCAGCAAGGAGTCTGCCATTTACAGGAAACAGCAGGTGGGGGAAGATAACATCAAATATTAGGAGAATAAGCAGATGTCAATACATGCTATTTATACAAACCCAGAAAAGATGAGATTAAAACATCAAACGAAATGGTAAATAACACAAATTCATAAAAATGAATCATATGAAACACATTCCACCTTTATAATTACATCAGTACTTAATAAACTTTTAGTATCCGGCTAGTTATTTATTGATTCATGGGATTTATTCATAAATATATTACTTGGACTAGAATCCATCTGAAGCCATAAGTAACAGTAAGGTGGTTGTCATTGTTAATATGCATCCAATATATCTATGTGAATCAATTTTCCAATTCTTATACTGTAGTTGTACAGAGTTGATCTATTATCTGAGATTTGTTTCCACTGTAATGGAATTAGTCCATAAATTATGAAACAGGTAGAGAAAGAAGGATGAAAGAGATGTATTTAAAGAGGGGATCCATTTCAATGCTTGCACTCCTAACTCATAAGTTCAAAACTTTAGCTTTATGCTCAAGACTCCATAATGAGGACCTAGAATTTGTCACATCCCAGGCATGAATCCTGAATCATGCCATCTCACTCATTCCAGAGCATCTCCTAGGAGTGATGCATTAATGTAATGGCAAGTGACCAAGGGTTAGCCAGGGAATCCTCTGGAAGCGATGCATCACAACAAGGCATGATTGCAAAGATAGGTAGGCAAGGATTCCTACGTTTGGACAAATGCCAGAGGTAGTCAAAGGAATAGAATTTGTTCAACCACATGGAACATAACCTCAACTTGGCATATTATAAAATTAAAGTAAATGAAAGTCAAAGATAGAAGGTCAACATAGCATATTAACATGCATAAAAGAAATCACATGGAAGGGTCTAGGGCAAAGAAAAGAATAGCTATAAAATTATGGTATTATGCAAAAAGTAATTACAATAACAGTTTCACTATCGTATAGATAAATAATTAAAAGAAAAAGTTGTATAAGTCAAGAGAGGAGGGATAAATTTAACCAAACTCATGATATGTGAGGAGATTTAGAAGTACAACTATTGTTTATGTGTCATAAGTGGAGAAAACACAAATTTGAAAGAATATCTATATGATAATGTGAGATATTCATAACAGGGAGCATATTTTTCGCAAAGGATAGTCCCCAATCTAGTGGTGAGCAAAATTAAATTAACTTATAATAGTGGAGTCATTGAGTTGGATGACAGTCCTAATCTAATAAAGCTCCAACATTTTTCTTGGAGACCTAGATGGACACATAAGCAGAGATAGTGCAGGTTATGAAAGAATTCATGGAGCCTTCATTTTTTGTATGAGTGTGTGTGAAAGAAATGCAATGAAAAATACAATTCTTGATTTTGCTATTGCCTATGACCTTGCAATTGTGGTACTTGCTTTAAAAAGAGATATCGATACTTACTAAAATATAAAAGTTGCATGATAAAGTCAATGGACAAATCTTCATTAAAAAAAACTTGATTAATCATCATATGAAGACTATAAAAGTTATCCTTGGCGAAAGGCCGAAGACTAGGCCCTGATCGTGAGATTTTGATAATGGATAGTTGCCCACAGGTAGAAGATGGAGTCACCTAAGAGGTAAATGATGGAATTTAAAATGAAGAAATTTTGATGCACCTGAAAAGTCACTTTCAAAAATAAAAAAATATACATACCTGGAAGAGGAGTAAACATAAAGTAGGACAAAATGACAGATTGTGTGATGGAAGGAGTAGCTAAAGAACTTTTAGGAGAATCTAAAGGAGGGAGAAAATAATCGAAATAGATGCAGTGGTAGTAATTAACTCCGAAGAAAACTAAAAAAGGAGAAGAAGAGAGAGTAGAAATGTGGGGAGTGACTGCTCCAGGCCCTCTATCAATGTTTTATTAGATCATTCCCTTCAGAAAATTAACAAGACAAGAATGCTCATTAAAAGAAGAAAAGTACAAATCTAGACCTAAACAAATTTAGAGTTGAGTGAAGAAACAATCAACCAAGAAAAACAAACACATCAATTTCATGATACTCCCGTGGCATACCCACTTGAAAAGAGCAAGAGTATATGTTTACATCAAAGACGCATATGAAAGCAGAAAATATTGATGTCATAGCTGGGTGAAGATAAAAACATATTTTTATTTCATGATCAACCTGAAACTATGAAAATAATGGAGGCCCCATGACAATTCAGTACCGTCTTTTTCTAAGTTCCACAACATGTAAACCATACTTACAATTAGCATCCCCAGCAATAGCAAAATAAGCATGTAAGCTATGTGCTTGCTTTAGGCAATCGACAGTCTTAGAGGCTGCTGCAAGTGCCTGCATAAACCAATGTGAAGAATTGAAGCACCTCATTAGCCTGCAACTCATAGCACACATTATGCTTTCTCCTTCATCACCCACTTTAAAAACTAGAAGACAATATCAACATGTAGATCAGAAATAAGAAATAATTTCTTGTTAATTGCATATGTGAACCGTCTGACAACGTTTGACATACTTAAAAAGGAAGGCTTCTGGCTAACTATTTCACAAGCGGAGGAATTAGGTTTTGGAGGGGGTCCATTTGTTGGATAGTATGCATATATCTTAGCATATTATTTGTTCGGTGCAGTAAGTTTATCAGGTGATTGGGATTCATGTATTGGATCTTTTCCCACCAACCGGTCTCAGTGTTAATTTACATCAGAACAAGTTTAAACACCTTTGATATCCATCCAAAGTGATGTGGGACAAATAGAAGAAGAAGGAGGAGAACCGGAATCCACAGGGAGGAAGGGGAGGAAGCAGAGGAGGAGAAAGGGCTTCACACCTAGAGGAGAGGGGGAGGAAGGAGGGATGATAGCTGGAGTCCACCGGGGGCAAGGAGAGGAGGAAGGGAGGCTACATCTCTAGTATCTTCATTTTTCAATTCATCATTTCCCCCCTTCCAAAGAGGTTTACAATAGTATTTATATGAAGCAAACCTTAAAACCCCTTTTTAAAAATAAAGACCAAAATGTCCTTTTTGCCTAAAATATGCTAAAATCGTACCAAAAAATACTAAAAAAATGGAAAACACACTAATAGGCCTCTTTCGAGCCTTATTATTACAACCAAAGACTCAAATAACTAAGGTAAATACATCAATAATGTGGGAACTCTTCGCCAAGCCATAAAAATGCCGTTATCGCCGAATTTGCATTGTCCGTAGTCCCACTTCCGCATCATTCTCCCCCTCTTCAAAAAAATTCGTCCTCGATTTTTGAAGTGTCAAAGTAGGACGAAAACGAACACCAGATAATGAATATAGAATTCCGTGCAAGCAATCATATCAAAAATCTCGAGTCGTCGGCCAACATGCGCCTCACAAAAATCTCACAATACCACATCAACATGAGACGACTCCCAAAGTGTCACGACATCCGATAGAACAGCTGACGAAACCACCTCATGCACAGTGCCATCCATCAAATCTGAGTCAGCGGTGAGTACAGAATCATTCATCGAATCCAATCCAGAATCAACACATGAACTCCGATCTTGTACGTCTATTTGTACATCTATTCGCATCTCTTCTTCATACTCGTCGATCAATGTAGGATCAGCTTCATAAATCACATCCTCCATCGAGATGTCCTATGCTACTGGCTTCGGAGGCAACTGCGGGGTGCACGTGAAGCCACCATAAAAAACTACGCATGCTTCAGGCGGTGGCAGTAGAACACATGACGTCGTCTGAGATCTCAAATCAATATGCTGCTCGGCTAACCACTCAGCCCCAAGAGTGATGAAAAGCTCATCAGATGAATAGATCCCAACCCAAACGCCGTCTAAATAAACACACTGCTGAAGAGTATCGTAACGTCGACAATCAAAAGAGAATTCCACAAAAGCGACATCTGGATGGATGATAATCTCCCCTGCTCGAGATAGAAAATCCACAACACCATGAGAGACATAATTACCGGGATGATCAGGTTCGAGCAACATACGGACGAACAGACCATTCGGTATGCACACGCTTGCCTCGACAAAACACGACATCATATCCATGGACATATAGAGGCAGGCGACCATGTTGATTAGAACCCCGACTTGTGAGAATCCCAACGTGCGGAGGCAGCCGCATGGAGCACGGGGAGCGCAACGAAGGCTGCGCGAGCCCACGTGTCACCTGCGGGAGCAGGAAAACGTGGCCTCACACAGGGCCCATGAGGCATGGTTCAGCAAAGGACGTCGTGCGCACGAGGGTCAGCGGCGAAGCCGGAAGTCGAGGCGTGGTGGGCGTCGTGTAGTGGGGTTGGGATGTCCGTGAGGGGCCCGCTCACGCGGGATTTGACCTAGCAAGGGCAAGCACCGCTGGGGCTAGCCCGCGCTTGGGAGCGGGCAACGAGGTGAGAAGGCAAGCGCGGTTCGAGGCTGCAGTTTGGGGGGGTCGTGGCGAGCCGTCGCCACGCACAAGCAACAAGGCTTAGAAGGCAGGGCTTTCTACCCTAGGATCAAGCGACAAGGAGCGGCATCGGGGTCTCTTGCCCCGGACTCGGGCGACGAGGGCAAACCCGCCCTCGGGCATGGGCGACAAAGCAGCCCGCATGTGGGTGTGCGGCTGCGTGGCGTCGAAATAGCGGTTGGGCGTTGACGATAGCACGAGTGACAAGAGAACCCTACGTGGCCCTCGCACACACACAGCGAGATGGCGTGATCGAAGGGAAGAAAGACGAACATGGGCGGATCTCAGCTCCGTGGAAGAAGCCGACATCGGCTCTGATACCAAACTTGCTGCGGGACAAATAAAAGAAGAAGGAGGAGAACCAGAATCCACCATGAGGAAGGGGAGGAAGTAGAGGAGAAGGGGCTTCACACCTAGAGGAGAGGGAGAGGAAGGAGGGACGATCGCAGGAGTTCACTGGGGGCAAGGGGAGGAGGAAAGGAGGCTACATCTCTAGTATCTTCATTTCTACATTCATCATTTCCCCCCTTCCAAAGAGGTTTACAACAATATTTATATGAAGCACACCCTAAAACCCCTTCTTACAATAAAGACCAATATGTCCCTTTTGCCTACAATATGCTAAAATCGTACCCTAAAATGCTCAAAAATGGAAAACACACTAATGGGCCTCTTTCAGGTCTTATTCTTACAACCAAAGACTCAAATAACTAAAGTAAATACATCAATAGTGTGGGAACTCTTCGCCAAGCCATAAAAATGTCGTTATCGCCGAATTTGCGTTGTCTGTAGTCCCACTTTTACATCACAAAGATTCCTTTTATCTCTATGGTATTGTCGTGATATCGAGTGTAGGAAAAACCCTTATGCCATAAGGTGGGGGCACATTTATGATTTTTCCACAAGCAGGGATTTATTTGAAATTTTCCCTAACTTGGGGTTTATTCACCACTTCCGGCACACTTATAATACCCACGTGCAAACTTTTGATTTTTATGGATTTCCTTGCATTTTTTGGGTATTTATGCAATTGTGCAAAAGTGCAAGGTAAAACTGCAATTTCTGAATTTTTGCAGGGTTCACCCCTTTGAGACTTCAAAAATCCCAGAACTAGAAGTTCATGGGTTCTACATTGTTTTTTTTCTTTTATTCATAATACATCAATTTTTCTTCATGTGACAGCATCCTTGGAAGCCAACCCTAATGGGGCTTTTACACAAATTTCCCAGTCAGGGGTACTTCTATTCCCTGCGCACTGTGCAGGCTTCTTTGCTTCCCAGGTTCTCCCTGTGCTGGCCGACCTCCTAGAGCTCCGCTTTATGCTGCTCCAAAGTCTTCACTTGCACTGCTCCGAAGTTCTCTCTGTGCTGCTCCAAAGAAAGTCCCTACGTCTTTCAAGCCTCCGGGCCTTCCCCCTATGCTGGTCAACTTCCAAAAGCTCTGTTTTATACTGACCTCCCAAGAGCTCCCTTGTGCTGGCCGCCAGAAGAACTGAAGAAGTTCCCCAAGTCCAGCTCCAACATCCTCTCCCCACTGCTCAACAGCCTACCCTCTCCCTTGTATAGCTTGAGGAGAAACCAGTGGGGGTGCATCCCTCCAATGATAGGGTGGCGGAGGTAAGTCTTCTCGTCACTTTGCCTTCTTCCCTTTCTCTTATTTTATTTCTTTTTCCTTATCTTTATATGCAGAAGATAACCAGGGGGGCCATCTCCAGGTCGGGACCAACCCCCGGTTGGTTTGAAACGGAGGGCCCAGTGCACATAACTGGGGGTGGGTAGCCCAGTTTGTGCCACCTGGGGTGGGTACCCGGGTGTGGCGGTGCACACACAACCGGGGGTGGGTACTCCCGGCTAGTTTGACTGGGAGACCCCCCCCCCCCCCCTTCTCACATATCCCAATCCAAGGCCATAAAAGCCATTTTTTATGCCTTTTTCTGTCTCCTGTTAAAGTAGCGGTACATGGAGGGTCAGGAACTTTGTTTTTTGTGTCAATTCACTGGTGGGTATGTGGTTTTTTAACACCCACCAAGTTTTTGACAAAATTGTCCTTGTTAATGCACATGATTTTTGTGTAGACAATGCCATCTGCGGGGATCCTGGGGGGTTTCTACAATGATCCATGTGGCATGGCCACGGTTTTGTACCATTTTACACCGTCATTTAATGGATTTTATTTGCATAATTTCTTTAGTCCGAAAATGTTCAGAAAAAAATGTAACAAACATTTTGGGGTTAAACAGTAACATAACACTGTTATACCTCCCACTTTAGAAGAACTTCATAATTCATATATGACTTGAACTGTCAGTCAGTTCAGAGTTCAAGTGGTGACTGACTCCATTTTCCACCACACAGGGCCCATCTAGTATAGCATTCATTAACTTTAAGGTGGGCACCAGTTAAGAAGGATTAGTTTTGTTCTTTTACATAAAATGTTTCTAATCTGTATGGGTTACAGTATCTTCCAAGGGTGGGAATACCATTCTCCTTAAGAAATTTTGACCTGTTCTCACCAGATCGTTCTCTCTCTCACCCCTTACCCCTATGAAATTAAAAGGTCACCAAACTGAAAACATAGGCTTTTGCTAGAGGAGAACAAAGAGCCCAAACAGAGAAATTGACCACCCCAGCCAACCTTCTATTTTAATCCCTTAGTGACAAACTTGTGTAATAGCTCCAACAACAAGAGAGAAAGACAAGGGTGACCAGAACAAGATTTAAAAGAGGGGGGGGTGATGCGGACAGCGGAGAAGACAAGGGAATACGAGGAAGAAAAAGAAGGAAGAACAGGTTGGGCTTCCACTCTAGGGATTCCACCCCCCGAAAGAGAAGACTTGGAGGCTGCTGTCAAACGCTTTCTTCAAATCTTCATTAACCTCTCCAAAAGTGAATTACAACCTGTTGGACCCCAAAATTGGCCATTGGGACCATTAAAAAGAAAAAGGAGAGAACCCTCTCCAGTTAAGGAAAAGCCTTAACCGGGGAGAGACCCCCTCTCCGGTTATCCATCTCTCTTCCCCTCATGTAAACAGAGGGAAACCTCTATAAATACCCCATAGGGGGCCAAAAGAAAAGGAAGAAGGAGGAGGAGGAATCGGAGATTCTAAAAGTAGAAGATCCGGTTGAAAGAGTTCTTGCTCATGTTAGGCGTGAAGGTACTCGTCCCCGCGCCCCCGGCAAGCCAAGGTCGTCCCCCTCCGACTGTAAATCTCTTGTAAATCCCCCCCATGTCGAGCTAAACTCCATGGGGGGTTTTAAAATTTAAATATACATGTTTATATCTCCATGTTGAGCGAGACTCCATGGAGATGAAAATGTAAATGTGTTTGTGTGTTCATGTTTCAATATTTAAATATTTTCATGTTGAGTCAGTCTCCATGGATATAAAATATTAAAACATGTTTATGTGTTCCTACGTTAAATATTTTTCCATGTCAAGTAAGTCTCCATGGATATAAAATATTTAAACATCACTATGTTTTTCCCATGTTCAAATGTTTTCATGTCGAGTTAGTCTCCATGGGTATAAACATTTAAACATGTTCATGTTATTTCCCTCATGTCAAGCAAGACTTCACGAGGGTAAAATAAGTTTGTGTTCATATATGCATGCCTCCATAAGGAGACTCTGTCCAAAGGCATACTCATCATCATCATCATCAGAGCCTTATCCCATTATTTGGGGTCAGCTACATGAATTCTTTTCCGCCAAAAATTTCTATCAAGTGCTATAGTCGTGTTTTAACTCAAGAAGTTCAAGTCTTTCCTAATAACATTGCATCATCTCATTTTAGGTCTTCCCCTAGCTCTTTTACTGGTATCCACTGAGATTTTGTTACATCTTTTAACCGGCACCGAGTTAGGGCGACAGTGCACGTGTCCAAACCATCTAAGTCTATTTTCTCTCATTTTTCTATCAATTGGAGCTATCCCCAAATCCTCACGGAAGCGTTCATTCATAATCTTATCTTTCTTAATCTTACCACACATCCATCTCAGCATCTTCATCTCCGCCACACACATTTTGTTAATGTATTCCTTTCGCACTGCCCAACACTCAGTACCATATAATAAAGCGGGTCTCACTGTCGTTCCATAAAACTTTCCTTTAAGTTTCAAAGGTATGCGACGATCGCAGAGGACTCCTGATGCACTTCTTCATTTTTGCCAACCTGTCTTAATCTTGTGTGCCACATCATCATAAATCTCCCCATTCTCTTGGATGATAGACCCAAAGTATCGAAAGCTACTACTTTTATAAATGTCTTGTCCATCAATTTGAACTATATATTCCTGTAACACCCTCTTATTATTATAATTACAATGCATAAACTCTGACTTACTCCTACTGATTTTAAAACCTTTAGATTCTAAGACAAGTCTCCAACTTTCTAGCTTAGCATTTAAACATCAATTATCATCATTAAGATAATATCATCCGCAAATAACATACACCAAGAGATATTATTATGCAATTGCTTAGTTACCTCGTCTATAACTAGGGCAAAGAGATACGGGCTTAGAGCAGAACCTTGATGCAAACCTACTGTGACCGAAAATTCACAAGTCACTCCAACAATAGTTCTCACACTAATAGTGGCACCTCATACATATCCTGAATCAAGTCAACATATCCTTGAGAAACTCCGTTCACAAAATATATGTTGTATGTGCGTACTTTCATGGGGAGACTCTGTCCATACGGAGACTCTGCCCAAAGTAAGTACGACCATATGTTCATCATATATGTTCGTATGAGTGTTTCTACGCAGAAACTCTACCCATGCGGAAGCTCTGCTCAAAACACCACTCGTTTAAATATTAAATAAATTCTCGAGTTTATGCTAAAAAATGCATGTTAAACTCACAAATGGAGTCCATACTTTTTTTTTTTAAAAGTCTATTTCGTCCGATAAAACAAATCACCGGTCTTGTTTTCTATAAAAATGTAAACCTCAACTTACTATCAAGGGTGTTCGGGTTTAATCTGATGTAAATCAACATTAAGAATTTAATCGATGTAAATTAACATCGATTCTGGTCGATGGAGAGAGGGTCCAGCAACACGTACCCTAATCGTCTGATAAAATAAAAAACGCGGAAAAACAAATGTGTTGAAAATAACAATAGGCGCACTCGTCCAATAAATGGACATAAAATATGTGACGGACCGGGGTATTTATGCCCATTAAGGCTCCATATCCAGATCCGCCTCCCGCGAACGGACCGAAGTCTCGCAAGGGATATCTCACACACGTGTCCAGTAAGAGTATAAAAGACAAACCACAAGAATATAAGACACAAGAAAGTACATGTGCTCATATCTGTTCACAATTTTACAACTGTCCCATCACATTAATACATGTCCAATTAAAAAGAGTACAACTACCTGGGGCATACCCCGAGGGAGCACAAGCTCACACAACACTAACTACTAAACAACTGCTGGTGGTACAAGTCTGACACAACACCGCTGCAAGCCAAACACACGGCAAGCCCTGAAAAGAACTGTAGGGGAGTGAGCCTCAACAAGTCACTGGCTCAGTAGGGGCTACCCAAAACAACATTGTAACCACAAACACCTCAACCCCAATGGGTCTCACTGGCAACATCAATAGCCAAACCATTTCATGCTCACATCATAACAATAAATAACAATTAAACATACTCATGATAATAAACATAAAGTCCTCCAAAGAAAAGTAGGACTACAGGACTAATATAATATCATTAGTCAGCCCAACAACTAAAGTGCCTAAACCACAGTCTCATTGGCACACAGCTACAACAACTGGTTGCCTAAGCTATAAGCCACACAGGCAAGTCACTGCCTAAGCTGCAAGCTTCACAGGCAAACCTCAAAACACTTAAGTAACAGGACTGCTAACAAAGAGCTGGTCCTTTATACTCCAAATCACACTACGTCGAAAAACTACACACAAGGTAACAGAACTGGCTACCACGAAGCCAATCCATAACACACTAAAACTATAATTGGAATCATACCCAAGAAGAGTAAAACTCAACAAGTGGAAGGTCTTACACAGCCTCCACGGAGCATAGCTTTACTAAACCACAATATGCCTAAGTCACAAGCCTCATCGGCAAATTACCCACAAAGGTAACATAAATAATAATCACAAACTAATTCACAATAACCTTATAAACAAAGATCTACTTAAAGCAATTAGAATACAACAAGTGGCAGGTCAAACCACAAGACCTCCATAATACACAAGTATCCGGAAAGGTTAGTACACAATGTACCACCATAAAACTACAAGGTAATCCACGAAGAATATAGGTACCTGCTACTCTGAGGTACCACAACACAAACACCCGAACTAGGGTACAAGAAGGTGGTAAACACCACACTAAACCACAATTATATTATACCTTTATTTAGGTATAATATTACAAGTAAAACCTCAACCGGCAAGTCATACAAACCACAACTCAGTCATAACTGTGCCAACACCAGGCACACCTCGAAAAGGTCAAATCTCGACCACGAGTCACAAACTCACGAACCACGACAAGTAGCAAAGCACGAGTCGGAAGGAAACGACGTCACCACAACCACAACTGGAGTTAACAAAGCACGAGTCAGAAAGAACGACGCCACCACACGGGAACGGACTACTGGCTGATCAGGCCAATATCCAACCCGGACAACACAACACAAGAACAACCTCTCAGCCTCGCAGTCACGGACGAAAGGTCCAACTGCCGCTCCACGAGAACAAGTCAAACAACTGTGGAGACCAACCAACACCACACCTGCAGACACACAGCTACAGGCCCATGCCTGGCACCTCTAGAGTCTCTGGCCGGAGCACTCTAAAGTGAGGCACTGGAAAACAGGACTAGCTGGGGACCAGTGACGTCTACTGGTGTCCGTACCCCCAACTACGAGCGCGCTACAAGCGACTACACACCCACACACAAGCCGCCCTACTGTCGTCTTTCCCTCAGCCGGACGTACAACTCAAGCACAGGAGTGAGGGTGTCCAGGAAGACGACACAGACCTCAACAGTACAACACAAGTACCGGGACAAAACCCCGAGCACAGCAAACACACGTGCCTGGCTCACAAAGAACCTGGGGTACCCGACTAGAGAGGCATTCCGGAATAGGCGCCGGACCACCACACTCGGCTAGCACAAACCACGATACTTACACATATAGCCTTTACTTATAATTCACAATATACATATGTTAGGATTAGCTTAACATTGGTCACCATGTGACCCCAAAGCTATCCCACACCAACACATACCTGAACCACAAACTTGCCTATCATTGGTCATCTCATGACCTCCGTGGCAATAAACACCACTTAATACATAAATCAATATAATATTATTCGAAAGACAACAACAAACCAGGGCTAGGTCAATGTGGACCTTCACTGCCCAAACACCACAAAGTCATGGCTAGGCTCACACAGGAACCTCACTGCCCAGTTACTACGACAAATCATAAGTACTACATTACGACAAAGTGTATAATATACACACACTCAAACCACATAAACAACACGTGTATATTACACCCTGGATGGTGTACCACACGTCTTCCACGTAAACCACATGTCCAACACATGGACAACAAACACACATAATTAAACCACTACGTACATCATATCTTATTCACATAAAACATGCCCATTACATGAGCAATATGCTCCAAGAGCATAACAAGTGCACTGGCTCACACTGGTCATCGCCATGCACACACAATCACACAATATTCATAACCAGAAAAGCTACGTAAACGACATTGCATGGATACATGCACAGGTTGGCGGCAACATCGACTGCCGCTTGAAGGAAGTAAACGGCAAGCGATCTAGCCGTTTATATCCCGGCTGATGAGCTTGGCGACAAGAGATCTTGACGCCAAGTTCTCCGGCCTAGAACCCTGCAGAAACCCTAATCGATCCCACATGCATTCCTGATCCGAAATCATTAAGAAAATAGGAGGAAACAGTTCCTCTAACTCCCATGCATTATAATTAAACTAAAACAGCATGCTTACTACATAAAATCATCAAACCACCCATTAACCCCACATGGTGCAACTTAATCCGAAAATACAATAAAAATGCTGGTTCAAGTGATTTAAACGTGTTTTAATGTTTCTAACAAGCTAACAGGGTTCGACCCCTACCTCAGAAACGCAATTAAACTCCCGAAGAACCTCGAATCACGCCGAAATCCGAGAAACGTCCCACGAACACCGCGCTCCAATCCGCCATTCCCCGCCCGATCTGCCGCTACCACGCGCACCACGGCCTTCCCACGAGCTCCCGCCGACCGTCAGAACTCGCGAAGAAGCTCAAGGGCAAAGGTGGGGGAGGAGGGAGGGAGAAGGAGGAGGAGAAAGAACAGAGCTCGGGTCTGCTATAAAAACACAGGCTGTCAGGTTAACGTCAACCCTTGGGCCGTTTAACCAGACCGCCACAACTAGACGTCCACAAAGCTTGACGCCAAGTTCAACAGTCAACGTCCTCATCGATGGACGCCAACACACTGCTGGTGTCCAGCAAGCTGAACACCAACACGGACCCAAACCAAACCCGGTAAGGATCTAATAAGGAACACACAACACTAATGGGCCTCACATTGGCCACCAAACCCACTAAACCTGGATCCACGGGGATCCGGAAAACGCGCGACGTTACATTATTATCACCTAAAAACAAATGTCGTCCTCGACATATAAAACAAATCACAATAAACCAAATTATCACCTAAAAACAATTAAAGCCGAACACAGAACAAGTAGGATACTCTTTCTCTGCTTCAGCCTTTCAATTCATTTCACAATTACTCTGTTCTGTCGATTCCATTGCTTTTCTTTAGCTTTCAACCGTAGGCGATCCTACCTTGCCAATGGTGCTTTATCTCCTTGGACTGAACCTGCTTCCACAATTTCTGGGCTGTGTTTGCAACATTTCTTTCGAAACCACTTTACCTTTCTCAAATATCTTACACTGTAATATTCTTTCATACCACCATTTTCTTTTTCCATTTATCACTGCTTGCTGTTATCCTGCCTCATTTGCATTCACATTTACAACTGACACTTCTTCAAAGAAAACCAATCACCATCTTTGAATTTCCTGCTCTTTCATATTATTCTGCTCACACTGCTTAAAGTCAATCTCTGATTAAAAACCATAATAAACTCTGTTCCTTTATTCCACTACGCAAAACTTTACACTTTCTCTTTATCCCAGTAAACTTGAACAATCTCTGAATATTAAATCTTTCTTTGCTTCCACTTCCGCTGCGCTACTCTGATCACACTGAACACTTTTGCAAAATATTCCACAATTTCTGCTCATATTATTACTTTCAATTACTTTCTTTTGGCTTCAACTGCTTTTCAAATCATTTCATTCAATTAATTCATGCTGAAGAAATTACTGCAATTTCTGATCTGCCAAACCGCTATTGACATATTGTGCTTTTCATATATCTTTCCTGCTTTACTGACATTCTCTGGCTAATTCTCATAATTCTGTTGCATAAAATTTTCAAATATTCTTAATCAATCTGCTCCAGCATTAAACCCTGAAATTTCTTAATAACAATTCCTTTCTGCTCAATTAAATCATTTCTTGTCATTTCTTTGCACCAATATGCAAACTTTAACTGACATTTCCTGACTTATCTGGCTTTATTAACTTCACCATTTGCTAAATTCTTCCTTTCTTTAATCCATATCCTTTCTGCAAAATACCTTTCTTATTTCATTAAATATTCTTTCTGAAAAACTTTTCATAATCTGCCATTCATCAACTAAATATTCCTCTTGTGCAATTTTCACAAATTCTTATTGCACACTAATCCTTCTTTTCTCTCTTTCTTTACTCAACTGATCATTTTATACATATTTATACAAATCCTCATATCACACTTTCTATTACCATCATTATTCATAACACTTTTCTCAAATTCCCCACCTCAGGTACACTTAATCATCACTATTCTTTTATGTACCAGTACCTCTTTTAAAGCTGATATGCTTTACTTAATCATATCAAACTCTTCATAACACTAATCACATTCTCATCCACACTGTTTCTTAATATCATCTGACTCAGATCTCTAATGCCACAATACATTTGCTGAGGTTCTCAACTGCAACTTATCACACACACACTGACCTGTTCCTTATCATCTTGTTACCATACACCTGTCTCTGCCAACTTTCTATCTCATTATAACTTACTTA
Organism: Colocasia esculenta; assembly: GCA_014218235.1. Classification (NCBI taxonomy): domain Eukaryota; kingdom Viridiplantae; phylum Streptophyta; class Magnoliopsida; order Alismatales; family Araceae; genus Colocasia; species Colocasia esculenta. Next base: position 3,063,377 of record CM024758.1, read on the forward strand.
CTGAATTCCATATCCAAACTTGCTAATCTCCTCAATTCCTTTAACTGCAAATTTTTAATAACCAAACTGATCTATCACAGAAATACTCTATACTTATTTCTGCTAACTCTGCACTTTATTAACATATAACAGGTATATCCTTCTCAGTAGTGCCCCTTCTCCTCTAATCTCTGCAACTGAAAACTTTTAAATACTATATTTAACTGCTTTAACTGCACTAGTGCCAGGATGCTACCACACAACTTATGCCACTATCCACGTTGTGGCACAACAACTGCTCACAACTACAATTTAACAAACAAAACACACGGTTTACGTGCCAAAAGCTCACGTAAAAACTACTTTATATCACACAAAACCTCAGACTTACTACCAGCAGTGGACATTAATCCATGTATTGGGACATTGTACTTTCAATGTCTTTTCATATTCTAACTGGACATTGCTCTGATACCAACTGGGGACCGGGGTATTTATGCCCATTAAGGCTCCATATCCAGATCCGCCTCCCGCGAACGGACCGAAGTCTCGCAGGGATATCTCACACACGTGTCCAGTAAGAGTATAAAAGACAAACCACAAGAATATAAGACACAAGAAAGTACATGTGCTCATATCTGTTCACAATTTTGTACAACTGTCCCATCACATTAATACATGTCCAATTAAAAAGAGTACAACTACCTGGGGCATACCCCGAGGGAGCACAAGCTCACACAACACTAACTACTAAACAACTGCTGGTGGTACAAGTCTGACACAACACCGCTGCAAGCCAAACACACGGCAAGCCCTGAAAAGAACTGTAGGGGAGTGAGCCTCAACAAGTCACTGGCTCAGTAGGGGCTACCCAAAACAACATTGTAACCACAAACACCTCAACCCCAATGGGTCTCACTGGCAACATCAATAGCCAAACCATTTCATGCTCACATCATAACAATAAATAACAATTAAACATACTCATGATAATAAACATAAAGTCCTCCAAAGAAAAGTAGGACTACAGGACTAATATAATATCATTAGTCAGCCCAACAACTAAAGTGCCTAAACCACAGTCTCATTGGCACACAGCTACAACAACTGGTTGCCTAAGCTATAAGCCACACAGGCAAGTCACTGCCTAAGCTGCAAGCTTCACAGGCAAACCTCAAAACACTTAAGTAACAGGACTGCTAACAAAGAGCTGGTCCTTTATACTCCAAATCACACTACGTCGAAAAACTACACACAAGGTAACAGAACTGGCTACCACGAAGCCAATCCATAACACACTAAAACTATAATTGGAATCATACCCAAGAAGAGTAAAACTCAACAAGTGGAAGGTCTTACACAGCCTCCACGGAGCATAGCTTACTAAACCACAATATGCCTAAGTCACAAGCCTCATCGGCAAATTACCCACAAAGGTAACATAAATAATAATCACAAACTAATTCACATAACCTTATAAACAAAGATCTACTTAAAGCAATTAGAATACAACAAGTGGCAGGTCAAACCACAAGACCTCCATAATACACAAGTATCCGGAAAGGTTAGTACACAATGTACCACCATAAAACTACAAGGTAATCCACGAAGAATATAGGTACCTGCTACTCTGAGGTACCACAACACAAACACCCGAACTAGGGTACAAGAAGGTGGTAAACACCACACTAAACCACAATTATATTATACCTTTATTTAGGTATAATATTACAAGTAAAACCTCAACCGGCAAGTCATACAAACCACAACTCAGTCATAACTGTGCCAACACCAGGCACACCTCGAAAAGGTCAAATCTCGACCACGAGTCACAAACTCACGAACCACGACAAGTAGCAAAGCACGAGTCGGAAGGAAACGACGTCACCACAACCACAACTGGAGTTAACAAAGCACGAGTCAGAAAGAACGACGCCACCACACGGGAACGGACTACTGGCTGATCAGGCCAATATCCAACCCGGACAACACAACACAAGAACAACCTCTCAGCCTCGCAGTCACGGACGAAAGGTCCAACTGCCGCTCCACAAGAAAGAAGTCAAACAACTGTGGAGACCAACCAACACCACACCTGCAGACACACAGCTACAGGCCCATGCCTGGCACCTCTAGAGTCTCTGGCCGGAGCACTCTAAAGTGAGGCACTGGAAAACAGGACTAGCTGGGGACCAGTGAGTCTACTGGTGTCCGTACCCCCAACTACGAGCGCGCTACAAGCGACTACACACCCACACACAAGCCGCTGCCCTACTGTCGTCTTTCCCTCAGCCGGACGTACAACTCAAGCACAGGAGTGAGGGTGTCCAGGAAGACGACACAGACCTCAACAGTACAACACAAGTACCGGGACAAAACCCCGAGCACAGCAAACACACGTGCCTGGCTCACAAAGAACCTGGGGTACCCGACTAGAGAGGCATTCCGGAATAGGCGCCGGACCACCACACTCGGCTAGCACAAACCACGATACTTACACATATAGCCTTTACTTATAATTCACAATATATATGTTAGGATTAGCTTAACATTGGTCACCATGTGACCCCAAAGCTATCCCACACCAACACATACCTGAACCACAAACTTGCCTATCATTGGTCATCTCATGACCTCCGTGGCAATAAAAACACCAATACATAAATCAATATATATTATTCGAAAGACAACAACAAACCAGGGCTAGGTCAATGTGGACCTTCACTGCCCAAACACCACAAAGTCATGGCTAGGCTCACACAGGAACCTCACTGCCCAGTTACTACGACAAATCATAAGTACTACATTACGACAAAGTGTATAATATACACACACTCAAACCACAAACAACACGTGTATATTACACCCTGGATGGTGTACCACACGTCTTCCACGTAAACCACATGTCCAACACATGGACAACAAACACACATAATTAAACCACTACGTACATCATATCTTATTCACATAAAACATGCCCATTACATGAGCAATATGCTCCAAGAGCATAACAAGTGCACTGGCTCACACTGGTCATCGCCATGCACACACAATCACACAATATTCATAACCAGAAAAGCTACGTAAACGACATTGCATGGATACATGCACAGGTTGGCGGCAACATCGACTGCCGCTTGAAGGAAGTAAACGGCAAGCGATCTAGCCGTTTATATCCGGCTGATGAGCTTGGCGACAAGAGATCTTGACGCCAAGTTCTCCGGCCTAGAACCTGCAGAAACCCTAATCGATCCACATGCATTCCTGATCCCGAAATCATTAAGAAAATAGGAGGAAACAGTTCCTCTAACTCCCATGCATTATAATTAAACTAAAACAGCATGCTTTACTACATAAAATCATCAAACCACCCATTAACCCCACATGGTGCAACTTAATCCGAAAATACAATAAAAATGCTGGTTCAAGTGATTTAAACGTGTTTTAATGTTTCTAACAAGCTAACAGGGTTCGACCCCTACCTCAGAAACGCAATTAAACTCCCGAAGAACCTCGAATCACGCCGAAATCCGAGAAACGTCCCACGAACACCGCGCTCCAATCCGCCATTCCCCGCCCGATCTGCCGCTACCACGCGCACCACGGCCTTCCCACGAGCTCCCGCCGACCGTCAGAACTCGCGAAGAAGCTCAAGGGCAAAGGTGGGGGAAGAGGAAGGGAGAAGGAGGAGAAAGAACAGAGCTCGGGTCTGCTATAAAAACACAGGCATGTCAGGTTAACGTCAACCCTTGGGCCGTTTAACCAGACCGCCACAACTAGACGTCCACAAAGCTTGACGCCAAGTTCAACAGTCAACGTCCTCATCGATGGACGCCAACACACTGCTGGTGTCCAGCAAGCTGAACACCAACACGGACCCAAACCAAACCCGTAAGGATCTAATAAGGAACACACAACACTAATGGGCCTCACATTGGCCACCAAACCCACTAAACCTGGATCCACGGGGATCCGGAAAACGCGCGACGTTACAAAATATTTCCGCATCGCGCGGAATTTCAAATTCTTGCGCATCGACACAGATTGGAGCCCGAATAATATAAAATAAAAATCAGATCAAATGAAAATTGTCATATTTATTTTCCGCGGTCCAACACAACTTAATTTATAGAGATACCCTAATGACCCTCTTTTTAACCTTTTATTGGACTAAACTACCCTTATACCTAAAAATGGGCAAAATTCACCCCAAAAATACCCAGAAAATAGAAAACACAAAAATGCGCCCCATTTGGGCCTTATTCATACAACCAAATGCTCAAACAACTAAAATAAACACTTGAAAGTTAAGGACGCCCATCGCCAAGCCATATGGATGTCGTCGTCGCTGCACGTCGCCTTCGTCTTCGATAGACTTGGACCCGGTTGGCCCGGTCCCAGGCTAGGATGTCCCCACCAGGGGGGGTGGAAGGAGAAGTCTTAATAAACAAGAATTACAATTTTCCCGTTTTCTTGCACAAATGTATGAAACTTTTAAGATGTTATAGTCTGCATAGAGAATCAGCCATATTTCACTAAAGATCTATGTGATGTAGTAAAGTGATGCATGTGAGATGATAATCAGGAATCAGAATAGCCATAATGATTTTAAACAAGGGTAGATAAAAGGATGTGAAATTTACCACTTCTCCCTATAGGGAAATTGGATTAGCAAATGTTGTGTGTAATGATTAAACAGCAATGATAAAAGGATGGTGCTGTATGTGGTTGAGAACTTGACGGCCTGAATTGCATGTCAATGAGATGAATCTCAGAGCTTGTGATAAGGGCAAAACCATCAATGAACATTCGACTTATGTATTCAGCTGCATAATGAGCAATTCCTAAAAGATCAATTTCATCTTTATAATCCCAGATGCACGTCAGTCCTGCTTTCTTTTGATGATTATCACCTTCAGGCACACATCAGTGGAAAAGAATCCAAGCCCTCTTCCCCACCCCCAATTGTAGATTAGTATCATGAGCTACAAATCATTAGCAGAAGATTTTATGCATGACCCTAAGATAAAAATGTTACTGAATGCAATTCCCAAAAGAACATAGTAGTCTAAAGCATAAGCAGTAGGCCTATTCAGATATTCACGACCGAGAGAAGAGATACTGGATCCTCTTTCGGATAGGCCCCGAAAGGAGAAGGCAGGCTGGAATGCCAAAAGAGGTCTATCTATTCTCTAAATCACCCGACCTGATTTATCTATATTACATAAAGACACACACCTAAGTCACTTAAAGTAAAATTAAAGCTTCATATAAAGTAGTCATTTGCCATCATATATTGTGCATGAATCTGCATACAGTATGTTGCATAGTACAATTTCAAAAGAATATGATAGTGAAAACCAGTGACAGCAATGGCCCATCAATACTTATATTGTATAATGACAAGGAAGTTCATGAATTGTATAAGACAAAAGTTAAAGCTCAAAAGTGAAGGTAGATATAAAAACAAAAGTTGAAAATCAGAGCATGCCTGCCCAATGAACTGCCCTCCAAAGACTTGTGCAAATATTGGTGCACCTGGCAGTGTAAATCCACGAAAAATGTCCACCTTTATTTTTAACAGAGAAAATTGGCATAAGCAAAAGGAAAACTAATGTGTAAGCATAGCATAAACTATCATGATCTATTGTGAGAGTGGATGATGATAAATATCTTCCTCAATGTAACACTTGTTTAATCTAAAGCAAAATACTGAGGTAGATGAAATCTAAATAACAAAGATTTACCAAACAAGAAAGATAGATAGCATTTAGTACGATGTTATTGTACCAACTGACTTGTACCAAATGGCTTGACAACTGCATACAACAAACAATTGATAATGTACCCAAATATCAAAAGGAACAGGATATAGATACACTCAGAAGTTGGAGTACCCACCGAGTGATGGTGGAAATTTCTCTCCTTCCTCACTTAGTTCGTAGGAGAGATCCAACCACCAAGAGAGGGTACAGTGACCCACCCACCAAGTGTGGGAGGCTCTCCATCCATGTCAAGTGGAGTTATCCACCCTGGTGGGAGCGACAGACTCCCCAGCCTCTCTCCCTCTCCCCCCATATTCTACTTTTTCCTTTCTGTTTTGTATTTTATTTCAAAAAGATGACAATCCAGAAGGCTCAACGATCATTGCTTATGAGGTTTTTAGGTGTTATTTGCATCTCCACACGTTATTATACTACTTTTGCTTGTCCTTCCATAGTTTTGTTGGTATGATAGGGCAAGATAATCATTTTCATCTTCTTTCATTTCTTTTCTTCTGTTTTCTTTTGTCCTTTCTGTAGATTTTCCAACCTACATTGTACTTTGACTTTTTATATTCACAACATTGTACTCTGACTTTTTATATTAACAATTTCATGTTTATACATTTTTCTCTTTCTTTTCACTTTTTTGGCTTTCACAAACATCATTCAATTTATTGCTTTCTTGGACCCAATTCTAGTCAACCATCATTAGCTAGGATTTTCATCACCCTTACCTCACAAGGCCCCCCCTGCATAAAAGTTTATGGTTTACATTTTGACAGAGCAATCGGTATTTGCATTGGGCTGATAGCTGGTTGGCTTCTTGAAGTTTTGGCATTCATTATTCCAGGCCCAAGGTCAATTCATCATTATCAGATCACACATTATTGAGATAGTGGTGATTCAAACTTCAAAGATCATGCTATACTGTGAATGAACTAAACAGAATGATTTAGCCAGACGTGGAAACCAAATGACTACCAGCTACACTAGGTGCACTCAATGTTAAAGGGGGAAAAAAATCTATTACTCTGGACCTATAGATACGTCAATGACATGAGACACAAGCCCTATAGTAAGGATGCAAAAGCCAAAGAAAAGATGCTTACTTCAATTGGCTCAAGATGCAGTATATTTTCAACCATTGAAAATGTCTCAGGCAATTCATCTGCACTCCAGATGGATTTGGGATGCAACAAGTTGAAGTTTTCATGATGCAGTACCAAGCATGTAAGCTGTCAAAGAAATTAACAAGCAGTTATAATTTCTAAGTAACACTTTTAATGAGTCACACTAACTTAGAAATCTTCCTGAGCTTAAGTTAACACATAAGATTGAAAGTTTTATCTAATGAGAATTATATGATATTTCACTGCCATTCCTGATCTCTCCTCTGTCTCTCCAAAATCTTTTGAGAGGCCTCTTCTCTTCGGCCTTCTGGGATTATGCCCAGATATGAGACGGCATTCCTTGGCCACAGCAGAATAGGTTGACATAAAAGCACCATAAAACCATTAATCCTAAGAAAAAAATGTAAATAAAATGAGGTGAATAGTTCAATTTGCCACATGGATCAGTGAATAGGTAGACTATCGTATTTCCATAGTATACAGGTCTGCAGTAGAGCTCCTATCCTTCCTACTGCTCATCATGCTGGCAAACTCGGTTACCAAGTCAGTTATACAAGAGAAATTTTGCATGGCAATTGGCAACAAACAACTGTTTGAGGAGTCGGCATTTCCCCTTTATGGTTGCATGATGGTACATTCTCGTTAAAGTATATGCTCCAATATGCAGTTAATTAGGCTCCTCATGTTTGCTACACATCTGCGGCTAGACTAAAGGCCAAATATGTTGAGATTGCAGCAGTAGGTACTATTCACAGGTGTAGCAACAGGGCTCTGCTGTTGGGTAGAGACATCACTTCTTCTGATAACTTATCTAAGTTGTCCTTACCTCCTCTTCTTGTCCAGCACTGTATTATAGTTTCATGTAATTTTTCTCTTTATCAATCAGCATAAGAGTTAACCCTTTTAGAGATCCACCTTTGTGAGCGTGTCAGGTGGCACAGGCGCACATGTTGACTTATGTGAGAAAGAGCCCTCTAATGGACATACAGCTGCAACTTTAGGGTACAAATATTTGTTCACATATGGCCAATATTCAACACCCTTGAAGTGGAGAGTAGCACGACCAACTCCACTTATTCCCAAAACCTTGGCTCCTCCATGTAAACATGAGCATGGATTATCATAAAATACCTCTTGTACGACATGTATCCTTTACATATTGAGGAGGGAAAATGTGGTTGCAGCCCACCATGGCCTAATCCCTGATAACAGGCCCATCAAAGCAGGAGAACATGGATAGAGTTCACCAGAGCCCAATTCCTCACACCAAATCTGTTGAGGAGGGAGAATGTGGCCAGAGCCCACTAGAGTCTAGAGTCTAACTCCTCAGAGTCTCAGTCTCAGACACACAAGGCCCCCGTTCGCTCGGCCCCGAATGAATGGACCGTTTCTCAACAGGCCCACTGACCCACTGAACAGTCTCCCAGCTGCTGAAAGTGAGTCCTCAGGGTCGCACATCCTGGAGATAGTCATGGTGGTGCCAAAGTCTGTCCCCAAGACCCCAAAGCATGGTGACGGCGGCGAAGCATGTCCCTGTGACCTCAGAGAATGGCTACAGCAGCAAGACACATCCCTACAACTCTAGGACATGGTGGCATTAGCAAAGATGCCAAGGCATGCCCCGCACCTGGCAGGTGCAGTCAGAAGTCGTGTAGGCCCATATCCATAACCAGTCCACCCACATAGGAGCCTCCAACTGCCCCAAACCCATGTAACAAAGGGAAGGGAGAAGATGGTGGAGGTTAACAAGAACCTCGAACAATGTTTATAAGAGGATTGATGGAGACCACACAAGGTACGTTCACTGGATATGCTTTCTGGGATGTCTACACCCGCACACTCCGAGCACTCGACTCCCTACTTCCCTCGTTCTCCAGCCTCTTACTGACTTAAACATCGGAGCGTTTTCCCATGGAACAACACCAAGTCCCCCCCCCCCCACCCCTGTTTGTTCCCTTTTGTAGGCCCTTCGCGATGTTTACCCTATTATAAATCTCAAAAGTGCATAGATCAAACAGTAGAGCCGACTCAACTGTTTTCCGGCCTCTTGCATACACATATCCTTTTAGGTACTAATTATAGAATAGCAGATCTGTGATCATGCCTCAGTTAGATGCACATCTCTATCATTATAGCTGCCTCAGACAAAACATGTACATGAATGCAAATGATATATGTGCTTGTTGAAAGAGAGAGAGTGAGAGATGTGAAATGATTTTACACCATATCCAAAATAGTTGTATGTTCTTGCCAAGCAAAAGGAATGCAAGCAAATACACTTGATCCAAAAGATTTGTCGCTATATTCACCTTGGATAAGGCAACAACATTGACTTCAAGAAATGAATCACCAGCACCTAAAGATCATGAGGATAATGAACATTGAAACATGCATGTCAGCATATACCCTTCTAAAATAGAAACTGAATGATTTAAATAAGGTTTTATTCTCACTACTAGCAATACCAAGTGTCAAGTCTAAATAGAACTGATAAAAAATAAAAGAGTTTGGCTCATAAATGTCAGCATATCCACATGTGATTATTTGAACTACAAGGGCACCATGGCCCTCTCTGCACTGCCCCCTTCCATCCATGTATTTAGGTAAAGAACCTCCTAGAATGAACCATAAGAAACTCAAGAACTAAAAAGTTACCTACAAACATGAAAATTGTCAGAGGTAAGGAGTAATATAAAATATCCCAGTGCAATAAGATTTTGTAAGAAATTCTCTGGATAGCATTACTGTGATTTTTCAGCATTGCTAAACAGATCCTAGATTTCTGTTTATCCTATTAAGTATTATGGTGCTGCATTGTTGAACCCCGTAGATATTTTCTTCCATAAAACACATAGATTTCAACAAAGAACACATGCACAGTCACGGGCGCTGCAGTATTTAAAAGAATTAAAGAGGGGAAAAACACCTTGAGAAGTTGTGCCGCCCCTGTCAAGCCAGTCCAAAAGTTCCTCTTTCAGCTTACCAAAATTCCTTTGGGTACACCAATTGCCCCCCTCTCCCACTGGTTAATGGGTCAAAGCCATGGAAAAAAGTATCAGATCAGCCTAGGCCGATCCTGATCATGGAATGCAGAATTGGCGGGGATCAGCGAAATCGGACGGATTGGGATCGGGATCAGCCATGGCTGATCCGGCCGATTAAGGCCGGATCAGGATCGGGATCGGCAGGGTCTGTTCCTGACCCCAATCCAGAATTCCATGATCCTGATCAGTGATCACGATCCAGTTCGAATAGGCCGACCCACCAGAAAATTCAGGAAAAAAAATAAGGAAAATCAGGAAAAATATGTCTTCAATATTTACATATATGTTTATGATATATGTAATCATACATATATATTTATGATATGTGAAAAAACCTATTATTATATGTACATTAATATATGATTGTATGTACATTAACACATATATATGTGTGAAGTGTTCATTAATATGAGATATATACTATAAAGATATAATATTAATTATGGTTGTACATTTAAGAGATATGTATGTGATTACATACATATTATATACATATATGAATGTGTAAATTTATTTATATGATTACATATATCATAACCACATATGTATAAACAAATGAGGTCTGTCCATTTGATATATGATTGATGCCCTGACCGTTCCAATGTGCGGGGAAAACACACGGTTCGACCTGTGCAGTCAAGTCAAGCTGATCGACCTCCAAGCCGATCCAGACCAAATCAGCCTGATTTCGGCCGATTTGTCTGGAATTTCACCGATCCAGAGGGGTACCCCTGGAATAGGATTGGGCTAGACCGATCTGATATGGAATTGGCTAATCCTGATCCGGATCAGCCAATTCCGCATTTCATGGTCAAAATATGAAGAGAAAGAAGAGGGGCAGCCCTATTTATAAAGAAAGGAAAGAGAGGGAGAACAACAAAAGAAAGGGGGGAGGGGGTGCAGCAGTCCTAATTCCACCAGGATTTGAACCCCGTGAGGATTAAAAGGGGGAAGGGCCGCCCCTTCCCTCTATTTCCTCCCCTCACACCCTTCTAGTCCAAGTACTACTAGGAATCTCCTCCTCCTCACCCTTTTCCTTCTCCTAATAGGAATCTTCAACGATGTTGTCCACTGATGGGGTTCCAAAAGGGAAATTCCCAATCCCAATCGGACCTCTCTCTCACCGGTGGGACTTCAAAGAAGGAAAGGCAGGGCGGCCCCCCTCACTTGCCTAGTTTAATCCCCACCAGTGCATGCCATCGATGGGACTTCAAAGAAGGGCGGCCTACAGCCCATTCATGCATTTAAAAATAAGAGGGGAGAAGAAAATAAAAGGCGCACGGCAGGAGGAAGCTAAAGAGGGAACCCCCCCTCCCCCCCCCCCCCCCCCCCCGCTCATCTCCCTCCATATAAAGAGGGTTGCGCCCCCTGCAAAAGAACACAACTCAGGTAAGAAAAACAACTCAAAGGGAAGGAAGACACAGTGCAAGGAGGTGCACGTTGTGCTAAGAGGAGAAGAAGAAAGAAAGGGGAGCAAAGCAATTCAGGTCAACACTAAGAAGAAGATGAAGAGGAGAAGAGGAGAAGGAAAGCTTGAAGGCGTTCAGCACAAGGGAAAGCCCCAGGAAATTTGTTCCTGCAAACTGAGGGCACGGGTGCAAATTTGGAAGAAAAACCCTTGGGAATTACTAATTGAACAAGACCTTTTTTAAGGTTGTACAACTTTGTGATAAACCTCGTGCATGTAATATATCAAAGAGAGAAATCTTTAACCTCATGAACATATGATCATACTAATGCCCTAACTTTCTGGGTAATTGCAATAATACCCTGATCTTTTGGTTAATTGCAATATTACCCTAATTTTTTACTAATTACTCATTAACTAAATTCTGACTAATCACTTATTTAACCCTTGTTGAGTATGTAATTACATGAATTATCCCCAAAGATGCAGTCTGTACATTTTAAATTGAATGTACGAATAAGGAAAAACAATAAACAACAAGATAACATAATAAAAAAACTAAATAAGCAAGACATGCTCGTCAAATATCCAAATGACAAAAGCAATCATACATGCAAATAATGAATAAACAAACAAATATATTAGTAAACAATGTCTATACAACCAAGCAAATTGTTTAGAAATTCCTTTGTTTTCAAATTCCCTTTCTAATTAGTCAAATTATGGGCATCATGTGGAGGTTAATCAGGGGTATTCGATTATATAATCGATGTAATTAACATCAACTTAAGTTGACGGGGAGAGGCAAAGGACATGAGCCTATTTCGTTAAGCCTAGTCCCCAAAAAAACAAAAAACACAACACCACCCACACATACATATCAAAAAATCCAATTAAAATAATAAAATAAATAAATCAACCAAAACAAATCACATAAATAAAACAAAACCTCATTTGTGATAGGTATATGAAATCTGTTTCTCACAAATAGCATGTTTAGGTCTAATAACCAAGAAGACCGAGATTTCATTCTAGGTGGATAATTGGGACGAACTTATAGCATCAATAAAATGATTTAAATTTGAGTTGAGGATGAATAAAACTGAAGCATACAAAAAACACGACGTCTATATAGAACAGAAAGAATATCTGTAAAACACATAGAAAAAAATAAAATATTCATCAATTGTGGATTTGCTTCCAAGTGATCAGGCTGCAAGGTCCACAATTCCAGAAGTATATGGACCTCCTTAATTTAGAATCTGTTGGACCATAAATTGGCATGTGTCCAAAGAGCTTGTGAGTAATCAGATAATTGCAATATGATATGGGGATTTTGAGAATTAATATTGTTATCCTGAATCTTATTTAATCTTCACATCACATGTCCATAAGCTTTAATAACTTATGGCCTATAAGCCAAAGAATAAATTGTTCATAGGGAAGTAAAGCTTCAAAGACCATATAATATGATGTGATTCTTCATTTGGTAGCTAAAATCAATGAAAATTTGATGGAACCCTATTTTTATGCAAAGAGACCACTGAAATTGCACCAAATGGGCTGAACTGGTTCATATCGGACCAAAATGGATCAGGGCAGAATTGATGTGATCTGAACCACCGATCTGGCTAACCTTGATCATGATATAGACAACCGTGAAGCAGTTTACCAAGGGGAAAAGGAAAAAGCCTATGTTGCAGTAGGAAACAGTTTGATAAAGAGAGAATCCACATACCATTGCCAAAATAGTCATATTGCTTCAGTTGATACTCTGGAAGGTTTCCCTCCTCAACATGGATGGATCCGGATACCTCAGCCTACAAGATTGCCAGGATTACAATGGTGATAGTTTGCATCTGTGCAGTAAAGGAACAGAAATGCATAGAATGCATTGTACACCAACGTCAGCAACTAACCAAACTATTGCTATAAATCGATAATTTTGACCACTAGAAAAGACTTATGCTATGTAGCCAATGGCATTGTCATGTCATAGAGAAGAAGAAACAAGTACTTAAACTCCAACAAAAGGTACAACAACAAATAATATTCAGGAGGTAGATGGATTCAGTGCTAAGGATTGTTTTATTTCATCTAATCTAGGTAGCTTAGATAATGGACAATACAGATATTCAATTTACGTACACAGTGGACGGGAAGTGTTGAAGAATCAAACGTCAAAACCAACCATTCTCAGCCTTTGTAGAGGATGTACATATGTACAATTTTCTTGACATAATGTTCTTGGGCCTCCTAGCCATCTTTCCCACATATTATGATTTATGAATCTTGACGACTCATTTCTATGACTGCTCTCAGCCAGCGTTACAGTCCAGGGAGAAAGCAATCAGGAATAACTAAAAAACTTGCCACAAAAACATCAAGAAGATTTTAAATGTCGTAAGGGCAGAAGAATGGGGAGATAGGAAGAGGAAAACAACGAATCCACAAACAAAGCAAAACATTTTAATTCCAAAAGGATTTGGTGTTAAAACCATAAAAAGTCCATAGATACTTTCGTCTGAAAGCATTTTATTCATGGTTAGGGAAATATCCAGTATATGTACTGTCATCAATATTTCATCCTACTGTAAGCCGTGTGTTTCCACAAAGCCAGAAGGCTTTTGATGGGATGTATGCAAATTATGGTGAGCTACATCACTTTACAGATGGAAAAAACACTGAAATTGTTAATTGCCTGGGAAGAAGAAGATTCTTACCTTCCCTTCCAAAATAAAATAAATGCTGCCACCCTTTTGCCCTTCAAGAACGACATGATCACCAGGTTCTGTGCAAGAACTCGTCAACCAAATGTAGCCAAAATGTACAAGCACAAAAAACTAAGAATGGAAGACTCCGATAAAAATATTTCTATCTAAACACAACTACAACCAGTCTTTCTGTTACAGAACACAATATCTTCATAAAAAAAAAAATATCCTAAGGCAACAATTAGACTGCAACATAAGCAATCTAGGCCATCCAATAAAAAGCTTATTAGGGAACAACACGGTCAACGACATATACGTAGTCAGTGACCAGTAATGAACTTCAAGTGACTCGAAAAAAAATGGGGAGAACATAAAAAGCATATATGAATTCTAATTATCCCGAGAAAGAGCATCGAGGTATTAATCTCACCTCATCGGGAAACCCAATTTAGTGACCTAGCACATAAGTAGCATGAGGTGGAGAGTATCTACTTTACGGTTCCAACGTCTGATTCACACTTCTACTTTATATAGCAAGTGAGCAACATTCATCACGGTCACTAAATGGCAGACATGATAGGAGATTCAACTCTTGAGCTAGCACTACACTTTTGCTACTCCAGGTGGGATACAACCAACAAGATTTCTTCCCAGTTGACCTTAGTTATTTCATCTCAATTGGCACGGTTCTTCCCTTTCCAGAGGTTTCTTTGCCTTCCCATAATGGGGCATTCCATGCAACTAAGCATCGATTAAACCCACGGACTCAAGTTTGTAATAATTTTCCAAGCGAATAGTGAAAGTACGACGATCTTACCGTAATGCTTAACCTCCACGACCTCCGCGATCTTCCTGAGGGAGGAACTCGGGAGCCTCTGCAGCAGAGGAACTTGCCCAAGGAATTCGACCACTGCTCCGGCGGGAACGAAAAGAGAGGACATCAAACCAGGAAGAACAAACCGGATAAATCAAAGAAAGGAAGACAACTGTTCCGGGAACTGAGGAAGAGAGAGGGAAAGTTGGGATCGGTGGTTCCCCGCTTTCCTTTGTGAATGGCGTGGAGAGGCATCACCTGCTTCCAGATCCATGTGGAGCGTCCGAGGCAGAGACCCTGGTGAGCCGCTCGTTCACACACGGGATTACGAGCAGAGCAGAGTGGGGGGGTGGGGGTGGCGGGTGGAGATGGGGGGCTTCGAATCCGGAGATCGTGGAGAACTGGGAATTTCTACTCTCCTGTCCAGGCAGGTATGGTGAACGCGCGAACCGACGGCGGGCGCCGCCGCCCGTGGACGGCATCTTTTAATCGTGCGGGTTTCGGGTTTCCATCTCAAGATGCCGAGCTGGAACTTCGAATAAGACACGTGCTTTAAAGTTTATTTTTTTTTCCTTTTTTTGGAAGTCGCTTGAAACTCCCGTGTCCAAGAAAAAACCGAGTTGGGAACTTGAATTAGACACGTGCTTTGAAGTTTAAAAAAAAAATTCCCCTTCTTTTGGAAGTTACTTGAAACTCCCCATGTCCAACAGTCCAAGAAAAAAAAGACCAACATATGTACAATTATATTTTTTAGTTCAATACATATAGAGAAAGATTTAGTGTACTTTTGTATTGTACTTTAAGTGTAATATAACTTGACAATAATCTATGTGGTATTTAACAATTGGATTGTCATTTTATCACTCCTCATGTGAGAAGTGTCATATGAACTATTATCTAGTCATATTATACTTAAAGTGTAATACAAAAGTGTACTAAATATTTCTCATATATATATATAGATATATATATATATATATATATATATTATATATATATATATATATATATATATATATATATATATCTGAAAACGGTCATATTTTCCTACACATCTTTAAAACTTTGTCCTCGTCAATATATTTTATATTTTATTAAAAAAATAGTAGTCATATTGTTGACTTAACTGGTCATCACAATCTAGAAATATTTAAAAGATGATGACATCACTTTCAATTTAGACCATGATTGACATAGCTTAACATGTGGGTATGGCTATGGCATAATCTTCATAGTATTTATAATTATATTCTAATGTCATAGTTAGTTGTATTTTGGTACTTGTAATTATATTTTGGTGCTTATTGTTTATATTTAAGTGGTTATAATTGTATCAAGATATATATAATTGTATCATAATACATATTGTCGTATTTTGATATTTATGCCCGTATTATATATATATATTTTAGGATCTAGTTGGTAAGGGGTTAGTTCAGAGTTAACCAAAGTTGACTTTAGAGTTAACTCAAAAAATAATTTAGTACGAAAATAAACTTAAATAAATGGGTTTAAGAGTGCATGTTGGTGCATATAATTGGATGACGATGTTAATTTATAGTTGTATACTAGTTTCATTCCCATGTCATGCATAGAAAGTATCACAAAATTTAAATAAATAAAATTTACAATTAGAATAAGTTAATGTTGCCATTAATTTTATACCGATGAGAGAAAAAAATATTGTCATTATTACTACCATCAGTTCTATACTTGTGTGAAAGAGAGATAGAAGTTCGAGGAGTTGGAAAAGAAGAAAATATGCTACACATTAAGGAATAGTTTGAGTTGGAAATAGAAAACTCTATTTTAGTATATAGTATAGATAGATTGGTGCTTGCGATTATATTATAGTGCTTATAATTATATTTGAGAGCTTATGTTTATATTTATGATTATATTTACATTGTACGTAGCTATAGGTTGTATGTTAGTACTAATTGTATTCTGCTATTTACAATTGTATTTAGTGTTTATTAGTTAATAATAATATGATATATTTTAAAAATAAAAATCGCATATGTAAAGCACGAAAATAGGGAAATTAGCAGGATTTTCTCTAATTTCATTAACTCACAACTTTAATTCTGTAATTTCACTTGAGATAGAAAAGACTGTCCACATCGTAGTTTATTTAAAAATTATCTTTATTATTTAAGGGGAAAAATAATTGGCGCTATATTCATTGGGAAAACTCCAGTCTTATGATGCACTTTTATAAACAAGGTTGTTATTGAATATACATTTTTTATTATAAAAAGTGCAGGATTACATATATCCTTATAAAATTGTGTAATCTAGCTTTTTCGTTCTTCATATTTTTGTAGATACCCTAACATGGTTTGTCGTCGCCGTGATCTGGCACATGCTAGGGCCATCGCGACCCTTGGTATTATCGGCACGACGTAGTCCATGCGACTTGGTCGCGACGATGCGGTCCGATTCGGATCGGATCAAGCGATCTGATTCAGATCCGAACTTAATTCGACCAAATTTTGCAGCGTTTCCGTTGGTCCGATTAGGGGTGTCATTAGGTCGCCCGGCCCGAATGTCCGAAAGTTCGGTCCGATTTTAACCAGGCTTGGGCCAGAAAAATTAGCCCGTTTAAATTTTTGACCTGACCCGGCCTGGCCCGAAAAAGAATTGGGCCAGACTTGGGCTTTGTGAGGCCCGGTCCGAAAAATATAAATATAAATATAAATTGAATTAAATAATTTTTATATTTAGAAAGAAAATTATATTTATTTTTCTACAATAAATCTACTCAAAATATAATCTTTATAAATAAATATTAATATAGATATAAGTAAATATATATTATTTTTATAGATATATTATAGTAGATAATTAAATTATATATAACATAGATAAAAATATTATTTTTCTTATGATGTGTAGGAAGTGCACTAAACCTTTCTCTTCAGAGAGAGATATATATAAGAGAAAGATTTAGTATATTTTTGTATTACACATTAAGTACAATATGATTAGATAAGGGTTTTTTAAATAAATAATCATATTTAATTATTTAATTATTTAAATAATCACAAATAAAAATAATTCTCAAAATAGTCACCAAGTTGCCACGTAGGCAACTTGGTGACCGGATGGGGGACCCAATTCCGTCTTTGGAGCCGGCATTGCCAATGCCGACTCCAAAGTCGGCATTGCCAATGCCGACTCCAAGCTTTAAAAAAAAAAATAAAATCCAACAGGCGCGCTCTGTGTTTTCACAGAGCGCGGCCTGTGTTTTCACCGAGACACAGGTGTTTTGCCTGTGTCTCGGTGAACGAGACACAGGTGTATTGCCTGTGTCTCGGTTCACCAAGACACAGGCAAAACACATAGTGGTGTTTTTAATTTAAATTTGAACAAAGATAGGAATATAGATAGTGAAATGTTTTTGAAAAACATATACAACATTTTTTCAACTCAATTTTTAAATTTTAATTAGAATTTGAATCTTTGAAAATGATAGTAAAATAGATTATTCATAACAAACTATATGGTTGTAAACATACATCTATTTATTTAAATATTATTTAATTTTAAAAAAAATTAGACAGCACCTCCCCTGTTCCACTTATATTTTCATTATTTGTACATGTTCCTGTATGATAGCATTTCAATATATGTCAAGGATAATCACAAATAACATGTCAAAATATTTGTAAATGTCTAAGTCACAAATACATCATGTCTAAGTCACATATTATCATGTCAAAATCACAAATACATCAAAATTACATATGTACACGAGAACACAACTAAAAAATCAAGTACATAAATCATCTCAAAAAAACTGTGGAAACCATCTCTTTTTTCCCTTTCTAGATGCTCGACCTCGACCACGACCACGGCTGTGACACTGCTCCTGTGCATCAACCTCTGTCTCCGACTGTGGCTGTGTCTCATGCACTAAGATAGCATCACATGACTCTGCCCGCTCTGTCTCAGAATCCATGTCCTCTGATAACTGTCTAATCTCTCTCCAAGTAGGTCAGACTGACTCTGCTGTGCTAGTGTGCTACTCGAACCTCTGTGACGTCGCTGACGACGATATGTACATACCGTAGACTCTGGTGGCTCTGTATCTGTCATGCGCTCATCTGTCAGTATCTGTGAAGCTCCTACATCATATAGACCATACTGTGAAATTGTCATAACATCTGGGGAAAGTGAGATGGTCCTGCATCATCTGGCTCCTGTGGTGTGCCTGCACATGGCTCTGAAAGTCTTGCATGTGATGTAGATGATAGTCCGCTGAACTTGAGATAACACACTATCATATACATCTGCATGGATATAAATGTAGACTGTGCACTATCCGATATATCATCCTGAAGGCCAACACTAGCCATCATATGTAAAGCTTCATACCGTCTACCAGACTCCTCTCTATGTGATCTCGCGGCTCATAACGCATATCATAACTGAAACCTGGCTGAGCAATGTACCGCCTAGTGATAGACCAATACCAAGCCATATACTCCCCTCTACCAATACCAACAGTCTCCTCATCCGGTGGTATAATGTAATCTGCCCGATGATGCCACATCTGTACAAAATGTGCAAAATATCTAGCCCAATCAATATGCCCACGTCCCTTTCGGGTGACACGATCTAATGCATCAACAGGACCAGGATATGTTGTACTCTACCAAACCTGTCTAAGTACTTATCTGGAACATGCATCTCAACAATAGAAAAAGAAAGAGAGGAACTCGAGACAACCAAAGATGAGATGCCTGCCTAGAAACAGCTGGAACATCTCCAATATATCAGCAGTGTATGGCTCCCACCTAATCTGTATTGAAAATACAAGATGTAAGTGTCAGTATTGTATCCTATGTGTACAATATAATAGGTTTCATTATGTTTACCTGGTAGTCCTCCTGATGATCAAACTCTGATCTGTACAATCTCAAACATGATGAGATTATTTATCTCTGCTCTTCGAACATTCCACCTACAATTTATTTGTGACTTAGTAACATTCATATAAATAATAGTCACACAAAATTTTAAATGTACCTGTGTCCCAAAGGCATGTCTTGTGACAAAGGAGCATCGCAATGTCAGGACGTCCCACATGAACGCTCCCAAGAGCACAACTGCAAAAAAAAACAAATACTAAATATGCAACCACATGCAAGAGACAAAATAAATATGCAGTAAATGACAAATTACCTGAAAAGAGTCAATGAACCACAAATGGCCTTGGCACCCGACTTGCATGCAATAGACAACTGCCGTATAGATAAGCAAGTGTCGCACCACCCCACGAGTATCTACTAACCCGATCTAAGTCCCCAGGAGGGGTAGATACATAAGTGGCACTGAATTTCCTGACTTATCATTGAAAATAGTGCATCCCAAAAGATGTAACAAGTATGCCCGTGCATGTCGTCTAACAACCTCTGCCGATGCATCTCTGCAATAACTGCAAATGTCTCTCGCAACCAAGATAATTTACTGAACCTCATTTCATCGTATCTGGAACATCACCTAAAAGGGCCATGCAAGCATCTGTCCAATCTAAAGTAGTGTCTCCTACAACAGCATCACCATCAATTGATAACCTCATCAAAATAGCAACATCCTGTAATGTGATACTCATCTCTCCATGTCTAAGGTGGAATGTCTGGTCTCACTCCTCCATCTCTCAACAAGGGCAGTGATCATGCCCAATCTAACCTAATCCACTGAACCTGAGTCAAATGAAATAAACCAGATCTATGTACATATTCTACAATGCGAGGGTCAAATGTCCATGCACCTAAGGTCCTGTGGTGCTCCCAACATTTTAGAATATCTGTTCCTGGAAAAAAAAACTTGAATCTATTAACATTAAATTTATGCACAAGTAACAACAACAAACAAAACAATAACAATACATGCCAGCGTGAACCAACTGTGATCTATGAGAACTCTGTGCAATAATACAGAAGTATCTACAGGACCTGCAAACTGCTCCATCTCTGCAAAGCATACATATAAAAGAATGATAAGTATATAACCAACATGTGTAAACAAGACATGAATCACATTGTCAAACAATAATAATGTAAACATTTGTCAAACAATAATAATGTAATCACATTTGTCAACCAATTCATGTAATCACATTTGTCAAACAATAATAATGTAACATAAATTTCATATATCTAATATTTCTACAATTAACATTAAATATTATAATATAAATTGTGACGGCCCTGGATATCTATACCCAATAAGGTCCATATCCAGATCCGCCTCCGCGAACGACCGAAGTCTCGCAAGGGATAGCTCGTACACGTGTCCATGGAGAATATAAAAGACAAACCACAACAGTAAGAGACACAGAAAGGATATGTGCTCAAACCTGCATATACAATTTACAACTGTCCCATTACATTATTACATGTCCAGATTAAGAAGAGTACAACTACCTGGGGCATACCCCGAGGGAGCACAAGCTCACACAACTCTACTAGCACTACTGCTGGTGGTACAAGTCTGTCACAACACCTCCTCAAGCGACACCAACAGTAAATCCTGAAAAAGACTGTAAGGGAGTGAGCCTCAACAAGTCACTGGCTCAGTAGGGAACCACCTAAGCAACACACAGCACAGAAGAACCTCAACCCCAATGGGTCTCACTGGCAACACCGGATGTCAAACCATTTCATGCTCACAACAAAGCATAATTTACAATATTAAACATAACTAACTCAGTTGCTGCAAGTCTCGGAAAGACAAGGAGACAGCAACACCATTAAACCACCTAATAACTGGAAGCCTAGGTCACAAGCTTCACAGGCAAATCATTACAACAACTGGTCGCCTAAGCTGTAAGCCACAAAGGCAAAGCATTGCCTAAGCTACTAGCTTCACTGGCAAGCCTTTACACACAGCAGTAACAGGATTGCTAACCAAGAGCTAATCTCTTATACCCTTAAATCACGAAGTACGAATACCATACTTAAGAAACATGACTGACTATCACGCTGCCAATCCATCGCATACTAAATCTTATACGAAACTTACCCGAAGATGAGTAAACACAACAAGTGGAAGGTCTCACCTCACAACCTCCACTTCGTTATCTAAAAAAGATAGTACTCAGCGTACTACGAGAAACCAGTACTCACAATGAGTACAAGTACCTACCACCACGAGGTACCACCACAGAACACAAACACAACTGTGCCACCACCAGGCACACCACAACTAGTGAGTCTCCGCTCACCAACCTCAACAACAACTGTGCCAACATCATGGCACACCTCAACGCGAATACCACAACTATACACGATACAACCAATAGCAAAGCATGAGTCGGAAAGCACGACGCCACCACACGATAGACTACTGGTTCATGACGCCATATCCAACCCGGACAACACACACAAGAACAACCTCTCAGTCTCGCAGTCACGGACGAAAGGTCCAACTGCAGCTCCTCCACAACACAAGTAAAGCCAAGAAACTGTGGAGACCAACCAAACCACCACAACCTGCAGGCCACACGCCACGCAGGCCCATGCCCAGCACCTTTAGAGACTCTGGCCCGAGCTCCCTAAAGTGAGGCACTGGTAACAGGACTAGCTGGGGACCATTGTCGACTACTGGTGTCCGTACCCCCAACTACGAGCGCGCTACAAGTGACTGAACACTAACTCTCTCTCAAGTCACTGTCTCACTGCCGTCTTTCCCTCAGCCGGACGTACTACTCAGCACAAGAGTGAGGGTGTCCAGGAAGACGACAAGACCTCAACGGTACCACTGCACCGGGACAAACCCCGAGCACACTCACGTGCCTGGCTCACACAGAACCTGGGGCTCCCAACTGAAAAGGCATTCCGGAATAGGCGCCGGACCACCAAACTCAGCAATGCACAAACCACGATATATACACTTATATATTCTTTATTACATATCACAGTACAAACATAAGAACTAGCTTAACCTGGTCATCTCGTGACTCACAAGCTATCCTACGCAAACATACACTTAGATCCCGATAATCAATCACACTTGGCTCATCATTGGTCATCACATGACCTCCTTGCCACATACATACCATATACATTATTTACATGGTAACCTTAACCTTACTTACATTATATTAATTAAACCATCTCTATTAGTCCACATAAGACACTACAGGACTTAGGCTAAGTTCCACTTGAACCATCATTGCCTAGCTACCACGACAATCAGTGCATTGCCATGCACACACACACACAGCGCGCGTACACCACCACACGGAGTATGTGCCATGCACATCCTCAAACCACGATAACACACACAACTATTCAAAAACATACTTTAGAGGTGTTACAGATGCCAATGCTCCTCACACCCCATTAACACCACACCGATTATATAAACAACCTACTAACCATGTAGGTAACCTGCTCACAGAGTTTCACGGGTGACAATTCCATCTTCTCAAAGCCATGCACCTTAAACACGATAACCGAATAACCAAAGCACCAGAGTAAGCAAAACAAAACACTCGGCTGCTGTCGCGACAGAGGCAAGGACCGCCTTCTGATCGCGACACCACGATATGGCGCGACAAGAACCTTAACGCGGCAGTGCGGCCTACCGCGACATGGTCGCGACACCCTGGACCGTCGCCTTCTCAGGTGAAAACACCAATCCGGGAACCATCTCCGGATTTCCATACAAATCACATTAATTCCCGATTTACATGCTTAATGTATAACCTAGCATGCCGTCTATTGTTCATAAAGCATTAAACCTATCAAACACGCATCATATGCCAACCACGCAATCAAAATGTGGAATCTCCCTACCTCTACGAAGAACACCTCAAACCGGCTACAGCACGGCGTCTCCCTCGCTCCATGCAACGTCCCCACGTCGAGAGCGCGACGAGAACACCACAGAAACACCAAATCGCCCCGAACAGCCGCAGCAGCTCCTCTCCTTGATCGAGCAAAACTTGGAAAAGCTCTGTTCGGCCGAGCCTTTTTAAAACCGAACATCGGTTACTAACGCGACACCCTTCACCGTTGCGACCAGATCGCGACAGCTTCAAGCGTCGCCTTCCCACTCCTGAGGTCAGCAGCCCCCTCCGCGCGCGACACTTGGCACGCATGCAGACGTCGACACCAAACAGCGGCAACCTTAACGCGACCCACACAACCGACGCGTTAAGAACGCGGCCTTCACCACCGTCGCGTTCACACTCTGTGAACCAACGGGCACTACGAACCCTACCAGCCGGCCCACTAAACTCCACACAACCCACGGAAACCCCAACCAAGCCCAATGACCCCAATGGATCATGAGCACCAAACCAAACCAATAAACATAGATCCGAACTACCATTAAACAATGATCCGCGAAGATCCGAGAAACGCGTTACGTTACATTACTATCACCTAAAAAAATGTCGTCCTCGACATTCAAAATGAGCGATAATAAACCACACTATCACCTAAAAGAACATAGCCATAAACAAAGCTTCTTCTACATCTTTCTTTCAAATCATTTATTCATTCTCATACTTACTCTGCCTTCCCTTTCTCTTTAATTAATTGCACAATTACTTTATTCTTTGGATCTATTCTGCCATTCTTTACCTTTCAACCAAAGGCAATTCTACCTTGCTATTAGCGCTTATCTCCTTGGACTGAACCTATTTTTCCACATTTTCCGAGCAATTCTACCTGATCTAACGCTTTATCTCTTAGACTCAACCTATTCTCATCTTTTTCTGGTTGTGCTTGCACCTTTCTTTCTGGGCCATTTTCTTCCAATCTTTCCCTTTTATTCTTAAATTTCCAAATTTTCAGATATTATTCCTCTATTTACTTTTCATCACAAACTATCATTTGGCTCAATTGCGCACAAATCTTTAAATTCCCCTTTAATTACTCAAACTTCAAATAACTTATAAATATTAAATCTTCCACGCTTCCACTGCGCTACTCTGATTATACTAAACCTTTCAACAAATATTTCAAGAATTCTGGATTTTCTCAATCTATTAATAACTTAACTCACTTCAAATTATACTTTCCAACTAGCTTTACTTTTCTCTTATCATACATCAATACTACTTAATTGACTCCTTTCAAATTCTATCTTCTGCCTCATCTGCTTCATACTAAATTCTGATTCTTGACATATTTCTATTAATATACTTTTTCCTTTATACATCTTCCTTGCTTCAAACAATATTCTCTAATCAATTTAACAATTTAATTCATATCTTTTCACATATTTCATTCTCATTGCTACACATACTAAAAAATTCACCTTTATCTTTATTCAAATCTTGCTCAACTATATAACAAGAAATCTCAAAATTTTCCTTACCATTAAACTAATTATACCGCTCTTTACTTTTCCTGCTTCTTTTCATTATGCCATAATTT
The DNA here is from genome assembly GCA_014218235.1 of Colocasia esculenta. Lineage (NCBI taxonomy): Eukaryota > Viridiplantae > Streptophyta > Magnoliopsida > Alismatales > Araceae > Colocasia > Colocasia esculenta. The sequence goes on from CM024758.1 coordinate 3,088,631, forward strand.
GCTCATAATTTCTTAATCAAATATTATAACTTTACTTCAAATTCCAGAAATATTCTTATAACAAAATTTATTTATTCAACCAAATCACTTACTGCATATCATTACACAAATTCTTATTGCACATTTTCTGAATCATTTAATTATCACTAATCACTAATCTACCTCATTCTCTTTCTTCACTTGATCATTAACATAAATCTCTAACACAAAACCATCTCCACTACAATTCTCAACCACAATTCACCATTTAACAATTCTAATCACAAAAATCTATTTCTCATCATAACACAATTCCTCTCTTATTCCATCACATCACTACTTTACACATTTCTCTATTAATTCTGATCTTCATTGAAACACATTTTTAATGAATTTCATAACTAAACTCCTATTCTTCAATTTCTATAACAGAAAATATTTAATCATTTATACTTTAACCACAATCCAAAAATCACTCTTATTACACACCACCAATCACATCTGCTATTACCCACACTATTATTCTGACCAACTATACACATAATTCACATATTAAAAACTCAGGAATATACCATATTAAAAACATAAGAAACCACAGACTTACTATCAGCAGTGGACATTAAACCATGTATTGGGACATTGTAATCTTATTGTCTTTTCATATTCTAACTGGACAATTGCTCTGATACCAACTGAGACGGCCCTGGATATCTATACCCAATAAGGGTCCATATCCAGATCCGCCTCCCGCGAACAGACCGAAGTCTCGCAAGGGATAGCTCGTACCGTGTCCAGGGAGAATATAAAAGACAAACCACAACAGTAAGAGACACAAGAAAGGATATGTGCTCAAACCTGCATATACAATTAACAACTGTCCCATTACATTATTACATGTCCAGATTAAGAAGAGTACAACTACCTGGGGCATACCCCGAGGAGCACAAGCTCACACAACTCTACTACACTACTGCTGGTGGTACAAGTCTGTCACAACACCTCCTCAAACGACACCAACGGTAAATCCTGAAAAAGACTGTAAGGGAGTGAGCCTCAACAAGTCACTGGCTCAGCAGGGAACCACCCCAAGCAACACACAGCACAGAAGAACCTCAACCCCAATGGGTCTCACTGGCAACACCGGATGTCAAACATTTCATGCTCACAACAAAGCAAATTTACAATATTAAACATAACTAACTTAGTTGCTGCAATCTCGGAAAGACAAGGAGACAGCAACACCATTAAACCACCTAATAACTGGAAAGCCTAGGCCACAAGCTTCACAGGCAAATCATTACAACAACTGGTCGCCTAAGCTGTAAGCCACAAAGGCAAGCATTGCATAACATGCAAATCATTACAACAACTGGTCGCCTAAGCTGTAAGCCACAAAGGCAAAGCATTGCATAAGCTACTAGCTTCACTGGCAAGCCTTTACACACAGCAGGTAACATGATTGCTAACCAAGAGCTAATCCCTTATACCCTTAAATCACGAAGTAACGAATACCATACTTAAGAAACATGACTGACTATCACGCTGCCAATCCATCGCATACTAAATCTTATACGGAAACTTACCCGAGAGAGTAAACACAACAAGTGGAAGGTCTCACCTCACAACCTCCACTTCGTTATCTAAAAAGGATAGTACTCAGCGTACTACGAGAAACCAGTACTCACAATGAGTACAAGTACCTACCACCACGAGGTACCACCACAGAACACAAACACAATTGTGCCACCACCAGGCACACCACAACTAGTGAGTCTCCGCTCACCAACCTCAACAACATTGTGCCAACCATGGCACACCTCAACGCGAAATACCACAACTATAACACGATACAACCAATAGCAAAGCATGAGTCGGAAAGCACGCCACCACCACACGGGATAGACTACTGGTTCATGACGCCAGTATCCAACCCGGACAACACAACACAAGAACAACCTCTCAGTCTCGCAGTCACGGACGAAAGGTCCAACTGCAGCTCCACAACACAAGTAAAGCCAAGAAACTGTGGAGACCAACCAACCACCACAACCTGCAGGCCACACGCCACGCAGGCCCATGCCTAGCACCTTTAGAGACTCTGGCCCGAGCTCCCTAATGAGGCACTGGTAAACAGGACTAGCTGGGGACCAGTGTCGACTACTGTGTCTTGTACCCCCAACTACGAGCGCGCTACAAGTGACTGAACACTAACTCTCTCTCTCAAGTCACTGTCCCACTGCCGTCTTTCCCTCAGCCGGACGTACTACTCAGCACAAGAGTGAGGGTGTCCAGGAAGACGACAAGACCTCAACGGTACCACTGCACCGGGACAAACCCCGAGCACACTCACGTGCCTGGCTCACACAGAACCTGGGGCTCCCAACTGAAGAGGCATTCCGGAATAGGCGCCGGACCACCAAACTCAGCAATGCACAAACCACGATATATACACTTATATTCTTTATTACATATCACAGTACAAACATAAGAACTAGCTTAACCTGGTCATCTCGTGACTCACAAGCTATCCTACGCAAACATACACTTAGATCCCGATAATCATCACACTTGGCTCATCATTGGTCATCACTGACCTCCTTGCCACATCTACATACCATATACATTATTTACACGGTAACCTTTAACCTTACTTACATATTAATTAAACCATCTCTATTAGTCCACATAAGACACTACAGGACTTAGGCTAAGTTCACACTTGAACCATCATTGCCTAGCTACCACGACAATCAGTGCATGTGCCATGCACACACACACACACGCGTAACACCACCACCACGGAGTATGTGCCATGCACATCCTCAAACCACGATAACACACACAACTATTCAAATAACATACTTTAGAGGTGTTACAGATGCCAATGCTCCTCACACCACCCATTAAACCACACCGATTATATAAACAACCTACTAACATGTAGGTAACCTGCTCACAAGTTTCACGGGTGACAATGCCCTCTTCTCAAAGCCATGCACCTTAAACAACGATAACCGAATAACCAAAGCACCAAGAGTAAGCAAAACAAAACACTCGCTGCTGTCTGCGACAGAGGCAAGGACCGCCTTCTGATCGCGACACCACGATATGGCGCGACAAGAACCTTAACGCGGCAGTGCGGCCTACCGCGACATGGTCGCGACACCCTGGACCGTCGCCTTCTCAGGTGAAAACACCAATCGGGGAACCATCTCCGGATTTCCATACAAACCACATTAATCCCGATTTACATGCTTTAATGTATAACCTAGCATGCCGTCTATTGTTCATAAAGCATTAAACCTATCAAACAACGCACATATGCCACCACGCATCAAAATGGTGGAATCTCCCTACCTCTACAAGAACACTCAACCCGCTACACAGCACGGCGTCTCCCTCGCTCCATGCAACGTCCCCACGTCGAGAGCGCGACGAGAACACCACAGAAACACCAAATCGCCCCGAACAGCCGCAGCAGCTCCTCTCCTTGGTCGAGCAGAACTTGGAAAGCTCTGTTCGGCCGAGCCTTTTTAAAAACCGAACATCGATTACTAACGCGACACACCCTTCACCGTCGCGACCAGATCGCGACAGCTTCAAGCGTCGCCTTCCCACTTCTGACGTCAGCAGCCCACTCCGCGCGCGCAACCTTGGCACGCATGCAGACGTCGACACCAAACAGCGGCAACCTTAACGCGACCCACACAACCGACGCGTTAAGAACGCGGCCTTCACCACCGTCGCGTTCACACTCTATGAACCAACGGGCACTACGAACCCTACCAGCCGGCCCACTAAACTCCACACAACCCACGGAAACCCCAACCAAGGCCCAATGACCCCAAATGGATCATGAGCACCAAACCAAAACCAATAAACATAGATCCGAACTACCATTAAACAATGATCCGCGAAGATCCGAGAACGCGTTACGTTACATAAATATTAAATTATTAAAAAAAATACCTGTTCTTGGTCGGCGGCCGGATGGCTGGGTGGGGGGGGGGGGAAGAGAGAGGAGGAGGAAGAGGAGGGGGAGACAATGTGTGATGGATACAGAGGGAGGGGCGCGGGCTGGGGGGTGGATGTGAGAGGAGGAGGGAGGAGGAGACAGTGGGGGGGGGGATGGAGAAGGAGGGCGGCGCGGGCTGGGGGAGGTGAGGGGGAGATCGGGTGGGGGCGGCGCAACCTGGGGGCCCGGCGGCGACGGCGATGCTTGCTGCGCGATCTGGGGGCTCGGCGAGAAGGGGGGGGGGGGGCGAAGGTGCGTTTGCAGGGTGAAGGGTTTCGGGGAGTGGGGGGCGGGTTTGAAGATGGTGTCGGCATTGAGAATGCCGACACTGAAGTCGGCATTGAGAATGTCGACTTTGGTCGGTATTCTCAATGCCGCCACCCAAGCCGGCATTGCCAATGCCGCTCCAAAGGCGGCATTGGCAACGCCGGCTCCCAAGCTTGCACCGCTTTAGCCGGTCACCAAGTTGCCTACGTGGCAACTTGGTGATTATTTGGGAATTATTTTTATTTTGTGATTATTTAAATAAATAATAATATAATATGATTATTTATTTGAAAAACCCATTGATAATAGTTCATGTGACACTTCTCACTAGCCCTGTCAAATGGATCTACGGAATCTGAAATCCGATCCGATCCGAAATTAAAACCGGTTCGGATCAATGTTTTTGACCCGAAATAATGAGACCTCGGCGCATCCGGGGCGAGAGTTTCTGACCCGAAATATCGTGTTTCGGGTTCACGCCTCGGGGCGCCGGAAGCCTGATTCGAAGTAAGAGGCGAAGAGAAGTCAGAGACTCGACTTCTTCGGTCCTTCCAAATCTCCCGTCTCCTCTCCCTTCGTTGAGCCGTTCTAGGTTTCTTCCAAACCCACCCGCAGGTCCGCAGTGGAGAATCTGCAGATCCCTCTCCTCTGATCAGCGACGGTGGCAGTCGGCCATCTTCCTTTGATTCTACGATGGCAGTGGAGGTGAAGACCTTGCGTGAGCGTGGATGAGTGTGAAAAGGGGGCGTGCTCTGCCTAGATGATGAGGTCCCCTTCACTGTGAAAAGGGAGCGAAGCAGACACTTGTGAAGGTGGCCAAATCTCGTTGGCTTCTTCTTGGTGTCCGCACAGAGAGCTCCTGAGGTGGTGGCGAGCAGGTGCCAGGTACCTTGCGCCCTCTCTCTCTCTCTCTAGCCTCTCTCGCTCGTCCTCTCTCTGCTCTGAGGCGGAGGTTCCGATTTTGGCGCGGGAGTGGTGGTCAGGAGGAGCTGGGGGGTGGAGGATTTGGGGTTTGGATTGTTGCTGGCTGGCGGAGTTTTGAAGTTTTGATGTTTTTGGGAGTTTTTTGGGTTCTGGGTCGTGATCATACCTTGTGCTGTTGGGGTGGTAGTGGGTGTGAGAGGTGGGGATGTGTATGTGAGAAGATGGAGGTGGAGTCCAGATGGGTATCAGAAGATCTATAGGGTTTAAGCGTTGGTGTTTATGAAGTCGGATAGGTTCTCTCTGGTGCTAGTTTGCTGGTCGGCGTCGGCGTTTTCCTATGGTTTGGGTAGAATTCGTTGCGCGGGGCGGGTTCTCCGCGCTTCCTCCGTGGTTGAAGCAGCTTGAAGGGGGGGGACGGTAATCGGATGCTTTGCAGAAGCTGAATAACTGGCACTACTGGGAAACATTTCTTTGGGTCATCTCTGTACACAATCTCTCTCATTGGATGGTACGAAATTTAGACAAACCGTAATCTTGTTTAATTGATATGAATGGAAAGCATTTTCCAGTCAAAGCTCAGCAAAAGATCAGAAACCCCCGTTTTCTGGTTCTTTCATCTTGTTTACATCAAGTTAGAGATACTCATTAAAAAGGTTAGAGATGCCTTACTAGTTCGGAATTGTCAAAAGAATGATGGTACTGATTACATCATGTTAGACAAGAGTGAAAACCAGAAAAAGAAAAGAAAGGAATGAAAGTAAATATTCATCCTGTTCAATCTTCTTGATACTTATCTGCATAACTTTTGCATATAGCTGAATAACATTAAAAGGAAATCTTTTGTATGACGGAAAGCAGAAATGTGAAATGTAGGTCCTTGGTTTGTCTGTTCATGGATACTGCTTGACATTTTTTGAAAAGTCATGCTGAAAAATCTTTGTTAGAGAAGTAGATTTGCAAAAAACTCCCCTTTGTTTTCATCTTACGACATTGCAGTCTTGAAATTATGTATGTTTACTGAAATTTACATCAAAGCACTTCGATGAATTCTGTGTGCAGACTTAGTCTTCATAAATTTACCACGCAATACATGATAAATGAGGCTAATCCCCTGATGTAGGTACACTATTGCAAAGTGGAGGGGCATAACTTTTATGACTAGCAGACAAGGCTTGGGTGTTGTTGGTGGAACGGTGAGAACTTAATATAAAATTATTGATTGCAGAATTGTTTCATTGGTAGATAGTACTGTTGTTTTTATGTGGAAATATGCATATCTAGATAATCACGGTTATTCTGTTATATTTCCTACTGTATGGTTGCTGATATTTTTATTTTCCTGAATTCTGTACGTGGCTGCTGCAGAATTCTTGCATTCATTGAATATTCAGATGATTTTCCTGGTAGTTGAAGTTATTTGAATTGTGTTCCTGGTAGCTAAAATTTGTGAATACTTTAGCTGAACTTTTTTTTTTTCCCCTGTTTGTGGAGACTTCCTTATGATTTTATGTTTTTTGCTTTCATTTTTTTATTCTCTTCATTTACTCAGTAACACATTTGGTTCATTTTTTGGCATTTTAGGTGCTTGGATTTTTGGTGGAATCCATTTGAAAGTTCTTACAGCTTATTTTTTTATTCCATGTTCTGTTTTCATCTGGTGTATAAGTGGATGTTGGTATCCATGGGTGTTCTATTTTCACCTAGTTTTTTTTGTTAGCAGTTGGTTTATATAGGTTCATATATTTATATCCTTTGCCTAATGCATGTTCACTTATGTAATAGATTAAACTCTTGTCTTTGCCTCCAATATTTAACAGATTGATGTCTGTGCAGAGGGAAATCACATTAGCTAATTTTGACTCTCACAGTATAAGTGGACTAATAATCTAAGAATATTAGCATTCAACATCCTGTAGTTGACCTGTGAGGATGGCTAGAAACCTTAGGTTAAGCTAGCATAGTGTAGTCTTGTGTGACTTGATAATTAAATTTCTGGAACTGTTGACGGTTAGCCTTGTTTCTTGACAGTCTGAACCTTGTTTCCTGATGGCCTGAATCATATTTCCTGACAGTCTGAGTGAATTTAGAGGATCAAATTCTGTTTTAAGTGAGGGAGGGTGTAATATCCCTGAATTTAGGATGGACATAAATGCAATTCAGAAAAGTGTATATTTGCAATTCTTAAAAATCCGAGGTTAAAATTGAAAGAGGCAGATTTTATGAGGTGTTAAATATAATTTGGGTTACCTATCCCCTAAATAACCCAGGTGGGCTGCACTAGCCAGAACTGCTGACTACATCTTTTTAGTCTCATATTGAAAATCCAAAAAAGATGATAGACCACCCCTTCCCTATAAATACCCCACTACGGCCTCCTTCTCCCCCACCTCAAGGCAAGAGCCTTAGGGCCCAAGCAAGGGGAGGAGAAGGAGCTCCAAGGCAAGGGTAAAGGCTCAAGGGCTTCTCCAAATTCCAAGGTTTCAGGTAGGTTCCTCTAATCACTTGGTCATTAGTTAGCATGTTAATTATCTTGTTTTAGAGTAGTGTTAGTGATTTTCTTTTAGATATTCCTGTAGTCTGTCACTAGTGTGTTTTTAGTAGTCCTTTTCTATCCTAAAACCCTGCGGGTTTGTGATTTAAATCCTGATTAAGTCCTTATAAATGTTAATCATCTTGATTTAGTGTAATTAGCGAAGCTCTTCTCATGTATTATTATTGGTATATAGTTAGTGTTTAGTTTAATTCTTTGCCTATCGAGAACCCTTGTCAGTTTATCATTCAAATCCCCTGATTAAACTCACATTAAGTGTGTATAAGTCTTAATCCCTCGTTCTACTAATCATAAGTTCAGAGTTTTCATTGATTCCTTTTAGTGATAGCTTGTGGCACATATGACTGTTTTGTCCTCATCCTGATAATTACTCTAATTTTCTGGCTTATTTCCTTGAACTTTCTGCTAAGCTTTGAACTACCTCTTGAAATTCCGGGTCATTTCCTAAATTACTGAATTATCATGAAAGAATTATTGGGGTCTTAGACCCACTTGGACTCTTGTTTGGCGGATCGGATCGAATCAGTCCGATTCGGGCGAATCGGAGCGTATCACGGGATTCCCGATTGCCCATTCCCATGTGAATCAGCCCGTTCTCCCGAATCAGAGCGAATCAGAAAAAAAACCGATTCGGGGCGAATCGGCGATGCGGCGAACCTTGCTTGGACTAATGCATGTGCATAGGGCTCTGATCTGGCCCCGAGAGGAGCACCCGAATGTCTAACTGAATGCCACGGAGGACAAAGATCAAATGTTTGGCTATAGGGTTTTATAAATAAGACTTCTCCCAAACAAGTCCATGTAATCTACTGTAATGCTAAAAACCCCCTCTAACCTTCATAACATAAAAACTCCTCAACAAGTAAAATCAAATATTTGGTAAGATAAGTCCCTAGGGTTAGAAGAAGCTCGAAAAGAGCACCTTGTAGAGAAATTCCTTGCATAAAATTTGACAAGAAACAAACTCTCATTCTCTCCCTCTTTCATGTTGTCTCTTGTTCACCCCCTCCAGTGCCCTTTCATGTTTCCAAAAAAAGAACAATGCTCGCCAGGAGGGTGCTAGTGCCAGAGGAGGTTTCCTCTAGCGCACCCTTCTCTCCTCCCTCCTTTTTAGCAATAGTTAAGTTAAGAGAGGCTAACTTTTCTGTCAAAAAAGTAATGGCAGGAATGTTATGGAAATGAAATGAAATTTTGAGTGTTTTGATATCATGAGATTAAATGAGTTATTTGGAATTTAGTGATTATCTATATTGGAGAGACTAATCTCTAAAATTATGTGGCAAAATTAAAAGACCCTTTGTAGAACAGAATCTGGGAATGTTGGAGATATAGACATTATCGTTCAGTGAAGGTTTAACTTCTGGGAATAACTGAATGTTAAACTACAGAAGATTGTTTTCACACCAAAAAAAGTAGGGAGAGGGCATGAGTATATACCTCCTGGGTTATATATGTCCACTTGGATTCCTTTAAGATGCTTAAGGAATGAGGTGGAAGGTCTATCTCGATTTCATTATGTCGCAAAGGTCGGCCATCTACAAAAATTGGGAGGCTTGGGATGTTAATAAGAATATTACAAGACATTTTAACTTAACAGAAAGGTCATCATAGGAGACATACCATATCGTTGTCCACGGAAATATAATACAGGAACTTTGAAAGAGAAACTGTATGTTATATGGTAGTCATAGATGTGTGTTTCTTGGTTGTCATTCTGAACCTACAACACAGTACAAGCACAAAGAATTAAGTAACATGTATAAATCTATGCACCCGGAAGTTTAGAAGGTCATTGAAACCTGTCTACAAAATCATGGACTTGAACCTGCACAAAAGGAATATGAAATATGATGGGCCACATAATTATCTGGTTTGAGGGTATCGTGCATTCTTAATGAGAAGCACAAAGCATGAAAGAGGAGGTTCACTTTCAGGGAAATCTTCTATAGAATAATAGTCAATTTGGTGAAAGATCACTGGAGGTGACTTCACATTTGAACAACATTTAGAATTACACTATTCAAGAAACTGATTTCAGATGATAAAACGGGTTACCAACGAAGGCTTCTGTTACTTAGAAAATACCAAAGTAGAACAATCAACATTCTCTTCTCCACTTCAGGGTAACATTGCGAAGTGATGCAGCCCTGCAAACATGGCTTTGATGAGAAAAATACTTTTGACTCCCCCTTTGGTCAGATGACATAAAATAATAGGAGATAGTATATCTAGATGTGTTTTCTGTATTTCGTAATCTCATTTTAACTTTACGGATTTTAGAAGCTGACCTCAGAGGATCTTGGATGATAAATACTTTCAAGGGACAAGTAACCCACTTCCTGTAGCCATAAAAGGAATATCAACAGAGAAAGAGATGATGGATCATACTGAGGCAAAGGGAGAAAAGTTTTAAATACTTTACACAAAGCAGATGTTGGTGATATGGCTGGGATATCCACATCCATTGAGGAAGAGTTGGACTTATATCTTTCCATCTCTCAGAAAATGCAATTGAGGCACATCGAAAATCCTCTGGCGAGAGAGTTCCATCCCATATGCATTGTTTGGACATCGTGCACTTTGATTGAAGAATATCTCATACATTACAAAAACCTACACACAAAATTTATGAGTTGATTATGTTCAAGGAAGTAGACATAATAAAATTATTTGTTTCTGGAATGGGTATCACAAACAATGTGGTAAAATTGCAGAATCAATGATGAATATTAAAAGACATATCGCTCACACTCTTAGCAAGTGCCACAAAAACTGGAAGTCTGGAATCACATTAGCCTAAAAAACATATCCAACAAAACAAAGATACTGCATTACGAAGCACACAGTATAAGTTGCAGGGTAACATCCAAAAAATGTGGTAGATACAAGATAACAGTAAAAGCTAGGTACAAAGTAACAAGTGAGAAAGCAGTACAAGCATTGGATAACTTAATTAACGGCTGAAAAAAAATAAAATCAAACGAAATTCCAATTTAGTTCAACACTATCGCTTTATAAAAGCATTAAAAAGAGAGGGGGATGTGTTACATCTCTCACCGCGAGAGTCGGTCGCGGACCATACAAAGAAGGGGAAAGAAAGAGAGAGAGAGAAAGAGAGTTGGGCGAGAGGTTGAGGCAGCTCCGTCATCAGAGGAAGAAAACGAGGGCTTACCAGCCGCAGGTGTTGCAAGCTTGAGGGGCAAGCCAAGGCGAAATTGAACCTGCAAAATCGCAAAGACCAGAGATCAAAAACCATGGATAACCTGTAAAAAAGGCACTGTGAAAATGAAATAATTGCAAAGGCAGATTCACATTCTGTAGTATGGTGCTCACGGGCTATATAGCACTGGGCGGGGAGGCGGGAAGAAGGAGAGCCGGCGATGAGGAAAACCGAGCAGGCGAGCATGGGGAGGAGGCGGGGAGAGGGAGAGCCGGCGACGCGACGCCGAACACGGAATGGGAGAGAGAGCGAGCGGCGACGGTATAGAACGATGGACATGGAAGAGTCGAAGAAATCATTGCGGGAGTGGGGGAAGATTTTGTGCATATGCCTATATGAAAGTGTATTTACGCGAAAATATATATATATTTATATTTGTAGATGTACCCTCATAGACCAATCGTCTTGTGAATAAGTGAATTATGAAAATCCTTGTGGTCTTTGTACCAACACACACATATTGATAGGTCTCGCTGTCATGTGGACAGTGGAGTCCACCCTAGTATGTGTATAATGTATTGATACTTATTTCCGAGTAAAATTATTGCTTCTTTTAGAATCTAATTTATTGATTATTAGTACAAATTTGGTAGGAGATTAAATAGGGGATAAGAGATAAGTTAACTTCATCCCATATTTAGTGTTTCAAAAATAAAATAAAAATAAACCTGGTTTAAGTATTTTAGAGATATCTTCAAAAAATATGAGTAAATTGGGGATAACTCATCTCATCTTTTTGGTGGAATAGTTTATCTTCATTTTCTAACCTAAAAATACCAAATAAGAGGTGGATTAGGAATAAGATAATGCATTTTCAAATTAATTACCCGTATCTCTATTATTTTAATCACATACCAATTAGTTTTTACCTGAACATTTTACTACTAAGAAATAAAGGGCACAGGTCGCGGCCAATTATGGTAAGGCTTCTCAACACAATTTGTTCATGTATGATGGTGTATTTGCAAATATAAATGTAATCTGGAATTTCACACAATTAAGTAATTAACTAAGATATATGAAAAAAGCCTAAAAAGAACTTTTACATGCTTATATAAGTGTAAAATTCATTATTGCAATTTTGATCTAAATCGTCGTGCAAAGATATATACAAATTTTATATTGCGTAATTCATGAAATAGATACTTGTATTAAATCCCCCATATTCTACTTTATATCTTTGTATTATTTAGGGTCTTATATATAAATGTATATATGTATATCCCCATAACACTGTTCATACCCTTTACTAGTCGTTTGATTAGCATAAGTTTAAATGAATTTAGATTCATCTATATATGTTAAATATTCTCACGTCCAGAGTAACTATCTTAAATAAAATAATTTGTTAACCTTGATGGTGTTAGTTTTGATGGGTACAAAGAAGTAATTTTCCTTCGTATAGCGTATAAGATTGGTCGTGCCGCCGCACCATGTCGAGTCGTCGACTCAAATTTTTCTTAGATTGGTATGATACAACATGTACCGCACAGGGTTGGTCAGCACCCTCATTTTAAACCCTTCGCAACAACACGTCTTCAATGTAGCAACTCCACGTGATTCCTTCTACATAGCAACTCCACGAAGGCAAGAGCGGCAGTGCAGTAACAAGAGCAATGCAACACAACCGTAGCAGCATGTCTGCACCTGTTTTGGCCATTGGGCCACAAGTGGGCCCGGCGCCCAAGAAGAAGAGCCAGCAGCAGCCGGTTGCAACAACAGATTAGGTCCCTAAGCTAAATATGTAAAAAGTAGCCCTGTAAACGGGTCAGATCCGGATCGGATCTTTAGAGATCCGAACCCGGATCCGAATTCAGAAGATCCGAATCCAAGCCAGATCCGGATTTGAGCCGCATTTCGGATCCGAATTCGGATTGAGATCCGAATTTAATTTCGGATCCGGATCAGATCCGGATCCTGTTATGTTGTATATTTTTTAGATTTTAGTAAAAAATCTAAAAACAGTGGATCCGGATCCTGTTCTGTTATATGCTTTCTTAAATATGGGTAAAAAAAATCTAAAAACATGTGGATCCGGATCCTATATGTTATAATACTTTCTAAAATAATAACAAATCTAAAAACATGTGAATTTGGATCCTGTTATGTTATATACTTTCTTAATATAGTAAAAAAAATTAAAATAACATGTGGGGATCCTGTTACGTTATATGCTTTCTTAATATAGTAACAAATCTAAAAACAACATGTGGATCCGGATCCTGTTATATTATATACTTTCTTAAATATAGTAAAACATCTAAAAATAACATGTACTGATTATAGCAACAAAAATCTGGTTAAATATGATGGTTTGGCAGATCAAATAATATAGTAAAAAAATTCTAAAAATATCAATGAAGTACTCAATCTGTGCTGGTTCAAGCAAGGAAACTCTGGTTAAAATATATAATAAAAATCTTTAAAAACCAATGAAATACTCATCTGTGCTGGTTATAGCAAGAACTTTCGTAAAATCTACTCAAACAAGATAGTTGGGCAACTTAATCAAATAAATAAAAACTCTTAATTGGTTTGAGAATCATTGCTGTCCAGGCATCCATATGTATGCATTGTAGGGCATCATCAATACAAAATTGTGCCCATAAAAATTGTGCAGATAATAAACCATTTTGGATACAAAAATTGACACGGTCCATCTCCACGTTCTCTATGGAGGCTCTAACCGGTTAGATAGCTTGATAGGAGGCAAACCCCATATGCCATAGAACGAAACAAACATCTTCCATCTCCTAATATACCTGAAAGATATAAATTGAGTTTTAAATTGCATCTAGAAAGCGTAATAAAGTTAAGATAGCCCATCCCCCTTTCTCTCTCTCTTTCTTTCCCCTTCCTTTTGTATGGTCCGCCCGACTCTCACAGTGAGAGATGTAACTCATCCCCTCTCTTTTAATGCCTTTATAAAGCGATAGTGTTGAAGAATCTAAATTGGAATCGTTTGATTTTATATTTTTTTCAGCCGTTAATTAAGTTATCCAATGCTATAAATTATGGGGATCTTTATCTTATTCTCTGCAACCTGGTGAGCTTGTACTGCTTTCTTCACTTGTTACTTTGTATCTAGCTTTTACTGTTATCTTGTATCTACCACATTTTTTTTTGGATGTACCCTGCAACTTATACTGTGTGCTTTGTAATGCAGTATCTTTGTTTTGTTTGATATGTTTTTGAGGCTAATGTGATTCCAGACTTCCAGTCTTTTGTGGCACTTGCTAAGAGTGTTGAGCGATATGTCTTTTAATATTATCATTTGATTCTGCAATTGTTACCACTTTGTTTGTGATACCCATTCCAGAAACAAATAATTTTATTACGTCTACTTCCTTTAAAACATAATCAACTCATAAATTTTCTGTGTAGGTTTTTGTAATGTATGAGATATTCTTCAATCAAAGTGCACGATGTCCAACCAATGCATATGGGATGGAACTCTCTCGCCAGAGGATTTTCGATGTGCCTCAATTGCATTTTCTGAGAGATGGAAAGATATAAGTCCAACTCTTCCTCAATGGACGTGGATATCCCAGCCAATATCACCAACATCTGCTTTGTGTAAAGTATTTAAACTTTTCTCCCTTTGCCTCAGTATGATCCATCATCTCTTTTCTCTGTTGATTATTCCTTTTATGGCTTACAGGAAGTGGGTTACTTGTCCCTTGAAAGTATTTATCATCCAAGATCCTCTGAGGTCAGCTTCTAAAATCCCGCAAAGTTAAAAATGAGATTACGAAATACAGCAAACACATCTAGATAATACTATCTCCTATTATTTTATGTCATCTGACCAAAGGGGGAGTCGAAAGTATTTTTTCTCATCAAAGCCATGTTTGCAGGGCTGCATCACTTCGCAATGTTACCCTGAAAGTGGAGAAGAGAATGTCGATTGTTCTACTTTGGTATTTTCTAAGTAACAGAAGCCTTCGTTGGTAACCCAGTTTTATCTTCTGAAATCAGTTTCTTGAATAGTGTAATTCTAAATGTTGTTCAAATGTGAAGCCACCTCCAGTGATCTTTCACCAAATTGACTATTATTCTATAGAAGATTTCCCCTGAAAGTGAACCTCCTCTTTCATGCTTTTGTGCTTCTCATTAAGAATGCACGATACCCTCAAACCAGATAATTATGTGGCCCATCATATTTCATATTCCTTTTGTGCAGGTTCAAGTCCATGATTTTTGTAGACAGGTTTCAATGACCTTCTAAACTTCCGGGTGCATAGATTTATACATGTTACTTAATTCTTTGTGCTTGTACTGTGTTGTAGGTTCAGAATGACAACCAAGAAACACACATCTATGACTACCATATAACATACAGTTTCTTTTCAAAGTTCCTGTATTATATTTCCGTGGACACGATATGGTATGTCTCCTATGATGACCTTTCTGTTAAGTTAAAATGTCTTGTAATATTCTTATTAACATCCCAGCCTCCCAATTTTTGTAGATGGCGACCTTTGCGACATAATGAAATCGAGATAGACCTTCCACCTCATTCCTTAAGCATCTTAAAGGAATCCAAGTGGACATATATAAACCCAGGAGGTATATACTCATGCCCTCTCCCTACTTTTTTTTTGGTGTGAAAACATAATCTTCTGTAGTTTAACATTCAGTTTATTCCCAGAAGTTAACCCTTCACTGAACGATAAATGTCTATATCTCCAACATTCCCAGATTCTGTTCTACAAAGGGTCTTTTAATTTTGCCACCATAATTTTAGAGATTAGTCTCTCCAATCTAGATAATCCACTAAATTCCAAATAACTCATTTTAATCTTCATGATATCAAAACACTCAAAATTTCATTTCATTTCCATAACATTCCTGCCATTACTTTTTTGACAGAAAAGTTAGCCTCTCTTAACTTAACTATTGCTAAAAAGGAGGGAGGAGAGAAGGGTGCACTAGAGGAAACCTCCTCTGGCACTGGCACCCTCATGGCGAGCATTGTTTTTTTTTTTGGAAACATGAAAGGGCACTGGAGGGGGTGAACAAGAGACAACATGAAAGAGGGAGAAATGAGAGTTTGTTTTTTGTCAAATTTTATGCAAGGAATTTCTCTACAAGGTGCTCTTTTCGAGCTTCTTCTAACCCTAGGGACTTATCTTACAAAAATATTTGATTTTACTTTTTGAGGAGTTTTTATGTTATGAAGGTTAGAGGGGGTTATTTAGCATTACAGTAGATTACATGGACTTGTTTGGAGAAGTCTTATTTATAAAACCCTATAGCCAAACATTTGATCTTTGTCCTCCGTGGCATTCAGTTAGAACATTTGGGTGCTCCTCTCGGGGCCAAATCAGAGCCCTATGGCACATGCATTAGTCCAAGCAAGGTTCGCCGCATCGCCGATTCTCCCCGAATCGGTTTTTTTCTGATTCGCTCTGATTCGGGAGAATCGGGCTGATTCACATGGGAATTGGGCGAATCGGGAATCCCGTGATACGCTCCGATTCGCCCAAATCGGACTGATTCGATCCGATCCGCCAAACCAAGAGTCCAAATGGGTCTAAGACCCCAATAAATTCTTTCATGATAATTCAGTAATTTAGGAAATGACTAGGAATTTCAAGAAGGTAGTTCAAAGCTTTAGCAGGAAGTTCAAGGAATAAAGCCAGAAAATTAGAGTAATTATCAGGATGAGGACAAAACAGTCATATGCGCCACAAGCTATCACTAAAAGGAATCAATGAAAACTCTGAACTTATGATTAGTAGAACGAGGGATTAAGACTTATACACACTTAATGTGAGTTTAATCAGGGGATTTGAATGATAAACTGACAAGGGTCTCGATAGGCAAAAGAATTAAACTAAACACTAACTAATACAATAATAATACATGAGAAGAGCTTCGCTAATTACACTAAATCAAGATGATTAACATTTATTAGGACTTAATCAGGGATTTAAATCACAAACCCGCAGAGTTTTAGGATAGAAAAGGACGAAACTAAACATAGTGACAGACTAACAGGAATATCTAAAAGAAGACTCACTAACACTACTCTAAAACAAGATATTTAACATGCTAACTAATGACCAAGTGAGAGATTAGAGGAACCTACCTGAAACCTTGGAATTTGGAGAAGCCCTTGAGCCTTTACCCTTGCCTTGGAGCTCCTTCTCCTCCCCTTGCTGGGCCCTAAGGCTCTTGCCTTGAGGGGGGGAGGAGAGGCCGTAGTGGGGTATTTATAGGGAAGGGGTGGTCTATCATCTTTTTTGGATTTTCAATATGAGACTAAAAGATGTAGGCAGCAGTTCTGGCTAGTGCGGCCCACCTGGGTTATTTAGGGGATAGGTAAACCAAATTATATTTAACACCTCATAAAATCTGCCTCTTTCAATTTAACCTTATTTTTAAGAATTGCAAATATACACTTTCTGAATTGCATTTATGTCCATCCTAATTCAAGGATATTACACCTCCCTCACTTAAAACAGAAATTGATCCTCTAAATTCACTCAGACTGTCAGGAAATATGATTCAGGCCATCAGGAAACAAGGTTCAGACTGTCAAGAAACAAGGCTAACGTCAACAGTTCCAGAAATTTAATTATCAAGTCACACAAGACTACACTATGCTAGCTTAACCTAAGGTTTCTAGCCATCCTCACAGGTCAACTACAGGATGTTGAATGCTAATATTCTTAGATTATTAGTCCTCCATACCGGGCTCTGATACCACCTCTGGAATACTCTTGTATAAATATACCACTAGTTAGAGTCATCCTGGAATCCCCTGTTTATATAGTTAATGAATATTCGGGTTTTAAATCCTATGTTCTTTTAACTGTTCTTGCTTGTTCTGTTATTACCGTCATGCCCCTTTCTTTTTGGGGCGTGACAATCCTACAATTACACGTTTTCTTTTGTAAATACTCCTTGTAAGGGCTTCTTTCCCAATATTTGAAGAGCTTATTTGATTGTGGGGTGTTTATCAATGTGTGTGTTATTGACTTATTGTATGTTCACATAACTATCTGGGTTGGTGGTCTTAATTCTCAAGTAGGGCTGGCTATAGGGGTTAACAACTAGTGTTAGCTGCTTAGTGTAGTTGCTCCCTCTTTTTTTAGAGTTCCCACTCCTTGCCTCCAAGCCAAGCAACTACTTTACGGAGGTGCTGCAAAAGAGTGAAACATTGGTGCTTTTCAACTAAAAATCCCTTAACAAAATGTTCAATTTCTTTTTGTTGAAATTGAAAGGTCAACAAACCGACTGAATATATGATTTTGTGTCATCTCGGTTCTTTATTGTTAAGTATCAAGGATTGCCTCCCTAGTTCAAATGTTCTTTTGTTGGATTGCCACTGTATGGTCCTTTACAGAGTACCTCACTCACAAACTAATTATTGCCCTGTGGATATAAAATAGAAATGGGGATGCTACACGAAAAGTAATTTTCGTCTCTGAATCCGTACTTCCTTAAAATTGATCTTCTTAGTTGCCATCAATTATTCGATTTCTTTTCTTTTTTCTTAGTATTGTAGTAATGGCATCTATAATTTTTTTTTATCTGTCTTTGGAGAAAACGATGTTTAATTGTGACAGGACCATCCATTCTTGCGCCGTCCTTGGTTTGTGCTGCATCCATGTGGAACAAGAGATTGGATGAAGCTGTTGTTTCCCACACCCAGGCAATGGACGGTCATGTTGTTCAACAGTACTTGGCATCATGGCTCTCAGTGGTTGGACAGGCAGTCGGGCTCAGAGTTCCACTTGAAATGCAAAACAAGTCTTCTATATCCTCTTTTCACTAACATGGCTGTATCCTCCTTTGACATGTCTGTTTTTGTTATCTGGTCTGTACAGCTAATCTACTTCACATTTTGGGAAAAAAAAGGAGGATGGATTGTACCATCATTTTTATTAAAAACAAGGATGATAGTATTGGGGTCGAGAAGATATTCCTCTCAAAATTTTTAATGCCAGGTACATTGCCAGACATTGATTTCTCATCCTCCAAAATTTATGCAGATCCTCCCTCTTTAAAGCTTCACTCTTTGGCTAGTGAGTAGTTTCTGTACTTGATTCTGGCCCATCTTTTTACTAGGTCATCCTGTGACACTTATCGTTTTATTTGCACCATCCATCAAATTGGCTTGTGACATCACACAACAAAAAAGTGGTTGTGTGCTTCTTTATTTAGCACAAGTGCTAGCATAACCGAGTTAAGTTGCAGCACATTCTCTGAAGTGTCACTTTGCACACCTAAAGTGTTGAGAAAGACTGTTCCAGCTATCTGTAATTTTATTTATAGTAAGAACATATATAAAAAGGAGCAATATTAACTGCACATATAAGTATGCAACAGTGTTGATGTGATGAATATATATCTGTGTAATTGGTCCACATACATGTGATAGTAAAGAAGATTTTATCCTCTCTTTTTTTATTATCTCATATCTTATCATGTCTATGCTAATTAATCATTCTTATACATCTAAACATGCAGCAAATATAACTCCCCTGTTTGGTATGGGATTAAAACAAAGGGGATAGGGGTAAATTAATTTGGGAATACATTATCCCGATTCTAAATTTGCCTCTTGTTTGATATTTTTAAGATTAAAAATGGGGATAAACTATCTCACCAAAAAGGTGGGATGAGTATCCCCATTTATTTCTATTTTTGAGAATATCTCTAAAATATTTAAATCAAGTTTATCTCCATTTTTTTTGAAGCACCAACAATGAGATGGAGTTAACTTATCTCTTATCCTCTATTTAATCCCATATCAAACAGTCACTAGATCATGCTTGGTATTTGGATAGATCGGAGATAGAGTGGGGATATCTTCAAAATTATGTTTGGTATTGGATAGATCGGGGATAGAGTGAGGATATCTCCACTCTATATCCGATCTATCAATACCAAACATGACCAGGGAATGGACCATGCAATTTTTCTGTTTTTTTTTGGTAGGTAGAAGATCACAACTTTTAGCAAATGGCCATGATAATTGTGTGAAGGAAAGCACCACCAAAGACTTCTCTGGTTCGTTTTTTGGTCTCACCCCGCTGCCATTCCCCAGAGTTCTTCCCCAAAACCTCCATTCTGCGGCTAGAATCCTGATCTGCTCTTCCAATCTCACCGCTGTTCGTGCACTGAGATAGCTGCTCTGATCGGTTCTGGCACCATGAACTCAGACAAGTTCACCAACTAGACCAACGAGGCCCACTTCGGCACCCACAAGCTCGTCCCCGGCTCCGGCCATGTCCGACTCGCCTGCCTCCACCAGCAACCCAGTGGACGTGGGGCCGGTGGCTCTCGACGTGGCGCGCTGGTGGCTGGAGCGAAGTACATAGGAGAGTTCTAGGTAGGGCGCACCGATACTGAGCACCCTGGGCCGGCGCCCCCTCCTGCTACAGTTGCAGCAGCGCCTCCATCGCCGTTGAGCCAAGTAGGGGTGGGGTGTTTACTATTCGGTTCAAACCGAAAAATCAAATCGAATCAAGTGATTCGGTTTGGTTTGGTTCGGGTTGAACATGTAAAAAATTTAGTTTGGTTCCAAACTAAATCGAAAAAAAAAATTCGGTTTGATTCAGTTTCTAACTTTTAAAAACTAAACCAAATCGATTAAATCGAATAATAATAATAACTTTTAATTTGTATATATTTACAAAAATTTTTCAATATATTTACATAAAAATATATATTATGAGGTTAATATGATTATCAACATTTAATATTTCATTTCAAATATTATTTGATAGTGATTTATAAGAGAAATAAGTGATTAAAATTTTATTTAAGATTAAGAGAATCTAAATGTCTATTTATTTTCAAGTTAAATCGAACCAAACCGAATTTAATTCGGTTTGGCTTCAAGGACTTCGATTTGATTTGGTTCGATTTGAATCCGAATTTGATTTGGTTTGGTTTCCTAAAAATCTCTTATAAACCAAATTAAATCAAACCATGAACACCCCTACCACCAAGTGACAGAAGGGAGTTGGAATGGACTCCGGCGATCGGGTTCAACAGGTGGGAGCTCGGAGCGGTCGTTGGCGGTAACGATGTAGCCGTCCATCGGTGGAGGAGCTGATCCAGGCGCGGCCGCAGATGGGAGGGGGTTGGTCTGGGTGATGGTGCGGACGCCGCAGATGGTGGCGGGAGTGACAGAAGGTGGACATTGTGGTAGTGGTGGGTGCGAGACGCGGGGAGTATGAGTGTAGTCAACGCGAGTCAGTGTCTACCAATCATTGTTGCTCCCCTTACTTTTTTAGGTTTTTTCACATATATATCCTTGCAATCATCACTATTTGTAAGTATACCTCTGATCTATATCAATTGTCTGAAATATTTTTGATCTATTGTAATGGTTGTAACTATATTCTTATAGGGGTATCCATGCAACAATTTCTTTTGAGTTTTTTGTTGTTGTTGCACGTATATCATTTAGCTGCAACCATTACAGTAGATTAGGGATATTTCAGATAATTGATGTAGATAAAAAATATACATACACATAGCGATGTTTGTAACATATATATGCAAAAATTCCTTCTTTTTTTTATGGCTGGATAAGATAGAGGACATGATAGTGCCTCCTAAACAATCTTTGGGGAGAAATGTTGTGTCATGCTACGACGCCTAGTCGCATGTGCTTATGGACACAAGCATATATTAGAGTGTATTAGACTAGTCCATTCTAATTTAATTTGATTTATATTAAAAATATAATAATAAAAAATAAAAAGAACAAACAAAATTGGACCGGACTGGCTGTGCTTATGAACCGTACGCCCAACTGTGGTTGCCACCCCTAAAATGTATCATATAAACTTATTAATAACTCTCACATGGAAGTAATTTTAGGGAGATGATATGATGCTTATGTTTTTCGGATGATTATTTAAATATAGTGTAAAAATGAGAGGCTAGTATTTTACTATTGTTTTCCCATATACCAATATTTAGATTATACGACCAAATATGTTGATCATAAAACTAAAAACTGAAAAAATTAAATTAAAAAATTTGTCAACTCTGATGACTAGTACAATATTGCCCCTTTGTAGTCAGCAAAACTAAAAATACATTTTTTACATAGACCCCTGTTAAACGGATAATTGATCCATAATTTGTCTTAATTTTACATTTGCACCAAAAGTCTTCTTAGGCAAATTTTTTTGTACCAAAAATCCTGTTGTCACATGTTGTGAGGGAATTGGTAGATATCTTTAATAGAAGTGCAGGACGTCACCTTATCCATTAAAATAGACCATAATGCCCCTTTGTGGCAGTAAAATACTCTAGTTAACTTTTCAAGGGTAAAAATATCCAAATAATATTTATGCGTCACTAAAACAGACAGTAAAAGAATATTCCAAATATATTTTGCAACTATGCGAACGGCAAGTGACGACATAATATTTCTAGTTTAAAAAAACCATCTAACATAAATTTTTTTGATGCAAATACAAAAATAAAATAGATTATGACCTCATTATATTTTTTTAACATGGATATATATAAAAAAAACAAAAAAAAACTCTCTCCTTATCTTGGGATTGCTGTGATGGATAGTTGCGGCGAACCGTGAGTCCCACAACCAGACCAATCATTAAGGACACGCACAAGCAAACATAATGGCGGAATCATGGAAGCTTCAGAGCCAAGGCTGTTGTGACTTGTGAGCACCAAAAGAAGTAGTAGAAGAAAAGCTACCAAAACTTGCTCAAAAGTATGAAGTAACAAGCACTGCAGCAGTCCTGACACTGGTCTCCTTTTCTCACTATTACAAGGCTTTCACGTCACAACTCACAAGGTAGGTAGCAGCTCCCCATCATAAAGAAAAAAAGATAAGATAAAGGAAGCTCTTGAGATGGATAGAGAAAGAAAAGACAAAGAACAAGTGTGTCCTTGAGTGGAATGTGATTAAGATCCGTTCTTAGTGCATGGTTTGTTTTTTATATCATCTACATCCATGTTTTTTTTACACCCATACCCCTCTTGAAATTATTTGAAAACATATTCTAACTTTATGAATCTAAATAAGTAAACATATTGACTATTGTGCACCTAGAGCTTTGGCCAGAATAGTTTATGCATTTTTTATGAACATTTACTTACCACTCTCGTGAAAATTATTTCATGCAAGAAGAGTGTATTTTTATTTTTTAATAGGATAAATTAATTAGGAGTTCTTAATAGATATTGATTTATTTTCTAGTCTCTAATAGAACTGTAACTCATTACAGTAAGTGTTATCTCTAATAGAGGATTTCGGTTGGGTCGATCGGTTAGAACTCTTGCTTAAAAGAAAGAGGTCCCGAGTTCGATTCCTGGGTCCGGAGTTTTTTTCGGTCAAGTAAGATAAGGGCAATACGGTACACGAAAAGTAGGAGCTGCCAAGTCCTGACTTTGGAGTTCACGAACACCAATTCTTGAGCCCACAAAATCACACGGAGCGGGATTTCCTCTTTACAAAAAAAGTGTCATCTCTAATTACAATATACGTTAAATCATATTACAGTAATGACTTCTTTATTAGAGTAAAAAACTTTTAATTATTTATAATTTTTAATATATATATAATATATATATATATATATATATATAATAAGAGCCTATATCTACTTATGATATAACAACCAAACGTAGGACGCGGTTGACCATCCCAAGAGGATCTCCCCCCGCCTCCGGCCGAATCATTGCCTCGAGGTTGGAGAAGGCAGTCGTCATATTATTATAATTATAAATATATATTATATTATTTTTAAAGAACCTTCCGGTGGACCCCATGAGACAGCGTCCATTTATTTTCTCTTTTATGATCGACAAGTATTTGCCAAAGAGCCACTACCCGACAGACACGTGGCACCGGCTTTAAAGGCTCACGGCCTCGATCCCACCGGCGGCAAAAGGCAAATCTCGCTGTGCAGTCTGTCCCTTCTTCTTCCTCCTCCCTCTCCGCTGCTTCGCCTCCTCTTCCTCCTCCGCGACTACGATCGTGTAAGGTTTGTGATCGCTTCTCGCCGGAGCAACGTCGTCTAGATTCCTCGTGTTAAGGTTTTTCTGATCATCGGGTAAGGTTTTGCCGGTCGTTTGCAGCTCCGATTGTGGCGAGAAGAAGGTGGATTATAATATTAATGGCGGCTGCGCCGAGTTCTGAGGAGTAGCGGTGTTGTGTTCGGTCAGTTCTGCGATCCGGCCGATCTGAGCTCTAGAAGCTTGGAGCGCCTCTCGTTCGGATTCGGGAAGATCTCACAGCACTCTGTCTGGTTCCCCTTCCGACGACGTCGACGACTGGCCGCCGTCGTTTAGTGTCTCCTTGGCTGGAGACGAGTGCTCCGCTTCGACCCCTACCGGGAATGAGGAAACGCGGCGGCGGCGGCGGCATGGCCGCAGCTCTGGTTCTGCTCCCGCTGTTGGCTTATTTGGTGTGCCCCTCGGTCGCCGCCGGGCCGCGGCAGCGGAAGGGGAGCGCGGACCTGGGCGGCGAGCGGGTGTTACAAGTCGGCATGACGCTTGTCCCCGGAGCAGACGCCAAGGGAGCAGGTACGCGTCTTCCCCGTGCCCGTGCGCTCGTGCAAATACGCCGTGCGTGCGTTTGCCTGTGCCGTCGTCTTCTGCACATTTTGTTTCTCTGCATCTGCGACGTGCAAAATTTGTTCTTGCGCTTTGGCGCCGTCCATGGACCTTTCTTCTGATCGTTTGCTGTTCTCCGGCACGCGATTTCTACTCTACGTGCTGTCAACTTGTCAAGAGCAGTGTGCCTGGACGGCAGCCCGCCGGCGTATCACCTGGACAGGGGCTTCGGCACCGGCGCCCGCAACTGGCTTCTCCAGTTTGAGGTAACCCTTCCAACCTATAAGAAGTAGATCATTTGTTTATGGTCAAACAGATGTGTGAGTTTAGGTAGTAGACTGAGACAGCTTACTGACTGAAAAGAACAGAACATAATTGCTAGTTATATAAATTAATTAGTATTATATTTTTAAACTAACATTAAAATATTTACATGGACATTATGCATTATTTTAAATAGTCATACTGTGCATATATTTATAATACTCCATTCGATTTAAATTTCTTGATTTAAACCGAATTATGAACACCATTACACAAGAGTGGGAAGATGACATGGGTTACCTACCTACAATTAATGAACATAACAAGAAGTATATGTGCAAATATATATTTGAGACAGTTTTTTGCGTCATTTTTATGTCAAGGGACTTGCATAGATATTAGATAGATCTAGATCGCATTGATGAGCATCATACAAATAATAATGATAAATAATATTAAAAAACCTTAATCTAATTTATTACTAAGCTCCACTGCACTTGGTCCCCTCATAAAAAATGTACATTAATAAGCTAACCACGGGCATCAGATGGGAAGTACCAGTGTGACGGTGCGAGTGGGAGGTGGTATAGTGAGCGGTGAAGGGGTATGGCGGGGGTATAACAAATAAAGAAATATTTATTTTTTTTCAATATTCATTCTGGATATTATTGTCCATGGGTAAGTTTTACCATTTTTTTCTCCTTTTTTACAGATTCATATTTTCAATGTTAGGATGTTAAATCACTAATTAAAAGTGATAAATAAGTTATATATATTAAAGCTATTTGTCATTTTTAATTATGTATTTCTTACTTTTAATACTAAAAATAAGAAGTAATAGATTAATAAATAAATAATATTATAAAAAATAATACAAAAATATTTAAGGAGTATAAATACTTCTATTACATGAGTCCCACAAAAAATGCAACAAATATTTCTTTAAAAAAGGATGAGGGGTGGTGATTTGGCGTGTTTGGTGAAGAATCCCTCCTGTCCTCGTGCTGTCGTCTTCAGGCCTCGGGTCGCCAGCTTTGTCTCCTATAAATCAGGTGGTCTCAAATATTCCTAAAATTAAGAAAGAATATTTGAAATCTTTTAAAACGGAATTCCATGTAATTAGGAACATATTTATATGTGATTAAATGATGATATGAGATAATATACAAGAGATTTTGTTTGCTCTTTTTTCTTTATCTCATATCTTATCATTTCTATCTGAACTAAGGATATAGAGATGTATTCGTATACATATTTAAATGTCACTTTGGTAGACGTGATAAGGGGATAAATCTGTAGTTAAAAATTATTTACTTTGGGTAAGATGTATAGACTTATCTATGGATAAGTAAATTTATCCATAGATAAAAGGTGATAATTTTATTCCACTTATAAAAGGGTCCAAATAGAGAGGATAAAGAAATAATGCCAAAGTAAACTTGCTTAAATTCATAGTTAACCTATATAGAAATATACTATTTATGTATAAATTATCAAAAAATCAAAGTGGCCTAGTTTTACTCATATAAAAGTCCCTCTATAACTAAACTATGAAGAAAACAAACACTAGGACCCGCCCAGATCATGTGTCAACGGGCGGGGACCGTACAACATCTCGTTTTGGCAAATGGACATTGGTGATAGTATGAAGGCCATATTATTTGTTCATTCATTAGTAACACCTGCATTAAAAAAAAAAAGCACAAACAAAAACTTCGCTGGTTTGTCTTTTATTTCCGCTTTCGAACATTGGTGTAGAGTGGGTGGTCCGTTCATGACACTCTAAGCTGGACTGTAGCACCGTTTCTTTGCTGGAAACTATCTCCCGACTCCATTATAGTTAACCTGGCAATCTGCTAACATTTAGAAGGGTGCAGTAAGTCATGGGCAAGTTACTTTCTTTTGAGCTTTCAGTTCGAGATTTATGCAACCACAAGGAATCAGGGAGGTCGGTAAAAAACACTCATGTAAGTTTTTTCAATCATTGGACTATACGTTATTTGTCATTACTTAGTACGGGTGATTAGTCAAACTGCAGTTATGACTAGTGAAGTAGGTGGGTCATGTGTCCCAAATTCGAGATTTATGCAACCACAAGGAATCAGGGATGAGCTAAGTCAAAACACTTTTATAAGTTTTTCCGACTCATTAGACTGTACATTGTTTGTTATTACTTCTTTGCCTCAGTTTAGTAATGGATTGGAGTTAGAGATAACTCCAACGCATGATTAAAGTTATGCAAGGTATTCTAAGTTAATTTTAAATTAATTTTATGTTAACTCGTTATCAAATTGAGATTTAGTACCGGTGATTAGCCAAACTGTAGTTATATATGACTCTTGGAAGTATATATGTGGGGTATGTGTCCCAAACTGCTGTCTCATAGAACGGTCCTGTATGAAAGAAGTCCTTTATGTTTCACCAAAAGCTGAATATGGTGATGGGGTAGGCTGTAATCCGCAGGGTCTGGCCCAAAATTTAGCGACACTGAGGGTGGCGCAGAAACATAGCTAGAGACAGAAACGAGAGAGAGAGAGAGAGAGAGAGAGAGCTGTCAATAGCCTGGCATTGCCCATGGACGCTTCTTTCTTTCCCCACCTCTCAGAGACAGAGGGAGGGAGGTCCATGCAGCATCTCCATATTTCTGTTTGTCTCTTGAAAGAGATGGGCCACCAACATCCCTATTTTTTCTGTTTTTGTCTTTTGCCTGGTTGGATGTAAGAGTCCCGTGAGAAGAACGTAGGAAAGTGTCTTTCTCATACTAAAGTTTGATTGTAAAACTACTCAGTTAATTCCCTTTAGGGTGAGAGGAGGAGAGTGGGGGGCTCATGTTTACCATACTATCTAAGAGAAACGTTAGCTGTACGTTTGGACGGGGTAGTACTGTTGCTATCCACGAAGCGTATAGATTTCGTTTAACAAGAGTATTTATTCTCCTTAAATACACCTATATCAATTTACATTAGAAATGTGAGTTTGCACAAAAAACAGAGAAAAGAAGATGGAGCCTACGTGCTGCATACGTGGCTTCATGACCCTCAGATATTACTCGTTAAACGGAAATTAAATATTTCTCTACTATTTATGATAGTTAAACTCTGTAATGATGTTTCCAGTTTTAAAAGGGCCCAACATGCACTTCGTCTGTGGCCTTACCCGAGTCTGCCAACCTTAAGTTTAGATAGACCTAGGAAAGCTACACGGCTGGGGAACTTTGGCCTCAACTTGCACCACTAAATTCTTTTGAGCTGTTTTTGTTGGCCCAGAATCCCATGAATTAATCAAGCCGGGGCCTCTGGGCATCTGGACTGGCATGGCCGGAGAACACTCTGTTACGTTTGTTTGATGGCTGATGGAAGAGTCCGAATGTTTTCATTGTAGAGGAGGACGAGCATCCGGCAGTCTTCAATGATTGTGCGCCAAATATCTTAGACTCTCTTTTCAAAATATCTTTTTATCTAGAAATATATTCTTCAATTAAATATAAATATAAATATCATAATACAACCATAAATATAAGAATACAATCATAAGTATTAGAAATATAAGTATTAAAATACAATTATAAACATTTAAATATAACCGTAAGTATTACATTATGTTCAAGTGTTTATGATCATTGTGTTCAAGTGTTTATAATTATATTTTGATACTTATATTTTTAATAACTTATAATTTTTTTTTAATATTTATAGTTGTTTTATGATCTTCATAATTACATTTTAACTTGAAGAACAGATTTTTCAAGTAAAAAGATGTTCTTAAAAGAGGGCTTACATTTGGCGCGGCTATTGAAAACTGCTGAATCTGATCCTTCCTGTACTCAGAAGATCCGCACTCCCGATGAAATTTGGCCAGGCTAAGCTAGTTTGTCCTTTTCTTCACTTCACTCTTCACTCTTTCGTCAGTAGCTTGATATGTGACATCACTCCTTTATGTCAGTATCGGAAGGTCCATGGTAACATAGATTGTAGTTTATTGGAAACAATTCCGGAGAACCTTTTGCTGTTTCCTCTCTTTTGGTCTCCTCTTGAGAAATTTATATCTTTTCTAATGATAAGAAGTTATGCAGGAAAAGTATCTAAATTTTTTTTCTAAGAAACTAAGATTAATGAGAACAAAAAAAAAATAAGATTAAGGAAAAATAAACTGGTCGAAGGAAGAGGTGTTCTAGAGAGAACCATTAATTTGTGTTTGTGATTTGAGGAGGCAAAGACAGATGTAGAGGATCACAATGTTGATCCAGTGATCAAACGTATAACACCAAAAATTATGAGGATTAGAAAGTTGACAATAAAAACACTTGGACATAATAATTTTGGACGATGAGTAATCTATCTTTTATCTTTTTAAAGTTTCCTTGGTTAAATGGAGTTTTGGACTTGGACGAAGCATATAGGGAGGAGGATGGTGCAACGATGTGGCATCTTGCCTCCTGAGATCGACGACCGGACATGGGTCAAGCCGCCTCATGAGGAAGGTCGAGTATTTCTCCGGAATCCTCAGTGACGACCCGTCACATAATCCGGGTATGATCTTGTCTCCTTAACAAAAGCCTTACAAACAACAAAAACAACTTTCTTAGTCTATTTAGATATCCAAATATTCTGATCATTTTATGGATGTTGTCTTGTTGGATGATGGCAGATTTCTACAACTGGAACCGGGTGAAGCTTCGCTACTGTGACGGGGCCTCCTTCGGTGGTGATTCCTCGTACATCAATGATGTAAGCCCCTCTTGCTTCCCCTCTTTCTACTTTTCCCACTTGTGATTACTGAAATCTCCCCAGTAAAGAGTATATCACTTTGACATTCCTCAGGTATAATAATTCAGGAAAAATTATATATACTCTTAAAATTTATCATATTTAAATATATATCCCTGAAATCTTCATTATATATTTTATATCTCTAAAATAAAAAGACAACAATTATATATATGTGGTTAACAATCAATTAAAATGGAAGGAATATTCTGTTAGCATGTGAATATAACTATTAAAAAAAGATGAAAATACTAAAATATTCCTAGAGAGATGACATGGTGGGACTGGGGATTGACAGTGAGGAGAGAGAGAGAGAGAATTAAAAAAAATTATTTTTTGACAGAGTTGTAGAGGGCAAATTACTCATTTTGCCCTCTTAACTCAATTATAGTGTGGTTAAATGGATAGAATCAAATAATGGAGACATATATGATGAAATATATAGAATATAGATATGCAAATTTTAAAAGTATTATATTTTAAGGATGTATATAATTTTTTTCCAAACATAGTCAAATTGACTGATTAAGTTTTTTTCTGACGACTATTGAGCTCTCCCGCCACTCCTTGGCTTGGCTTGTTTTCCTGGTGCTGCTTCTCTTATGGTTCCAACTTTTCGTGTTTTCCAGCCCGTGTCTACTATTTGTATTTGGCACCTCGCACGCGTCTTGACTCTTTGACATGTTGCGTTTTTATGGATCCGCAGACAATGCTACTTCATTTCAGAGGACAGAGAATCTGGGAAGCCATCATCCTTGACCTCCTTCCGAAGGGATTGGACATCGCACAGAAGGTAGAGGCCACATCTTGCATCTCCAATCTCTGTGCTTCTTGCTACATCGATATATTCCTATCCTCGCTGTCCATACCTCTGTGGACTCTTAGTGATATCTATTCCTAGTAGATCCAGAATCTTATTTCAGTGGGGTCTTAATAATACATCCATATAATTTCAGTGAAGTCACTTATGGTGAAAACTTATCCACTCAATACAAATTTTTTTATCCAGTGGGGTCACAGGACCCCACTGAACTTGTGCTAGATCCGCCCTCCTATGCATTATTCATAGGGAAAGTCTTGTTGCAAATAAAAAATTTGCAACAAGTGTTGCAAACCCAATAGGGGTTTGCCACCTAACCCCTTAGGATTAAATAACCATGACATGAGGTATTATTATAATACCCCATGTCATGAGGTGGCAAACCCCCGTTGGGTTTGCAACATTTGTTACAAATCAATAGTTTGCACCAAGTTGTTCTCTTATTCATATGTCCTGGGATTATTCCACTTTTTTGTTTTATAAAAGCGCTTTATTGAATCATAATACAAGCTTTGCTGCCGAAGAACCAGATTCGCTTCCTATTGGGACCGATGAAATGTTTTCTATCAGAATCCTCTTCAGTGTTATGGAGGGAAACCATCCCCATGGAAGGATGCCTGTCTTGATGCAAAAGCCATACAATAGTGACTTTGATAATGTTTGATTTGGATGAAGAATGTGCTTAAAATAGAGCTATTCATAACCTTTTTATCCCAAATCTATCAGTCTCTCGGTTTTTTTGTTTTGAATAAGCAGTCATCTATGTACTATCTGCACTGGTTAATGTTCAGATTGAATTTTATTTCCTTCTAAAAGAGAATTCGTAACCTATCTTTCCAGGCATTGCTTTCGGGTTGTTCTGCTGGCGGTCTGGCCACATTCTTGCACTGTGATGACTTCAGGAGACTTCTCCCTGAATCAGCTACCGTGAAATGCTTGAGTGATGCAGGATTCTTCCTTGATGTGTAAGTTTGAACTGTGCGTTTATGGCCGTTTGCTCTAGGACGTAACAATGTTGCGCTTATGATCTACTCAGTTTCGCTGTGTGTGCATTTGCGCAATTGATGCATGTGCTCTGAACCTGGTGCTTTTTCCCGCAGGGCAGATATTGTCGGCAACTATACAATGAGGTCCTTCTTCGATAGTGTGGTTGCCCTGCAGGTCAGCCCCCTTCTACTTAGTTATGGTTTGTCGAATGATTCTTTCGCACTCATGCAGCTCCATGATCCATCTGTGTTTCCAGCTTGTCGATGTCTTGGGTTGGAATTTTCTTTTCCAAGTCTTTTTTGGTTGTTTTTTAATTGAGCTGACTCGTTGAGATTCATGGTGACTTGGTCTCGCAACTGAGTTTTACCAAGTCACACCAGGGTGATGCATTATTTCTGAAATGACTTTGCCATTGCGGCATACCCCTCAAAAAAACCTGAGTCATTATTCGAAATTTGGGAGAAATTTCTGAATTAATGATGTTAAAGACATGTTTTTGTATTTCTTTCATAAACCTCTATCGAGTAGACGGTCTCTGTGAAATTTGGGATATTGTCCTGAATTATTTATGTTCGACAATGGTTCTGAAATTCTTTCTTACATCTGTACATTTCATCCGTTAGATTGATCATGGTTTTCATGATGCCAAGCCAATACAAACGGGTAGGAAAGGTTCTTGAAGGAAACGTCCCAAGTTTTCATGATGCCAAGCCAATACAAACGTTTGAAAAAGGGGTTGCAAAGGTTCTTGAAGGAAACGTCTGAAGTTTTCTTGATGTCAGTCCAATATATACAAACACCTGAAAATTTCAGAAACTTGTCTTATGTCCCGATACTGAATCACCGAGCCATGTAATTGATAGTGTTGGAGAACTGTATGGTTATCCCTATTGAAAGAATCAAGTGAGTTTCATGTGCTTATATAGTCTGTGCTTATATAGCCTGGGCCTTAGAAGTTAGAACCTCGACACTTAAATTTTGTGGGTTTATACATGGTATCAGAACAGGCCAAGGCACATTATGATATTTGCACCACCTCCCATCTAATTTCCACGGCCCATCTTAGCCGTGAGGGGGAGTGTTGGAACCGTATGGTTATCCCATATCGGAAGAATCAAGTGGGTTCCATGTACTTATATAGCATGGGCCTTAGAACCTCAACACCTAGATTTTGTGGGTTTCTACATATAATAATTAGCACAGTCGCGTTGTCCAACTCGCCAGGAGCTGCACTAACCAAATCAGATGCTAGTACTCATTTGCTCTTTCGCAGATAGTCAGCAAGCAAGTTGGTAGTAATCTTTTAACTGACAGATTGGTATAAACCATAGTTCTAACCTGGATTTTCCTCTATTTAGTCAATAGTACAATCTGATCCCACAAGTTCTCAGTGGACATGCAAAAAATTTTGTTTCAGAAGCTCAGGAATGGTTCTGCAAAGTCAGTGCTAACACCGATCATAGAAGAGATATTTTAATAATGTGCACGCCTTTATCAATTATACACAAGTCACAATTTATGGTGCAGGGAGTACAACGAAACCTTGACGCTAACTGCACTAGCTCTCGCCGCAACCCTCAACAGGTTTGCAATTTATATTATTATCAATATCATGGGGGATGAAAGTTCTGATACTAAAGTTTCACGATTTCGTGTTATATGCAGTGTTTCTTCCCGCAATATGCATTAACCTACATCCAGACACCTTATTTTATCTT
The DNA here is from genome assembly GCA_014218235.1 of Colocasia esculenta. NCBI lineage: Eukaryota > Viridiplantae > Streptophyta > Magnoliopsida > Alismatales > Araceae > Colocasia > Colocasia esculenta. The sequence goes on from CM024758.1 coordinate 3,121,705, forward strand.
GAATGCAGCATATGATGTATACCAGGCAAATTTCTCCACCTCCCCATCCCAATTACTTATTTTCATGATGTACCAAGTACCAATCTCTGAAGATATGCTCTTGTTGAACAGTTCCATCACATTTTTGTACCCCCGTATGCCGATCCCGGTGGGCATTGGAGTCGCTGCAAACGAGATCCAGCAGCATGCAATCCTGATCAGATCTCTGTTCTGCATGGTTTGTATCCTCTCAATTCAAGTTATCACAGTTCAGATATCACGTGCTATTCTTTTTTTGCATCGTCTTTTTTTTTTTCAGTTGTAGTTCAGTATCTAAACCATAGGGAGAAATCTACCTTATCCCAGGACCGATCCCGAAGTCCCTCTCCCCAATCCAACTCCGGTGTCCACTGCCCTACAAGTAGTTAGTGTTATGTATGTAATAGTTGACAGGTGGTACGTTTTTCCGTTAAGTATCACTCTTTGAGAAAAGAAAGATGACATGTTTTTTTACCAGAGAAATGATATTATATTAATTCTAAAGATAAAAGTACAAAGAGTACAAGCAATTGTACAAACGTGAGTAACCCATACCTGCCATACCCCCATACCTGCCCATACCCAACGTACACACAGATATGGGCAGCAGGCCTCACGTACCCAACATAGAAGAAAAAGAACAAAATACAGGAATGGCGCCAAAGACTGCACCCAGGTTACATAGGTGGATGGAAAATGAGGGCCAAAACATTCGTCAAGGACCAAGATCCATCTCCAGAAACAAAAGACTATCCACACTAAAACACAACTAAAGACATACCACTGCCAATTAGGAAAAAACGCAACGACCATCAAGGTCCAATTGAGGCCAGCTCCAGTGGAGAGAGGCTGCACTTCATGTCTGTAGCACCAAAGGTAAATCAACTCGGAAGAAGTACATTGGAGAAGAATGTGCTGATGAATCTCATGCCCCGAGTTGAACCAAAGATTTCGAACCTTAGAAGGTCTAAAATAGAGACTTAAGGCCAAAACCCAGATGAACCTGTGCAAATAACCACAAAACAGAAGTAAACAATACTACGCCGACGAGGTGAGGATTCAAAAGGTGAGGACGGAGGCGAAGGGGTCACACAGGAAGCTGGAGAGGAAGAAGGGGGCGGATGGTTGCTGGAAGAGGGAAGAGGAAGAGACTAGGTAGTGGATAGAAGACAGGGTTTGCGGCAGGTGGTTGCTGGAAAGGGGGAAGGAAGAGACGAGGTGAGTCTGGATAGAAGAAACAGGGGGATTTGCTACGCTGGGTAAAAGAGAAGCAGAAGAACGGGCTGGGGCCACACAGGGAAGAGGGGATCTATGGACAACTGGGGAAGGAGAACAAAAGCTAGCAACAACAGGGCGAGATAGCAACGTCGAAGAGTCGAACTAAAACGACGAAGCGAGGAAATGGGGTGAAACGGCGGAAGCAAGGCTACAAGAGTGAACCTAGCCAGAAAGGCGCAGAGAGACGAATCAGAACAAAACGAGGAGAAAAATAAGCAGATCTGGAGCGAGGTACAGGGAAAAGGGTAGCTATCGGTGAGACTAGGCCTAACACGCAGAAATGAAAGAAGGGTGCGGGTGGGGGGGGGGAGAGTCTATTGGCTGTCTGGTAGATGAGACAATACATATCAGGAGGTCTACGCTAGATGTAACATATGCACACAAGTATTGCATACAATATATTTCGAACTGTTCCATCCCGTCGGTGCTTGATTTTCTTTCACATAGCCAAATTGTCTAGAACCTGAGCTTCTAAGCCTTTGGCTTACTACATGGTAGTGTCAGTTGACTCAAGATCACCTTTCCTTACTCCAGGTTACAGAAATCAGATGCTTGTGGCACTCAGGTCATCTGGAGACTTGGGAAGAGGATTGTATATCAATTCTTGTTTTGCTCATTGTCAAAGTGAGCTTCAAGACACCTGGTTTGCACCAGATTCCCCAAGGATACACAATAAGGTAAAATAGATAAAGCTTAAGAAATAAAATTTTATATTTTTTATATATGGAACATTCGTGTTAGTCACGATTTAGTTAAACTTGTATAAGAATGCCCATTTAGCTTCATCTAAAGACAGATGTGTAACATTTGTGTACTCCTTAAGCTTGAGGATTTCATAAAAACTGCAATTGCAGTCTGCAGCATTATACTTACAGTATGAACAGTGCTCAACTCTTGCCTATGGTTGTCTTAGACAATTGCCCAGACCATTGGTGATTGGTATTTTGAGAGAGGAAATGCTTCAGAAATTGACGGTGCCTATCCTTGCGATCATACTTGCCACAACGCCATACCATTGGAACAGGTACGCCTCTAGGAATTCATGGATTTTGCATACATCCCCGTTATGGATGAAGATCATAGACTGTTCTCATCTGTATCATTTATCAATGTCTGTGATTGTTGATGTCAGGAACTTGTGTGACGCGCCAGCAAAGGATCGACATTGGTTTTCTTGGGACACTTCAAACAAGACCAAACGGATTCTATTAGTAATCCATCACTAACTTACTCTATAATTCTTGCATAGGTGTCAAATATTGAGATACACCGAACAACAGGAATATGAAAGTTATTGGTGAAACCCAATGTTAGTTCTATGAATCTACCAGGCGGAACCATCCTCATGATCGTAAACAGGTATACCTGTTTGTAGAAACATACAATAAACATAATGTTCATACATATATGAACATAATGTAAGGTTATCACATACAAATACATACCACTGTACTGTACAAGATGATAGAATAAAGATGCTATTGAAGTCCAACGAGTGGGGATTCTTTGGCCCTGTAGAATAGCCTATTACATAGAATTTCTGTATTTGTTGAGCTACTGCTGGAAAAACCAATACTTAGCAGTATATCAGAGGTTGTACCCCTGGAAGAATTGAACCTTGTAAGCATTGTGGATTTCACTGATAATGCATTGTTGATCCCAGTGAAAACTAAAGGTTTCCTTTTCCATTCTCAACACAATTCTGTTTCGAAGACAATTGCATCAGGTGTGTGCCACTTTTAAATTATGACCTTTGGACATGCAGAAGATCCGTGTAAATACATGATCTGCAAATCTTCTATTAACTGCCAACCAACCATGAACAAGGAGATGCATTGGCTCTGACTCTCTTACCCTTCCTCTTATAAAACATCATGGAAATAATCGACCAAAGACCCACAAATTGTCCAAAATCATGGTTCCAGGGAAAGGGCATAGTCCAGAACTAGGTCAGAAGATGTTAAGGAGGATGAGCACCATTGCTCCATTCCCGTTTTAATTGAATGTCTATCTTTAAATATGATCTTTGACCACCTTTTATTTCAATTACTTAATAACTGGTATTTAGGGCATTTCCTGGTCCTCCACATTTAACAATCTATAAAAAGACACAAAAAGTTAGGCCACACTACTTTCTTTGTTATGAATGCCTTTCACATTTAACTGCCCACAAATTCCACACGTTATGAATGCCTTTCACAGTTCTGATAAGTTCAGAAATAGACAAGAAACATTTCTGAATAAAAAGTTCCATATGAGTCAGAGACTGGATGTGATGTCAAACAGGAGGAGCACTTGGGGATACTTTTGCCATACAATATAGAGATATCAAACATGACCTGACAGCATCAAAGAGATGCAGGAAGAAGACAAAATGAAATAACCAGTGGGTACTTGATATTAATGCACCTGATATTTGGCATGCCCTCCATTTATACATGGTCCACATTTTAATCTCTTCATCACCCTCTAAGAAAAGCAGAAAAATTGCTGGGTCTACAGTCACTTGTGAGCAGATAGAAATATGAAGTTGATTTCACCGACGTAACAAACATGGTTACATGATCCTTCTATAGTAGGATTTGCCACAATCCTCTTTGTTGTGATGGGCCTTCCAACCTGAAAAGCATATGTCACTGATGCCAGCTAGCTCCACAGAAGCCAAAAAATAACACAAATTTCACAGTTAAAACCTACCTGCTATTCATCAGTCGAGTTCTAACAATCTCTAAGCAATATATCCCTCGACAACAATGCTTCCTTTTGAGGCTCTTGACTGTAGATCTCTCAGTATTAAAGGTTTTCCCCTCACCTCTATAACTGAATTAGCCATAGATTTATCCCCTGACACTGGGCAAATTTCTGTTATCACCTTCTGCAACAACCCCTCCTCCATAGCTTCCTCAAATAGCTCACTGAAATCTGCAATATCATCTGTTATATCCAGCAGAAGGCTGCAAAATCCCTGACGTGTGCAATACTCAATGATTGGGTTCAACCTGATTTTATTGAGGACAACTCTCTCTATTCCAGCTTGATGCAAGTTCTTGTCTGTCTCTGGGTCCACAATGGTGTCTTCTTCAATGAAGATTATTACCCGAGTATCGTGTTCCTTCCTGAGAGCAGGGAGGCAGAGTGGAGAGTTGCCCTGTCTTGCAACAATAATGATGACAGGCTGATTCGCTCCTACTTCTTGTGAAGCTGGTAACTTGGAATTTTGGTTAAAAGAACAGCCAGAAATTACAACACCATCATATTCTTGTAGCAGCTGTGAGTAGTATCCACCTGACTCCTTTGTTCCTTTCCCTGTGTCATTAAGAATTCCTCCATTAATGGCAAGAGAATATCTGCAATCAGTAGAGGAGAGATATACAATTCAGATTATGCTTGAAATAGTAACAATTCTTGAAAGCACTGAAGAGAGAATAAGGCAAATGTGAAAAGAATTAGATAACCATAATGAATCTGTGAAAAGAGGAGACAACAGGATCTCAAAATCTTATTGGTGAGTCAACACATATGTAATCATACTACATGATAAATCTCTCGAACCAATCGGCACAAAAAAAATATTATATATTACATGGAATTGTAAAGATGAGCATCGAATAGATTGAAGGGGAGTTTTAGCAGTTCCCTAATTTTAAGGTCATCATTCTTACTTCAGTGCCTAGATTCCCAAGATGACGGAATACTCTAATCACTCAAATATCTTGATCAAGAAACAACTTCATACAGGGATCTCCATAACAAGAAAAGGCATTTTGCACCATCCCAGACAAATCATTCTTTTAGTCTTTTAAGAGAGTAATGGGCAAAATTTCTGCCTTGTACATTGACAAGAGATCATGTACCAGCCTGCCAGAGAACTCAGTCTCATTAGGGGAAAATTTTAGCTCAATCCCAATATGGTTACTTTCATATAACTTTTTGGAAGTTGAGTGCAAACACCTCCTCCATTCTTATTTTTGTACCTGTATTTAGTCCGTAAAAAAAACTGGTGGTACAAATCATAATTTTTTTCTTCAATATTATGACAGAGAATTTAAATTCATATCTTAATTTCATAAAGTAAAAATAATTCTTTCAAGCATTTCCTAGCACAGGTCTGGGCCTGGCCAAGTCCCTACAAGTGTAGCCCAGGTCCAAAAAAGAAGCCCGATCCTGATGAATCATGCCATATCAGAAGTTACAAATTGCTGAATTATTCTAAAAAATGTACGAATTTTTGCACTTGCACCTGAACTATCATATCCTAAAAAAGAAATACAGTTATCTTAACAAGAATTTCTACCTTGTGTTTTGCATTTGCATGGGCATTTTAGCTAGCTAGCTGTGGACATTGCTGCCTCAAACACATGTACGTTAGAGCTGTATACAGATGTGTGTCATCCACTCTCATCTGAGTGAAGATCTACCTTTGGTTGTTCCACTGGACATTCACTGGATTTTTTATCAGCTAGGTCCCAAATTCTGTAGGAAAATGTATTTGATGGATACATGAGTCTTTCTGCTGGCATGAAATTGCTTTATCATATGAATAAGCTTAAAAGGTATGAAGGCTTTGTCATCAACATGAACTATGGATGTGTAAGCCTTTTATACAACACTTGAAAATTTAACGAACAAAACAATTAATTTGTTGTTTATCTCTCTGATAACCATGAGAGTTAAATAACTCATTCTGTAAGTACCATATGTTCTTGAAATGATGAGAGAATAAAGGTTCTTATCATTTAAGTGCCCTGCTTGGTTTTCAGGAAGCATCCTCCTTTTTCCCTTTCTTGTTTTAAGATTTGATATCTTGTTCTAACCATGTTGAACACCTTTCTATGGGTGAAAGACATGAATAATTAATGAGAAAGATGGATGCTTTCTAAACAGGGTGAATACTCATCATCAAGTATCATTGCATGCATCTATATTGATGACAGATTAATTGATAAATATTTTGGTATGAGCTATGACTTTGCATTCATCATTCAAGATGATTAATCATTTTTCCCCTTTCTTTTTGCTCCTATCATCTCTCTACCATTTGATCCGTGGCCGAGGGACTTCATGCGACCGCCTTCAAAATATGGATAAATTGGTTTAAGGTGACCTGAAGGCCACAATTTATTAAAATAAGATTACAAAGTACAGTAGGAAATAAAAAGATACTAGTGCATAAAAATGAAAAAGAAAGGTCTACCAAGGTGGTAGATTACCCACATATCCCTCTCCGTCCAAACCAAAATAAATGAACTAGTCACGAAGTAAAAATTTTCCAAATCTCCAGCCTAGGCCTAACAGACAATGAACCGACATAAGACCCATAAAATCAGAAGTTCCACTCCTTAATGCACCTGTAGCAATTATGGATGATTGTGGATGGATACCTGAAATCCACACCAAACTATATGTTGTCTCTTTCTATGCATATTAAACAGTTGTAACAACATTGCAGGATCGGTCCATTAAATGGGCAAAATGAACAATAAAGCATGGAGGCTACTGAAAAGGATACATAAGAGAAGAATCACAGAATTGAACAATCTAGAAGTGGAAGAATATGACTAAACATCTTCTAGGTTACATATAAAACATCACAAAAGAAAAGAATCCAACAAAAAAGACAGTATATGTTTGAAGAAGAAAAAAAGAAAAGAAAAGGTGAAGAAAAGGAGATCTGAAAAAAAGCCCCTTGAACTGTCTTGTCTGAACTCTGAAGTCTTGATACAGTTAGTTGTATTACATAATAGTCAAATCATCTTCATCAACATCCTCCACTTTTTTTCTTAAGTGAACGGGAAGACACACCCTGCAAGGGGCTCCTCGGTTACCCATCACGACAAGGCAATGCAAACAGTCTTATGCATGAAAAGCCAACTTCCAAGACCCCAGACTGCACAATAGACCAAGATGGGTTGCTGTTTGTACCAAATATGGCACATTTGAATCCTCTCCAATGAGTGCAAGAACAGAATGCATGTAGTAAGAACATGAGGTATTGGGGAGCTAACCCAAGATCCACGCTGACCAAGCCAACAACTAAATTTCTATCCTCTCTGAGATAACTTCAATATCAAAAAGCTATGTAAATTCTCATCAGCATGCCATTCACTAAGAATGTCTGAGGGCTTGACTATGCTTCCACACTTCTGTTGAATGTCCTTTCTGTCCAATGCCTCTGTATTATTTACCCTCATTTGTCCACGTATCCACATTGAGTAAATGTTCTGTCAGATGATTGATCTACTGTTACATGTGAAAGAGTGGATAGTACCATAGTTTTGTCTATATGCAATATGAATCATGAACCTTGATCTCAGCCAGCCTAAAACCACTTGTCTTGCCAACTCATATATGCAAGAAGGTTCATTAGAAATACAATCTGTGGAAATGAAAGCTTAGGCCACAAAATATACCTAGTTATACATGAATACGTACGGTATCGACCTTTTAAAACAGGCATGAAGAACAAATTTTCTTTTAAAAGCCATGCAAAGCAGGCTAGGAAACAAATGACAAGCCTGAATTATCTCAATACAAATGAGAAAACCAGTGTGACAGAACTCAATAGGAGTTATTAATAGCAAACAGTGGGTAGTGTCTTGCTTTATCCCATCATATAGTTTTTAATCTTTCACCACGGAAAATAGCCCTTTTAACAACGAGGAAGAAAGAGCAAGGTTAATCTACCTTAGAGCAACAAATGGCTTCCCAGAAAGCATTCGATGGATATAAGCCTCATTCAACTTCTGGCACAATGCTTCCTCCACCCCAACAGTAACCTCAATTCCAGAGTCCCTAAGCCTTTCCACTCCTTTTGAGGCAACGATCGGATTCGGATCGACCATTCCCACAACGACACGCTTCACTTTCGCACGAATCAGTGCTTCGGTGCAAGGGGGTGTTCTGCCATAATGATTACAAGGTTCAAGGCTCACATATGCTGTTGCATTCTCTGCCAAGTCCCCAGCATCTCTCAGGGCAAAAACCTGCATACATAACATCCTGCCTCAAGTCCTTCCACAAGTAATACATGAACCACAACATGGTTGGTCATACCGCCTAACCGGACCGAACCAGCAGGTTTGGTCTGGTTCAGCCCAAACAAGGACTAAATTTAACTCATAACAAATTAAAGAAGAAGAGATGAACAATTGCTGTGCCAAACCGTGCCGCACCAACCATGAAACACAGAAAATGATACTGACCATTTGACTTGGTCTCAAGTGAATGACACACTCCTGAGCAAACCATGTAGCTTCACTAGTAACAAAGAATTGAACAAATATTAATATAAGAACCCAGAACATGGAAATTGTGGAAACAAAGGGAATGTCATGACAGATTAAGGAGAGCAGCTGTTCTCTGCAACATGGCAGAATGGGAGATAAAACATGCAATAGTTCCAGTACCATGGCAGATAAATAGGAGTAGTGATAAGAGAGCATCTCAGAAAACCAGAACAGGAAGCCTTCTTCCTACAAGCATTGTCCGAAGAAGACCCACAATCATGTGTGTACATGGAAAAAACGAAAAAACACATAATTTGAAGTATAGACAAGTTTTTTTTTAAAATTAGCAAGTGAGATGGGGTTGGGGGTGGGGGTGGGGAAGAACTTGGAACCTCGGCATGGGGCTGGCCGGCCTTGGGATGGAAGCCCTCGCCGACGACCTCGCCGCCCTTCACGATGACGCAGCCCACCATGGGGTTGGGGCTGGTGCACCCGGCGGCCCGCCTAGCCAGGTCGACGCACCTCCTCATGTAGAAGGCGTCGTCCTTGTGGGGGGCGGTCTCCCCCGGCGGCGGATGCAGGCCCCCGCAGCGGACCCCGACGGAGTGGGCGAGGCTCCATGTCAGCGGGAGGCGGACCACGGCGCCGCCGTGGAGCCCTCGGCCAGGTGTGTCCCAAATGGGGTTGCTGCGGGGGGCTCTGCGGCGGGGCAGGGCGAGAGGAGGGGCAACGGCGGCGGCGTTGGAGGAGACGGCGGCGGCAGGAAGATGCATTGGGGCCTGCGGTGGGCGGCGACCGCCCGTTCTCTGGTTCTCTCTCACAAAAAATTGAAACTTGGGTTGGGTTGGGCATGGCTCGGAGTCTTCACTGGCATAAGTATAAAAAGACGAAGCTCTAAATATCAACATCCATAAAAAACGATACAAATATATAATTAAGGTGGTGTTTGATAACACTTATTTAAAAAAATCTGAAGTCAAAATTTCTATTTATTGTCTAAATCTATAATTTGAACATCTGAACTAATATTTGTATGGTATTGAGCCATCGGAGGTTGTTAATTACATTTCGTTGGATATTGATGATTGATAGAAGAACTTTTATTTTCGTCTAGATTGATGTAAAATACCATAAACACAAGAATTAATTTTGCTTCTCATCTAAACATCCGCCACATCTATGTCGGTTTCCCTTCTTCCCAACTCGAAACTGTCAGAAAAAAGGTCTATATGATCGAGGAAGTGAGTGAGAGATGGTAACAGAAGAAGAATTCGAAATCCACTGGTGACAAGCCAAATGAGATGCTACCATCGGCCAGATCGATGGAGGAATCGGAGCATTGCGAGCTGATCAAAATAGGTAAACCTCAAATCGAAATGGAAGAAAGAACTCAAACCATCAAATCACTCTCGGCAATAAAAGCAGAGGAAGGGGCATGCCCAGGGGGGTTCGCCGCTGCGAGGAACTCCAGAGCCGTCCGGACGCCCGAGGGTGGTTTAATAGCCACCGGAGATGGAGGGGGGAGTAGGACGGCAACGGCGGCTGCCATGGCTTCTAGCTGGTGGCTCCAGCCATCCTCGACTATGTTCGCAGTGACAGACGACCTGGTGTGCTGCGACTCTCGCAGAATGCAAAAGGCAGAGATTGGTGGAGAGGGAGCGAATGGATCCGAGGCAACAAGAGAGTTGGGCAGCGGAGAGCAAGGGAAAGTGAGAGCAGAGAATGGTGTTATGAGTGGTACTCACCTCCATGCGCATCTCGGCCTGGATCCGCAGCGGCGGCCAAGGAAGGAGGGGCGAGGTCGGGGGGGGAACAACGTCCGCAGACGACGACTGCCCAATTGCAGTGGAGTCGGTGGGGGAAGAAACGACGAGAGACTAGGGGAAAAGAAAGGGGTGGTGCGGGAGAGATCTGAAAATTAAAAATTGGTCGAGCTTTCACTTTTTTTTTTTTAAGAGGCAATAATTTAAGATAGTAGACATACTTTTACATATTGATTGAGATGTTTCTTCAAATAATCTGAAAATATATATTTAATAATTTTAGATATTAGATATTTATTAAGTGCTACGGGAACGAGAGGTGCTTCTCCAAACCGAAGAATAATGAAGAACAAATAGATTTGACTCATTTGAGAGATATTTGAGTAATATCGGGAGAAGATGGAGATGAAGTTTTTAGGAGATGGATTATAATTTTTTTAGACAGTAAATTAGAAGAGATGGTTCAAACGACCCACTTGTTAAGAGTAGAGTGCAGATGGGCCACAAGTTACAATCTAAATCTGAATCCTTATAAGTTATAACCCCATATTTGAAATTTCTAAAGACTTGACGGTCCTGAATTTGTACCTCTGTAAAATCGACGATCACAAATAAAACGAAAGAATAATTTTGAAAGGAGTTAGAGAAGATAAATAAATAAAAAACGAAAAAAAAAAGAAAAAAGACAGAAGCGTCGAAGGGGTCACGAAACTGAAAAGAGGAAGAAAAAGTCTACTCAAAACAAAATAAGGTTCAATGGAGGGGGAGGGGGGCTGAGAGAAGGGCTATGAATAAACTACCACAGAATCACCGGAAAAAGACCACAAAAGAAGAGAAGGGGCTTTCAGAAAAAAGTAGTGAGCAGTAATGGAGGACGGCAACATGCCAACAAAGAGAGGTAGAAAGGGTCCAAGGGGAGGGGGCCGTTAGATCATGATCCAACGATAATAATTGGGGTACAACAGAGTTGCATTGCGTACCTAATATTACTATATATATACTAATTTTATGTCCGTGTCATGCACGAAAATATTTTAAGTATAAATATTTAATATATATTTATATATCTTAATATATTATATAATGACATTTATTTAAAAAATATTTTAAAAATATTTTGTTTATATATATATATATATATATTTTAAAAATGATGTAAATAATTAAAATAAAACAACTTATTAAGAACGTCATAAATTTGTAACGTATGAGATGTTGGTGGAGAAGGAAGTATATACATGCCAAACTTTGATATGTTATAAATTTTTTAAGAATTGTCATGTTTTATATGTCTGCCATGTTTTAAAATGTTGCATTTTTTTAAGCTTTTTCAAAGACTGCTCTATACGGTGACATGTTATTAAAACTTTTTAAGAATGACCATGTTTTATATGTCTGTCATGTTTTGCCCTATATATTTTAAGGAGTTATGAAAGTGTTGTATTTTTTAAACTTTTTCAAATGCCGCTCTATACGGTATTTTAGTGTTGGCGGGAAACAAAATTTCCTGGTGTTGCCACGTGACAGCTCCAAGACTGAGAAATATATATTAATATATATATATATATATATATATATATATATATATATATATATATATATATATATATATATATCAATTCTAAATCTATCACATGTAGCACCAGATTATTTGTTTCCCATCAAAATAATTATTTATTTGCGATCTCTCTCTCTCACTTAAAAAATATATATTAAATTTGGATAATTCTGCTATTTTGCAAACAACAACTTGCTCCAAGCACTGACATCACCTAGAAATACTCATCTTTTAAGTGCAGCAGACTCATAAAAAATATGTAACAAACTCTCACATCGATTCTACTCATTTAAAATTTAAATATTTTGGTGAAGTAAAAAAAATCTTCCTCCCTTTACTTAAAAATTACACACCTAAAATCACTCACCTTTTAAGTGCACCCAATCTATATATCTTAATTTAACTCTATTTAATTCTCTCTTCTTACCATTTAGATATCAAAATAACATTTACCTTCCTTAGGGGTGTCAATTGGGCCGGGCCGGTTCGGAGGCCCGGAAGTTCGACCTGATTTTAACCGGGTTTGGGCCGAAAAAATGAGCCCGTTAAATTTTTTTGGCCCGGCCCGGAAAAGAATAGGGCCGGGCTTGGGCTTTGCGAGGCCCGGCCCGGCCGGCCCGAAAAATATAAATATAATTTATATTAAATATAAAATTTATATTTAGAAAGAGAATTATATTTATTTTTTCTACAATAAATCGACTCAAAAATATAATCTTTTATAAGTTAAATGTTAATATAGAGATAAGTAAAATATATATTATTTTTTTATAGATATATTAAATTATATATTATATAAATAATAATAATAATTTTCTTATATTTTTCGAGCCGAGTTGGGTTTAACCGGACTTTTTCTGAGTCCGGGCCGAGCCACCCATACCGGACCTACCCCCGGGCTTGGGCCAGGCATGGGCCAACTTTTAAAAAATCGGGTTTGGGCCGGGCCTAACAAGACCCGGTCCAGACTCGACCTATTGACATCCCTAATCTTCCTGCAATAAAATTTTTCTTTTTTTTTTCTTCAACCTCACCCCGACCTACCTCTTTAATTCTCTTCCCTAACAGTTCTCGCAAAGTCCTTCTCCAATTCTTCATCTTCCCCTCATCCTACACTCTCTACCCTCTAAAGATGGAGATGCAATTAACGGTCCTCTTTACTTGAGAAAATATCTAATTAGTCCAATTCTTCCTCTTTACAAGTAATTTATTATAAATCTATTATGTGTCTATAGTACTCTCAGAACAAGATAAATGTTACATAATAAAAGGGGTGTCCGGCTGTGTGGACCCTCTCTATTGCGAGTATATTAAAACACCAAGTACTGTTCTTCCCACGGAAGCTAGAATAAAAGGGGTGTCCGGCTATGTGGCCACTTTAGTAATGAGTTAGATTAAAGTTAACTCAGAGTTAACTTAAAAAGTAGTTTAGAAAAGTTACAAAATTAACTCAAGTGAGTTAGATTAAAGGTGGGTCAAATGTGAGTTAACTCACAATTTTCTAACCCACCTCTGGAGGTGGGTTGGAGTTAATCCACCGAGTTAACTATTTTTTTTGTCCTCACGGTACACAATATAATTGCTACTTTTTCTTTTCCCAACATAGGTTAACTCATTTTTTCTTACCAAAACACATTTGAAACAAATAAGTTAACTCACTATAGTCAATGAGTTAACTCAGTTGCAAACAAAATAAAAATGAACTAAAAATAGACTAATTTTAATTCTGAGTTAAAATTAATTTTAACGGAGACCTAATTTCCAACGAGAGAAAAGTAAACTTCATGAAGTCTCCACCGGTGGTGTTGGGGTCTTCTTCTGACCACCACATGCAGTCCTAGTTTGCGTCCTCCTCCTCTAGATTACATGAAAACGACCTAAACTTACCAAAAGCCAAAGGGCAAGCAAAGCAAACCTGCTTGGTCATATATGTCTACGTACCCATCTATCATGAGACCTACCACTACCACCCAACGTGGTGCTTTTGTTCTTGGTCTCTCTATAACAAAAGCCAAAGACAAATTAGCATGCATATATGAGACCGGCTAGCTAGCTGCACGTAGGGGTCCTTGCTTTGAAAACATGTTTACTTTGACTAACTCCCAACCAATACATCACTTAACAGGAAGAACACAATGAACATGTGCTCAAGAAGGAGATTGCAATATATAATATTATATTATTAGTGTGTTAAAGATAAAGTAAAAAAAAAAGAGTTATTATGTTATTTTCCTCTTATTTTTTGTTGATCTAGCTGTTCCTGGTGATCTATTTTTCTTTTCACTGTTCTCTCTCTCTCTCTCTCTCTCTCTAGATCTCCAAACCAAGGCAGCTGATTTGATACCCGATTAAGGGATGGCACTGTTTCTATGATTTAGTTTGCCGGAATATTGTGTAAACGAGTCCACTCTCAAATAAAATAGTAATTGGTTTGAAGTGAACTTGCATATCCGAATTATCAATTGTTTACTATTAAATTAAGAGAAATATTTATGTAAAGACACTCTTGCATTTGAGTTGTAAGAGTGTCCTCTCATTAATTACTTCACCTAAGATGGATTAATGGACCATGACATATCAGACATGTTATTGTATGAGTCTAATTTTAGTATTTATAAATTCAACTTAAATATTAATTATGAGCCAACTCAATCTCAACCACCGTAGCTTTAGAATGAAATGACCTCCGCAATCTCCACCATATCCAATTTAATAAAGTGTATAATTTTTATATCGATCGAAAAAATAGAAATAATATTATCCCTGTTTAACACCTATTTATTATGATCACATCCCTCTTATCCCTGCTATTGCTAATTATCTCAGTTATCAATATATACTTTTAGTTATCAGGAGTGATAAATAAGATATGACTCCTTTTATTGAGTTATCACAGTGGCCAAGAAGATGTCTATATGTATGTAAAGTTATTCAGAGTTTATTATTTTATTATACTTGAAAAAAATGAGATATAATCATCGAGATATATATAGGATAAATTAATTAAAAATTTTTGACTGTAACAGAGAAGTTTTTACTGTAACATGACTTAATATATATTGTAACAGGTGATAACACTAATTGTAATGAGTTACAGCTCCGTTAGAAACTAACAAATAAGTCAAAATCTAATAGGAACTCCTAATTAATTTACTCATATATATATATATATTATATCAAGATTTAGTGATAAAGTCTTAATAAAATATCTCAATTATTAAATAACTCTCTAAATGAATAAATCTTAATAACTAGCGGTTATCAAAAAATTATCAAATTTGATGCTTGTCCTCTCTCTCTCTCTCTCTCTCTCTCTCTCTCTCTCTCTCTCTCTCTCTCTCTCTCTCTCTCTCTCTCTCCAAACCAAGACAGCCATCAAACTTGGGGTCCTCCTTTTGTCGGTCCGATGAGGTCTCCCGTCTCTCTCGCTCGTGGCCGCTGCTTCGGGCTCGGCGGTGGGCTGGCTCGTGGCCGCACGCGGTAGGCTGGCGTCGTCGCTTGCGTAAGCGGCGGGGGCCGCCCAGTCCAACGGAGGCGCGCCCTCCCCGAGAAGGGACCGGCCTCGCTGGCTGCCGGAAAGCAGGCCAATTGGATTTTGGCGGCGGCGGTGGCCATCCGTTCGCCTATGGATACGTGGAAGAGCGAGAACAGCGGCATGCAGTTGGGCAGCCACACGCCACCGGAATCCCATGCCTGGCCTCCCCCATTAACGCACAGCGGCATGCAGTTGGGCAGCCACACGCCACCGGAATCCCATGCCTGGCCTCCCCCATTAACGCAGATGGCTACGCGGAAGAGCAAGAACAGCGGCATGGAGTTGGGCACACGCCGCCGGAATCCATGCCCGGCTTACCATTGAGTTCATCGGCGGATCCGGTAATTTCATCCAGTGGAGTTATTTTTTTTGAATTTTTTTAATCAAATTAATTTAATAAATTTTTAATTTTTAAAAATAAAATTTTAAATTTTTAATAAAATAACGTAACTCCACTGATCGTTCTCTAGATTCGCCATTAATTGAGTTAATTGTCCATGACAATATTTTGTTGGAAAAAATATAAATTCGTAATTGAAATATATTATTATTATGACCATTATTTCAGAGGTAACAAGTAAAAATCACTTTATGTTAGACTTTTTATAACATATTACTAAATGATCATATACATAGATATTAATATTAAGGATTGGAATTTATAGACGTTGAGAGCCGGACCCAATAAGTTCAATGGATCTAACTTAGTGAGGGTCCTCATAAGAAAAAACAAATGGAGAAAAAAGGGAAGGTTCTTAAAAGAATTTTTGTCTGCCCCAGTACAGTGTAAGGAACGGAGAGAATACGTGTCAATTAAGATATAAGTTAGCTCTACACTCAGTGTCGGATCTATCTTAAGATCAATCGGATCACGGAATTTTATTGAATTAAAAAATTTCTATTAAACATGTAAAATTTCATCTTAGTACTTGCATTGGGTCAAAAATATATATATATCTAAATATACATCTACAGAATAAAAATTCTGAATCCGTCATTTTCTACACTCTCTTCTCTCAATTAACACTTTTATCGATCCCCTTCCTCAACTTGAGCTAGATTGAGTACATTTGATTTGACGGTCAAAAACTCGACTCTGAGAATATCTTCTCAAAATTGACTATATATTTTGACGAATCGGATCGACTTTTGTCACGAGCGAATTCTTATTTCCCTATATTACTTCAAATTCTCTAATTCGGGTCCTTCGAGATCAATCGAACACACCAAAATCTGTGTGTTAATTTGGACCTACTTCATCATGTGTCAAACGTTGATCGAGGAGAACAAGAGGAAGCATCCTTCCCTCATCATGGGAGAAGTTTTGATTCACCAAACAAAGTTCTACAGCTGGCACCCCACGACAAGTTTGAAGAGTGGGATCTCACAGAACAAAGTTTGAATAGAAGTTAAGTGTTCGCAATAGTTCGGTTCTTCTGACCCGGCTTCAAAAAATTCTTCCCAACTTGTGAAAACGGAACCAAAAGCCTAGCTAAAAAACCAGAGGAACCCTTCTTTCTGATCATAAAATTCTTAATGCATACTTTTGTTGTTGGGTTATTTCATAGTTTCTATCAAGGAATAGTTTGCGACCCACTTGATTATTATTTTTTTAAAAATTATTTTGGCATGCATATATATATTAACCCTAAATCGATCTTTTTCTCATATACACTCCTACAAATATTCCCCTAGTTGATCAGAAACAAAAGGACTTCTTTTTCTTGGGAACAATTAAAAGGTTTGCACGGATCCCTAACCCAAGCCTTTTAGCCCTCCATGGCATCATGGAAATCGGAATAGCATTGTATAGGTGTCAGACTAGTTACTAGAATTATATTGGTGTTATTATTTGACTTGTCGAGCTACTTTTGTAGTGTATATATATAGTGATCTTATGTGATGAGGTGTGGGGTTTGTCTTAATATGAATTTTCATGTTAAATCAATTAAAGTTAGTTATAACGTGCGGATCGACTGTACTACATTATCTGTGATGAAATATGGTACAATTTGTACCGTATTGATTGGTCGACTGAAAATATCAAATCAATCGATCAAATTTAATCTCTTTTTAAATGTCAAATAGATCATGGGATCTGAATGTTACAGTGATAGAAATTGATCCTGCTAAAAAATCAATCGATCGATAAAAAAATCAATCGACCAATTTTTATTTCTCTTTAGAAATTAAATAATTTATGAGATTTAAATATTATCTTAATAAAAATCGATCGATCGATAAAAAAAATCAATTGACCTATTTTAAACTGATCTATTAAGTATTTAGGGGTGCTCACAAATTAAATTAATCGGCTAATAAATAAAAATCGATCAATCGAACGAGCCAAAACTCACAAATAATTAAACACGATAAGATATCACAGTGATATGATTTATCTCAACTGCGCGGCAAACCCTGAAACCAACCCCTTCCCCCAACCCCAACCAACAGCGCCGAGTCGTAGGACCGTTCCGTTTCCCTCCCCCCAACCCCCCCACGGGCCCCACCCCCCACTTTTCCGTCGCTGCTCGGACCGCCCGAGCCACGTCACGCGCCGTTAGATCTGTGGGACCCACGCGCACAACGAAGCATCCCAGACACCGAGGACCGCCACACGCAGCCTTGACCGTGCAACTCCGCCACGTGGTGCTGCACCACCTCCTCGGCTCCTCCCCGAGTCCCACCCTCCCGCCCTTTCCCTATAAACCCCCTCCCACGTCCCACCTCCTCCCTCGCCCATCACCAAAACCAGCAACCACAGCGAGCAGAGGAAACCAGAGCAGAGACCAGCGACCACCACCTCCCTTGACCACCGCCGCCGCCATGGAAGGCCTCACCCTCACCGGCCTCCTCCGCAAGGCCGCCGCCGAGTTCCCCGACCGCCGCGCCCTCTCCGTCTCCGGTAAGCTCGACCTCACCCACTCCCGCCTCCAGCAGCTCGTCGACGGCGCCGCCTCCGTCCTCGCCTCCTCCGGCGTCCGCGCCGGGGACGTCGTCGCCCTCACCTTCCCCAACACCGTCGAGGTTCGCCCCCCCCCTCCCATCCGCCGTCTCTCACGGCTTTCTTCTTCTTCAGCAGCTCCGGTTCGACGTTGTTTGCCTTCTCCTTGCAGCTTGTGATCATGTTTCTGGCGACGATCCGGGCCCGCGCGGTGGCCGCGCCGCTCAACCCGGCGTACACCCAGGAGGAGTTCGAGTTCTACCTCTCCGACTCCGAGTCCAGGCTCCTCCTCACCAACCCGGAGGGCAACCCCGCGGCGGAGGCCGCCGCCGCCAAGCTGGGCGTCCCCTGCGCCGCTGTCACCCTCCCGGGGGCCTCCGACCTGGTCGCTATCACCCCGTTCGAGCTCCCCTCCCAGCTGGCCGGCGGTGAGCTCGTCGCCGTCAACGAGCCCTCCGATGCCGCGCTCTTCCTGCACACCTCCGGCACCACCAGCCGGCCCAAGGGGGTCCCTCTGACCCAGCTCAACCTCGCCGCCTCGGTGCAGAACATCAAGTCGGTGTACAAGCTCACAGAGACGGACTCCACCGTGATCGTGCTGCCCCTGTTCCACGTCCACGGCCTCCTAGCAGGACTGCTCAGCTCTCTCGCCGGCGGCGGCGCGGTCATCCTCCCGGCCTCCGGCCGGTTCTCGGCCTCCACCTTCTGGGCCGACATGCGCACCTACGGCGCCACCTGGTACACGGCGGTGCCCACCATCCACCAGATCATCCTGGACCGCCACGCCGCCCGCCCGGAGGCGTCCTACCCGCGCCTCCGCTTCATCCGGAGCTGCAGCGCCTCGCTGGCGCCGGCGATCCTGGAGCGGCTGGAGGCGGCGTTCGGGGCCCCGGTGCTGGAGGCCTACGCGATGACGGAGGCGTCGCACCTAATGGCATCGAACCCGCTGCCGGAGCGGGGACCGCACAAGGCCGGATCGGTGGGGAAACCCGTGGGGCAGGAGATGGCGGTGCTGAGCGAGGACGGAGTGCCGCAGCCGGCGGAGGTCCCCGGGGAGGTCTGCATCAGGGGGTCCAACGTGACCAAGGGGTACAAGAACAACCCGGAGGCCAACAAGGCGGCGTTCCAGTTCGGGTGGTTCCACACCGGCGACGTCGGCTTCCTCGACGCCGACGGCTACCTGCACCTCGTCGGCCGCATCAAGGAGCTCATCAACCGCGGAGGTAAGCAGCATCCCGTCTCCTCTCAACTTCCCGAAGAAGCCATTACTTGGGTCTGGTCACTGGTGGGGTTCTCGGAGATCTCGAGGGTTCACCGTTCACGTGGGATCGGGGTACCACCATCGCTATCTCTGCTTCCGCAGCAGGACAAGGTGGTTCCCACTTTCGGGGTTTTTTGCTTTGAATAAATACTTTTTTTGCACATATATATATTACCTATACTAATTACCACGAAATATTCTATTTTCTTTCGGAATTTTGTTAATAGAATGTAATGATAATTAATTCACATAAAAAAGCTATACATATCAATGTAATTATAATAAGCTATTATGTATTTTCTAATTCATGAGGAGCATTTATTCAATGCAACCACCAATCTAGCGTCAAGGGGAGGTGGGTATATATCCTCCCACAAATATTATTTTTCTTGTAGCGTCAGTACTCAGTACCCTCGAAAGGTGCCGCCTTTTTTGGGTTCTTCAGAGAACCCGTGGCAATCTACTTTGGAGCCACTTGAATAGAGAGAGAGAGAGAGAGAGAGAGAGGTGCCATCTTTTTTGGGTTCTACGGAGAACCCGTGGTCACCTATTTTGGAGCCACTTGAAGAGTTCCTAGAGAGAGAGAGAGAGAGAGAGAGAGAGAGAGAGAGAGAGAGAGAGAGAGAGAGGTTCTTTGTTCGCATCTACTGGGTTGTGGGGGTTCTCTCTCATATCACGGAATGGTTGGTTTGCAACAGGAGTTTTTCTTGGCCTTTTCTTGGACGCCGGAAGGGGTTGGCCTGTGAAGAGCCACAGCAACCGTACGTGCTCGCCTTTTGAGTGGTCTTCTTTAACTCTTTCCGTAGAAGAATGTGTGGGGGGTGTGGGTGGAACGGACTAAGATCTCTTAATATAAGTTATACACTCCACAATGTTAACGGAGGATTCTTAGATGCAGGACTGGAGAGATAGATGGCGATAACGATGATAGATAACTATATATCAACAGTGACAGACAGATGATAGAAACTAGAGCGACCAATGCACGTAAAAAAAAACCATGCTTGTTATATGTCTTCGTGGTTTGGACATGCATGGACATGGCGCGTTTAGAAGCTAACGACTGGGTCTTCCTCCATGTTCGCAGGTGAGAAGATATCGCCCATCGAAGTGGACGCCGTGCTGCTGTCGCACCCCGACGTCGCCCAGGCCGTGGCCTTCGGCGTCCCCGACGACAAGTACGGCGAAGAGGTCTGAGCCCAGCACCACCTTCCTCCAAACACCACCTGTTTAATTACACCTCCCCATTAGAGAAGAGGAAAACTGTTGTGTGGCTTGAAGACGGTGATCGATCCAAGCTGATGAAATGAAACTTTTTATCTTGTTGTTCAGATAAACTGCGCCGTGATCCCGAAGGAAGGGTCGGAGGTGGACGAGGCGGAGGTGCTGCGGTTCTGCAGGAAGAACCTGGCGGGTTTCAAGGTGCCCAAGAGGGTGTTCATCACCGACTCGGTGCCGAAGACGGCGACCGGAAAGATCCAGCGCCGGATCGTGGCGGAGCACTTCCTGGCCCGCATCTCCGCCGCCAAGGTGCCCAAGTTTGGCGCGTGATTCGACGTCCCTACTTGCTGCTGCTGGCGGCGGCGGTGCGGAGTAGTCGAAGGAGGAGGTCTCCCTTCTCAAGAGTTCAGTAGGGGTTTGCATCGATCGGTCAAAGAAGGGAGGCCGAGAACTTGGCTTGGTGGTGGTGGTGGGTGGTTGTTTTAGATGGACCTCATCATCCATTACAGACGTTTGTTTGATCATAACTATTTGATATAGAGTGGAAGGAAAAAAAAGGTCTTTTTTTTCTTCTTTTATTATTATGAGATTAGTTATTTTAGGAAGAAAATGTTGAATTTTTTTTAGTATATTGATCAAAGTGTATGAATGTTGTTATATAAAACAAGCAAAAAAGTAAAAGGACAAGAAAAAAAAGAGTCGTTTTGTCATGAGATATATGGTTATATAAAGGAAGAAAAGTTGATTGGTTTTTAGTATGAGATCAAGATGTATTATCAACTGTTGTTATGGAAACGAAGAAAGTTGATTTCTTTTTAATATGAGATAAAGTTGTATTATCAAATTTGTTATGGAAAGGAAGAAAAATTGATTCTTTTTTAGTTTAAGATCAAGTTGTATGGAAGGGGCAAATATTGTTATTAAAAGGAATAAAAATGTCACTTTTTCTTTTATTATGGGAAGATTTAGTTATTGTAGGAATAAGAATGTCACTTTTCTTTTTTCTTTTTTTTTAGGGGTGTGTGTGGTTGGTTGAGATAAAACAAATGATGCTAAAAAAAAGGAAGAAAAAAGGGTCACCTCTTTTTCCGTTTTGTTATGAGATTTAGCTATACAAAGGGAAAGAAGAAGTTAATATTATTATTTTTTAATGTGAGATGAACTTGTACGGGGAAAGCAAATCTGATGTTGTAGGTGAAGATGATTTGATTCACTTGTTGCCATCATGCCATTGATAAATCTTTCCTGTTGTCTAGGGTTTCCTCACCCCACTTTTTGGCAAAACAAAAAAGGGGTTGCTTCTATGCTACAACATATTTAGATTTTTCTCATTGAAGTATATATGTGAACCCCAGCCATCCATTAGTCTCTTTCTTTTGGGGAGATGTTAACGTTTCACCAATTTATCTCCATGGAAGTCTTTTTTTTTTTTTTCATCCTCTAATGGGCAAAAGATCTCTTTGAGCATTTTAATTATAGAGGTTGCATTCTAAGACAAAGAAATTTACCTTTTTTTTAAAATCACTGGCCCTTTTCTATCTGGATTTAAAGAATTTGGAATGCCCTTTCAAGTTAATTTCTATCAATGGTCCTGCTAAAGCGAGCAAAAATGCGCTTAATATTTTTCATACCTTGTAATGGATGGATTGGCCTTTTAGATCACACCTTCACATGTATGCCTTGAAGTACTAGTTAATTAAAAAAAATGTTGAGAAATACTTTTCACTTGGGGAAAGTACTCAGCCATAAGTACTTTAGACACAAGTGGGTGTGAATTTTGTTACCATGTTAATAATGGGACCTGCTTGTTTGTATCTACGGAAAGACAATTAGATATTTTCATTGTCGAGCGTAAAATATTTCTCAAAAAATATTATAATGTCACTCGTTCAGAACATTATTAATATGTATTTTTTTGACAAAAAATAGGATATTATATTAGACATAAAGAGTAGTATATAGTACAAAGGAGAGCATGGCTGTAGACACGTACGTAGCCTCATTAATAGGAGTATTTATGCTTCTTAAATACTTAACATAAAAAAGTTATTTTTAATTTGTTATTTGTCATTCTTAACATTAAGAGAAACAAATAATAAGTTAAGAATGGTAAAAAAAATTAACATATACAAATTATTTATCCCTTTTAATTGATTATTTATCACTCTTGGTAATAAAAATATCTATTTGCATGATATGTTGTAAAACTACCCGTCATGGACGAAAAATAAACATTGCTTTTTTTTCCCTATACGTTTCAAATAAAAGAGGGTTCAAAGCTTGGCAGTCTATGAGAAGAACTTTCCTCACATAACTTTGAAGCCATCGAGAGTCAAATTTTCTACCCTCATGGCATGTTGGCTTATGCAGGACCTTTGAATGGCGTTTTGAAATGGGACTTTCAAAAAGTTGAAAATTTTGGGATAAGTTTGGTTTCCACTAGAATAACATTTATTTTAATTTGTAGAGCTTCCTCTAGAAGATCAATTTTGTAACTAGAGAGAACGAAGGGGTTTTCATCATGATTGGTGAACAGGGAAGCCAAATGCTTATAGTTTAAAGCCAAAGATCAGACCCATGTAAGTAGATTCCAAGATCTAGTTGAGATAAGAGATGTTATGGTATACCATATTTTTCTTGTCTCCAAGTTCAGATCAGACAGTCTGAGAGGTTAATAACTTGTAAGATTTGGGGTTCGAAATTTTCATAATTAAGCCGAAAATTTACAATAAAATTAATATTGGCACCATAACATCTCTCTATCAATTTTATCTATCGAAAAAGTTAACGTTGACCCACATCTGTCATCCACTTAATTTATCGTCACGATAAGATTTGACCCAAAATCTGTCGGAAGAGTACTTAGGATTTGAAAACTAGGTCAAAAACATAATCTTTAAACAAGTCTCTCGCTAGTTGACAGGTCAGGGGCCCATGAAATTTCCAGCCAAATCCTACCATAGGGAATACATAGGGGCTTTCATCTATTCAAATAGAAAAATTATTTACGTATGTTCTAAGATGGATAAATATTGTATGTGTTGACCGCCGCCTATGACGGAGTGGTCCCCTCTCACGGGTGATAGGGCGCGGGCTCGAGGACCTCATCCGCTAACATGCTCCCCCCCCCTCCAGTGGCGGATCTAGAATTTTTATTCAGTGGATGCACTCTTAAACATCTCTTCTTGATCCAGTGAAATTATTAATGGTGAAAATTTATCTCATTAATGGAAACTTTTTCATCTAGTGGAGTCACGTGACCCCACTGAGTTCCATGTGGCTCCGCCACTGCCCCCCCCCC
This sequence comes from Colocasia esculenta, assembly GCA_014218235.1. Taxonomy (NCBI): domain Eukaryota; kingdom Viridiplantae; phylum Streptophyta; class Magnoliopsida; order Alismatales; family Araceae; genus Colocasia; species Colocasia esculenta. Next base: position 3,145,810 of record CM024758.1, read on the forward strand.
CCACCCGGAACGTGCATAGAGCACGTCTCGAGCTCATTTCGAACACTTACCCTCCCTCACCGATCTCTCTCCCCTACCCATTGCACGTCAATCAATAAAAAAAAATACTATACGTTATAATTATACACAAATCTCTGTAAGTCAACAAACTTCACACTAAAACGTACGTGCTTGAGACGAACAGCATTCGTCCACCACAAGATGTACGCAAAATATCTATTTGTCTCAACACATACGAAAAGTATTACTCATTCTAATGTGTGCGTTTTAAACTTGCATCTATCCTTATTCCAAGAGAGGGGGCAATTCATACCCTTGTTTCCTTGGGGAGGACCTTCCCATTTCACACGGAAAGAAAACGATGGCTCATCTTTCCAAATCCCATTAATTGGGCATGTTAAAAGGGAAGAACGTTCATGGGGGCGACTTAATTATATAATTAGTTGACCGCAGGCATCTGCCGTGCAATTTCTCAAATTTTTTGGAGAAATTTTACTCGGATAATTAATAATCATTTCTTCGTATGAATAGATATCCATATCTCTCTATACAATAGAAGTTTGGTGCCTACCCCCAAGATCTATTTTTGAGAAAAATATTTATTAATTATTATCCGAGTGAGTTCAATTATTGGTAGAGAAAAAAATAATTTTATGAGACAGCTAAGTTATCGAGCTGACCGGATAGAAATATCTACATGAGTTGCTTGGTTGTCGATCTAATTAGTTAGGTGGCTCAAATCCGCATATTATTGATGTATGGGTCCTGATTATTCGACTAATCAAACGAACGGAACGACCAAGCAATCTATCATGATCTTTCTCAAATTTTATTAGATCATGTTACAACGATAGAAATATACATCATAACTTGCTTTGGCTTTTAAAAAAGATAGGAATTTTTTTTTTCCTAAAGAAGAGGATATTCGTAACTGAGAAAAGCTTTCTGCCATTATTGGGCTGTCAGATTATTATCTGTTTCAGACAGGTGGAATTTGAGGATGTTACATCAAATATATATGAGAAAGGTTTATTGTACTTGTACATTGGATTTTAAGTGCAATGTGATTAGATAATATTTCATGTGACACCTCTCACATGAGAAGTGATAAAGTGGCAATCCAATTGTTAAATATTACATGGGCTTGTTGCCTAGTCAATGTAAAAGTGCAATAAATCTTTCTCCAATATATATATATATATAGACGCCACCAATGTATTTATGAAATAGAACGTTTCAAATTAGGCAGCGTTTGGAATAGCTACTGAAGAAGCCAAAATCACTCAAATCAGCATTCGTCCATTCACATCGAGGAGATTCCCGCATCGTTCTATGCTGGACGCACGAAGGGGTAAAAAAAAAAACCGTGTTTCACGGCCAGACACATCCTGTGAAAATTTTTCAAAAGCAACATGTTTCGGCCCGCTTTTGAAAAGATGCAGAGAGACAATGTGTTGTCTCTGTCTTTCTCCTCACTGTGAAATCGACATCGCTCAAAAAAGTCGTTTGGAAGTAGCTAGATGTGATGTTGTCAGATATTTTAAATTTTAGAATTTTTTCTAACTCATCTCCAAACGAGGCCTTAAAACCCAAATGAACCACACATAAATTAAACTATTTCCCACATGCATGCACCCACATTATACCCTTAGTTATATGCTTAACCCTTCCGCCGTCTCCCCCTCCCACCCAACAATAAACAGCATGCATGCATACACCCCCCTCACGTTCTTCAGAATTCTTCAGATTGCGTAGTGGGATATGTCGATTTCGTCTTCTGGCCTCGCCGGTGGGTGGGTCTTGTTGCGCATCCGGTGTTGCAGGTACTCCCCGTAGAAGAAGCCCTTGTACTGCGGCTTCTCGCCGGCCGCCGCCGTGAACTGAGGCAGCGGCTCCACCCAACTGCCGCCGTCGAAGGTGCGGAAGAAGGCGTAGGAGTGCCGGTCCACCGGCCTCGGCACCACCCGGTGCAGGGCGCTCTTGTACCTGTTGTTGCTCATCACCTCCCATTGTACGAGGAAGAGGAGAGAATCGTCATTCGTCAGCAGCAGCAAGCATGCATGCATGCATGCAGGGTTGTCACGTACGATAAAGAGTTTTCATCTCGTTGGAATAGTCGGTCGATGATCTTTAATTAATTGTCTTGGGATGTAGTATAAATTTTTAGAAAAAAATAATATTAAATATTTATTCAAGTCTAATAAAAATATAAGTAGAATAAATAAATATATAAATAGAATAAAATTAAATTATTTATTCTACTTACATACTTATTTAGTCCACTTATATATTTATTGTTCCATTGATAAGTGAAATAAATAAGTGAATAAATAAAATAAATAGATAAATAAGTTACATATTTATTTATTATACTTATATATTTATTTGTTCTACTTATTTATTTGTTTGATCTAATTTGCTAACCATCTTTTGACCGTTGCAGTTAATAAATTAAAATAATTGTATCTTAGGATAGTCTAATTAAATTATATGTTATCAAAGTAGTACTGTTTAATTAAGAAAAGATAGAACTACTAGTACGTTTCCATCTGTAGATAAATTGAGCTGCTCATCAAATTAAGCGACTCTAAAATAGGTTTAATAGATGAGTTATATGATCACCTGAAGTATATCGCCGACGTTGACGACGATGGTGCCCTTCTCAGGGGAGACCTGGATCCACTCGCCACCGTCGCCGTCGAGCACCTCCAGCCCTGCTACGTCGTCTTGGAAGACGAAGGTCAACACGTTCCCATCCATGTGCGCGCGGAGGCCGGTGTCCTCGCCGCCGCCGCTGCCGGCCTTGATCACCGGAAAGTACCTCATGGCCACCAAGTAGTCGGAGATCCGGTTGCCGTTGTAGTCCCGGAGGAAGTTGGGAGGCAGGCCCATGCACCCGCTCACTATGTCCTCCACCAGTGATGCCAGTTTGGCGAGCTCCTTGTATAGCTTCTCCAACACCTCCCTGGTGAATACGCATGCAGAGATCGTGTACGTGATACATATAAAAAAACCCATCACCACCACCACCCTTGCAATAATGTATGTTAAGAGATGGCATGCTCTCTCTCTCTCTCTATCTCTCTCTCTCTCTATCTAAAATATATGTGCTTACTTTTCGTTCAAGATAAGTAAATTTTCTATCCATCTTAGATGTCAACGGATCATGTGTCACCATCTTAAATTAAGAGTGAAAAATATTATATTAAAAATGACAAATAATTTTATATAAAAAAAAGATGAGACTATTTAAAAAATATTTAATACTCTTACTCGAGAGATAGAACATGTAAGACACTGCAGAGATTAATAATCGTGTTAGCTAGACTTGTAATTTTCTCACCAGAAGTTAATATTTCTCTCTCTATATATATAAAAAGAAGGTAATGCACACTTGGGGTGCGTCAAATATAATATATATGTGCATATATATTAGTATTTATATGTATATGGGGCTTTTCAGTTTTGTCCCTATAATAGCTTGCAATTAATATTTCACCTTGACTCTAAATTTTTTATTTTTTCCCCTTTAGTAGGCCCATTTTATGGATCCTTCAGTAACTGAAAAGGGCCTACTTCGAAGGACCTACAATTATATATGTTCCTCAGGATCACGATTTAGATAGTCTAGATTTAATTAAGATCTAATTACATAATTATTACATGAGATTAAAACATAATATATATATATATATATATGAAGACCATGTTTAGAAAAGTTGGAGATTCACATCTCTCTCCTTACCTGAACTGGGGTGGGTCAGCGGGGTAGATGTTGAACCCGGTCTCCGGGGGGCAAAGCATCAGGTACTCGTTCTTGTCCGGCAGCGACTCCGGCTGCCGGGCGTAGCCCACCGGCACCGGCGCCCCGGACCCCTCCACCGGTCCCGACCGGAGCTTCTCTTCGTAGGGCCTCCGGAAGAAGTCCCTGGACAGCTCCACCGCCCGGTCCATCAGCTCCGCCGGCACGCCGTGGTTGACCACGCGGAAGAAGCCCGTCGTCTGCAGCGCGGCGGCGATGGCCCTGGTGGCCGCATCCCTGGCTGCCTCTGCTGCGCCTCCTCCTCCGGCAGCGGTGCCGGCGAGGAACGGGGAGAGGTCTACCGTGGGGACGGTGGGAGCAGGACGAGATGGAGGGGAAGCCATGATGACACCAAAACACAGCTTTGGCCAGACTGCAGGAACCCTAGCTGCCTCTCTTTATATAGTGAAGGACTCGACAGCCATTTGGGAGATGAGATGAGCCTGTCATGATCTCTATATAGGAATATTATATCCGGGTTGGGATTCTTATCCTGGCTGTTTCTACGTGGAGATTGCGTTGAGATCTATCTTGTTAACCTTCTTTCCGATCTACTGATCTATCTTATAAATCCTGCACTTGTTTCCCCACAATTAGAACAGAAGAATATTACCACCAGGTGGCGGCAACTGAGAAGAAGTAGAATGTAAAATGGTGAAGGGGTGAGGAGAAAGCGTGATGTGTAGCTTGTGATGATTTTATTTAGAGAATGAAAGGGGTTTACTATACGAGAGAGATTTTGTGCACTTGTACAAAGTGTACAAGTGCAAGTCACATAGGTATTTTGCCCATGTGACATCATACATATGAATTTTTTGCTCATGTGGCACTTTAAAAGTTGATGCCACATGGGTAAAAAATCTATGTGGATTGCACTTGTGCACTTTGCACAAGTGCAATAAGCTTTTCTCTTACTGTACAGACAAATGTTATGCTCACAGTATAGTTTAACGTGGAGTGACTGTGCCAACACGTCATGTGAAAGGGCGCGACTTCATATGCATTTACTACATCATTTTTTTTCACCTTAGAACAATACACATAAATAGCATATTAGTACACACAAATAACACATTAGTACTATTTGTATGTATTATTATATTATTTATATGTATTAATATGTTATTTGTGTGTACTAATATGTTATTTGTGTGTATTGTTTTAAGATTAAAAAAATGATGCATTAAATGTACCTGAAAGCTACACTCCTCCACACGGCACGCTGTGGAGGGACACGGCCCCTCCACATCAAACTGTGCTCCTAATTAGTCGGGAGCGCATATTATTACTCTCACTGTATATGACGGGGTGTCTTCCGAATGTCCACCTCTCTTACAAACCTCGGCATTTAAAATGTTGTGGGGCTTACCTTGCTTCTAAGAGGGGCAGAAACCCGTTTAAGGCAATGTTTGGAAATGCGTTAGAGAAGATTTTGAGGGACAAAATCGTCAACAAAATCTTAATCGTTTTCAAAGATGATCGGTCGGCCTAGATTTTAGAGTTTAGATAATTTTCAGAAGAAGAGAGAGATAAAAAAAGCTGCTAATTTCTGTGAAATTAGTTTTTGTTTATTTTGACTTTTTGTAACTAGTTGACAAACACTGTCTAAGTGTAACAAATTTTATCTTTAGAGAAATGCACAATAACTTTTATAGTGACCCTAAAATAAGCTAGCATTTCTCTTTTATCCATAGCTAGATCTGCCTTGATAGGAAGATTCCTTATCCAAGATGTTAGGCAGTCTTTAGTCAATACCATATGATGTTGTTCTATGCAAGCTAAGACTTGCGGCCCACCCGCTATGTCACTCTCTCTTTTCATATCTTATCATTTTTTTTGTAGTAGGTGACTTGAATAGATAAATTCAGATATTGAATAGATAAATAGTCCACTTCAATAGGACAACAGATATTACTTTTCTTATATATTATAGAGACTATATAAAAGAGAATATTTGTATGGCATCAGAAACAGGCAACAGCCTTGCGCTTTGTAAAAAAAAAAAACACCAACCATTCACATCTATATAGACTCCCTAAATCAAATAATAATAAAGTAATTTTTAATGGTCAAAATCTCATAAAACTAAACCTTAGAGACTAATAAAATGCATTAACTCTCATTTCGTCCTGCCTAGCTTGGAACATTTTTCACCCTGCTTTCATTTATTATTACGTCTAATTCGATAGTTGGCTTTATATTCTCAACAATTTCCTAAGAAAATGAGAAATGGATGAAAGTTTTCCAGAAAATTTTACTAAACTAATTCTTGACAATGAAATCATATGATATGATTACTATTTTTCATAGAAAACCACATACAAGTAAAACTGCACATTCCCTTTGTTTGGGGAGGAGAGAGAGAGAGCATGCAGAAAAAAAACATTTTTTTATAAAATAAAAAAATAGTTTTCGGATAAGTATTTTTTTTACAATATTTTAAGAAAGGAAAAGCTCTAACTATCATTTTTGTGAGTTTATAAAACAAATAAAATAAGTTTAAACGTAAAAAAATAAAAGAAAACTCGGACTACGTCAAAACCCCAAACTCCAGTAGCCCGATCCCATCAAACGCAGCTGTACCTGCAGTCCTCACGGCCGAAACGAAGAGAACGAACCAGAAAGGCATCTCCTTTCTGTCTTCCATGGCGGGGAGTTGCATGCTGTAAGGGCTTCTCCTTCTCCTCCTCCTTCCTCCTCGGGTCTTCCATGGCGTGGATGCCACCACAACAGCGGCCGTAGGAGACCACCAAGTATCTGCTATTTCTCTTCCATTCCCCTCTCTCTCTCCTCTCAGTTCTGTTCTTCTGGAGTTTGGGTCCTTTGGAGCTGGAATCCCAGCTGAAACAAGGTGGTTCTTCTCTTGGGCAATCCGAAGATCCAATTTTGCGTCTCCTGTGATCTTGAGTTGGGGAGGTCTGGGTGGTTCTTCTTTGTAAGGTTGCACATTGGGGGCGTCTCTTTGATAAGGGTTTTTTTTTTTTTGTATCTGTTCTTGAGAGAAGAAACTGGTAGTTTAGGCCAGTGGGTTTAGACGTTTGTGGCTGCTGGATTCAAGTGTTGTGTACTAAGAGAGGTAATCAGAATGGGGAACTAGAGCTAGAGATGCATTATATAGCATAGGCAGTCCATCTTGATCCAGGTTTTGATCGAAGTGGGGAAATGGAGATGCATTACATAGCAGACATAAGTGCTTCATGTTGAGCTATTGTTCTTTCCATCAGTTGAAACTGTGCAGATGGAACAGCAAAGTGAACTGCAGGAGCCCACTTATGCTGCTGACATTTCTTCCATTAGAGAGGCACAGATTCGCATTGAACCGTACATCCATAAAACACCAGTTCTTTCATCAGAAACTCTGGATGTGTTGTCCGGCAAGAAGCTGTTCTTCAAAGCTGAGTGTTTCCAGAAAGGGTAAGTTGGCACCAATGCCATAATTGGGTAAAAGAATTCATCTAGTACTTATAATTTGCCTATTTGAACATGCCATTCTTATGAAGTTGATCTAACAGTGTCTTGGTTGAAATGGGTTTCTACTTTCTAGGGGTGCTTTCAAGTTTAGAGGGGCTTGCAATGCTATATTCTCCCTTGATGATGTTTCAGTTGCCAAAGGAGTGGTAACACATAGCAGGTTTCCTCTTGTTGCTTCCTTCTGTAATCTTTGATTCCACAATCAGCATTTGTTAGCATCTCGGACTCGGAGACGGCGTCTCTCGATCTTATAAGAGAAACAGTTTTGTAACACCATTTGGTAACATCATTTGGGAACATCACCATTAAAAACTGTGCCACATCAGCAAGACAGCAACTGAAATAAAAAATTAAAAACACCTCATAAATGATGAGGTTGTAGTGTACTTTGATTGGTGTGTTACTTTAATGTGTTACCAAATGATGTTACTAAACCATTTTCCATCTTATAATTATCTTCCATCCAGTGGTAATCATGCTGCAGCGGTGTCTCTGGCCGCGAAACTACGTGGAATCCCTGCTTATATTGTTATACCCAAAAATGCACCCAAATGTAAGGTTGAGAATGTCAAGCGTTACGGTGGCCAGGTCTTCTGGAGTGAACCAACAGTGCAATCAAGAGAGCTCACTGCTAGCAAGGTGCAAGAAGAGACTGGTGCTCTTCTGGTTCACCCATACAATCACGAGCATATCATAAGGTACTTTCAGTTGACATCTACTGAATCTTAAGTGTAAACTTTCAGGTCATATATGTTGGTGTTTTGATATACATCTTGGATCAGTCATCATTAAGTCATCGCATTGCCTCTTAATTTTTTCACTTTGATTTAGGATGGGAGGTCTTCTCAGTTCATCTGTAGAACAGACTATTATACATCTAGTTTATCCTGAAGCTCAATCCAATGGTAGATCATTTATCCAGCTCATAATGCACCACTCTCTGTTTTGCCAGCTTGTTTTTGAGGGAGCTGAGCAGCTTTGGACTAGTTGCAGTATCCTAAGGAATGCCAACCAGTGATACTTAAAGATAATCCTCTTTGGACTGCTTTTAATATGTTCTTGGGCATTATTGCCAACTGTGATGAATCATTGTTCTTGTTTGACTCTTGTGAAAATCTCTGGAGTTCAGCCTGTTGTAAAGGGCGTACCCAGTGTGGGAAGGGACAATGTACGTAACCTTACCCCGACATGTTGAGAGGCTGTTTCCGGATTAGAACCTGTGACCTCTAGGTCACGCAAGGGCAACCTTACCGTTGCTCCTAGGCCTGCTCTTCGGAATTCAGCCTGTTGTATTATGTGAAAACTATGATGGATGGATAATATGCTATGATACACACTGGGGCCATTTTGTATGGAAAATGAAGTCCCTAAATGCGAAGATGCTGATTGCTTTGCCTTCCAAGCACACTCTTCAAAGTGTTCCTTGATATTCTTGTGGTAGTCTGTGTATTTATGCTTCACTTTTGCAAACCTTATTGTGTCTTTTAACTATTCCATCTACTGCTAGGCTTAGGGGTCACTGATTCGTTTCTTTTGTGGCAGTGGGCAGGGTACCATATCCCTTGAATTGCTTGACCAAGTTCCAAATATTGACACCATAATAGTTCCAATAAGTGGTCAGTGTCGATGCTCCAATTTTTGCTTTGTCTCTGTTGGTTTCTCCTACTGGTAGTTGCCTTTTTGTCTTTCTTTCTCAATTGCAAAATCCAGGAGGCGGATTGATATCTGGAGTGGCCCTAGCTGCCAAGGCAATCAACCCTGCCATTCGAGTGTTGGCTGCCGAACCGAGTGGTGCAGATGATGCTCATCAATCCAAGCTAGCAGGAAAAGTAGTTGTGCTCTCTGAGATCAACACCATTGCAGATGGTCTTCGAGCTTCCCTTGGTAGTTTGACATGGTATGTAACTGTATACTTTCTAATATTAAAACTTCTGAATGCAACAAAATTCTAAAAGGAATGACTTGTTGCACGCATGGGGCGGCTTGCCGAAGGTGGCCCCACCACCATGTAAGGGCAGGTACCAAATGGGTACCCACCCAGTGCAGTTTTTAAGCATTTCTCAATTCTAAATGTTCCTCCAGGGATTTACATTTCCCCCCAGAGTGTAAACCAGTTTGTCTGGGAACCCTCGACTGAATAGGTTTTTGATCTTGTCCTTGGTTGTCTGTAAGTGTATTTTAGTTACTAATTTGTAGTACGATTAGAGGCTCTTGAGAATGGTATCTCACGGACAGGTTTGTGAAAAAAAAAAGACCATCCCTAGTTATGAATTGGGTTTCCTGTTATTGGAGTTTTGCCACCACTATGAAAGATCTATCTCAATTCATCCAGATTTTGCATTTCCCAGTTTTGTGATGGTGCATCTGATATTAGTAAAAAACTATCAAGAAATCTGTATTTTCTTCACATCTCTAAAGCAGCTGTGACCAGGTAAGAACTTTTTTGAGATGCTAATCTCATTGTTTCTTTCTGTCAGCTCCACTGTCCAGCTTGACTGAGTGCTTATTTTCTCCTGTACAGGCCAGTGGTGAGAGATTTGGTAGATGATGTGATCACAGTGGATGACTGGGAGATTATAGAGGCAATGAGGATGTGTTATGAGATTCTGAAAGTGGCTGTGGAACCCAGCGGAGCCATCGGCCTCGCCGCCATCTTGTCGGACAAGTTCCGGAGCAACCCGGCCTGGAAGAGCAGCAGCAACATCGGCATCGTTCTTTCCGGTGGTAATGTTGATCTGGGCATCTTATGGGATTCACTCAAGAAATGAAATCCAGGGTGTAACATTGTGCCATTTGGGCCAGTAATGCTGAAATCTGCCATGAATTTGGTGTCTTTGTTAACCTGTTACAAGTAATTTGTTCTGGTCATGTTCCATCAAACAGGCCAGCCCTACTCTATCAGGAAAAACCTGGATTGCTTTATGGAGAACTCTTTATGAGCATTGAGTTGCTGCATTGTGGCTTTATGTGAAAGTTTCTTATTGCAAACTACTCGATCCTTAGATTCACACGACCAAGTATAACTTGGGGGAGTAATTTTGTTGTCCCAACAGGAGACGTCCAACAACTCTCAAACTGCCGTTTGACAAAAAATTATAGAGAAATATTTATTACACTTGTGAAAGAATAGTAGTTGCACTCAAGGTTTGGCGTGTCAGATCGAGCCGACCCGATACCCCCGTATCGCATCGGATCAGGGAAAACCCGATCCTCGATTCTATCGATTCGGTTCGATTCGCCTCATATATATAATATTATTATATCATATTAATAATATATATTATACATTATAAATATCATATATATGATATATTATATATTATACCCATGAGAATCGATCCAATGCGGATCGATTCGGGGGGAATCGAATCGGATCAAGAGAAATCCGATTCGCCTCCCGATCCCCATCCGTCAAACCTTGGTTGCACTTTCACAAGGTACTTATTGGGTGGGCACAATGAGCCATCAATCAATTTATTGGACAATAGGAGCCTGTGAGTGCAATAGATATTTCTCGAAGAGAAATATATATCTTTCGTTCGGACGGACGGCGAAGTCTCACTAGTTACATTGTCCCTAGACACAGGAGCCTAGCATTTCCCTTTCTCTAAATTGCAACATGCATACAAACATGTTTACTTCCTTTAACAAACGTATAAACCAGTCGCCTTGACAAGAGTAACCCCCTACTGTTTTGGACAACCTACGCAGTAACGCTTAATTTAGCAAGGGTTGTGCAAACTTATAACATAAGAAATGTGAAATCAAGTGATTCTAGGGCACCTTCTTATTAGCGAGCACCCCATAACATTTCACATTGAAGTCCTAAACCAGATTCAGGAATGATCAATTCTTCTAGAACAGAGTACCCACAATAACACTTCCATTGCACAGTTTTGAGATGCAAAATTAATTATCTTATATATTGATATCGAGATAGCAACATTTTGAGACTATCCTCAATTATCCTCGTTCCATTTTAATACCAAATAATTCTTGAACATGTTTGGTATTTAGATAGACCGAGATAGAACGAAGATATTTTCAACATACTCTAAGACTATGTTTAGTATTTAGATAGACTAGGGATAGAGTGAAGTAGTTATGTATCCAAATACCAAACATAACTTTTTACTTTGATAACGAGATAAGAAAACTGATATAAGTAAATCGGGTATAAACTATTCGCATTTAGGGGTTTTTTGATGGTTGAATGAGGGATCCTTATGTCTTTGGTAACGTGATAAAAGGGTTTATCCCCTTTTATCACCGGTTTTATACCCACACGTAATTTGGTAACTTAGATAGGATAAACATGGGTAAAAAATTTAAGCATTATAAAGGGGTGATAACTTATCCCTCCCATGGAGGGGGGATAAAAGTTATCCATGTGGATAACTTATGAGAAAGATTTATTATACTTTCACATTGTACTTTAACTAGACAACAAATCCATGTGGTATCCAACAATTGGATGACCATTTTATCACTCTTCATGAGAGGGGTGCCACATAGACTTTTGTCTAGTCACATTACACTTAAAGTGCAATGTGCAAATGCAATAAGCCTTTCTCATAACTTATTAATTATTATTATGTATTCTTGAAAATCGTGTGTATATTTATACACAAGTAAATGGTGTCAAATTAAGGATAAAGGGATGATAACTATTAAGACTGTGTCACATCACATCATATCACATCACATTAAAAATTATCCCCTACATAACTATCCCTCATTCAAACCATCTCAAACCAAAAAAAACGCCTAAACGCGAATAATTTATACCCGATTTACTTATATCAGTCCCCTTATCTCGTTATCAAAGAAGTAATCATACAGAGGATGGGTATATATCTGGTGGGTCTCATCGGCATGTAAGAACAAATATGATTTTAAACATTTCGTATCAAACAAACATACGAGTAAGACCACCATCCTGAGCACCAACAGTCTAAACCCTAAATTAAGATCACCATGACAACCCTAAACCCTAATAAAACCTCGACCCATGTACGAGATGTGTATAGATTCGGGTGGGTCTCATCACTGTGAGAAGAAGAGCAACATATAAGTACCTATTTCATCTGATTTTTAAATATTTTTCGTTAAACCACGAGTAAGACTACCATGCTGAGCACCAACAGCCTAAACCTTAAATTAATACCACCATAACAACCCTAAACCCCAATGAAACCTCCACCCTCAGTAATATGGATCATACAGCTCGTACATCCCATGGAAATCGGGAACCTGGGTGATGTCAACGGGGTATATCACGGCGAAGTTCTCTATCGTCTCCGGCGTCTGCATCCACGTCTGGTCCACCGCCCATCCACGTCTCCGGCGAAGTTCTCTATCGTTACTCCATCTGCATCCACGTCTCATCCCGATCGTGGTCGAAGGGGAATGACGACGAGGCCATCCTCCGCGGCCAGGATCGCCTGGTCCACCGCCCATTCCGAGAGCAGGTGCTGCAGCAGATGCGGCATGGTCGCCCACCGGCCCCCGGCTCGGTGCGCGGTGTTGGCGTCGCAGACGAACAATGGAGGAAAGCGAACCAGATGCCTGCCGATCCGGGCTCTAGCGATGCTGCTGCTGGTGCTCTTCGGCCGCGCAAGTGCTGCTCTCGGTGCCTGCGTCTGGCTCTGCTTCCTGCGTCGGCCGCGCGACGCCGCGAGTGTGGGGACGTAGAACCGCCGGGGGAGTGGACGAGCCGGGTCTGCGCTTGGAGCTCGCTGCGCGGGCGCAAGGGTGGCGCTGCCGCCTCCCGCTGGCGACAGGGGAAACGCGCGCGGCAGAGAAGACAGACGCAGGGGGGAAGGGGAGCGGGGAAGGGAGAGAGAGAGAGAGAGAGAGAGAGAGAGAGAGAGAGCGCACAAGCCAATATTTATACAGTCCAGTATCAGTATTATGGAGAGTTTTGTGAGAAAAAAAATTATCAAATTTTTTTCACATTTTAATTTATGTTAAAATATAGGTGGTCCATCAAAACTCCCTCTAATATTAATAAAGTCCGGTCCTCTCATAATATCCGGACTCATATTTAAACTCTTGAGAAAAATTTAATATATTTTTATATTACACTTTAAATATAATATGACTAGATAATAATTTATGTGACATCCCTCACATAGAAATTGATAAAGTGACAACACAATTGTAAAATACCACATAGACTTGTTGCCTAGTCAATATGAAAGTTCACTAAGTCTTTCTCTTATACCTTTTCTGACTTTCTAATCATACAACTTATAAAATTATATAAATAGATTTTTTTAACTCTATTAGTTTATAAAAAAGATGTTACGAGAAGATTTGAATTCACAAAAACATTATTTTTGACAATTTAAATTAAAATTTATAATATAAAATAAATTTATGATAAACACAACTGTGTCTATAGTGTGTACCCAAGCAGCCTCATCAAGTTACTCAAACAAGTTGGAAAAAGAAAATGGTTACTCAAAATTCTACCTGAGAAACACATGACGCAGCCTCATTGAAGAGATAGGTCTTTTGCATACAAGTCATTGTTAAATTAAACATTATACATTTAATGTTCCTAAAATATACACAAATTGTTTGAAAATGTTAAAAGGTGCAAGAAGGCTTAAACAGAGAAAAAGACCAATTAGAGGTTTTTTCCACATATTTTTAACAGTGTTAGTGATATGTGTATAAACACAAGAATAATATAATTATACCTTTAGTGTAATAATAAGATGAGCAAATTAATTAGGAGTCCTTATTTGATATTTAATTTATTTTCTAATCCATGATAGAATTGTAACTCATTGATGTAAGTGTTATAATAACTTAAGTCGTGTTATAATAAGGATCTCTATGTTATAATTAAAAATTCTTAATTAATTTATCCTAATAAATTATATGTAAAAAATTTTAAAGAAAAAAAAAGCTCAACCACTCACTATTATTGTGAGAGCAAAACGAAGGACATTTACAGAGAGGCAATTAGAGTAATAAAAAGATCATAAAGATTGCAAGCCAATTGACAACATCAAATCCCAACCTAGTAAAAGCAAGCAACACAACAAAATGAAGCAAACAGGCACAATTACAACCCTCAGCAAGCAGAGGAAGTAAAGACAAGTGTAACAGTGAAAGAAAGAAGAGGCAAGCAGAGAAAGTAGCTTAGTAGTAGAAGCAGCCAGAGAAGAAATTCACCATTTTCTAGTCCTCTCTTTCAGGCGGCGGCGTCCTCCTCCTGGAGCTCTTCCTCTTCCTCGTACCCCGCTTCCTCATCGGCGGTAGCGTCCTGGTACTGTTGGTACTCGGAGACCAGATCGTTCATGTTGCTCTCCGCCTCCGTGAACTCCATCTCATCCATGCCTTCCCCGGTGTACCAGTGCAGGAAGGCCTTCCTGCGGAACATGGCGGTGAACTGCTCGCTGACGCGCCGGAACATCTCCTGGATGGACGTGGAGTTGCCGACGAAGGTGGCGGCCATCTTGAGGCCGGTGGGCGGGATGTCGCAGACGGTGGACTTGACGTTGTTGGGGATCCACTCCACGAAGTAGGAGGAGTTCTTGTTCTGCACGTTGATCATCTGCTCGTCCACTTCCTTGGTGCTCATCCGCCCGCGGAAGACCGCCGACGCGGTGAGGTAGCGGCCGTGGCGGGGGTCGGCGGCGCACATCATGTTCTTGGCGTCCCACATCTGCTGGGAGAGCTCCGGGACGGTGAGGGCATGGTACTGCTGGGAGCCCCGGGAGGTCAGCGGGGCGAACCCCACCATGAAGAAGTGGAGGCGCGGGAAGGGGATGAGGTTGACGGCGAGCTTGCGGAGGTCAGAGTTGAGCTGCCCGGGGAAGCGGAGGCAGCAGGTGACGCCGCTCATCGTGGCGGAGATCAGGTGGTTGAGATCGCCGACTGGATTTTGAATTAAGAGGGTGGGACGTTGTGTTAGGAATGTGGGGAAAAAATTATAGAGATTTATTTATTTTTAATATTTTTTTTATAAGTTTACATATCAGTAGGATTACTTCTCTAATTTTACTTTATACAATGTTTCATATAAATTTGTAAAAAGAAGTATCCTTGTAAGTTCGTATATTATTTCTTATAACCTATTTATTATTCTCATCTTGTTTAATTCTTAAGTTAATATTTTATTTTCATATTATTTCTAACAGCCTTCCTGGATTACATTACTTACCAAAATGTCCTTGCTGTTGTCATCTTTGGTGTTCAGTTAAAGTCTCTTATTTATTTAAAAAATATCTCATAAATTTACTCACTCTCTATCTATCTATTTATGTATCTATCTTTCTACACCTCTCACAATGTGCTAATCAAAATGTTTTCTTTGTATGGAGATGTTTCCATCCAACAAGTTGATTTTATGGAAGAGAAAGGAATATTAACATTTCAAGTAGATGTTGAGAAAATGGTATTCTTGATATCATACTAATATAAAAAATTAAAATAATATTAAAGCGTGAAAGAGGTAAACTTGCAGATAAATGTATAAAAAGAGTGCTTTTGAAAAAAATAAAAAGCAAAGCAATGAGAACCCAAACTTAGGAAAGAAGAACAGAGGAGGACTTCCAGGAGGAGGTGTGGGAAGAGAAGGCATACAGCTCGGGGTGGTGAGCTTTAGGGTCCGGAAGCAGATGTCGTAGAGGGCCTCGTTGTCCAGCACCATGCACTCGTCGGCGTTCTCGACCAGCTGGTGCACGGAGAGCGTGGCGTTGTAGGGCTCGACGACGGTGTCCGACACCTTTGGGGATGGGAACACGGAGAAGGTGAGCATCATGCGATCCGGGTACTCCTCCCTTACCTTAGATATCAGAAGGGTGCCCATCCCCGACCCTGTTCCGCCGCCCAGGGAGTGGCAAACCTGGAACCCTGGAACCAAACCAAACCAAACAGAACAAGAGAAAATTTTGTGAGACTTCAGAAAACGAGATAATTCTTGAGATCTAGGAACTCTGGTGGTTCTAAGAGATTGGGAGGAGGAATAGAAGGGGAGGGGGGGGTTCTAAGTCTGGAATAGCTAGGTTCTTCTGCATAAAATCATTATATGGAGGTCTATACAACCACCCTGGTCAAAACCAAATAGAAACCAAGAAACTTTCTCAAGGCCTGGAGAAAAAAACAAGATAATTCTTGAGATCTAGGAAAGATGATTGTTCTGGAAACTTAGGGGAAAGTAGATTATTTACCGTCCGGAACAGCTATGTTCCCTACATTATATCATTACATATGGAAGTGTACAAAAACCATGGAGCAAGACAAAGAGAACGCAAAGACTTAGAAAACAAGTTAAATTCTTGAGATCTAGAAGCGATGATGGTTCTAAAACCTTTGGGGAAAATGGAGATAATCTCCAGTCTGGAATAGCTAGGTTCCTCTACAATATAATACTTATATGGAAAATTTCGGGTATAAATCACATTCTGTAACAGTGTAATACAATATTGGTTTCAAAGAAAAAGAAATTCTAAGATCAGTTGAACACTCTTTGACTTGTGCTCCGAAGGCAAACTGAGAGATTGAGAAATTGGGAGGAATAGAAGGGGGGGGGGTTCTAAGTCTGGAATAGCTAGGTTCTTCTGCATATAATCATTACATGGAGGTCTATACAACAACCCTGGTCAAAACCAAATAGAACCCAAGAAACTTTCTCTAGGCCTGGAGAAAAAAAAAGATAATTCTTGAGATCTAGGAAAGATGGTTGTTCTGGAAACTTAGGGGAAAGTAGATTATTTACCGTCCGGAACAGCTATGTTCCCTACATGATATCATTACATATGGAAGTGTACAAAAACCCTGGAGCAAGACAAAGAGAACGCAAAGACTTAGAAAACAAGTTAAATTCTTGAGATCTAGAAGCGATGATGGTTCTAAAACCTTTGGGGAAAATGGAGATAATCTCCAGTCTGGAATAGCTAGGTTCCTCTACAATATAATACTTATATGGAAAATTTCGGGTATAAATCACATTCTGTAACAGTGTAATACAATATTGGTTTCAAAGAAAAAGAAATTCTAAGATCAGTTGAACACTCTTTGACTTGTGCTCCGAAGGCAAACTGAGAGATTGAGAAATTGGGAGGAATAGAAGGGGGGGGGTTCTAAGTCTGGAATAGCTAGGTTCTTCTGCATATAATCATTACATGGAGGTCTATACAACAACCCTGGTCAAAACCAAATAGAACCCAAGAAACTTTCTCTAGGCCTGGAGAAAAAAACAAGATAATTCTTGAGATCTAGGAAAGATGGTTGTTCTGGAAACTTAGGGGAAAGTAGATTATTTACCGTCCGGAACAGCTATGTTCCCTACATGATATCATTACATATGGAAGTGTACAAAAACCCTGGAGCAAGACAAAGAGAACGCAAAGACTTAGAAAACAAGTTAAATTCTTGAGATCTAGAAGTGATGATGGTTCTAAAACCTTTGGGGAAAATGGAGAGAATCTCCAGTCTGGAATAGCTAGGTTCCTCTACAATATAATACTTATATGGAAAATTTCGGGTATAAATCACATTCTGTAACAGTGTAAACAATATTGGTTTCAAAGGAAATGAAATTCTAAGATCAGTTGAACACTCTTTGACTTGTGCTCCGAAGGCAAACTGAGAGATTGAGAAATTGGGAGGAATAGAAGGGGGGGGGGGGGTTCTAAGTCTGGAATAGCTAGGTTCTTCTGCATATAATCATTACATGGAGGTCTATACAACAACCCTGGTCAAAACCAAATAGAACCCAAGAAACTTTCTCTAGGCCTGGAGAAAAAAACAAGATAATTCTTGAGATCTAGGAAAGATGGTTGTTCTGGAAACTTAGGGGAAAGTAGATTATTTACCGTCCGGAACAGCTATGTTCCCTACATGATATCATTACATATGGAAGTGTACAAAAACCCTGGAGCAAGACAAAGAGAACGCAAAGACTTAGAAAACAAGTTAAATTCTTGAGATCTAGAAGTGATGATGGTTCTAAAACCTTTGGGGAAAATGGAGAGAATCTCCAGTCTGGAATAGCTAGGTTCCTCTACAATATAATACTTATATGGAAAATTTCGGTTATAAATCACATTCTGTAACAGTGTAATGCAATATTGGTTTCAAAGGAAATGAAATTCTAAGATCAGTTGAACACTCTTTGACTTGTGGTCCGAAGGCAAACTGAGAGATTGAGAAATTGGGAGGAGGAATAGAGGGGGGGGGGGGTTCTAAGTCTGGAATAGCTAGGTTCTTCTGCATATAATCATTACATGGAGGTCTATACAATAACCCTGGTCAAAACCAAATAGAACCCAAGAAACTTTCTCTAGGCCTGGAGAAAAAAACAAGATAATTCTTGAGATCTAGGAAAGATGGTTGTTCTGGAAACTTAGGGGAAAGTAGATTATTTACCGTCCGGAACAGCTATGTTCCCTACATGATATCATTACATATGGAAGTGTACAAAAACCCTGGAGCAAGACAAAGAGAACGCAAAGACTTAGAAAACAAGTTAAATTCTTGAGATCTAGAAGCGATGATGGTTCTAAAACCTTTGGGGAAAATGGAGATAATCTCCAGTCTGGAATAGCTAGGTTCCTCTACAATATAATACTTATATGGAAAATTTCGGGTATAAATCACATTCTGTAACAGTGTAATACAATATTGGTTTCAAAGAAAAAGAAATTCTAAGATCAGTTGAACACTCTTTGACTTGTGCTCCGAAGGCAAACTGAGAGATTGAGAAATTGGGAGGAATAGAAGGGGGGGGGGGGTTCTAAGTCTGGAATAGCTAGGTTCTTCTGCATATAATCATTACATGGAGGTCTATACAACAACCCTGGTCAAAACCAAATAGAACCCAAGAAACTTTCTCTAGGCCTGGAGAAAAAAACAAGATAATTCTTGAGATCTAGGAAAGATGGTTGTTCTGGAAACTTAGGGGAAAGTAGATTATTTACCGTCCGGAACAGCTATGTTCCCTACATGATATCATTACATATGGAAGTGTACAAAAACCATGGAGCAAGACAAAGAGAACGCAAAGACTTAGAAAACAAGTTAAATTCTTGAGATCTAGAAGCGATGATGGTTCTAAAACCTTTGGGGAAAATGGAGATAATCTCCAGTCTGGAATAGCTAGGTTCCTCTACAATATAATACTTATATGGAAAATTTCGGGTATAAATCACATTCTGTAACAGTGTAATACAATATTGGTTTCAAAGAAAAAGAAATTCTAAGATCAGTTGAACACTCTTTGACTTGTGCTCCGAAGGCAAACTGAGAGATTGAGAAATTGGGAGGAATAGAAGGGGGGGGGGGGGGGGTTCTAAGTCTGGAATAGCTAGGTTCTTCTGCATATAATCATTACATGGAGGTCTATACAACAACCCTGGTCAAAACCAAATAGAACCCAAGAAACTTTCTCTAGGCCTGGAGAAAAAAACAAGATAATTCTTGAGATCTAGGAAAGATGGTTGTTCTGGAAACTTAGGGGAAAGTGGATTATTTACCGTCCGGAACAGCTATGTTCCCTACATGATATCATTACATATGGAAGTGTACAAAAACCCTGGAGCAAGACAAAGAGAACGCTAAGACTTAGAAAACAAGTTAAATTCTTGAGATCTAGAAGCGATGATGGTTCTAAAACCTTTGGGGAAAATGGAGATAATCTCCAGTCTGGAATAGCTAGGTTCCTCTACAATATAATACTTATATGGAAAATTTCGGGTATAAATCACATTCTGTAACAGTGTAATACAATATTGGTTTCAAAGGAAATGAAATTCTAAGATCAGTTGAACACTCTTTGACTTGTGCTCCGAAGGCAAACTGAGAGATTGAGAAATTTGGAGTCCCACAATCTAGAGCAGAGCAGTCATCAGGGGATTAGCAAGGAAGTACTGTATGGATCAAAACACAAAGAAAACTCTGATAAACAGGTCTCTGTGTCAGTTTTTTACTAAGATCAACATGAAGTAACACCAGCCTGATGAATTATGTAGAAGATAAATTGAATAGCAGAAACATTACACTGCACAGTGCGTAACATCTTTTCAGAGCACATTGTACAGTGACGCTGCTTTCACCAATATGAGCAGAAAGAGTAAAGATTAGGCAACCACACTGCATCAAAACCACAAAAGAAGAGACGATCTATACGTATGCATCACCTTGGATTTAATTCGCCTTAAGGCCAATCAGAGCATCACAAACCACATTGCATTCTAATGCAATGAGACCAGAGGATGCCCAGCATCTAGCAAGATCATCGTTAACATTGTTGAAATGCTGATATCGGGCAAAGATAAGCTTGCTTATAAAAAGGTGAACAGATAAGGAAGGGGAAAATAACATACCCTGCAAGCAGTCGCAGTTCTCGGCCTCTTTCCGAACCACATCGAGGACGGAGTCGATGAGCTCCGCGCCCTCGGTATAGTGTCCCTTGGCCCAGTTGTTGCCGGCCCCGGACTGCCCGAAGACGAAGTTATCCGGACGGAAGATCTGGCCGTAGGGACCGGATCTGACGCTGTCCATGGTGCCGGGCTCCAGGTCCATCAGCACCGCCCGGGGGACGAACCGGCCGCAGCTCGCCTCGTTGTAGTAGACATTGACACGCTCGAGCTGCAGATCCGAGCTGCCCTGGTACCGGCCGGTGGCGTCGATGCCGTGCTCGTCGCAGACGACCTCCCAGAATTTGGCCCCGATCTGGTTGCCGCACTGCCCGCCCTGGACGTGGAGGATCTCCCGCATCTTGGCGCCGCCCAGAGGGATCTCTCCGCGTCGCAGAGGGCGGCGGCTGCGGCGATGGAGAGCAGAGGTGGAGGAGCTCGCTCCCGCCGGCGAGGTCGCAGAGCGAGAAGCGAGTAGGAGATCGCACAGAGGGAGTGTGTGCGCGCGCGTTCGTCGGGAGAGGGAGGAATCGAGCAGCCTTTTATGGATGGGGAAGGCAGTTTCGGTCTACCGTTACGGCGCATGTCCCGTCGGAGCGGGCTTGACGGCGGATGTATAACGGCGTTTGTGTTTTTCAGCGGGAATCGAATTGGGAAAAATGAAAAATTGACCCTCTCATATGTATAATTATATACATACGCCCTAAAATGCATACTGATTTACATATATACACCACCTATTCCCGTGCAAGATACACCTCATGTTAACCACTATATTATGTCATCCAATGAATAAAATCAGCTTTAAGTGAACATATGAACTCTTAATATATTGGCTTATCATAAAACAAAGCCTTATTATGTAACGCAAATATAAAAATAATTTTGTTACTTAAATATAAGAAAAAAATAGAGTTTACCATATCGAGAGGTTCAATTGTACTATATCTCTTCAATTTACTTTTAAAAATAAATAAAAAAAAGGGAATCAAATCAATCGAATTGGAGATTCATTTCCTTCTTAGCATAATATCAATATGACACGAAAAATCTTAAAAGAAAACACTCCTCTATCAATATATAGTTATTTTTTAATCTTTATTTATGTTGTAAAAATATTATAGTGAATGCACACACATAAGAGCTGTCATGAGACTAGTTTCATGACTACTGATGTAAATTTTGAAAAAGGGGACTCAGAGGTCAGGGACGCAAATTTTAGAAGTTGTAAGGGGTGGCACTTCAAAAAAACAGCTCGTACGTCTCCGTCACGGCCTCACAGGGTGGATAACGGATAACCACTTTTTTCTGTTTCTTTTTATATTTAAATTTCTCTTAACGGACGAAACGTCCGTGCCACGCTCAGCTCGTGTCGGACGCAGCTGGCACCAACGTTGGACATCATTTCTTGTCTGTACGCGCGTTTCCAGCCATGCCCTCCCCCACCTCCTTTTAAGTTTTTCAGAAAAAAAAAAAGACTGTTCTCACTTGCCAGCCAAATGGTATAGAAGTTATCTTTTTTTAGAAAATTATTATTATTATTATTATCTAATTTATAAACATTTCGGGTTTGTAGGATAAAGGAGCTCATTTCCTTCTTATCTTCTGGGATAGGCTTATCCTAGAAACATTTTAACTAGAGTCACTGTTTAAGCTATGGTTGACAACTGTGAAATGCTTGGTACATAGAAGAGAGTAATAAAAATGATGTGATTTATCTTCTAAATAATTTTATTAGTTGAAAATATAACAAGATCTTTTTCTCAATGCTTTTCAATTAATGAAATTACTTGAAAAACAATTCAAATTATGTTTATTATACTCCTTATAAGGTGTTTGGTTGTTATTTTTTATCAATTTTTTCTCATTTTTTTTAAAAGAGGAAGAGACAATTGTGGAGTCTGTTTGGTACAACTATCTTTTTTTAAGGAAGAAATCCCGCCATGACTATATCTCTTCCCAAAAAAAATAGGTCTTGACCTGTTTTTTTTTTCCAAGATTTTGGCGGACGCGTCCTCCCACGCCCCCACCGCGCCGCCTCCCCGCCCCCCCCCCCCCCCCCCCACCGGCCTCCCCCCCCCTCCCCCACCGGCCTCCCTCCCTCCCAACAACACCGTGCAGAGCCCTCCCCCCCTCCCCTCCCCACCGCGCCGGCCCCCTCACCGCGTCCCCCCCCATCCCACTGCTCTTCCCCCCCACACTGCGTCGGCCCCCTCACCACGTCGGCTCCCACCGCGCCGGCCGGCCCACCGTGCAGAGCTGGCCCCCCACCCCGCCGGCCGCCCCCCCCCCCACCGCGCCGGCCGGCCCACCCCACCGTGCAGAGCACTGCCGGCAGCCCCCCCTGCCCCGCCCCGCCCCGGCGGCTCCCCCTCCCGCCCCAAACACATCAACATAAATTTTAAAAATTTTATTATTTTTATCAAAAAGATAACATCACATTTTTATAATTTTAAATTTGAAGTTAAAAGCGAATTCAACATCATTTTAGGTAGAAATAGTTTTTTTTTAAATTGCTCACAAACACCCTATTAGAGGATTATAAATATTTCTCTTGACAACTAAAAAAGCTTAGAGATAAGATAATCGCAGATAGGTTAATAAGAGTTAACAATTTTTTTACTTTGACATTGTTGATAACCCATGTTAACTTTAGCAAAGAGTTCTCTTTATGTTAATTTCTCCAGATAGAATAAATCCTGATAACTCGTAGATAAAAAATTATTTATCTGCATTGCTAAACTTACCTTATCAAACAGGACTATAAGGTTAAGAACTCAGATTATTTATCCGCCTCGTTTAGAGGGCGTTGGTAGTATTAAAAAATTATCCCCACTTCTTATCCCATTCATTTTTATTTGTTAAATT
The DNA here is from genome assembly GCA_014218235.1 of Colocasia esculenta. Taxonomy (NCBI): domain Eukaryota; kingdom Viridiplantae; phylum Streptophyta; class Magnoliopsida; order Alismatales; family Araceae; genus Colocasia; species Colocasia esculenta. The sequence goes on from CM024758.1 coordinate 3,169,327, forward strand.
TTAAAGAAAATGGTTAGAGAATAGACAGCCACCCGAGATAAGCAAATCTTTTCTATTAATAATATGTAATTTATTATCTAGTTATTAAATTTACCCTATATGATCCGATTATTATCCTACTTAATTAATTCTAACTCTTAGTCAATTCCGAACAAGAAACTCATATATTGGTGGCTATGAGATGGAACCAATTGTTACTGTTCGTAATGGGGGTCGGCTCAAGTCGAGATGACCAAAGCGAATTGTTCAAGTCAAGACGATTAAGTCGAGGTGATCAGGTCGAGATCCGTTTAGTTGACGTAAGACGCATGTTCTGAGCTCCCGATCTTAATAATTGAGGACTTGCAAAGCTCATCGAGGGGTCTCGGTGGGAAGATACTCTAACGTTCAAGTCAATCGCTAGTCGAAAAGAATGATCTAGCTCAAAGAACAGAACAATATACATGTGCATGTGAGTTTGCCTCTTATATCGGGATAAGTTACCCGTGGCAACCGTTCAGACAATTCCATCAATCTCACATTAAGTCTCCTTAATCATCATCACAACATCGCTATAACTGCCACCCTAGATCATGTAGACTGTTGCCTTAATAGCTGCTATCATCGAGCGCACGACCCGCGATCATTACGTCAGCGATTAATGTCTCGACCGTTACGCGAGTCACGTTTTCGAGAATTTCGCCAACACATAGTGCTTTTCGGGTCAGTTACGGCCGAGCTAGGTTATAAACCTTATTCTTGGTCGAGTTGTTGTCGTCTATCCAAGGGGTGTAAATAAGTCAGTCTAATTGACCTGAGTCGTCAACTTAGACGACGCCAAAATCTTTGGTTCAAACCACGTCAAGACGTCGGCTCTTGTACTCCGAGAGATCGGTCGAGCCAAGACTCTGTTCGACCTGTGGAAGCTCCCCATATCAGAACCATTTCAAAGGCCATAACTTATCCCAAAAGTTCTTATTTACTAACATAAATAAGAAATCAACTTTAATATCTAAGTCTTGTTTTAGATAAATATTTTATGTCTTATAATAATAAGATGTGCTCAACTTTGGAACGCAAATATAAATAGAGTAGATCTATTATCAATATGATAATGGAGAATATATCCGCTTGTGTCTATGAGCGTGAGTGATCGGACGTCGCAGCCGAACACAAAATATTTTTTTATTTTTAATTATTGATTTCCTGTCTGTCCTATCCGATTGTTGAACCCAAAAACTTATGAACTTCTATCCTGCTGACTTGGATCGAGACCCCTTTTTTAATAGGAACAAACCAACGATCTGGCCCTGCCACCATCCTTTGGGCTCGGTTGCACTAATAACAAAAAATATATATCTTTTTTTTATTTATAAAATTGGAGCCATGTGAAGCACTGAAGCCTACGAATTCTTACTCTATTTGGTAATAGTTTGGGGTTAGAGATAACTTCAATTCATGACTAAAATTATACATGATTAACTCACTTTTTAATTTATTTTTTTGCGTGTTAACTCAATTTAACTACAGTGAGTTAATTTATTTTCTCTTGATTATTTTGATAAGATAAAGTGAGTTAATCCACTTTCATATTAAAAAATGATTTAAAGAGAGAAAATAATAATTAATATTGTGTTGAGAAAAGATAAAGTAATAATTAATATTATGTACTACTGAGATAAAAATATAATTAACTCAATAAATTAACTTCAATCCACCTCCAAAAATGAGTTGAAAAATTATGAGTTAACTCATATCTAACTCATTTTTAATCTAACTCACTTGAATTAATTTTTTTGCTACTAAATTATATTTTGAGTTAACTCTGAATTAATTTTAAATTAATTTTACGTTAATTCGTTACCAAATGAAACTTATTTTCCTAATACGGCAAAAATGGAACATGTTTGAAAAAGGTCTACGGGCGGCGGGGGAGCACGTCTGGAACAGGCCGGGTCGCGGATCGCGTGTCCTCCTCGCTTGTCGGGAATCCGGACCAGGGAGCCGCAAGTGGTCACATGTCAATCCTGCCGAGAAAAATACTTTTTAAATTATAAAGTGTAATTAGTGGTGTGTTACAAAATTAGGAATTAGTGGTGTTACCAATTTTTACTTTTTCCCCATATACAACTTGGTAAAAATAAAATAAAATTTCGCCCCGTTTCTGTTGATTAAAAAAGGTTTTTGGGAAAACCGAAGACGAGTGAGGAACAAGCCATAAATATTTGATGTAAGTCTACCAGCCGAGCTTCACATATTCTTTTTATTTAAATTATTGTAATCTAAAAAAAACTAAGAAATTGCATTCAAAAGTATCCCCTCGTACGTAGTTATCTTCCATATTGTGAATAAGCTGTCACTGTGAGTTAAGCGTACATCACATTTTATTTGTGAAATAATATTTAGATGTGCATGGATATTAGTATGGTGGATATATGTGTTAGTTTTCTTATTTGGAATTCAAATATTTTTCTCAGTTTAGTTGTGTGTGTGTTTTGTTTTGTGCTATATTAGATATCTAAAAAAGTTAGTCCTTAAATATAAGATCATTTTCTTCATATTTATATGCGAGCTGAGCCAAAAACAAGTGGCTTGCGGCTTGATTTTGTCATTTTTTATATTACTCTTTTTTGTATTCTTTAAAGATAGTTGATTTGTCAACGTTTCAATCAAATAATGTTCTTCTGATCTAGATGAATATATTAATTATTCTTCTACAAATTTGAATCTTATATTCACTGTCTATCTTCTGACGTCTGCATGGCACTTTGCGCCACGACCCTTTATTGTACAAAGAGATTCATGTCCTCTGACGATAAACATTTCTCATAGAGAAAGATTTATTGTACTTTCACATTACATTTTAAGTACAATGTGACTAGACAACAAATCTATGTGACATCTAACTAGTGGCGGATCTTCTTTAGAATCAGTGGGGTCACGTGATCCCATTGACTTGGAAGGGGTGTCTTAAAGAGAAATAGGAATACCTCTTGTTATTTAAGTGTGCAAATGAAAGGTGACCCCACTGAATTTAAGGGTGACCCCCCTAGACTCAAGTGACCCCACTGGACTAACTTTCAAGATCTGCCACAACATCTAACAATTAGATTATCACTTTATCACTCATCATATATATGAGAGGTGCCACATAGGCTTTTATCACTCATCATATGAGAGGTGCCACATGGGTTTTTACCTAATCACATTGCATTTTAAGTACAATGTGCAAGTGCAATAAATCTTTCTCTTTCTCATATGTATGTTACTTATTCCAAAGAGAGGGTCAAGTTTTCTGTCAAGATTTGACGAATCAACCAATCAAATAAGAGTTCACACGTCAAAGAGATTCGTCAGAATATATGCTATATATGTAGCTATATAAATTTATCATGACAAGTGAGCATAATTTTTAGTATAGATATAAAAATAAAACAGATTATGGCCAAAATGTTTTTAGCAGGTAAAGATTGTCACGTGAGAATAAGAGTAAGAATATGGTTCGTCGTACCATACAGATCAATCGTGCCATATTTTCTGTGACATGGTCCAGTATCGTACCATACCGTTAAGGTACAGTGGAAAAGATGTCAGTTTGATTTTTTTATTTTGCAAATTGATTAATATTTAAAATAAGTAAATTTTAAAAGAAAATAAATAAAATATAGTAACATCATATAAGAGATTGAAAAATATAAAAAATTCTATTTAGTCATTCAAGTCAACCCAACATAATCATCTAATACAATGATTTATGTCGTCTTTGGTATACGAAGTAGATGTCAATTAATGATCTTTGAGATAATTTTTACTTGATGAAAAATTAAACTAAAATTATCATAATTTGTATCATCTCTTAATTAACTTATGTTTAAAATTTTATCAAATTAGACATCGTTTAAACCTCTTGATGTGTTGGATATGGGGAAGGAACATTATAAAAAAAAAGGAGGGGGGGGGGGACCGACCGTGCCATGCATGACATGGTATGGGTCGATCGTATCGCCGTAGTACGTGGCGATATGGGTCGGCAGTACCATCGTGGTATGCAGTGGTATGGCCAACTCTGATTTTGATACGACTTTGATTGTGCACACCACGATAGGACGACATCATATTCTAAAAATAAAGTTAAATCTGATGTCACCATAAATATCAAAAAATATATTGGTCTAAAAATATAAATATTAATAATTATTAATGCATAGATATTGAGATAAATAGATTTAATGATTTTTGGGATATTTTTTACTTGACAAAAAAATAATTTAAAAAATTAAATTAAAATTATCATAATTTGTATCATCTCTTAATTAATTTATATTTAAAATTTTATCTCAATTAGACATCTTTTAGAGCCCTTACATATGTCAGATGTGGGGAAAGAGAGAAAAAAAGAGAGGGAGAACCGACCATGGCACGTACGGTATGAGTTGGTCGTACCATCGCGGTACGTGACGATACGGCCAACCATATGTAAGAGCAAAATTCTTTGATAATTTAATAACATATTTGCAGATACATTTTTTTAGATAAAATAATTCAATTTGATGATATTTTTTATTTGACAAATAAAATTATCGAGTAAATTCGAGAGATGAGTTAGAGTTATTAAGACTTATCACTAATAAGTGCTCACAAAGTCTTTATAAGCTATTCAAATTACTAAAGTAAATGTTTTTTATCAAAACTAAAAAATCTTCTTTATTAAGAGTTATCCTATCATCAAAACAGTCTTAGATCACTAATCAACTCATAGGTCGGACAAAACGCTTATTATTTTGTTGGATGATTTGTTCGGAGGTAGCTTAGAATCTAGATGGTGTCACAAGAAATCTCAAGCATGCAATGGTAGTGAAACTATTATAATGGTGTTGATGGCAAATAGATGACAATGACTAATAATGTGATAGTGACGACACACCAATTAATGACAACAATGAACAACATCGATAAATAATATGACACCCGGCAAACCATCACTCGATTGGATGGTTCATGTCTAATTAGGCAATAAATATTTCTCTATAATTTGATATTTGACATTGTCACAACTCACTCACTCATTTTCTCTCTCTCTCTCTCCCTTTTTCTATTCTCTCTCCATCATAACCAAAGTTGGCAAAATTGAGTGACTAGTTGTGTTGAGTTTTTTTCATAACAAAATATAATAATAAAATGCTAAATGAAGATGACATCAACAATATTAAATAATAAAAATAATATAAAAATAATAATTTAATTGTATTTATATAGACGATGCTAAGAATTCATTAAGTACCTAACATAGTCTGACTCGATCATGTTGCTTCGAATCGCAATGACACGACCAACCATGATCATAACACGTTAGTTTTTTATCCCCTTAATCCAATATTATTTTGATAGTGAGAATGGAACAACAAAGATGCATGTTATGTTTGTGTCCAAAAAAATACATGTTATGTAATACCAAAAAATTTTGAGATCGTTAAAATTTTAAGAATATACAATAAAATCCGATGTAGTATAAACTATAAAGATATGTATATATTATTTTTTCCCTAAAATTTTTGTGCCGCATCGATATAAAGTCAATAGGAAATGGCAACGGTTCTAATTTCATAAAGGATATATCTAATATTTATTCAACAAATCAGGGTTTGCTTAACAATTTTCCTACCTCGGCGCTTCAACGGTTCTCTAAAAAGTAAAAAGTAAAAAGTAAAAAGAATGGTAGGGCGGGGACCAAAGAGGGTTTTTGTGAGGGTTTTCTTCAAGTCTGCAACGTCCTCGTCTGGGCGCGGAGCAGAAGGGGTTTTCCGGGCCATCGCCGCCGGGAAGGGAGGAGGAGATGGTGTAGTCCATGTAGAAGGTCCTCGGGAGGCTCAGCAGGAAGAGGGGAAGAGGTGGGGAGGAAGCGGCGGAGCGACATGGAGAAGCTGATCTCGCTGGTACCGGGGGATCTCCGGCGAGCCATCGAGGAGAGCGGCCTGGAGGATATCGACAATACCTGCGGATCCCTCCTGGATTTCCTCCTGCCGTCTCCCCAGTTCCAGGAAGTGGGTATTCCGCTGTTTCACGCTGTCCAGTCTTCCTCTGTTTATGTGAATTGGAGGGTTTGGAACTAGGGCAAGGATATCCTCCTTATCATCTATCTCCTCCGTCGAGGGCTGCTGACGGATCACTTCTGATGGTCCTGGTTTTCCCGTGCTTTTGCGTGTCCGTGTTTGAGTGATGTCAGGTTGTGCGAGAGCTGACGGACCCGGAGATGGGCCTGTGCAATAAGAGCCGGGGGGCCGCTCTGGATTTGAAGAAGAAGGGCAATGATTGTTTCGTGGGTGGCGACTTTGCAAAGGCTTTGAGCTTTTATTCACAGGTCCTGCTTCCTCCTAATCCGTAGTTTTATAATTTCGGTTTGCCTTTATTTTTTGGATTCATGAGGGTTCTGCGAAGACTATTCGTCAAGTCCTTTGTTGTTTCCGGGGGGATGTGCATTGCCGGTTGTTGCTTCTCCATGGCGTGCTGGCCAAGCTCCTCCTCACCAGAAGATCTTTTTCTTTTCATTTTTAGAATCTGAACAGTTAAACTTTCAATTTGTCAATGACCTTGAAATGTGCCGGTGAAAGATGAAGAATGAAGATTTTTCAAACTTGACGCAATTAGTTCTATATTCTATCTCAACTTTGTTTCAGTTTTCCGTTAAATATGAGGTACTCTATTCCCTGGAAAACAAACTGGACCTTCTTAGCTACTTGAACAGGCGCTACGATTTGCTCCAGTGAGTTCCGAGGATGTGGACAAGAACCTGCTGGCAACACTTTATGTCAACAGGGCTTCTGCTATGCATGTGAGTCTCTTTCTCTCTCTCTCTCTCGCACACACACACACTCACACACTCACTCATGAATGTTTGAGATGTAGCAGCTCACATGGGACGACTTTTTCAATAGCCACTAACTTAAGAAATTTAGCTATTCTGGAATAGTTTTTGACTAAGACAGAAAGGGTTCCATTCCCAAAGGATGTAATGTTTTCAGAAATCTATAACCCACCCTTACATAATGAAATATGCATAAGTTGTAAGTCCATACTTGATAAGATATGCTAGTGGTAGTTTTGGAAGGCACTTTTTATCTTCTATTTCTTTCTCATAACTCTTTAGCGCACTTCTTTTCCATTCTTCTGCAATTTCACTTGCTTTCAAGTTCTTGGTACGTTGTGTAAGCTCAGAATGAATTTGATAATTTTAGAGGATCCTATCACTGCTTCTTTGTTGAATTTTTAGGTCTCTTTGAGTTAAAATGTCTGTGCAACAATTTGTCCCCTTCTTTTATTGTGAACGTGGGGTCTTCAGAACTTGTAATCATGTACATTTTATCTTATTTCTCAAATTTAGTTCTCCAATCTGCCAATTCACAAAATTGTTTCTCTCTCATCATTGTTAGTATCCTTCCTGTTCATCATTTTTTTTCCTAATTGTTTGGTAACTTGACAGAAACTGGACTTTCTAGAAGAATGTAAACGAGATTGTGCTCGGGCTCTTTTACTCTCCCCTCTTTACGTTAAGGTAAATCTTGCTTCCATTATATATATTTTTTCAGGTAAATTTTTGATTGGTTGCCTTTTCATAAGGGAACATTTGACTGTTCCTGTGCGACATTCAGGTATAAGCCATGATACCCAATACCATATGGGGGTTCAATGATGATCCTTCAATTTCCCAAGAAACTTGAGATAAAACAAAAGAATGGAGAGCAGCACCATAGCTTTTGTAGGAAATATTCTGAGTACATCAACAGCAGGGGTGGGATTAAAAATGTGCAAGGACGTGATAAAAATAAGAATGTGTTGATGAAGTGGTCCACGGCAAGCTCATTGACATTGGTCTCAGTTGTTATTCTAGCAACATATTACTCACTTGTGCTCTATCTTTTAGTAAAAGCTCATGGATTCCTCCATATGGAGTTACTCATGGTAGTGTCTCTTTTGGCCCTTTTCTGGATAAGGCATGGTATAGGAGGGGAAAGGCAAATCTTTCATTGAAGAATTATAAAGATGCTGTGCATGATTTAGAAGTTGCCTTGAACATGGAAAGCTCTTCCTCCGGCAAGGACCACATCAAGGAAGACCTTGAAATTGCAATAAATTATTCCAAGAGCATAGATGTGGAAAGCAATTTGTCCAGTTGCAATAAGGATGATAATATAGATTTTTCTTGTAAGTCTCTGCAATTACATTCCCTTTCTGTGCGAGTTATCATTTGGTTAGATCTAAACATGTTACGAGCTTCACTTTTGTACTGTTTTGATGGATCCTGCATGAAGGCTTGAAGTTGCAAACTTTGTCTGTCAGCTTTGTGACAATTATATACCATGTTATCTTGATCTCCATTCAAATAGAGTTGCATGAAGGCTAAGGTGCTTCTTTCCTTTATTTTGTCTTATACAGTTATACTTATTTATTTGGAAATTGAAGGATCACTCTGTTGAACCCCACATGATATTAGCTGTCATAGCTTATACCTGAAAGCTACTCTGGAACAGTTAAATGTAACCAAATGAAAAGGCAGCCAACCAAAGATTTCAACATGGAAACAGACTTGGATCAAGAGTCTGGTGTGGGAACAGCTGGATCAGCTGATCCTAAGAATTGAGCTGGTCTTAAAATACCCTAAATAGCCAATATCTATCTGTTCTTCTAAGAACTGGCTGATCCACATAATCTGGCCAGTTTTCTTATCTGGGATCAATGTGGTTCGCAGGGTTGGGGGGTGGGGGGGGGGCATTTTAACTCAGATCAGATGATATGAGTCGGGGGATGAGAAGTGAAAGACATAAGTTCATGTAGGAGAGAGGTGTACGTGGAGAGAGAAGGGAAGCCTCTTTTCTAACCAAACTATGTTCGTGGGGGCAAATTTGGGCTGGACCACAATTGATTTTGGGCCTGTCCAAATTTGTCTTCAACCTGCCCAACTCACCCAAGTCCCACCTTAGTTGCAGACTTAATTTTGATATGGTATAAGTTCTGTTGTTAACATCTTTTGAGGTCTATACTATTAATATTGAAGTTGATTTGAGATGAAGGCCAAGGATAATCAAAGGGGGAAGAGAGAGCTAAGGGTGGAAAGAGAAAGGGAAGTGAGTCTTGAGACTCTCAAAAAGTAGATTCTAATATTTTTAAAACAGGCTAAAATGTGTAAGTGGGGTGGCAGCGAAGACAATTCAGAATGTGTTCTGTGTAGGCCTGAAACATTAGGTGGTATGGGTGTGAGGAGGCAGACGAACCTGGCGGTCCTGGCCCTTTTAGGTAAGTGGCTATGGGATTTATTGGCAGAAGATGGTTCCCTGTGGGGATAGTTTCATTGATAAATATTGTAAGATACATCAAAAAATCTATTTGGACATGGGCATTTGCAATCTGTGAGTTTTCTGAGAAAGGACTGCTGGCTTAAAAGGCAGCAAAGGAGACACCCCTCTTTTCTGGAAGGATCTGCAGTGTGGGGAGGTGTATTTGAGAGACACATTTCCCTGAGTTTTTCATATTGTTTCTAAGAAATGGAGTACTGTCAAGCAATAACATCACCAGGATGGTACAAATATGCATTGATTTACTCAGCTTGGTAGAGGTCTGAAGGAGTTGAGGGATTGGAATGCCTTCAACTGGTAGAAGTTTTACAGTCTGTTAATTTTGATGCCAGTCAGCAATACTGCTTGGGATTGGGGGAGGAGGGGGGGAACTGGGGATGCCATACAGTTTCTCTGTTAAGGCTTTCTATCAGCTTTTGAAAGATTGTATATCCCATCCATCTTCCTTTAGGAGCAGTTTGGAAGGTGAAGCCACCATTATGAAAAGGCTGTTATGTGTTTTTTACTTCAGAAATGCACTGTCACAAAACTGCAAAGAAAAGGAAAATTGGAAGCACGATTATAATATCGCTTGTTTATTATGTGGTGTTGGTGATGAAAGTGGGAATCATCCGACTGTTACCTACTTTTTTAGCTGTGATGTTTGGAGAATTCTGTCTAACTGGCTGGCTTTCAAGCAACTTTCCATGTTGTCTTATAGATGTGGCTTCACTTTGAAAATGAGATGGCCTCATGTCTCAAAATTCTATCCTCATCTCTTCTGTCTCATTCCTTCTGCTGTGTGCTGGAGTATTTGGAGGAAGCATAATTACAATGTCTTTCTTGGCTTCAAGGTTTATGTGGAGAATCAATTATAGAGCTATTGTTTACTTATGCAGCTGGAGTAGGCATAACCTAAGAGCTCCCAACTGGAGTTTGCATCAAACGGGTTTGTGTGGTGGCAATTACTTTCTCTGAGGAAGACATGTTCCTGCCTTCCACCAGTCACAATAGGGCACTGTATATGGGGGGCAGCTAAATGACCAGCCATTGAGTAGAATTTTGGTTGATCCGTGGACAGCGGTCAACATACTCCCTTATCAAATTTAGTCTCAGTAGTAAGACCAGAATAGAGTCTCATTGGAAGACAAAAATTGAGTCTCACCAGTAAGGCCAGATTCGAGTCTCATTAGAAGACAAAAATGAAGTCTCATCAGTAAGACAGGTGGCCATGAGAAGAGCCACTGGGAACAAGAAGAGACAAACTCTGTTACCAGTATACAAAGGGTCAAACCCAGCAATCTCCACAGGAACTTTAGGAGCATGAACCTGCCAACTTCAGTGAATCCATCGACCCAGATGAGGCTGTCACAATACTTACACTTCTCTTTAGATGGAGTAGTGGAGGCGACAGACTTTCCGTTGCCCTTGGGTTTCTTCTCTTGGGATGATCCTTGTCCACTGTGGATTGGCCATTTCTTTCCACTAGAAACCTTGGGATTTCCAGAGCTAGTTTTTCTCATTTTTTTCCCATATAGAATGCGACTGATGTTGATGCCAAAGGAGGGCATGTCTATGAATGGTTAAACAAAATAAAACAACATATAATAATGCTATTGAGATTTTTTTTTAAAATATAGGCTTTAGATGGAAGGTTCAATGCCAAAGGGGTTTGTTCATTGACATAGATGGAAAGTCCAATGTCAAAGGGTTTGTTCATTGACATAGACATTAGACAGAAAGTCCGATGCCAAAGGGGTTTGTGTTTTTTCTTTTCAGTCCAGGGGGTAAGGTCCGTAAGGAACTACTTTCTCTTTCAGCTAGGGATGCAAACGGGTCAGGTTCGGTACCGGAAACATGAGTTTCCAATACCGATTCCGATAACTGTTTAAAACTTTCAATTTCGATTCTGATATAATCGGAATAGTCATTTCCGATTTCGATCCGATTCCAATTACATTACTGGAACCGAAATTCCGATAAGCTAAGGTGCTTACCGTGGCTTTATCTTTTGAGTTTATGGATAATTTATTGGAATAACCGATACGGATTCCGATTATTTTTCAATTCCGATTCTGATGACATGTCAGAATAACTGATGCCGATTCCGATAAGCTATCGGTATTATTTTTCAATTTCGAAACTGATAATTTTTATCGGAATCAGGTCGGAATATCGGGTTTTCGGGTTCCATTTGCAGCCCTACTTCCGGGCTACTACTTCTTTTTGAACAGATTTGGTCAGTCCGCTTTTCCTGGGGGCTAAAACTTCCATTAAGCCCACGAATGCATGGAGGATGCTTTATTGACCTTAGTTTTCTTCAAATTGAGTTTCATGTTCTGCCACATTGACATCATATCTTGTAGTATTCATGCTAAACTTTCTAAAGTGGTCTTTTCTTAAGCATTACCTGTTTGCTTTTCTAATTCATTTGTGGTCAGTTGTCTGTTTATTTCTAGGGGGTTCTGGTTATGAAGGTTGTTATACAGTTTGTTCTTTGTTAGTTATCTTTTTATTGGAACCTAAATAAAAAATTGTTGTCTCAAGTTTAACTATATTTTATATTTGATATTTCCGGTTTTCTTGATTGTTAACTGTATGCAAGTTAGAATTTCTTGTTCAATCCTTTTAAGCAAATTGGATTTCTCAAGCTTGGTATAATTAAAGCTGGTATACATGTTCTAGGCATTTCTTAATGTTTACTGATGCCTGATTTTACTTACAGACTTGGGACCAAGCAACAATGCAATTGATCTGCACAAAATAGAACTGCAATGTGTATCCATACAAGCTAAAGGAAAAGGAATGGTTTCACTCAAGAACATTCCTCCGGCTTTTCTAATTCATTCTGAAGACCCTTTGGCTGCCGTACTGCTTCCAGTGTCATTATTTCTTCATTTCATTATAATTTGATTAGCATATGTTATTCCATCATTTCCATGGATTTGTGTGTAGGAAAAAAAGGAGTATACTGTGCATCTATTGTTTTTATCTTGTATATTTTTTGGGAATTATCCATATTCCAGCTTCTCACATTGTACTTTTCATGCTTACATATAATGACCTGCAGATTGTCTTGAAGAATTGTCGGGAGACTCACTGCCATTTCTGCCTCAATGATCTTCCCACTGATGTTCTGTTTTGTTCATCATGTACAATACCATTCTACTGTTCCGAGCAATGTCAGGAAAAAGCAACAGAGGGACAATGTGAGGGAAATTTGAAGGTAAGGAATTATGAACATCGTCCTAATTAGAAGATATTCTATGCTATTCTGAGTAAAATAGTATACTATTATTTTAATTTGATCAAACCCTTTAGGGAATTCCTGAACACAGGCATGAGTGTGGAGGTGTGAACTGGCCTGCTGTCCTGCCATCTGATGTGGTTTTGGTTGGACGAGTCATGGCGAAGTTTATAGAGAAAAAAGGAAATTCCCCAAGGACCAATACACCTGTGGAGAATTTGGTAGTTACTTAATTCAAGTTCCTCTCTGTCTTTTTCCTGATCTCCTTTGTTGGTTATATTTTACATAAAGATGTGACAGCTTACATGTTTTACTGTATTTTACCATATGATAGGATTTTATTCATCACTATGCTCGGATGCCTCCAGAGAGCAAATTAGAGATGCACATTTTCTCAGTTGTCCTGTCTTTCTGTCTTAACTCTTATTTTGGTTCTGATTTCCCATTGACTGCAACATCAGCAGCACAGGTACCATGAAATTTAAACTTTTCTTCTGACCAGAAAATGGGGAGACTTGTTATTCTTCTGTTTGGTGTGGGCTAATTGAGTTGCATCATAAGTTTATGCACAAGATTTTTTGTTTCATTGTATGACAGTTTCCATTTGTATTTATTTATGTAGAATGGATGCATTGGCATAACAAACGATTCTGCCCCATTTTATGGCATGTGAATGACATTGGCATTGCATTGTTGCCCTTGACTTTCACATGTTTTCAACATTATGAAGACCATGTGAATGGCTTATTTATGTCATTTGACAGAAACAATGCCTCACAATTCTCAAATGTATCAAAAAAGGAATATATGAATATTTAGAAGGTAATCTTTATGTAATATATAGACGATAACTTAGTGTACTCAAAAGACCCTTGACAAGCATGAATAACATGCACCAATAATATAATGAGTACTAGTTTGAGTGAAATAAAAGTTTGCTTTATGTTAAAAAAAAAAGAGAGTAACATGCACCAATCAGAGCCTTAGCACATTATTTGGGGTCAACTACATGAATCCTGTTCCGCCAAAAGATTTCTATCAAATGCTATATTCGTATTTAAACCCAAGAAGTTAATGTCCTTTGTAATAACATTGCATCATCTCATTTTAGGCCTACCCCAAGCTCTTTTACTAGTATCCACTAAGATTTGGTCACATCTTTTAACCGACGACGGTGCACGTGTTCAAATCATATGAGTCTATTTTCTCTCATTTTATTATCAATTGGAGCTATCCCCAAGTCTTCACGGAAGCGCTCATTCCTAATCTTATCTTTCTTAGTTTTATCACACATCCATCTCAGCATCCTCATCTCTACTACACACATTTTTTTAATGTGTTCCTTTCGTACTGTCCAACACTCGGTACCATATAACAAAGTAGGCCTCACAAGTGTTCTATAAAACTTCCCTTTATAGGGTGTTTGGGAGCAATTTTTAAAAAACATTTCTACCTAAAAAATCATGTTGTGTTCGTTTTTAACTTTAAATTTAAAATTATGAAATTGTGATGTTATCTATTTGGTAAAATATAAAAATTTTAAAATTTATATTGATGTGTTTGGGGTGCAGGCGGGTGGGTGGGGGGGGAGGGGGGGTGGGGTTCCGGGGGGGGGGGGGGGTTTTCTGGTGCGGGGGAGGGGGGTGGGAGGGCGCGGGGGGGAGGGCGGGGGCGGTGGGGGTTTTGGGGTGGAGGCGGGTGGGCTAGGGGCGGGGGGAGGGCGCAGGGCGGGTAGGGGGGTGTGGGGCGCAGGGCGGGCGAGGGGAGGGCGGGGGGTGTGGGGCCGGGGTTTTGGGGCAGAGGCGGGTGGGGCTAGGGGAGGGGGGGAGGGCGCAGGGCGGGCAAGGGGGAGGGTGCAGGGCGGTTGGGGGTTCCGGCGGGGCGGTGGGGCTGGGGGCGCAGGGTGAGTGGGGGGAGGGCGGGGGCGGGTGGGGTTGCCGCGGTGTAGGGGGGGGGGTGCCGCGGTGCAGAGGGAGAGCCGTGTGTTTTTAAAATAAAAATAGCTTCTTACTTGTTTTTTTTTGAGAGATTTACATAGGGTAAAAATTCTTCCCTAAAAAAAAAACTAACCAAACGTGTCTGTGTGTCTGTCCTCTTTTTTTTTTTTAAATTTTAGAGAAAAAAGAGGTAAAAAACTGCAACCAAACACCCTATTAACTTTCTCGGGTATACAACGATCATAGAGGACTCTTTATGCACTTCTCCATTTTAACCAGCATGCCTTAATCCTGTGTGCAACGTCGTCATAAATGTCCCCATTCTCTTGAATGATAGACCCTACGTAACATGCACCAATAATATATTAATATTAAGCCAGGTGATCTAGTTGTACTGACAGGTTAATTTCTGTGGCAGTAAAGTCGCGAGAGGAGGGATGCCAGTCATGAGACATCATTGATTCTGTCAATATAACCAATGAGCTATAGCCCAGTTGGTATTGGGTAGGGTAGTTGGGGTGCAGAGGGCTTATTGATTTCTCTGAGTAAACTCTGCTACTGCAGCAGAGATCCTCAAAAACAAAAGAAACTAGTTTAGTAACTTCAGCCTCATATGCATATACATATGTATGTATATATTGTCCACAGACGAAACTAGTTTAGTAACTTTAACCTCATATGCATATACATATGTATGTATATATTGTCGACAGACTAAACCTACTGGCATTAGAAGAAAATTTATCATGCATATTCTTAATCAAATTTTGTTTCATGTTGTATTTCATTTAACAAATTTTGGAGGTGAAAATTTATCTATTCTAATTCTTCTATGCCTACCTGACTTCTTGCAGTTGGTTATAGTTATATCTCAAATGAAGGTCAATTCCATGGCAGTCATACATATGAAATCTCTGCAGCAAGATGAAACTGTTTCTGCTGTTGATAATGTTTTGACACATAGTATAGAACAGGTTTGTTATCTTGCTATCTTAGCTAATTGAAGTCACATTGAGACTGTAGGATGGTGGGATTTCTTGTGTAGGAGTAATGCTTGGTCTCAAACTTTGCTCATCTGAGAGAAACATCTCTTGCTACAAAGCATGTATTTACCCCTTCAGTTCCCACCAGCAGCTTCTGTTGCACGTTTCAATATTCTTCAGTGTTAAAGGCCTCAACTCTAACCCAAAACCAAGGTGTTGAGTTGAGGGAATCCTTCACATTTATAGAGGTCAAACTGCCACGGATTTCCAATATGGGACTAAATCACAACCCACCCACCCACCGAACCTACCGGTTTGGGGTGCAACATGGGAGAGGCCAATGGATACGCCCGCTCCGATACCATGTTAAAGGCCCGATGAGGGAATCCTCCACATATATAGAGGTGAAACTCCCTCAGATTTCCAATATGGGACTAAAGCACAACATTCAGAAACTTTGCACATGAAGATGATTATTCCATTTTTATGATGAGATTGTTCATTTCCCCTCTTTTTTTTATCATGAGAACCCCTAAACTTGAAGGAACCCTGGATTTGCATTGATGCCACTTCAGCAATATTGGGTGACTAATATGCACCTGGATGTTGCTGACATGTCTTAATGACTAAGCGTTCTCAGACCATACATGTCCTGTGCTATTAACCGCATACCAAGTCTTCCTGTTACGACAATCATGTCTAGTTCGAGGTTCTCTTAGTTTCTTTGAAACATTTGTCAGCCTTCTGCATGATCCAACTGCAAGAGCTTTTCATTTCCTACATGTTCTGAAACATGTGAGTGGTATTTATCCAACAGACCAACAGGCTATGTAACAACTGGTACTATTGGACATGTTAGGCTTATTGTTGAGTTCTTGTTAAGGCCCTAGAGAATCAGATCTGTACTATATATGATACCTCAGGTAAACAAATGGTGAATATGTTCCAGTCACTTGCATCATCTCGAGTAGTGCGAATCATATACACAATCTTTGGCAAAGGCTAATCTTTAACATAACTTATTGGACATTGCCTGAAAATATTTGACGGTTGGTGTTAGCTGCCTCATGCTACTGAGGTTCGTTGTCTGATGCTTTATTTTGATTTTCGTCATATATATTGCAGCTCAGAGTAGGTCAAGCAATTTATCTATCAGGGAGGCTGTTCAATCATTCATGCCAGCCTAATATCCATGCTTATTTTCTCTCTCGCAAACTTCTTTTACGTTCAACTGAGTTTGTACCAGCTGGATTCCCTCTGGAGCTCTCGTATGGGCCCCAGGTACCGTAATTGTAGCTTCTGCTATGGCAATTGATTGTAAAGTAACTGATTGCTTCCAGTTTTACAACACATATTACTCAATTTTCCTTGTTGAAGGTTGGACAGTGGGGCTTTGAAGACAGACAGAAGCTTCTGGAAGACCAATATTTCTTCAAGTGCGAGTGCAGTGGCTGTTCAGAGTTGAATCTATCTGATTTGGTAATACATTCTTTTCAGTGCGTGAAACCCACCTGCTTTGGTGCAGTATTAGAGAACCACACGATCAACAATGGGAAAGCTGGAGAAACTTCTGCAAATTCTACCACTGCAATTTGTAGTTTGGAGCTTCCTTGGAGAGTATGCATTAGTCTACCCATGTCTGTAACCAATTTTTAAATTTGTTGTCAGCTGTCCTCATAATTTAATTATTCATATCTTTGTGTAAAGGTTTCCTCAGAGAAAAAGGATATTATTGATGAGGTAGCACATCTGTTGCTTGAAAGACCTGCTGAAATGCTTCAAATTTGTCCAGGATATTGTCTGTGTTGCTCCTTGAGACGCGATTTAAAATCCTCAATTTCAGTCGCAGAAACCGCCTTTGTGCATATTGAAAGGCATGTTCTTTTTGTTTTGTTGCCCTGTTTTCTAAGTTGACTGCCTGCATGCCTCCGTCCAGTAGTTCTGCCAAACCAATACACTTCGTTCCTCCCCTCACACCAAAACATACA
This sequence comes from Colocasia esculenta, assembly GCA_014218235.1. NCBI lineage: Eukaryota > Viridiplantae > Streptophyta > Magnoliopsida > Alismatales > Araceae > Colocasia > Colocasia esculenta. Next base: position 3,186,787 of record CM024758.1, read on the forward strand.
CAAATATGCAGGCATACACACATGAACCCATGATAAACCCACATGAGCTGGAGATAAAAAGAATGAGACTAATTATGACTGTGTGGGTGTCATTTTGCTATGCTGATTGCATTTGCATGGCTGGTTTTTTGTTATGCATGCATGACTTACAGAGAATCTCTTGCCTCTTCTATATGAAATTATGAATAAAGTTTTTGCTTTTAAATCTAGTTAGCATTTAGTACCACTTCATCAGTATGTTACACGCAGTGGCCAGAGAACTAATCTTTTGTGCTTTTACAGATTGAAGAATACTATGAGCTCAAAGAAATATCCAGCTCTTGTTTTAACAGATGCTTTGAAATCCCTTGGGCAGTTGAAATCAGTTAGACATGCATATAGCAAGGATGTGGCTCAGGTTTGTTCATGCTAATGGGTCATCAAAATAGTATTTGCATGAACATTTGTATTTTACATAAGTAGAATGATCATTCTTTGATGTACATTTTGGACAGTTGTAGTTTGTCCTTGTATATTTCTCATGTTTAAAGTTTTTCTATATGCTTGTTGTTATGTCACTGTTGCCCCCTAATGTTGGGGTCATAACAACTCATGCAAAATCAGCCGCTAATGTATAAAAGGTTTGTGTGTGAACATGCCTGTTCTGTCACTGCACCACTTTCTTCAACCTGTGCATATGGTTATCTCAGCCTTTTTGGTTTTACCACAGATGATGAATAGTTGCTTATACGAGACATACCATCAATTATATTGGTTCTCTGTACAGTACACATCTTTTTATAATCTTTGGTCCTTTGTGGATGAGAAAAGGGTTAATTTTGTTACAATGGCAATGTTCTTTAGGTCCCTTAAAGACTAGTTATTGATTATCTGAAAAGTGTCACATCAACACTGCCCGGGCTGTTTACATGTTGGTTTGGCCCAGGTCACTGCAATTTTTAAGGTAAACAAAACCAACTCGAATTCAAAAGTGAATTGAACCGAACTTGCCTGATTTATAGTGGTGAATGGAAATGAACCGAACCGAACCGAACCAGCTCAGTTTTTATTTCGGCTTTGAGCTTTTGATATTTTTAAATTTTTATGGAGAATGATACTCCAACAACTCCCAAAAGAGGGGAGGAACTGAGAACAGGGAGGCACAGTTCCACTGCCAGCTCTCCAGGCTGCAACCCTTCCCTTTTTGTACCTTATATGTTCTCTTTTCTTTAAAATTTGAATTCAGCCATTAGATCATATCAAAAGAGAATACTCAAAGTGCATTTTAGAAGGTAGTGACATCAGTAGAGAGGGTCTGTGACCTCCCAATCTGTCACATCCCTCTATTAAAAAAAATTAAAACCTTACCATCGGGTCCTGAGGAATATGGCTTCTTCACCCATTTTACAGATCTGAATATGGGAGAATGCTGGGAGAGGGTGGGGGGACACATTTAGGGCCAGCCAGCAAGGTATTACTGGGTAAATAGGTTATGGGTAACAGTGGACTTGTATAGTTGTGGGTTAAATAGGTTGGCCGGTGTACCCAAGTGAGAAACTGAATAACCTGATGAAGTCAATCTTGGGTCGGTTTGGGTTGTTGACCCAAGCTTGGAGATCTTGAACTGAACTGAACCAAGATTTTGGTTCAGTTCAGTTCGATCTGGTTCAGTTCAGTTCGATCTGGTTCAGTTCGATTCGGCTTCGCAGGTTGACTCGAGAAGTGAACAGCTTACAGCCCTAAACACCAGTGTTCGAGGATGAGGGTAGTCGGTTAATATTGTAAAAAGTAGTCCGACATCAAGTGGTGACCAAAGTATAAATATGCTTATAGTAGTGGACTCCTCTCCACTCATTGCCTTACGGTTTTGAGTTGAGGCCATTCAATCAATACTAACAAATATAAACACACCATCATTGTATAGTGAGATAAGTTCTCAGGCCATCATTATTACGGGAGTGAGGGACTTTCTGTGAAATTAACCAAATAGACCTTGTATTTAATGGCAGTGATAGAATTTGTAATATAAAAACGCCATTAATAGCAATTATGTGATGCAATAAACTGGAACAATTTCCTGATCCTGACACATATCACCTGTCTTGTGCAGGCAGAAGATATTGTTGCGCAAGCATTTTGTTTAATGGGAGATTTTGAGCATGCTCTGGAGCACTGCAAAATATCAATCATGGTATGATAGAGAGTTGGTGCTTTCATTGGTGTCTACAAGGATGTCAAGTTTCCTTTTCTGTATACTTAACTAATTGTTGGTGTGGGATATCTTTGTTGTTTTTCATTATGTATCTGTTCTAATGCATAGTCACATCATTATTGCCTTTAATTATATGGTATTTTAGATTGTAATTTTTTTTCCAACACTAAGCTGTGATATTCTTCACCTCTCAAGTAAAATAGAAGGTAATTACGAAAGCTTATTCCACCATTTTAACACAGTTGACGACAGATCATTGTTCTGGGGGGCAAAACCCTCACGAGGAACAATATGCATATCTGATTTTCTTGGATCACATCCTCTTCAAACATCAAGCATTCTATCTATCCAATAAATAGCGCAAGAAACTAGCCTACAACTTGGATATCCAAATCTTTAGATAAAATTTGAATGATGAAGTATATACCATGAAAATAGTGTTCGTTAATAGTAATTTATCCTTTAATTAATATTTTGCTGCCCCTTTGGCATGGTTCTTACAATCAAGAATGTGAGTGGATCTCACGAGTTGGAATAATTAATGATTTCAACATGCCTATTGGCTTAGCAATTTACTCATCATGTTTTTTTGTGCATATTTAGCTGAAGGTACTGTGGATAACCAAAGTGCTAAAGGAAACTACCTCCTTTCCTTTAAAAATTCATTGAGAAAACAGGCATTAGGTCTATTCTGTCGCACCTGCAAGTTCGTCTTTACTTCTACTCAAGTTCTTTAGGGTCACTTTTGTTGGCTTCACATTTGGCTAATGGTGATCATTAATTTTGTGCCTGAATATTTTGGGGCAGGGGTATGGGATCTCATCGGCTGTCATTTGGGTATTTCCTGTTACTATTATCTTTGTTCACGGGAGACCATTCAGTTCTACCTGGAAGCTGTTTCACTATAGCAATTTGGACACTTTGCTATGATGTCATTTCGTGTACTAAAATTCTTGCATTTGATGCTTTCTGCAGATCCTTGAAAAACTCTACCATGATAACCACATTGTCATCGGTAATGAGTTGGTGAAGCTTGCATCACTTCAGCTTTCCCTGGGGGATCATGTGTCTGCTCTGCGTAGCGTAGATCGTCTAGAAGCAATATTTTCACTCTACTACGGGCCGCATGCAGTACAACTGATCCCATATCTGAAAAGTCTCAGGAGGGAAGCTGACCAACAACACATGCCATGAAGGTGGTTTCATCTTTCTTCAGCCATGTCTCACATGATGACATCTTCCGTTGCCATTTCCAAGGAACGCTGGAGCTTGATGCTTGGATGAGGTGAGAACAACAATACCTGATGTGCACTTCTAACTGTTTCAATATGGAAGTCCTGGGTAAAAACAGGTGAAATATGATGCGACTGCAGAGGCATCTGAGGACTAGAAATTTTGAGTTCTGTGGACATGCGGGGGCCTCGCATTCCTGCAAGGGGAACTGAAGAGGACATCTTGCCAAGGTACATTTCCAAAGCGGTCTCTTTTTCTGGAAGCTTACATTAGAAAATGTGGTAGACGCTACTCGCTAAGCATGGTTTGTCGAACCGCATCGTACCATTGCAGTTTGGGCACACCGTATTGTATCTGGTCAATCACGGTATCCAGACAAGAGTCATTTGTTTAAGACTCTTTAATTTGTATCATGATATTTGGCTCAAACTGTTGCAGTATAGTTTTGTCCATTTGGTATTGTACCATATCACAGGATCTTGGTTCGATCTGGTCCGACAGCACATCCAACCATGACTTGGAAGTGTTCAAAGTGACGGCATGTAGTCAAGACAGAGCTAAGCACAGTCCGCTTGGGGTGCTTCTCACTCGCAGAAGGATCAACGAAGAAACCAGCCAACTCCCGTCATCAGGCAGAAACATGGGCACCATGGCTGAACCAAGTCTAGAATGACCGGCCACAGCAAAAGATTCTAGGGTTTGTTGTTTCATTGGAAGAACACTTCAAAACTTATGTTTTTACGGTGTTTGCTAGTTATTGCTTCGACTGTGAAGATAGTGTGAGTTATGTGGCACTAAGATTTCTATTTAAGAGTTTTTGGTGTACAGGCAGACCATGGTAGCAAGAAATCAAAACCAGAGGGAATTTTTTTTTTTTGACTTAATACCCAATTAATTTTAGGGTCGTCCATAGAGAATATTCCTGATTTCAGAACCAGAAAAGAAATGCGTACCAATTTTAAAATAGCTGCTGGTTCTAAACCCAGAGAAACCAGAGTATTACACCTGTTTTACCGCGAATCAAACGACGCTACACCATCTAGTGTGCAGTAAACATGACATATATTTTGTGATTGTATGATTTGTTTAGATGAAAGTGATAAGATTTAATTATATATATATATATATATAATGATTTATTATTTGTCTTCAAATCGTGGTGGGACCCATCTCGCAACAAGTTGGTTTCTGACTATGTCACATGAGCGCATGAAGCTCAAAGTGGGAAGAGAAATACTTAATTGTATTTTCTTAATCCACTTTTACTGCACTTGGGACCTGTTTCATTGGCCAATGTGTTCAAGTATATATTTGTGCTCAGCTCATCCAATGTCAAACCTGCGTTAGAAATATATTCAGAAAGGGTAATAAATATTTCTCAATCGAAATCTCATTTTTAGGGCTTCTCCAAATCCAAAGGTGCCAGTAAAAAAGGTTCATTTAGTAGAAGCTGTTTGGATTGGTCGTGCAAGGAATCAAACAGCAGAATAGTGCTTTTAGTCAAACAAATGTAAGCAATGGACATAAAAACCCACCACATGCATATATATATATATATATATATATATATATATATATATATAATGGTATTACACCATATAAAGATGGGCTTGTCACGATGCCGGCCCATTAATGGCCAAGTCCAAGTAACATCTTTATTTTGAAAAGTTCCAACTCTAGTGACATTGCTTTGTCCAAGTTTCCCTTCAAGAGCCCATACACATGAATCTTTTACAGAGCATCCTCATCTTTAAAAATAATAATAACAATGGTGCACCCTCATCTTGTGGCACACAGTACACACAAACATGGCTCCCAACCACACACCTTGTGGTGATGACCAACCCCCTGTTGGTGTGGGGGTAGCACACATCTGCCTCAGATCCTCCTCTTCCACACATGTCAACCATGCCAAAAGGCCATGAGTCCTGGTAATTATAAGAAAATATAACTGTAAAAATATTTCCTTGTGTGTATTATCATAAAAATAGGTAAAAATGATTTCAATACACATTAATATATCAAAAGATCTCTCTCTTCTCAGGCACTCTAACCCTCTGTGACATGGATCGATTCTGCGCCCTCTCCTCATAATTCTCCTCCTCCATCCAACTTACTTATGAAAAAAAAAAACTATGTTGACAAAGGTAAACCCCTATTGCATAAATGGAAAAAAGTATTTCTCCAACTGTGCCAAGTATTTCTTGGTTGAAAAAATTTATCACACTTGCTCCACTTGGGTTATTACATGGTAATTTACGTGACGTTAAGTTGGACACTATGCAAGCCAGAGGGGAGTAGCTGACAACAGCGAATGAATTCAAAAACAGAAATTTTGGACTCATAAATACAAAGTTTTAAACTTTAAAATATTATTTTGAAGGTTTACAAATATTAATTAAATTTTTAATAGTAACTTAAACTCCAAAATAATTACTTTGGTTTCTAAAATGGTAATTTTAGAGTCCATCACCGCTACTTGATGTTGTTCGCTACAATCTGTCAACTTATATGGCATCCAACATAATACCATGAGACTTGTCATGTAGTGTAAGTCTTTTCTTCTTGGTTGGTTAATCACATGAACACTTCTGCACTTCTGTTATTTTTGAAAAAAAAAAATTAATATATATATTATATAAGATAAATTAATTAATAATTTGACCAATTTTTACTGTAACATAATTTAACATATATTATAATAGAAAGTAACACTTAATATAATTCGTTATAGTTCTATCAAGATTTAAAATAAGTCAAATGTTTGGTAGAAAATTTTAATTAATTTACCTTCTATATATATGTCAGTAATATTTATGTAATTATGTGCGTAAAAATTATTTTTACAGTCGTCCCCTGTGATATCGTTTCATGTGGATTCCACCGGCCTCGGCCATGGCGTGGAGCGGGGATGAGCACAAAAGCTGGCGACAGCGACCACGCATGCGGCATCATGAGGGCTGTCATGGCCGGAGGCCCCCCAATGGGAGCCGTCCATTACCCAATCCTCCCTCCATTCCTGTGGGCAGCATCGTTCCCACACCATTACGGAGGTAGACGGCCATGGCCCGCACTGTTTCCTCCAGCGCCGAGACGAACCCAGCAACAGGTAACAGCGAGGACGCCCTTCGACCCCATGGCAGAAAGATCCGATCTTTTTGACACCCGGAAGGGCGGCGCCACCGACCCGTCTCTTCGCTCCTCCTGTCCGGTGGCCGCTCCGCACGTGGTGGTGGGCCGCCGCTGCAGCCGGGTGGACGCGGGCGTGGCCCTCCTCGACGGCGACCCTTCGTCCCGTGTGCCCTAACTTTTTGTTTTTTTTAATGATCTCGATGCTTTCACCTGCTATGGCTGACATCCGCAAGCAGGGAAAAAAGATCGAGTTACCGAAACGCAGAAATATCTTCGTCGCGATCCTACTTGTGGGTGTCTGTGTGTGGACATGGATGATGCTTCTTCAGCTACCACCAACTGTAACATCTCTGTCTCTCTCTCTAGCCACACTGAAGTGTAGGGGGGTTTGAGCTCTCCACAACAAAGGGCGCCGCCAGGTTGTCTGCAAGTCGGCTAAGGAAGGTAGTATGGCAGAAGCACAGGCAGAGACAGGGAAGGTACCAGCCGCCCCCTCCGAGGAGGCAGCTCCCCCGCCGGCGCCGGCAGAGGCGGTAAAGGATGTGGCCGAGGAGAAGGCGGTGATCCCGAGCGAGGAGAAGCCCGACGACTCCAAAGCACTCGCGGTTGTGGAGAGTATGTTTCTTCCTCCCTCCATCCATCCCTCCTGGGTTCATCTATATGTAAAGATTGGTGCTTTTATTGCAGAATTCTGGGAAATTTTTGTTTCCTGCTGTCTGGAGTGATGCATAGGTCTGTCTTTGGAACTGGGTTCCACCGGTTCCATTAGCTCAATTCTTCCATCATTTTGAGTGTGAAAATTCGGGGAAACCTTTCTGGTTTCTGGGTTTTGCAGGTGATGAGGATTTTGAAGAAGATTCTATTTTTTCCATCTCTTGCTTCAGTTCTGACTTAATTGCAGATTTCTTAAGTCTTTGTGATGAGGCTGAAAATTGGAGATTCTAAGAAATCTCTAGCTTTTATTCAACCAGTTGAGTTGTTTTGCCAGGAATGGATGTTCTTGTATCCAATTGTATTGCCTCAATTAGTTGGAAAATCTTTCTTTGTGCTTGAGACTCTAGATTCTTTTGAAGATTTGTCTTTTTATTCTTTCGGGAAGCTCCTATGGAGCTTACTTGTCTCTGGTATTTAAGATCCTTCTGTTTGTTTATTGGCTTTGCTCCATCCTGATGATAACTGCTGAAGTCTGTGCTTCCTTTCATCAGACAAATTTTTGCTTCATATGGGTCTGTCCTTCGTGCCAAATTTTTGCTTCTACCATTGGAGGAACTTTATAATTATCTAACTATTTAGACTATGTTTTAGAAATACCATCCTCTAGGCATCCAACAAGTTTGTGTTTGTTTTTCTAAAAATGACCTGCGAAGTTTGTGTTCCTTTTGTTTCAATTACTTCGTTTGGATATACAGTTAATATGCATCTTCATGACTAATCTGTTACGATAGTTCTCATTTAATTTAATTTTTCATGTTCTCATGTGTTCATAACTGCATATTGCAAATTCAAGTCCTGTCTAGTGCTAAGCAAGCCATGAGGACGAAAGATAATCGGCAATCATAGAGCGCATGCGTGTCAGTCACGTAAGTGACAACATGTTCTACCTCCGAGAGTCAAAGGGTTTTAAGTCTTTTTGCGCGCCGTTTGACTTTGTCAAACGAAAGTGAATATCCGGTCGGGACCAATATTCTGTCGTTGTCTAAGTGCAACGACATTAATTACATCTCTCTGAGAGAGAAAACTCTTGATTAATTGCCAGAATAAAAGTCTCATGGCCTGTAATGAAAACATCTAATAAAAGGAGTGCATAATGATATAAAATTGACTATGTCTAACATGAGACGATCAAAAGGCAACACCTGATGCACTTTGGAATTATTAGAGTTATTAAAAAAGGTTGACTTTGATTCAACATTATTTGATTTGATTTGGTTTTGTTCTTTTATATTTTTTCAGCATGTTTGATTTGCTTTGGGATTGTTTTTATCTATTATTAATTGGTCTTTTGGTTTGATGTTTTTGGATTGCTTGACTTGGCGTAAAGCTTTATTTGATTTCAGACTTATTTTTTATTTAAATTTGCTTCTCTTTACTTTATCTTTACTCTGCATATTGAATTTGAAATTTTATTTGAGTTTGGTTCAAGGTTAAAATATTTAACCTAGAGTTATTTGATTTGATTTTTGTTTAAGGTTGCTTTATTTGATTTTTGCTTTGAAATCATTTTTTTAACTTGTTGTATTTGTTTAAAGGTTGTTAGATTGGATTTAAAATTATTCATATCTTTTTATCATTTGATTTGAAATTTCTCTTCTTCTTCTTCTTTTTAGATATGAAATTATCATGTTGCAATTTTTGAGCTTGATTAAAGTTATAACATTTAAGTTTGTTTTAGATGATTTGATTTATTCATTTTCTTTATGAATTGTTGCTTTTTTATGTTTATTAATTATTATCTTATTAGTTTCATTTCCTTTTTTTACTTCTTTATGGTTGATTAAATGGGAGGGCTTGAGGTAGTGGAAGTGGTGATTTGGTGGGAGTTTTAAGGAAGTGGAGGTGATGAATCGGTGGAGGGTTTGTGTGTGTGTGTGTGTGTGTTGATGGTGATTCGGTGGGAGGGTTTGAAGTGTGGTGGAAATGGTGATTGGGTGGAGGTGGCTGCCAACCCAGCTCGTGGTTTTTTTTTTTTGAAGGGGGAAGAAAATAACAGATGTATCAGTCAAATATCTCTCATATAACAAAGACCCATCATAACTTCTCCCAACTCCATAAATGCCGTGAAACCGAAGCATTCAAGGAGAAGGCAATGTGATGGTTAGAAATGGAATAGAATAATAAAAAATTGAGAAGATAACAGGGAGAATAAGATTTCTATTAACAAAACTCTCTCTCTCCTTTACATCGGGTCACTCACCCTACCCTCCTTTCTCTTTCTGCACACTTTCTCCCTAAATAGGATTCACAGCACTGCAGCAGCAATGGAAGGAGGCGTTGTGCTCTCCCCCCCCCCCCAGTGGAACGCAGCAGCAGAAGAAAATGAGATGGGGAGGGCAGGAACCAGGCGGCGGCAACCCAGCTGTGGCGGCGAGGTAGGAAGAGGTGAAGTGAGACGGCGGCCGACTCCCCCTCTCTTCGTTCTTGCTTCAGCCGCAAGAAAGCTTCGAGAAGAAGACCGCCTCCCTCTCTACTTCTTTGCTTGAGACGATGGGGCTTTTAAAGGCCCCCTTTTCGGGTTGAGGTGGCTAGGACAATGGGGCCCACCCCTCCTTTTTTTTGCATATTTGAATGGCCCCTTTCTTTTGACCTATGTAGAACCAGGCCTGTTCTTGTGCACTTTAGTGGGTCTTTTTAACTGGACTGCCAGCCCAGTTGCACCCCTTGATAGAAAATGGGTGCAAACAACTAACAAGGAATAATGTATAACAGTTTTAAGTCCACATGTTTATGAGATTGCTTGGATCCAAGTTTATCCAAGTCGTCTTCGCCATAGAGCCTTATCTCACAGGTTTGAAGCTGGCTTAGGAACTGAATTATCACATCCTAGAAGTTTTGGCATGGTCTTTCAGATGGCTGATGCCTTAATTTCTAGACAATACATAATTGACCTCTATAATGTCAGTTACAACCTAGCTGTAGGGAAATTATATTTCCTAATAGGACACGCATGTGGAAGTGAACACTTTGGTTGATGCTTAGAGATGTGATCAGCCACAAATTACCAAAATGTATCAGGGAAGAAAATGGCATTTCATTACATATCCTTTACTTTGTATTTGCAAAGATGTGTTAAGTCTAGATGGACATTTTGCTTTTGATCTTTAAACTGCTATTGGTCTTTAGAAAATTGTTCCACTATACATGGTTTGAATAATTTGCACATCTGTAAAATATCTCACTTGGCAGAAGTTGCAGATCCCCCTGCCACTGAGAAGACTGGTGGATCACTTGATAGAGGTGAGTGTTCAGTGGGAAATTGTAAACATCAAACTTGTTCATTTTAAACTATGAATTCTAGCAAATGTCACTAATCACCTAACATTCTGTTGACAGATGCGGTTCTTACACGAGTTGAAACTGAGAAGAAATTATCCTTAATCAAGGCATGGGAGGAAAATGAGAAGTCAAAAGCTGAGAACAAGTAAGATTCAACCCTATGCACTGCCTTCACCACTTTCCATTTCAACATCTTTTTGAACTTCTTTTGTCTAGTATATCACCAATTTCATGTCCAATCTACATGTGCACCCAAAGTGAGCACATTGCATACGTTCCTTCTTATGATTGAAAGGTTTAACAATCATGAACTCCTCAATTGGAAAGAAATGCTCCAAGACTTTATCACCATATAAACTACCACCTACTACATCAAAGCATATTCTAGTGAGGAGTGCAGATGGGGTGGGGTGTGGGGGAGGAACTGAGGGGGTTCTAGATGTGGCTCACATTGCTAGGTGTAGAAGATGAAGCCCTCCAGTTTATTAGATTACCAAATTCACGGTTTGAATCTTAGCACTTAAAACAAATGTCTTCATAAAATCTGAGAAACAGAAAGGAGAGATTAATAGGAAAATATACCCGGTAGTTTTACATCCAAAATATCAGGATGTAAAGTTCATCCTATTTTGAACACTCACGAATGAAGTCGCAAGAAGGGAGGATTGTCATTGTCTGGTGAAATAAAAGTAAATTGTGGCAATGGAGACTTCATTCGTTCTTATGATTGAAAGGTTTAAGTTTAACAATGATGAAGAACTCAATTGGAAAGAAATGCTCCAAGACATTATCACTGTATAAACTACTACCTACTACATCAAAGCATATTCTAGTGAGGAGTGCAGATGGGGTGGGGTGAGGTGGGGGTGTGGGGGAGGAAGAGAGAAGGAAGCTTGTCTTAGGGGGTTCTGGATGTGGCTCGCATTGCTAGGTGTAGAAGATGAAGCCCTCCAGTTTTTTAGATTATCAAACTCACGGTTTGAATCTTAGCACTTAAAAACAAATGTCTTCATAAAATCTGAGAAACAGAAAGGAGAGATTAATATGAAAATATACCCGGTAGTTCTACATCCAAATATCAGGATGTAAGTTCATCCGATTATGAACACTCGCGAATGAAGTCACAAGAAGGAGGATTGTCATTGTCTGGTGAAATGAAAGTAATTGTGGCAATGGAGACTTGAGAAATGGGGAGCAGGATTCCATGGCCACTACCAAAATTAATTCTTAATTTGTCTGTTTGTACCTGAATTGTTATATCATCTTCATGTGATGTTGTCTAGGGCTCAGAAGAAGTTGTCGAACATTACCTCATGGGAGAACACAAAGAAGGCAGATCTGGAGGCTCAACTGAAAAAGATAGAGGTATGCAAGTCCTCATCAAATCTTTCTTCTGGGAATACCTCAGTTGTGATTTATCAATTTTTGTTGTACAAATAAGAAGTTTACTTTGTGAAATTTCAGAAGGCAATTGCATTTGCACTATGATAAATACTAAGCACAACATGGTAAGGAAACTTATTTTGCTCTGGATTCAAGAAACACTTTTACACATCCGATGAGCATGCTTACTTAGAATGTTCATTTCAGTTTCCAATAAACTTGATTATCATCTTTAAAAGTATCCAAATATATAAACAAGTCACTTGGAGAAGCTAAGAATCTGCTTCGGAGTAAAGGGATTCCCAATGAATAGCTTGCTTTCTTCTTATAATCTGCCTATTCACTACTCCAACTTACCTTGGGAAGATTGATTGCTTGTTGATTTCGGCTTGGTTCTGATGGTATTCTCCAAGCTATTATGGCAAGAAACTTAGTTTCCACGGCCCCCGCCCACAAATCATCTACCTCTAGCCAGAGTTTTCCAGTTACCTTCTCATCACTCCATTGTTTAGTCATCATAAGCTTTTGATCGCCAAACTGCCAAGAGACTTGGATCGATTGCATCACGCCTGAACTGATAAACCCCACCTACTGTCTTTTCTGTCTGAGAAAACCACCAACGCCTTACAAGTGTTTTCCTTGTCGGAATTATCAATCTGTATCAGGAATCCCTGGAAAATAAGAAAGCAGTGTATGCAGAAAAAATGAAGAACCGAGTGGCTACAGTCCACAAGGTTGCAGAGGAGAAAAGAGCAATGGTTGAAGCCCAGAAAGGGGAAGAGCTATTGAAGGCAGAGGAGATGGCTGCAAAGTATCGCATCAAGGGGTTAGTTCCAAAGAAGGTTCTTGGCTGCTTTGGGAGCTGAGAGACCTTTTGGAGGAGAAGATCTGGACTGTTTGTTGTTGTAAATAGTCGGTTTATTCTCCTACTTTAATGTGTGTTCTATTTAAATTGCTGCTTGAGGCATAACCTTCTAAATTTTCTGTTGCATCTATTTGTAAAGGGGGTGTGTGTATATGCATTAGTTGTTTGTGTTCTAAGCTGAAAGTTGCATTTGTATCTTCATTCGGGATTCATGTGATGCACTGGTTGTGAATTCATGAATGGTGCTTGTCCAAGTTTCATACTTGCACTTTTGAGAGCATGGAGTAAAGATCTATCTGAAAGAAATAGCTGATTCTTTAATTAAGAAAAAAACTTGGGTCATGGGAGAATCTGGAGTGGGAATAGGACAGCTTCTGCACCCAGTGCTACCTTATCTACATGGAGATCAATACCCACTACCTTATCAGCAAATGTTACTCTGTTTGAGAAACTCCGAGCTCTCTAAGCAGCATCAAGATCCATAAGCTACAAATCGCCACAGAACTCGGGCATGGCGAGGAGGTCGAGGTCGAGGTCGAAGAGCCCGCCGCTTCCGGCGACCTGCTGCCCAGCTGGCTCATACGGCGAGAGGAGCTCCCCGTAGACGCCCGTAGGCTCCCCTAGTCCCTGCAGAGCCCCATCAAACCTGAACATGTCCTCGGCATCGGAGAGGAGACTACTCGCCGCTGCCGCGGATGCTCCTCCCGAGCTGACGATCACCGGCGGGTCCCGCCCCCCGGTCCCGGTGAAGTCGCCCATGTCCAGCCAGTCCGCGAACATGATCCTCGGGATCGGACACGGCGGCGCCGTCCCCGCGGGGGATGGCTCCTGCTCGGGGAAGGCTGGCCTGCCGGAGTCGGCGGAGGACGCTTCCGTGTTCTGGTCCGAGGTCTCCGCGCTGAAAGCTCGGCAGCTGGACTCTTCGTGGATGGTGGAGATCCCCGTGGGCTTTGACGGCGCCAAGCCGGCGCATCTTTCGGCCGCGGCGGCGGCCTTCTTCTTCAAGTAGGAGTTCCAGTGGTTCTTCACTTCGTTGTCTGTTCTGCCAGGCAGGTGGGGGCGATCTGAGACCACCTGAGAAAGATCAGAGTTCGACGTGTTACATGTAATGTTTGCCGCATCGCGAATCAGATTTTTTCTGATCTATTACGATTCGTCGGAATCAGATCGCATGGGAATCTGGGAATCGGATCGGAACGGTTGATTCTATGAAATCGGGTGAATCGAATTTTTTCCTAATTCGATTCGGTCGAATCGAAATCGGATCCGATTCGGCAAACCATGGTTACATGTACTCATCAAGTTTTTTTTTTTTACTATAAAAAATAAGGAATGGACGGTGAGAATATTTAGTGCAATAACACTTACGTTTCAGTGGTAAAATAAAATTTTTATTAGTTCATCTAAATGGTGCAATCCGACCATGTCGATCGCAGATCAATGATGCAGCACGGCCAACTATGGTTAGATGTGCTCTTTTCTGTTGTAGTTTAGTCTAATATTAAAAATATGTAAAAGTTTTACTTCTATATATGTAAAAAAATTTCTTAACTCAATATGGTTTATAGTTGGGATCTTTAATATAATATTAAAGCAGATTTATTTATAGTATGTAGATATCTGTCTCTACTCATGTTATATTTTAAATCAGTTGGTTTGTACAGGAGGAGTGAGTAGTTTAGTCTCATTTTGAAAAATTATGAGAGTTTTATTCTATAGATAATTTTTTTATTCAATAACTAAGTTTTGAGTCAAAGTTCAGAGCCTTTAACAATTCCCATGCAACTATTTCTTGTGCTTTGTTTTCTTTTCTTTTTTTTTCCTTTTTTTTTCTTTCCTTTCAATAGCTTTCAACAAGTCCGCTAGTTTGATCTTTGTGATCCATTTGCCTGAAGGAATAACCAGTTTCCTGTTCTTTTGTCCTTAATCTTTCTTATCTTTTTTTCTCCCCCTCGTTTCTGAGCTTGTTTGTGTTTTTCATGACCTTGTGAAGACGTGCAGTAGTTAAAAGACCTTGCTTCGTCCACTACGCCAAACCAAAGAGAACTCATGTGGTCTCTTCTCCGTCAACAAGACGGGCGACCAACTCCACCCGAACTTTGATATCGACGGGTATGTATGCATGCAGACCCTTCGACGCAGTTCCTCGAGAGATTAATATTAATGCTGATGTGCATATTACACACACCCTTGAGAGATTAATGTGCAGTTCTCTGAGATTAATGTTGATATATATATATTATATATATATGAGATAACTACCAAGTGTTGCAAATCCAATGAGGGGTTGCCACATCATGACATGGGGTATTATATTAATACCCCATGTCATGATCACCTAACCCTAAGGGTTAGGTGGCAAACCCCTATTGGGTTTGCAAGTCTTGTTGCAAACTTTTGATTGCCATAAGACTTTTCATATATATATATATATATATATTAGAGTCCACGTTAGAATTTCATCCGCTGGTATAAACCCCCTCCAGAGAAGCCCCGCCCCAACCATGCCAAAGACTGTGTTGGGTCTAGCACGATACGTTACGTCTGTGTCGCACTAATCCGATGTGGCACGGCAAATTGTGGTGTCCTACACGTGTTAATAGTTTTCTTTTTAATCTTGATGCTTTTTGTTTACTTATATGCCCCTAAAAAGCTCACAATTTTATTCAACTGTGATAGTTCGGCACTGAAAGCTCCATGACAAGTCAAAATTAGCAACGAACTCTAACACGACCATATATATATATATATAAAGAGAAGTGTTATGATGCGATGAGTTTTGGTACGCCTCCGTCGTAACATAGTGTGAGTCTTTAGATTCAAATTTAAAGACTGTCTTGACAACCAACCATTATTTGAACATTCGAACAATGAGCACCGAATATTATGACACCGAACACTCGAGTATAGTTGTCAGATAACTCTTAGATTTGAATCTAATGATTCGCGTTATATTATAGCGGGGCCGTATCAAGAGTCTCGTCGTATCATAACATCTATATAATATTAATATATATATATATATATATATAGGTATTTGAATCAAGCATATAGGTAGAGATCATACTTTGTTTCCGAGCATGGAATGGAGATAGAGAACCGTCTTCTCCTCATCTGGGTGAAAACACCATGCTTCAGCCCCGGTCTCAAGTAGTTGATCCACCTTAATCTACAGCTCTTGCCATTACGCTGCAACCCTGATCCATACATATAATTATAACTCAAAAGAAGAGAGTACACAAATTAACCCCCCCCCCCAAAAAAAAAAAAATTCCAACCATGCCAACAGGTTAGTATAGGACAAATAAAATCTGATTTGTTCCTAACAACGGGACAAGAAGAGGAGAACCTTTATTTAAAGCACTGGGACACAACACTAGAAATGGTGTGGTGTGAATATTGGAAACGTACTAATGGCGACGGCTTAAGACCATGCGACGAATGTGTCACAGGGTTTGGAAAAAGAAGCCTACATAGCACTAAGATATGAGATATTGATGGGTCTTTAGGGCCGAGTCCAATAAGGCCTATGGGCTTAATTTGGCCTAGTTATGACCCTCAAGAAAAAGAAGAAATTGGAGAAAGGGGAGAAGACCCCAAAGTAATTTTAATCGAAAAATACTTAATACCCCCGAACAAATGATTTGTCCGGCCCCCCGAGTTGGTGCTACTCTATTGGACAGTGCCCCTGCTGCGGGGCCCGAGCACGTAGCATTGCTCACTTTAATCACATATTTGATGCATCCTTAATTGTCATTAAAGGAAGTCGCACAAGTAGAAAGAAAGGATATGTATCAATCAAAGCATTATCTAGCTCCACTGCCTCCGCACTCTCTTTCTCCTACTCTCTCCTCTTACAAGTCCTCATTCCCTTCCTCATGTCAAGCTAGAATATGGGGGAATTCCCTCGCAATCTCCATGAACACTTTTGGAAATTAACTTTTTTTTGCAAGAATTGGGTCAGCATCTATTGCGAGTGGAATCTTTTTTTTTTCTTGATCTTCTTTAACATCCGAGTTTCAGACTTATATTTGATAACATTTATTTAAAATATTTAAAGTCGAATTCAACATCTAATTTCGAAATTTAAAATTTAAAAAGTATTAAGATTTGAAAAAAAAATATTTAATAACTAACTTAAATAACATTTGAAGAGATCATGATGCATCCATTGACTGGCGGTGACATTTAGAACAATTTTGAATCTGCTCGAGTAACATGCATACAACAATGAATCGGTTCAAAAGGAGCTAGAAAAGCTCATTTAGAACAATCCCAACCTGATATAGATGGGACTGCCAGGAGGAAGCGGATAGGAATAATGCATGGATCAACCATGACGAAAGATTTTTTTTTTTCCTTTTTTTTTGGGGAGAGAGAGAGAGAGAGAGAGAGAGAGGAGGAGGAGGAGGAGAAGGCCACTATACAGTGCTATTTGGAGCAAGAATAGTGTAACAGTAGTGATGATGGGAGGAAGTTAGAGCAAATAGCCGGAGAGCTCACCGGCCTTCTCTGCGACTGCACTCCAGCAGCCATGGCCATGGCTGAGCAGGTAGGTCTTCAGCTTCTGGTCCTCCTCGGGACACCAGAGCCCCTTCCTGTACTTCTTCTTCGGCTTGTCACTTCCCCGGCAGCACTCCATTCTCCGGCGAGGGGTCGAAGAAGGTTTCAGCCCCCCAGACTGTGGAGATAAATTGGGTGGGGGCTGCAGCTAAGAGATTTATATGTGTGTCTCTAACTTCTATGCCCACCTACTCATGAGTTAGAGTTAGAACCCTCCTAATTAGCTGTTTAAGTTGCCACTTAGTCTCACATTAATCCCCAATCACTAACCAATCATGGGAAGCAATTGAGTTTTAATGAGGGTTTAGTCAGAGGATTATTTAACTTTGGAACAATGGCAACTTATACATTCACCTTCTGATGCTCCTAGCCAAGTCTAGAGTTGTTGTCCTTTTTCTTTTCTCTACTGTGTCCTAATAAAATGGTGCAAGGCAAGGAGAGGGAGGAAGACTTATAGGGAGCAAGCATGCCCTTTGGACATGAATAAACAGGATAAGATCACAGTACCAAGGGGAAACTTATTCTAGTGGGGCTTCCTATGTCAACCTTCTCCCATTTGATGTAGGCCAATAAAAAGTTTCTCCCAACTAATCCCCTTTTGTTTTCTTTCCATGTGGTGGCTTAGATAATGCAGCTAACTTGATTTGATGCAACTTTCAACCTTGTGTGGCATATGAGAATCTTGTGTGTGTGCTTGCATGAGGGAAGCCCACATTTCCCCATTTTGTTTGGCTCCCTAGCTAGATGTGGTCTGAGGACTCCATTCACAAATTAATGGTACAAATGATTGCAATAATTCCTCTTCTCCATGTTGCTTAGTTTTGAATAATTCCACACCATTGTGCAAGGCTTGGTCCTAGAACTTTTTTATGGCATTGGAAGTATTATTGACCAGAGACAGGATGCACAGGAACAGCCTCATCAGTTTATGCACCAAAAAGGGAGTGGCATTTCAACTGTGGAGGGGCAGTTCCATTCCTTTGTCTTCTACTAGAGGACCATGCATGCATAGTGGGGCTAAAACAGTGGAAGGAGCCATGTTTTAGCCATCTACGTACGAAAGGAGGTTAGTTTTGGGGTTGCATAGGTCTATCATGAATGTGACAGTTACTTGATGAAGCATCTCATCTTGATCAATAAAAAACTGATGTGTTCATTGGGACATCAATCATACGTGACCATCTCTTAAAGATTCTTGTCTTATAATATCATGGCTTGTTACTAGAATCAAATTATCACTGTATCAAAACTCAAGTTGTGCGTAAAGATCGTCATCTTTTTCTTTAACTTGGTTATCAATCACAGTAGATTAGACTTGTCAAATCTCATAACTTAGTCCTTCATACCTATTATGCCATGCAACGTTATTTATGAGAGATATTGACTCAGCTCTCTAAGTAGACCTAGCAAGTCCACCAATCTCCACCCCCCCCCCTTAAAACGACACTCTTGGATATTGAACTTTCGACTTCGTTTTGAAACCAATTGTTATCAGGATCAGATTATTATTACGTCAATACTCGAGTTATGTGCAAAGATTATCATCTTTCTCTTTAACTTGACTATCAATTACTACGGGTTAAACTTATCAGATCTCATGATTTAACCTTCTAAGCCTACCATCCCACATAATATTACTTAAAGAGAGACGTTGACTCGACCCTTCAGACCTATCATATCAACATGGCTCATCTAGTATTAATACAAAATTGCTATAGCTTCCCACACACACCACTCTATTGTTATCTCTCTTACAAAAGAAAGAGATGGGGATTGGATCATGCCAAAGAGTTCAATTTAGAAACATACAAAACAACACTTATGACACAAGTGAAGGACCATGCCCCAAAAAAAAAAAAAAAAAAAAAAAAAAGAAGGCACAAGTGAAAGATAACAAGGTCACTCTGGCCATAGTCAAGGGCTAGGTATCTTACAAAAAAAATGAACTATGACTTGAGGCCACATTTCCAATGGGCTGCAATTACCTACCATGTTTTACTGCTCTAAAAGTAGTCTTTCCTTGCAAACCCAGATCCAGACGTCTCTACTAAGATTAGGTTTCCGAGAAAAGTTGTGATTACCCAAATTTTTATTTTTATGAAGTATGAACAATAATTGTCAATTATCAAATTGGTGTTCCTTGATGTGTAGAAAAATGGCGAGTTAGGCAGCCACCCAAACGTGGAACTTGAAACTACTCCATTGGCAATGCACAAACGGGCATCTTTGTGTGAACTTGTTCCATGTTCCAACTCATTAAACAAGTGTTCGCTTCCTCCTACTTCTGCATCGTTTTCTAACGAAGTGGTTAGTTTATGATGGAAGAAAACTCGTTGACTTGAAGCTTCTTGCAAAGTTCTATCAAGAACTGCACTGCGACAAGTATTTAATGGCTACAGAGATAGAACATTCACCACTATGAAGTCTCCCTTAGGTTTTTTTTTTTTTTTTAATCTAGATTACACTTACATGTGCCATTAGTGATGATATTATATTTTTTGTATACGTGTATCATAGTCCTAACTCGATTCCGGTTAAAAAATGTGACTAAAGTATAGTGGATCTCAATAAAAGAACTATGAGAAGATTTAAAATGAGATGGCATAATGTTATCAAAAAAGACTTTGACTTCTTAAGTTTAAACACGAATATTATACTTAATAAAAAAAATTGGTGGAAAAGAATTCATGACCTCAAATAATGGGACAAGACTTTGATGATGATGATGATATTTTTTATGTAATTGGTCTATATTAAAATGTTAAAGCATCAAAAATTTGTTATCTCCACGTAAACTTATTATATAGAGACATATTTGCCGCACATCAAAGTGTGTAGCAAACATTACTAAAAGACGCACCCAGTGCATTAGACTCCCGCTAGCACGGGGTCTGGGGAAAGGATAATCCATGCAATCTTAGCCCCACAAGTTGAGAAGTTGTGATCGATTTCAAATCTGTGAGCTTCAAGTCATGCAGGGGCAACCTTATCGTTGTTCTTAGGTCTATTTTTCCGTGCGACAAATATTACACTTACGAGAAAAATTCACTTCACTTGAGAATTACATTTTCTTATGTGCTTCGTCCTTGTCATTGGTCATACATTAGAGACACATTATGTGTACCTAATGAAAAAGTAAAAAAAAATGTAAGAAAAAAAAAAGTACAATTCTCTGAGTGCAATAAATTTTTCTCTACTCTTATTTTATATCATCAAAAGGAAGTAGAATATGAGGGCACCTGAATTTGTCTGACCGGATGATGTTTATATGGATGGAGAAAGACTACAACAAGGCTTAACAACTTCCCTGTGTTAAAAAAAAAAAAAGGCTTAACAACTCCATCAGTATAACAAGATGATGACGTGATGTGTCTATCATTGGAATCGCGTAGTGTGTGCAATAAGCAAGCTTTGGGCATTCGTTGGGTTGTACATAGGGGTGTACCAACCTTCGCAGAAGTCCCTCACATCACATGTGGGTGGGATGGGTGGATGGGGTCCCAAATTCGAACCCGGGTGGGCGGAATTTTCTCGATTTTTCGATCACTGAGCTATTAATCGAACAAACTTTCTCAAGAGACCTATCCAACCAAGAAAGAAAAAAGAAAAAAAAAATCCAAGACAATGACTAGACAAACAATTAATGGAGTTCATTTGGTAGTTTTGTTTAGGAGTGTTTAATAATTGGTTTAATCTGGAAAATTGAACTGAATTGATCGGTTCGATTTGGGTCGAACAATCTCACAGTTCAGTTTGATTTTTTTATTGAGAAATAAAATAAATGAAATATATATTAAATATATTTAAATAATAAATAATATCATGAAAAAGACCTAACCCAGTGAGCTAGCACATTCCTCCTCTTGAGCGGTCTCGGGTTCGAAACCCAGGACCACCCATCCGCCCTTTAATGTGTTTTTTTTTCCCGTTCAACGTTCGATTCGGCTTGAACAAAAATTCGATTTAGTTTCGGTTCACCCACCCAAAAAATGAGGTGAACCGAACCGTGTTCACTAATTTTGTTATTTTGTGTGTGCATGTGTGTGTGAGAGAGAGAGAATAATAATAATATTTGAACGAATCAACCCATCACATCCTTTGGTAATATTTTTAGGAATTTTACTTTTTTAAAATCTCAATCTTCTTAAAAACTCTTTTACACTAACTTTTGAAACCCAAAATTCAAAACATCATTTCACTTTTTCTTTCTATCTCTTTTCTCTCTCTTAAAATCTATTTTTACATAATTCAAAATCTATTTTACTTGTTTGATAACTAGAGAGAGAGAAAATAAACTTTCAATCATTAAATGATTGAAATCTACACTTATAAAATATTACCAAACAATGCCAAAATATAAGATGACCTCGCAAGTTGTCATTTATCCACGGCATGAGTCTCTTGTTGTAGGCACCGAAATTCCAAGACTAACTTGGAAAAGTTTTATCCCACATCACTTCGATCCCCATTCTACCATCTTCACTGTTAATGTGATCGTGCAAGGGCTCATGACACATTCATTGACCCATAAATTTCTAAGTCCAAGTTCTTGGAACCTTATTCTTTTTCTTCTTCCATGTGGGTTAAAGTGGACGAAGTGTTTTAACGAAGTCTAACAGTGATTGCACGACTAAGAAATTCTTCTTGCATACCTAGATATGAGGCAAAAGTGATGGACACACCCTCAAATGATTCATGCACATAAAATGGCAAAATATGAGACGAGAAAAAAGGAGAATTGACAAGTCACACACATGCCCTGTCTCAAATCTTGCCATTCCTAACATGGAGCAATCCACAAGATTACTAAAAAAAAAGCTTTTAACAAGGTGTACCGTAGAAAGCAGGCTCATTTCATTTCATAAGACTTATCATAGGAACAACCCAAGTGGTCAAAAGTATAGAATTCGCTGTCAAACACCAGTAAAAGTTACATGCAGTTTCTTCAGCTTAAGAAGTCCTATGTTACACAGGTAATCGGCAGACATGCTCAGGGTAATGTTAAGACATTGCCCAAAAAGCAGACAAAGATCTATGGTACTCGATGACAAGCTTGGCATTCATGAAGTAATGAGGAACGACTGATTAGCATGGGAAGGAGACAAGACAACAACATAAGTTTAAACGATTGTATGGCATACTTGAACCGGAAAAATTTATCTCAAAAGGCAAACGAGCTGACTGGCTTCTGCCTGGTGTTGAGGGCGGCTTCTTTTCTCCAAATTGCATCTTCAGACAGACAAGTTGGGAATTAGGCTGCGATTCTTTATCCCCGTTCATGGACTGACCATGTTGAACTGGAACCGTGACAACTGCTGTGGTATGGTGGAGATGACAGGCCCATATCTCTGCATCCATGTTTACAGTACACATTAGTTCATCGTTGCGTCCACACTTTCTGATTATCACACAAAATTCCTGACAAGGAAGAAATATTTCTGCATAGATTTTGAATGGTTCCTAATGTTGTTAGTTTTGGATGCAGCCGCAAGCTTCTGTTAGCAAATGTGAACGCAGTTGACGGTGTAAGGTAGCAAATGAGGCGATGCAGTTTATTGCCAGCCAGGGCTATAATGATTCCAGGTGGAATTTATGACTGCTAGACTTCAGGAAAACGATTGAGTATGTTGAAACAAGGTTCTCTTACACGACGAGCTACACATCATCTAGCTTTCGATGATGGAACAAAGAGAGTGGAAAAACAACTAGAAATCCCATGGATAATTTGGAGGAAGAAAGTAGAGTAGATATTTGTTTGAACAGAGAGTGATCCACCCCCCCCCCCCACCCCCCGGGTCAAAAAAACTAAAGTCAAAGTCTTACCGGTCACAGACTACATTCTAAGTAGCTTTCAGCTTTAAAACTAGTGAATCAAGAATCATTGTAAAAGCAGAATGGATATTTTGAACAGAAAATGGAGTGGGCACTTTGGCTGAACAGATAGACTTCCTCCCTCTTGTTCTGGTTGAACAGAGTTTAGAGTCCCTCCCATAACATTCCCAATCCTCCTCTGGGGTCGTCACTGATCATATCTCAAGTAGGCTGAAACTGACATGAGCTAACATAATAAAATCGAGAAGCTGAGATGAAATATTTCACGACCAAGAGGTGCATAAAGACAATCACACCTAATAACCAAACCAATCACACGAGCAACTGATCCTCCACATATCATCCCTTCTTCCTTGACTTCAAAGAAGATGAGATAACCCACACCTAGAATGAAAGGGGTTGTGGATGAGTAGTCAGGATTTGTCCTCTAAAGTGGTGCAATCCAGTAGCTGAGCTCTCCCCAGTATGGAGCAAAATTGAGAATGTGGATCTCAGATGCACCCAAGTTGAACTGAGACATGTACCCATGGTCTTGAAGGAGAACGAGAACCTAAAACTTATGGAATCTCTATAATAGATGATGATGATGATAGGGGTATATGGTGGAATTTCATACCTGAACATTGTCATAAAGTTCAAACAATGGAACAGCAAGCAATTTCAAGTTCTTTGGTACAGCAAAGTACTCTCTTTCGGATAAGTGTACAATGAAAAGCTTCTTACACTCCTGCAATAGAATTCCCACAGCCAGTGTAACAGAATGCATCAAGACAACAAAAAAGCTAAGCTGACGAATTGCAACTAACCTTGGGCTTAGTGATGTGAGGTGGGCAATATGGATACATTATAGTCTCAAAGTTTGGCCTCCACCAAGTAGCAACACATTCTCCAATCTGTAACAATACAATGATCGTATATCCAGGTCTCAACATGCTTGATGAACAGACACAACAATGCAATCATGTGAACCTTTATATGACTAGTAAAATTATCCTCCTCATTTGAAGAGAAGAATGATTAATTTTAGATGTAACAATGTCAATTTTGACTCCGAAATTCAAAAGTACAATTAGAGAACATGCCTGCCAATTTGGTTGAAAAGAACTAGCAGCGAGTTTGCTACAAAGTTTCCTCTTCAGACCCTCAACTTCTGCATGAATACATTGATGTTAAATAATCCGGATTGCATGCAGGAGTCCCACCACAAGGTAAATAGTTCAAACCTTACCATTTTCCCCAGGCTTCAAACGGCCACCTGGAAGTTTGCAAAAAGTATTCCCGATCTGCAGGAGCAGTATGTGGGGATGGTTATGCTCGTGCACCTGAAACCAAATTCATGACATATCAGGCCGCTAGAGAAAAAAAGATTGCAAGGCAAACATGGAAGTGAAGATACTGTCGCCAAAAGCATAACTAACCAAAACAAGGCAAGCAGTAGTGGCTAGATATATATGTGGAGCACATAAATCAAATGAACTACCACATATGAGAAGTATACAAAAGAAATGACAGGATACGAGCTAGATATAAGATGTTCCCTAAATCAACCTCATCATATTGGTATGGATGTGACTAGAAGTACAAATCATTATTCTAGTTGGAAGCATAAAACTTTTCGTTGATTTTCCTTCTTTCAAAGATTTTTTTTTTTGTCACTCTCTTGATTTTCTTCTTACCCTGTGTCCCCATCCATATTTTACAAGAGTTATCATCCTGTCATGAAGCTGCCAAATGGAAGGAATTGAATATGCCAAAGGAGCCAAGCTTTTTTTCATGAGATTGGAATTGTCCATTCTTTCTATCAAGATTCCCATCTGTTGAAAAGGAATCCGTAATATAAAATCAAAGAAAAATTCTGATGTGTTAGATCAAATGAGACACTCAATTTGCCATCAGTGGCTTCAACTTGAAGCCCTGTATTCATTACAACCAGATATGCCAACTATGGCTTCCATTTAAACCATAGTACTAATTACCAATTAAGAAATATGTCTTTATAATGAAGATCGGTTTCACATACATCTTGATTTCCTTTTCCTACTCCTGTAAACACTACAGCAGTCAACGTTCTTCAAGTCTCCCTTTTTTTCTAATCCTTCACAGATTTCTGTTTGTTTTAGCAAATACCACTATTTTTTGCTGTTTCCTTTTTTCATTATTGTGATGTATGTGATATTCAGTACCTCTTAACCATAGAAACATTTTAGCATTTCCCATTTTAGATATCAGAACAAATCAACAACAAATGAGATAGAGATGCAAATAATATGCAACAGTTACCAGCAGAATTGCCTCTACACTTGTACGCATGCCTTCTTTCATATAGCTGGTGAAGAAAAAAAATAAACAATCAATTACGTCAAGCAAAAGAGTGTGCCAGTAATAAACATGGCACAGAAAAAAATCCCTTGAATGCCATAAGAAAAATATGACCATATTATGCACACTAAATCAGCAACATCTCCATCGAGGTCTAGTAAAGTCTTCAAAATGGAGCAATCTTACCATTGCACTGAGGACTTATGATGCATATTGAGTGAATAGTGTATACTTGAATACAATATTTTGGGGAACAAGTAATAAAAATACATGCACATCTCGAGGATCATATAATCAAGATCAACAGATCATGGATCACAAGAAACTGTGGGGTTACAATATCAACTCCCAGCATAGACATAAACACAAGGTGGGTACTAACCCGAGGTTCATGTGGAATCTAACTTCCAACCTCATGTACTTCGTCTAGCCCAGTGCCTGGGAGATGTTTGTCCTCCCCATGGCTTGGGCTACTGGTGATTCAGGCCTGATCCTGGATGGGATGGGTTTACCCTTGGTATTTAAAAATAATACTAATAGTAATAAAATAAAATAAAAATCATTATCATGGATCAGTTAGCCCCCTTTCTCATGACTGATGTGTAGGGTTGAGAAGACTATAGGAACTTTCAGCATGTTTGTCATGTTGAAATATGATATTTTCTTTTTCATTTTTGGGATGTGTGGATATTTCACCTATTAGTTATCTAGTGGTATCAACTTTCTTTATTTATAATAAAAATAGTAGTAACATGCCAGTTCTTCTGATAGTCAGTCACCTTAGAAGTCTTAACTCTGGCAACCAAATGGTCAAAAGGCCTTGCCCTATTCATGTAACTGGACTTGGCAAAGCTCCAGGCACATGATGATGAGGTAAGGTCTAACAACAATGGTGACAGCAAAATACTCTTCTTCAAAAACAAAAGCCGCAATGCATCAAAAACACTGAGCCCACCACAATATTTTGCGCTTACATAAAAACTCATGCAGAGAAACCAAGAACTCCTGATACAAACCAAATGCCCATCCGATCTTGCCACATAGCAGAACCGATCCATAGAAGTGCACTGCCTTTGATCACAACCCTTAACGTTTAGTGATCCTCTTTTTTTGAAAAGAGCCTCCACAACCATCTACTGAGAAGGGCAAGAGTAAGAACTAACATCACTAATGTCCCAGATTATGTTAACTTGGATCTGCTTATGCATCCACAGCAATCTACAACGTCTCACTTCACTCAGAAAACCGATTTCAGTTGTTTGTCGGCAAGAAAACGTGTTCCATTAAGCCACACCGCATATCTACAAAAAAAATCTTTGGACAAACAAACAAAAGACCAAGAATCCCCTCCATACGAAATAGCGTTAAACTTTATCCTAGAACAAAACCACCTGACAAGGCTAGCCAGTGGCATCACCCCTTCCTTCCGAATCAAGGGTTTCCTGTTTCTTCGCTCCATGTGGGAGAACAATAACAAAAAGGACCAATTTTTGAAAAACATATCAGAATCAGATCAACCCACGACTCCAGCCAACGTCGCGCCCGGAAAACTAGGGTTTAAGAGGAGGATTTCCCGACGACCGGAGGAAAAAGAACTCACTTGACCTTCATGCGAGCCAGCCGATCGGCCACCGAGGTGTCCTTCTCCATCTTGGGCTCCTTCGTCCCGAAGGTGTAGCTCGAGAGGGGATAGATGTTCACCACCGAGTTCACCATCTCTCCCCCTACTCCGGCTCCCCCTCCGGTGGCTCTCCGCCGCCGTCCCCTCCCCGACCTGCCTCCAACGCCCGGAAGTGGCTGTAGAACCGGAATGACGCCCGTCCGCTGTGGTTTATTAGTCGTAGGTGATTCACTGATTTGAGAATAAGAAAACTAATTTCCAAATTTATATTTATTTAAATCTATACTATTATAATATAACTCAGTCTTGGAGCAGCCATGTGGCAGCACCAAGATACTCATATTCCCGTCAAAACTCACAAATACATCTCCTACCTCACTCTTTTAATACACCTATTTTAATAAGACAAGTCTCTCACCTAAAATTGTGAAGAAACTTTCTAAACTCGACATGTTAAATTTTGCACAATTTTTTTAAAAAAAAATTACAATTTTATACCACTAAAAAATAACTACCCATTACAATTTTTAAAATCTTACTAAATCTTCCAAAGCAAGTTTAAAAATACCAATGATAAGGTTTACTTGCAGTTTTATACCATTAAGAAATGACTATCTGTAACAGTTTTATATCACTTTATAATTTTTTAAATCTTACTAATATATATATATAAACTAAGATATATTTAAATCTAAAAACTTTCCGTGCATCGCCCGGATAGTCATCTAGTTTTAAATAAAATCTAGTTGATTTTTAGAAGTACTGATGTATTAAAAGATATACCTATTTTTTAAAAAATTTAACGATAAATTTTTTTATAAACTCAAATATTGATGTTCCTAGATCTCCGACATCAACATTTGGTAGTTCTTATTTTCCAACAATTATATTATTCAGCCTTAACACAACTTTGGAGGATTTGCAGACGCCATGATGACGCGAGTCCCTCAATCTTTTCTCAAATTTTAAATATTTCAATGTGTATTGTCTAATTTAGTTACACTCTATGAACACATTTAAATTTATCTTATATTTTTTTTATATTATAACTTTAATTTGGGTAATATGTGGGATAGTTTGAGTTTGACGTAATTTGGTTATCTTCTTATAAATATATTTTTCATAAACCTATTCTGAATTAATTTGTAGTGGAGACTTCTTATCCTTCTAACAATGAGTGGAGACTTTTCAAGTCATTTTGTGTTTATAAGTGGAGGTCAATAAAAACTCATATTGATGAAAAATAGGCATTACATATATTAAACTCATGCAAGTTTGAAAATAAAAACTGTGGAGGTGATTTTCTGCTTGGGCCAGAGTCAAGCGGGCCTATATTTGGAGGAAGGGAAGAAGACCGCCAGTAGCGGATAGATGTCTGTAAAACCAGAACAGAATCAGGGGGGCCCGGTTGAAGAACCGGGGAGAACCCTCCGATGCCTAAGTCAGTAAATTGCAAGTGAGACTTTGGAGAAGAAGGGTTCAGTGTTGCGAAGGGGCGATGTGTCTTAGATTGTGTACCTCTGCATGGAGACTTACCAGAGCCTTTTATAGGCAGAAGTGTTGAAGGAGAGGGACGGAACGTCCCTGATCAATGCCGCAAAGGACGCGCCTGTTAGCGTCCTTAGCGGGGGGTTACGCGTTGAGGTATCCGTTGAGGAGCTCTGCAGTTAATGCACCACTTGATCGTGAGACGTGAGTGGTGTAGCCGTTATAACTGCCATGAGGGGACGAAAGGCTGCTTGGATTCTCCTAAGGGGAAGGTACCGAGCAGGTAGCCTGCTCGGTGAGCTACACCTGTTATTCGGTAGTCGAGCCCACTGTTCAGTGTCTGGTGCCCGGAGGTATGGCTTGTGCAAACAGTGCCACATCGTGCTTCGAACAGGGTCTGTTCAGTAAGCCATGCTTGAACCAACATAACGAGAGGCGTCTGGGGCCGTGCGGCCCGTGCCCAGGGAGCTCGGTGGTGCTTAGACCTTACTGTCGTTTCCTGGAGTCCTTGACATGGTCTTTGAGGAGACGTGGCGCCCTGTGGAGGAGCCATGTCTGCCTGGGGAGCCTCGACGGGGCCCCGATGGGCCGCGATGGGCTGTGATAGGCTTAGGTGGCTAGAAATGGCCACCACAAAAACTAACGATAAATATTGCTAAAGATCTTAAAAGGTAGAGTTCTAAACACTAAAAAGTTAATTATGGAAATTTACATCAACTGGAATTCAAAAAAACTTTTTTCATCCCTCTCTTTTGAGCTTGACACCCCACTATCTCTCTCTCTCTCTCCTCTCCTTACATTCTTCCAAAACAATATTTAAAGCATATTTATGTGTACAACATGTTTATAATAAATATATTTATTGTAAACATATTTTCTATTGATTCATATTTGAAGTTTTTATGAACCCGAATAAGATTGTGCCAAATCTTATTTATAGAAAGAGTATCCACTATAAACCAACTCAATAATAAATTTATGGAAAACATGTTTACAGATGAATTTTGAATTAATGATAAATTCAAGTGAATTTATAACAATTTTATTTTAAATTATCTACAAAGAAGGTTTTAGTTATAAAATGAGTATGTGATAAATCTAAACATATTTATGATGTGCATTTAAACAACTCCGAACATTTAAAAAATTTCTATAACATTGAAACCACAACATACATCACACACATCTCATAAAGATCAACAAACAACATTTTAAAAAAATAGTTTTTTAGTTCTCAATAATGCTTGTCATGGAAAATTAATCATTTGTGTATGACAGTAGCAACAACATCAAATTATCTGAGACCATTTTGATAAACGAATAAGACATGCAAGGGCTCTTATTCAATAAAATAAATCAATATCTATTTTCATATCTCGTTAGAAAAAATGAACATGATACTATAATTCGCCGTACTACGTAAATCGATCGTGTCACATTTTTTGTGACACAGTGCGGTACTGTACTATTAAGATACGGTGGGAAAGAGCTCAATTTAAATTTTTTTTTACTTGATCAATATTTAAAATGAGCAAACTTCAAAAAACAAAATTGAGCATAACATAAGAACATCACGTAAAGATGTTGAAAATTATAAAAAAAATTCATTTCGTCATTTAAGTCAACTCAACACAATCATCTGGTACCGTGATCTATGTTGTATTGAGTATACAAAGTGGATGCCAATTAAATTTCTTATTCTCTAATTATATGAAATTTGCATCACTAAGTAGATTTTGCTAAGGATAAGCCTTTATAATTTAGTATTATTATATAGATTGTATGATATTATATCATATTGTAGCGGTCTAAGTCGGTCTTATTCAAATGAAGTCTTTTTTTAATTTCATATTTTATTTTTATTATTTTGAATTTTTGTAATTTATTTTACATGTTTTAAATGCATATCATATAAATTAAGTCTATTCACTAACTTAATAAGATCTAAATTAATGTCTTATTTGATAAAAATAATCGTCGATCTCTGCGGAGTCCTCAGATTCTAGTGATAGTATGTCGGAATCAGACGACTCGTCAGTCACCTGTGATTGGAATTTGATGACTCGTCGGTTGTAAGTAGCCGAAATCTGATAATTGGTCTTCGACGAAGTCATTATATTTCAATACGACTTTGATTGTGTGCAACATGATAACATGACATCTAGTTCTAAAAATAAAATCAAATATGAAATCACCATAATTATCATAAAAAATACTGATTCTAAAAACATAAATATCAAGAATTATTAATACATAGATATTGAAATTAAATTGACCTAATGATTTTGAGATAATTTTTATTTGATGAAAAATTAATTAAAAAATTAAACTAAGATCATCATAATTTATATTATTTCTTAATTAACTTATGTTTAATTCATCAAGTTTTCGAATTCTTAAGTGGCGATACTTGATATGGGTTTTATTGGACATAAGTATCTAGGGTCATTACAGTTGGTAATCAATTGATTTCGTCCCATGATTTGACTTTTTTTAATTGAGTTAATTTTGGGTAGAACCCACGAGATCAAAGGCTTAGGAGGCTCAGATCACAAGTTTTTGGACCCAATTGGAGTTTAAGTTTGTTGTCAAAAAACTTCAATTGTTAAGACTTACTTTGCCTAGGTAGTTTATGTCCCACAGTTATTTCGAGAAATATTTACTTTTTTTTTCTTAATCAAACAACGACTAATATATTAGTGTTGAGCAATATATGGTGCTTGATGGCCTATTTATGAGAAGTTTGTGTGATCATGTCATGTGTTACTCTCTCACAGTGGCGGATCTTGAACATTAATTCAGTAGGGTCACTTGAGTTTAGGGAGGGTCACCCTTAAATTTAGTGGGGTCACCTTACATAAAATTTTAACATATACAAACAAAAAAAAAACTTTTAAGACTCCCCTAAAACTCTCCTTCCAAGTCAGTGGGGTCACGTGACCCCACTGGCTTGTAGGAGGATCTGCCATTGCTCTCTCATGTATGTTTAAGTTATGTCATTCTTATTGCCACATTCTGGTTTGAAAAAAAAAAATCTCTTTTCAAATTAGGTCGTGATAGGTGCACCTTGGCTTGCCCTCTATGTCTCTGTCCTCTATGGTGGGATCTTAGGGCTGTTCTCCATGGCCACACCCTAACGATGGCCTTCTCCGCCATGGTTCTCACATAGATCACCGTCGTGCTGTTGACCTTAGTTAGGGAGTCCTAATGGGCACTAGTGCAAGAGGGCCAAAGGGACACTGTTGTGATTGTTTGGGCCAAATCATCAAACTTGTGTGGGCACAATACGATTCTTAATGCATAGGGCTGCCACTGGATATCTGATTTCCGACTTTTCGACTCGTTTTCAACTTTTTCGTATCTATTTTTCCCGTTTTCGATTATTTTTCATTTTTTCATTTCTGTTTCCGATAAGATATAATTTTTATTTTATTTACAATATATATTCTTAAAATCTTATTTCTTAATATTAAAAAATTTTAGACTAAGTTTTAACTTCTCCTTAATTTGTAAATAGAATCTAATTAACTTATCTCTCTCGTAGCATTTATTATACCTATTATTATCAAAGACATCTCTTTTACCATTACTTCTAATACTACATACATCTATCATTTGATCGTACTAAATGTTTCTAATTACTTTCCGTTTCCGACCCATTTCTGATTTTTTTATAGGAAATGGATGCGGAAAATATCATTTCTGATTCCGACTCCGACCCGTTGGCAGCCTTATAATGCACCACAGAATTTAGATCCTACTCCGATTCAGCAGTCCAATCAACCATACAGTAGTTGTCTCTCACGATATTTTTTGCATCCATAAAAGGCTACATATATTAATGTAAATTTTACTTTTTTTTTTACATAATTAACCTTTTAACAGAGGTATATATAAAAACCCAAAACAGGATTCACCCGGGTGCTTCTATTTTAAACATTGCTATTGTAATAATGAGAACAACATTTAAATCTGTTCGTAGCAAACTTAAATAAGGAAATATGGTAAATTGTAAAAAAAATGCTAAATTATATTAAGCGAAACATTGTCTAGCCCATTTGAGTTAATCAAGTAAGAGAAACATTTGTTGTTATGTTCAGACGAAAATACTCATAAACACATGAGAAAAGTTCACTGCACATAAGTACAGTAAGATCACATTTTAACATGGAAGTCTCTTGGTGCAAACCAAGGGGCATAGTTTGCATCCAGGTGGATGCAAACTATGCCCCCATTGGGGGTGGGCACAACCCTAGGGGTGTGCCCACCCCCAATGACCTCAGCTCCTCCAATAGGGAGCTGAGTTTGTTGCAAACCGCCGACAAGGCGGTTTGCAACAAGTCTTTTCCTTTTAACATACTTTGTATATCTCATTTGTCCACCTCAATTGAGACAGTGGATCGCGTCATGTCGATTTCATCTCAATCAATTTCAAAAATTGCTCGACTATTCGAAGGGCAACTCAATCCGCTCAAAGATCTACTCGCAAGTTTGTCGAGAGATGAAGTCGATACGGCACGATCCACTGTCTCAATTAAGATGGATGAATAATGTGTTGCACAAAATATATTAAAATGTGACCTTAATACACTTACATTAAACTTTTTTCAACATATAGAGGTTGGTCGTACCAAACTCAGGCATAATTTTCTTATCAAGTATGGTGCCCTTGATGCTTGCCGTTGGCTTCCGGAGGCCTCCTCGGGGCGTTTTGTCTCGTTCTCCCAAACGCCGGCGAATGGTAGCGCGCACACAGGGAGCACGCACGTTCGAATCCACCACAGTTGCACGTTTGGCTCTCTCCAAGGGGCGGCGTCGCTCGCGCACGACGCCTCTGAGCCCCCACGGCTGAGATTTTAAGCGGGAAATGGACAAAAGTCACCCCACCTTTTTTTTTTTCTTTCACTTTTTAAAATTTGTATAGGATAAATTAATTAAAAATTTTTATCAAATTTTTAATTTATTTATTAATTCTTAACAGAACTGTAATTTATTATAATAAATATTATCGCCTATTACAATATACGTTAACTCCTGTTATAGTAAAAATCTCCATATTACAGTCAGAGACTTCTAATTAATTTACCCATTCACATATACACATATATATATATATATATTAATGTTATAAAAAAATAGAATACCAAATTTCCCTTTCTCTTTGGCTGACATTATCAGAATTACTTACTGTTTTATGTCAGTCAGATTGGTCAAGTTTGTTCGATTTATGGGCAAAAAATTATTTAGATCACGGCATCCTAGCCTTCCACGGTCCGTACTTAGCATGAGACCTGTACATAAAATATCATAGAGTCTAATTACTGATTAATAAGCTATTAAATTACTGTTATATTCCGAAAACAAAAATGAGCAACGCTACAGTAATTTCGTAGGATTACTGTAGCTGCTACAGTAACTGTTATAAATTTACATATTTTATGTTATTTTTTATATTAAAAAACTATAAAATAAAAATGTAATAATATCTAATCAGATTTTTTAAAAAAATTTATTTAAAGAAAATGAAAAATGTAAAAAGATTAAATTTATTGTTACTAACTGTAGCACTACAGTACTTACTGTAGCGCTCCATTCTTTTGTATTTTTAAAAAATCTGAAATAAAGATAGAAAATTGTAAACATAATGGGTATTACGTAGGGTAGGGTGATTTTTTTATTTTTTACAGTTCTTTTTAATCAAGGTATGACCGTAGGGTGTTTTATTTTTTAAACACAGTGGAGTCGGCATTGAGAATGCCGACTCCAAAGTCGGCATTTGCAATGTCGACTCTAGAGTAGGCATTCGCAATACCGACTTCAAGTCAGTATTGTCAATGCCGATTTGGAGTCGGTATTTTGAATGCCGACTTCACATTGACAACCGGTCTCCGGTCACCAAGTTGCCAACGTGGTAACTTGGTGACTATTTTGGGAATTATTTTTTTAATGTGATTATTTAAATAATTAAATAATAAAATATGATTATTTTAATAAAAAAACCCTTAAATATATTTAATAAATATACCGATAAAATATGTATTAAATCCAATTCGAACAAGCACTTGGGAATATCCGCATACCCAGTGGCATTTCTTGTAAATAAGAGGCTCTCCAAGGGGCAATATTTCTTAGGTTCATCCTCGGCTCTGCACCGTTGGAACGCTCTGGTTTCTCCATCCCCTTGCGTGCCTGGCCGCCGCACCCCCATTTCCGACACGACCATCTCTATAAACCTCGCCGCGATATTTTTGGCAATTTTCTTCTTCTTTTGATTCGGTTCTTGTTCCGTGCGAAGCTGCGATACTCACCGTGGGCAGCTCCAGCCGGAGGCGCGTAACCAGCTTGCCTGCGCTCGCCGGCGCCCAAATCTGTCGTACTCCATCGGAGCTCGCAGTTGCAGGTTTTAAGCCTGTCCTGTTTGCTGTCTTTCCCTTTTTTAGGTGATTTCTAGGGTTTTGGGGCGCCACATTTCGGGTTTGCTTGGTCGGCGGCTGCGGGGAGGATTTGGGGACTCTGCCGATTTTTCGTGTTTGCTCGTTGTTCTCACAGTTTTTTTTTTTTTTCCTTTTTGGTGTGTGTGTGTGTGCGAATTTTGCGTTGGTTCTTGCAGTGCGTTGATGAGTGACGACTGGGCTTGGTGGTCGGTGGTTGATGTGGTTAGACTTCGATGCTTGGTTTCTTGAGGTTTGATGTGGGTTAGTGATCGTCGAGGTGGTTCATCTGGGTGTAAGCTGGAGGAGTGGGGCCTGCCGCTGGGACAGTGAGGAGATGGATTTCTCGCACGCGCTTAGGCATCCGGATGCTGTCAGTTCCGGGATGGGTGCAGGGCCCCGGGGCCCAAGTTGTGTGAGCGGACGCAGTCTTGGTTCGCTCGGAGGTCGTCGGGTTCCCTGCGGAACGTTCCTGCCAAAAAGGAGGAAGGACCGGGTTCCTGTTAGCTGCAGTTTTTCTCGCAGTGCCTACCAGAGGAGTCAATTTGATCACTCTTTGCACTGGCAGTTGTCAAGGAGGCTGTTGACTGGCGTTCCGGAGCTTTCAGTTGTATCTGTGCGGACACGATGTCAGGCTAATGATTCATTACCACTTGATAGTAGCGGTCAAAATGTTGAGTCTTCAACCAGTTCTTCATCAGAGAAGCCGAATTTTCCGCAGGATGGTTCTATGGCAACAAATGCTTCTGATGCTCCATCAAATGCACAGATAGAAGAGGAGTCGGATACTGTAAAGTTGGATGATCTGAAGGAGTTGCTTCAAAAGGCTGTCAAGGAATTGGAGGTTGCTCGGGTTAACAGTACAATGTTTGAAGAGAAAGCTCAAAAAATATCTGAGTCGGCAATTGCATTAAAAGATAATGCGGCAAATGCTTGGGAAGATGTTACTTCTGCTGTTTCCGCTATTCAGGAAATCATCATCGAAGAGGATGCTGCCAAAGAAGCTGTCCAGAAGGCTACCATGGCCCTTTCCATGGCCGAAGCTAGGTTGAAATTAGCTATGGATGCTCTGGATTCAAAGGGTGACCTGGATGGTTCTTCTGACACTTCAACAAAGAGTGATGAGCAAGAGGGAATTATTGCTCAGGAAGAGATTAAGGGTTGCAGGGCTTGCTTGGAAAATTGCGAGGCAGAGTTGAAACGGATACAGGACAAGAAGGCAGAACTGCAGAAGGAAGTGGATAGGCTGAATGAGATCGCCCAGAAAGTTCAGTTAGATGCTTTGAAGGCAGAGGAGGAGGTGGCAAATATTATGCTTCTAGCAGAACAAGCTGTGGCATTTGAACTAGAGGCTACTCAGCATGTCAGTGATGCGGAGATTGCCTTGCAGAAAGCAGAGAAGTCCTCTTCCGCTCATATTGTTGACTCACAGAGGTCCTCCTCTGAAGAGCAGATACCAAGTGAAGTTGTCTCCACCTCGGAGGAGGAAAATGGAAGGGTCAAAACCGATGTTAGTGTTAGAGATGACGAAGCTCTAGTGAATGATGATTTATTGTCTGGTGATGTAACTGTCCGAAGTGTTGAAGAATTGAGGACTTCAGAGGACTTGCATGAAGAGGATAATGGAAAGATGACAGTGGAGTCACAAAAAGATTCCGAGATTGAAACTGAAAAGCCAAAGGCTGTGGCCACAACAAAGAAGCAGGAACCCCAACAGAAGGACTTTACTAAGGAAAGTTCTTCACCTCTCAGTGCTCCCAAAGTACTTCAGAAGAAATCTTCTCGTTTTTTTTCTGCATCATTTTTCTCATTCACTGTAGATGGCGAAGAGTTTACACCTACATCAGTATTCCATAGTCTTGTTTCCACATTAAGGGAGCATGCACCTAAGGTGGTCCTTGCAATGCTGCTTCTTGGCACAGGGTGAGTTTAGGGAGTGAATATTGTTCATTTTTTCCTCAGTGCATAATTTGCCTCTCTTTTTGAACACAACTAGGACAAGGGATCTTTTCTTTTCGGTGGATTTTTATCCATTTTATCCATAAATTGCCCAAGATCTTGGCTTTGGAGATTGAATTTTCTTTTGATCCTCAATGAGTCAATATCATTTAGCCATTCCATACCTGTAGAGCTGTTAGGTTGCTGCCAGATCATACACAGTCATGACAAGATGGTAAATTTACGGATTGTGCCACCCTTCGGTGACACCTCCCAATAACGCAGCTCAATTAATGAACTTAAAAAAAGAGATTGCCAAAGGTGTTCCTTGTTCAGCTCGATTGGTACTATATGCTCAGAATTGTGTCAAAGTGACCTTTTGTTTTACAGGCTTGTCTTTCTCACCAGTAGAGCACAAAGAAAATCTCAAATTCTTCGTCAGCCAGGTATTATTACTAGCATAGAGGAGGTAACAGAACCTATTGTTCAAGAGGTTCAGAGGCTTCCTGAGAGAGCAAGGAAGCTATTTGAGTTGTTACCAGAACAAGAGGTATTTAATATTTGTTTTCTAGGTATGAGGTTTTCTTTGTTTGTTTTGACGGTGTGAATGCATAGCACATTCTCTTTATCTGAGTGAACTCTTTTCTGAACTGACTTGCTACTCTTTTATTTCAAGGTCAAAGAAGAGGAGGCTTCTCTTTTTGACATGCTGTGGTTACTTCTGGCAAGTGTTGTATTTGTACCTTTATTTCAGAAAATCCCTGGAGGTAAGTTGACATATTCCATTTTATCAATAGAGATGATTTTTTTTAGGGTTAATGTTTTTTAAAAATTTATCAACTACAACTGTATTCAAATATGATAGAGGTTTCCTGGTAAATCAGTATCCAATGTGTTTCTTGCATTTTATTAACATTGTTTCTTCTTCTAATTCCATTTTTTAGGTAGCCCTGTGCTTGGATACTTGGCTGCTGGTACCTTGATTGGACCTTATGGCCTCTCCATCATACATCATGTTCATGGGACAAAGGCCATTGCTGAATTTGGAGTTGTTTTTCTGCTATTCAACATTGGGCTTGAGGTAGTGTTCTGAAAGCTTTAGACTCTACTTGTTTTCCCATTCCACTTGAAATAACTGTGAAACGAAATGTCCTCAAAGTCAAAGTTAGTCTTTTCTCTTCTTCTCTGAAAAAGGGATGTTAAACTCCTTCCTCATGCATTTGCAGTTATCTGTGGAAAGACTAAGTTCCATGAAGAAATATGTTTTTGGTTTGGGTACTGCTCAGGTCATGTTTAAGTTTGCTGCATCATTCTTACTCCTGTAACGTTTTACCAAAAATTGCCTTTTGCATCTAACATGCTCTTGATGATTTTTAGGTATTGGCAACTGCAATAGCAGTTGGCTTGGGTGCTCATGCTTTTTGTGGTCTGCCAAGTCCTGCTGCCATTGTTGTTGGTAATGGTCTAGCTTTGTCTTCTACAGCTGTGGTCCTACAGGTAGCATTTTCTGCCCAGTCTTTTTTTTCCCTTGAATGAACTTGCTGTGGCACTGATTCCTTGCGACTGCTTCTGTGTTGCTTGTATGAAGAATTCTCCCTTCCCCAGATAAGTGGTGATGTTGGCTTAGCCTGAAGAATCATAGGAGAAGCTTATGTGCATAATGCCCATTCCTGATGGTGTTTAAGTACGAGTCTTAGTCTTTCTTCTTTTACACAGTTTGCACCGTTTTTCCTTCCATGAGGTGAGCTTTCATTAGATTGGTCTCCTATTCACTTGAGCTGGCTTGAACTTGGTCAATCTATGGAGTGAGCTTTCATTAGATTGGTAGCAAGCTTTGCCGGAAAAAAATAGATAAAATGTGAATAGGCAACGAACATACGAGTAGCAAGCAGAAGAGCTCCATGATCTCTTTTTACTGAGTGATTGGGAAATTTCAGCAAGTCAATTTGAAGGAAGAGCAAAATGGAAGGTTGTTTGGGCCCTTTGGGGTGAGGCATCCAGCCTCAGATAGGAGATTTCAGTGCATGTGTTGATAGGTGTTGTCTCTTGGATATGGAGACTATTGAAATAGATTCTCTTGGTGCAACCAGCAATAGGGCGCCATCTCCCAAGCTAATGTCAATATCAATCTTTCTTATCTTGAATCTTAGTATGTCCCTCTTCTACCTAAGGAGATTTCTCATACGTGAGATCAATTCAAGAAGGACAAAGTTCTTTAGATCACCCTTTTTCATCTCTTACTGATTTGCTGTCTTCTTCTTTATCATCTGTTTCCCCTCTTGCTGGCACTTTTAAGCTCCAATATCAACCAGTTGTTGGTGTTTGTATGTCACAGGTGAGCCTGGTTATTTTGGATTTGTAATTTTATTTTATTTTTTCATCCTCAGGTGCTGCAAGAAAGAGGGGAAAGTACATCGCGCCATGGGCGTGCAACATTTTCCGTCTTATTATTTCAGGTAGCTTGTTTCTTGGTAATGCGTTTTTTTAATGGGAGTCCATGGTTTTGGTGTATTCATCTGTTTTGACTTTAATTTTTTTTTGGTTATGTGATTTCATTTCTACTAAGCATAGCTTTCCAATTTCTATTTCTATTGCTGGAAGACTGGCAATACATTCTATAGGAAATTCTGCAACATCTCCTGTACTTACTGTTACTATCCATGTTTAAAAAAAAATCTCCTGTACTTACTGAGTTCACTTGGCCTGACCTAGATGCTTATAATGTAGCACGAACAGTAGATTCATCACCTTCAGTTGTGTTGTCTCGTCCAATTGCCTGGATTTTTCATCATGGAATAACTGGGCCTTGCTTAAGCACCCTGACCCTGAGGCAACCACCCTATAACCGATCCACTGATTGTCAGCTAATTCTGAACTCTGTTTGCTGATTATTAGGGCCTCAGAGCAGGGATAACATCTCTATCAGAAGTTTAAAATGGTAGCAAGATGCATGTTTAAGACTTCTCTTCCCTTTTTGAATGTGTAAATCATGCATCTCTTGGAAGATGTAATCAAATATCATGGTGAATTATTGAATTTTGCCTTTCGATATACCTCTGGTAATTTACCACAACCATTTTGTAACTTAATCCATGTGCCGTATCCCTTGTGGTTACGACTTTCTCATACGATTCTGTTGTCTTTGTCATGTGGAAGTGACAGCACTACATCTAATGATACTTGTGCTTTCAGCATGATGCAATTATTTGTTTCAATGCATTTGATTGAATAATTAAGAAAAAAAATGCCTAATGCATTTTACATGTGAGTTCTCCCAAAGTGTTTATGAAGCTGGTTTTGTCATGAAAATGGATGTTTACAGGCTATCTTACAGCATTATCTGGTTTGTAGATAAAACACTTAATCCTCATGTTTTCTTCACAGGACTTGGCGGTTGTTGTCTTGCTTATATTAATACCTCTCATATCACCAAACTCATCAAAAGGAGGGGTAAGTAAACGACTTCTTTTCGTAAATTTTCAGCGAAAGTGCTTTCCTATCTTATCTGCTCTGTGTGTGTGTGTGTCCCCCCTATTATTTTCATCTTTGCTATTTCCAGCTTTCCCTTTTTTTATTATATATTTCTTTTCCTTCTTGAAGAAATGGTGGAATGTACAACCTTCTGAAGAACTTGACATATGCCAAGTCTGAGTAACTTGACTAGAAGAAATGTTTGATCCTTTCATTGATTCTTTTATGAAGGCGGTGAAAGCCATTTCATTCAGAAGCATAAAATCACAGCATATAAGCTAGCTATCAGCACATTAATGTTTTTTTTTTTTTCCCTTTCCAGTATGGGACTATTCTTCCATCTCCTCCTCCGCGCGCACCCCCCCCCCCCCCCCCCCCCCCCAACTCGAAAGCAGATTATCCCTTAAACCTTACTTACAAGGTAAACTTCACCCAACACCCAACCTCCGTGGAATCAAGGATTCAAATTCCTTCCTTCCAGGAGCACAGAAGTACCATGCTTGAATGAAATGGCAGCAGCTCTTGATAGCTCCCACTGGTTGCCTGAACTTACGTCTAAATATTCTTGTTTGAAAAGTGGATGGTACCACCGATATATTAAAAGAGGATAAAGAATGTACAAGTATAGGCCAACAAAAGAAACCGCAAAAAACAGCCATAGCACCTCCTGTAAGGTGACTGATAGTGAGAATATAGTTTGTTATATTGATGATTCTTTAAGGAAAACTTTGTTACTATTGTATACATAATCTAGTTCTATGATGCTTGCAGACCTACAATGTGTAAGCATCATGGAAGTAGAAATTTTAGAATGCTGAAATAATTCTAAACTGTTCTCTGCATTTGTTGCATCTCTTTCACAGGTTGGCTTTCAGGCTATAGCTGAAGCTCTTGGATTGGCTGCTGTAAAAGCGATAGTTGCTATTACTGCCATCATTGCAGGGGGACGCCTGGTAAAGCTCTTATGTCTCTATGTTTTCCAAAATTTAAAAACTTATACCTTATTGTTATGTAGCTTCTGAGGTAAATCTATTGACAAGCTTTTGACTGGGAAAACTGCTTCCCTTCTTGATTCACTCTACACTAATCAAGGGTGGTTGGTCACTTAGTTACAAAGATCAGATTTTATGGATTGAAACTCATGATATAATTTATGTACTATTATCCATCACTTGGAATTAGACAAGGATTACTGGTGTTTCTTCACTATAGCAATGTAAGGCTTTGTGCTTCTCTACATATCTCGAAGTGCACAGCAACCTAGACAATGTGCTGGGAATCGTCATTTCTGATCTTTAAACTGGCAGCTACTTCGACCAATCTACAAACAAATTGCTGAGAATCAAAATGCAGAGATATTTTCTGCAAATACTCTCCTTGTTATCCTGGGAACTAGTCTCCTCACGGCAAGGGTAAGTAGGCATGTAACAAAACATTATTCCTTCATATTTTCTCAAATACTCATCTTTGGTCATGTTCCTGGTCAGGCTGGACTTTCTATGGCTTTGGGTGCATTTTTGGCTGGTTTACTTCTATCTGAAACTGAATTTTCATTGCAAGTTGAATCAGATATTGCACCATATCGTGGTCTGCTGTTAGGTCTCTTCTTTATGACTGTGAGTGCTGATTCTTTTCTTTGTTCTTATTTATCAGAATGTCCCTTGTCTTTTCATAACCAGAGAATTTCTCTTATGCTAATGAAGGTCTTATGATCTTTAATTTCTTGAGATCTCTCAATAAGTTGTGCTGCTTGTGTGGGATTGCCATTTTGAATGTCATTTGTTTAATCAGAAATTTCATGCAGTATTTGTATGGTTGCTCTTTATTCTCTCCATATTTATGGAGACGGAACAAATAGTTTCAGGAGAGGGCAAGCACACATGTAGCCAATAGAAGAGCACTACACCAACCATCCTCATTGAGAAATTCCTCCTTGCTATCGTCTCACTTGTGGTTCTTCAATATGAAATGGTAACAATGATCCTCATTCCTCACCCTTGCTAATATCTGATCCACCACACATCGGTGACTCTCCGCCTTAGCCCAAAAACTCAGTGGCACACTGTATTGCATATGCATTGCTATGTAACTTAAATTGAACAAATGAAGATGCAATTACCAGAGGGTGGCAGTAGTGTGGTGTCCTCTAGAGGATTGATTGGGATCTCAATTGTCAATGTTAGGGGAGAGGAAAAAAAAGGGAGCAGAGAGAGCTGGTGAGATGGAGGTGATTTAGGGGACCTGGGATGTTTCAAGGGGTTTGGGGATGTTTCAAGGGGTTTGGTGATTGGGAAGGTTGTCCTCATTGAAGGGAGCTCTCTTAGTCAGATCAGGAGCAAATGACACTCTTCTGATGTACTCATGCTAGGAAGTGAAAGTGAATACAAGAGGGTTAATGTGGATAGGTGGAGGAGGGGGGATTACAGGCCAGGTGCTTTTGAATCTCCGGGGAAGACCAAAAGGATGAAAAGGTATGAGATCAACTGGTGCAAGCTGCAGCAGGATGCACGTGTCATCTACTCTGACTTGCATGTGAAGAAATAAAAGTGGAGTAACTGCAAAATAGAACAGGGCAAATGAGTGCTACATGCCAAAAGGCTGAATAAGGCAAACCGGCGCAACATAACTTTTGGACTGTGAGAATCAGACTTACACTTAACTACATATTGCGTCATAGATTGTTTATTATTTGACCTTGGCTGAAATGTATAATTGATTAATACTTACTACTTGTGTGAACGAGTAGTAAGAAAACTGTCCACTCTCACATGGGCCACGCACGCACACCACTCCCATGTGAGAGCTGACGCTATATACTTACTACCCTTTCACATGGGTAGTAAGTATTACTCGTACAATCACACTGGTACTTTCCTTTCCCTCTTCATGAAATTCTAGACATCATTGCTTCTTATTGTAGATGTTCCAGATTCTTTCTACCTTAGTATTTATCATTAATTGAGTGTGCAAAACTTGTTTCTCTTCTATGGATGTTTGGTTGATGTGCCATTTGTCTTTTGACATTCTTCTGTTTTGGCTATAATCTTGTAGGTTGGGATGTCTATTGACCCTAAACTTCTTCTATCAAACTTCCCCACTATTCTTGGATGTTGAGTCTCTTGATTGTTGGGAAGACTATGTTAGTTGCATTAGTAGGCAAGGTCTTTGGCATTTCAACTATAGCTGCAATAAGAGTTGGACTTCTCCTTGCACCTGGTGGAGAATTTGCTTTTGTAGCATTTGGGGAAGCTGTAAATCAGGTTAGTTTGAACAAGTATTTCTAGATTGATGCATTTGATAATTAATGTTTTTATCAAAATTTCCTAGTATTTCTTGGCTTATATCTTACTTAAAAGAAATCTTATTATTTGTACGTGTGCCTGATTGTTTGGAAATAACTTACTTCTTAATTCTAGTATGTTTCACCTCTCTTTCCACTTTAATAAAATTGGTGGTATCCTGCCCTTTCCTCATGATAAGCTTTTACTTTTTCATAGACTGAGTTATTTTCACAAATAGAATTGGCCATAGTTCTGAAGATGGGAACGAGTGTCAATAGAGGATTCTACTTATGTAGTTCAGCAGTGAAGAGACTCCAGCATGAAACCAACTGTGCTAACCATGTGGGCGTCAGGCTCATCCTGGTTTACTTTTGTATATGATTGCAGGGAATTATGTCATCTAAACTTTCATCATTACTCTTTTTGGTGGTGGGTATTTCAATGGCTCTTACTCCATGGTTAGCTGCTGGAGGCCAGTTTCTTGCATCTCGTTTTGAGCAAAGTGATGTTCGGAGCTTGTTACCTGCAGAAAGTGAGGTGAAATTCGATATCCTGAGGCTTTTTCAATTTATTTTAGTTCATTTTCACTGAGTTATTTTTTTTTCACCTTGCTTCCGAGGTAAAATTCAGGACAAAAAATATACACACCAAGCAATATCGATGCTTCTTTTGTTTGATTAGGGTAGGAGCTCAACTCACAAGTGGGATATTAATGAAATTTGAAAATCAGAGATATATGAACTAATGATGATACACTGAGTTAGCCATCATTCATACAAGAGAAAAGGTCAGCGGGCATGGAAAATAGTCTTCATTGTATTCCGTTCTCTCTCATCCCACATGCTTTCTTTCTCTCCTTTTCTTCCCTTGGTTAGCAGATGTAGAGGTGCGGGAGGAGGGACAGGGAGTTGGCTACATGGTTTGAGAAGGGGAAAGAAGTGCAGTTCAAGGAAGAGGCCTAGTTAGTTGTTGACCTTTTTTTTTTTTTTTGAAGGTGGATAGTACCACAATAATTATTAAAGGAACGGAGAATGTACATATAGTGGTTGACCTGTTAAAGAGCCCATCCAATGGTTGTGAACCAGAGAAACCCTCTTGCTCTGTTTCTCCTTATCAGATTGTGAACTAGAGAAGCCTTGCTGCTTATACTGAGCTTCTACGTTAGCCCCTTGCAT
This sequence comes from Colocasia esculenta, assembly GCA_014218235.1. NCBI lineage: Eukaryota > Viridiplantae > Streptophyta > Magnoliopsida > Alismatales > Araceae > Colocasia > Colocasia esculenta. The sequence continues at coordinate 3,231,703 of CM024758.1, forward strand.
AAAGAGCACCTTACAGCATTTTTACATTCTGCAGCAGTCAGCCCTATGCTCACTCTCCAGTCTCCAGATATCTCGCGCTCTGATTTTTTGCTGATCCTACTACTGGCCCATGCACTCCTCTGCCTCCCCCAGAGCATAGTCAGTGGGTTTAGTTTGTTGATGCATCTGTTCTAGAGTTGTTTAATTTGTTTTCATCTGTGAGATAGAGGAACCCCTCTCTTCTCCTCTCCTCCTTTGATTGCATTGCCTCTGTTTATCGCATTACCTCTGTTTATCTATGTGGTGGTATAATCCCCTTTTTCCTAAAAAGTTGGGTTTATTCACATTTACATGTAATCCCCTACCCTCATGAGCGAGGCCTCCAAAATTGCATAAGTTTCTGGTTTATACAGTAGAGGATGGGAATAACATAGGGAAGCTTACAACTATTTTACTTAGAAAGTATTTCTTTGAAAAAAAATCACTGTTGTTTAGTTTTCCTTAAATAGATTAGTAACTTGTCTCCATCATCTTTTGGTTTGACCATTCTTATTTTTCTCAGTTCCTATCACTTGTCAGTTTATATTCCTCAATTCTTCTGTCGAATTTACAGATATGCTGGCTTTTCTGTAAAGCTATTAGTTAATTGCTTATCCCTACCCTGATTTGATTTCATGCAGACTGATGACCTGCAAGACCATATTATTATCTGTGGTTTTGGACGTGTGGGACAGGTGACTTTTTTTATGGTGATTTTTTTATATTTAATTTTCTTCTGGCATGCTTGAATAGAACAATGGCAGTTAATCATTTTTTGCTTGCTTTTGTGCAGATTATTGCTCAACTTCTTTCTGAGCGTTTGATTCCATTCGTTGCTCTTGATGTCAGAAGGTAATTTCGTCTAGCTCACTAAGGATTTAGCTAGTATGTTTTTTGTGCTTCTAGTGGGAAGATCTAACATCAGGTTTTAGTCTGCATCTCCATTCATTTCATTTTGGATTCTTTTTCCATCTCAAAGTGCAGGGATCCTATCTGGCCATATCCCGAAGTAAAACCCATCCTATGGGGTGTATCCACCCATTGTGACAAGTCTGCGCCCTTGGATAGCTTTTGTTGGCCCCATCTGAGAACAAAAGTTTATTCTACCCAATTGGAGCATGGTGATTTGATGTTGGGACCCGTCAGTCCCACACAAAGGGGAGATTGGATGTTGGAGCCACAAGCCTGGTGGTCTTTTGTAGCTTTTTCATCTTTATCTCATCATCCTCCAGTAATACTTTGCCATTATTGCCTCTTGCACAAAGGATCTATGGTTTGCTTTTGAGCTCTAGCAATATTATATATACTACTTTCACTTCTTTGGCCCAAATTGACTGTACAAGATCCTTTGTATACCTTGCATCTTACATCTACTTGTTCTCTGAAACTTCCATTACCGTATTCTCAAAGTAAGACCTTATTTTGCTATTTCTCCAATACCACTTTACCATGTTCTTTTATGACGGATTTACTTAATATCTCCAGTATGGGAACCTTTTAGAGCTTTCTTTGGATCCCCGATTCCCAGTTGCTTGTGTAAACACTGATTGGTGGAGAAGCCTTAACAAAGGGAATAAAGGAAAGATGAGTGGAGGGAGATGTAACTCCAGTTGATGTGTGGAAAACCATGAGGAGTCTAGTAAGACATTTAGTATTGGTTTAGCCATGTAATAGAAAGTGGTGATTGACGGAATGGGGAGCAAGTGGGGCAAAACTTTTACCATGTCATATATTTTACATCTTTTCACCATGTCACCTGTTATATTCATTACATCGAGACCTTCCTGAGTTGGTTTGATTTAGTTAAAGCTTTGCAAATGACCAGTAACCTTGTGTGGTCTGCAGTGACCGAGTAGCAGTTGGGCGTGCGCTTGATCTTCCTGTATATTTTGGGGATGCAGGCAGTCGAGAGGTAACCAGATTGCTTCAGATTGTTTATTTGCTTCTTTAAGGTATCTCGGTTGCCCTTTTTTTGCTTTAGGTTTTATTAACTCATGATTGAAGAAATCTTCATGCACCTTTACTCAGGTCCTCCATAAAGTTGGCGCTGAAAGAGCTTGTGCTGCTGCAATAACTTTAGATACTCCCGGTGCAAATTATAGGACAGTTTGGGCCCTTAGCAAGTATTTTCCCAAAGTGAAGACATTTGTTCGCGCCCATGATGTGGATCATGGCCTTAATTTGGAAAAAGCTGGTGCAACGGCGGTATGTTTCCTATAATACTCTTCTTTCTAAAAGGAAAATCATGGTCGAAAGTTGATCAATTTCTACTCTTAGGATAATCTCACGGTGGTTAAGAGACAAAAAAATAAAATATATTCAAAATAGTGGTGCCTTCTCCATTTTAAAGTGGTTCAATGGTCCAATAGTTTTAAACGTAATATCAACCCACAGTTACCATACCCTGAGTTTGTCATTACCCATTTAACCAACTCAAATTAACCTACACATGAGGAGGCATGTCAGAATAGTTTCAGATCAGTTAAGAGAAAAAATGAAAATATATTTAAAATAAAGTGCCCTGTCCTCTCTCTGCCTTAAAATCTTTGACTTGGATGACACAATAACTTCAATGACTATGACCATCACGTATAGAACTTTTTATCACGATCTGTTTTCATACTTTAGTAATTTATTTGCTTCAATGCAGCTGGTATTTAAAAAAAAACATCAAAGTTTCTGACTGTCTTACAAATATTTCAAGGTTGTACCTGAGACATTGGAACCAAGTTTACAGTTGGCTGCTGCTGTTCTTACCGAGGTATGAATACAATTAATGTTAATGTTTGGCCTTTTCGAAAATCAGTAAATAAAAGCTTTTACTTCCAAAAGTTTTTTTTTTTTCAAAAAAAGGTAATAAAACTTATGTCATATCCATATACTTCCTTCGCAAATGGACTGGTTTTTGATGTCCTTTTCCATGCAGGCCAAGTTGCCAATGTCAGAAATTGCAGCAACTATCAATGAATTTAGAAGCCGTCATCTTTCGGAGCTCACTGAGGTAACCAGATGTGATTATCGTGAATATGTTTCCCCATGATTATTTGGTATTGTGTTCATCCCAAGTGACCAATGAGGTACCAGGTGTCGTGTATTGTTCTTCTGATTATGGCTTCACTTGTGAAAAAGAATACACTCTGCCCTTTCCCTCGTTGTTGTCAAGTGTCATGTAGGAACCCCGCTCTATGTCTAATTTCCCTCGTTGTTCAACTGCAGCTATGTCAAACCAGTGGAAGTTCCCTTGGGTATGGCTTTTCCCGAGTTATGCCAAAGCCCAAGCCTCTCTCTGATTCTGATGAGAACCAAATCGCTGAGGGAACGTTAGCAATCTAGAAAGACATCAGGTAATAACTTTTTCTTTTTTCTTTTTTTCCCCCCATAATTGTATAGCTGGTTATTCATTTGCAACAAGGAAAGTTGTATAGGTATACAATGAAAAGATTAATCCCCTTATCATTCAATTCCAATTTTGGCACCTGGTCTATCAAGTAGAAACCTCTGTTTGCAGCTGGGATTTCTTTTCTTGGACCTGAAAAAGGTATGGTGTTGTCATCCAAGGTCGCAAGTCCTGTGTTGCTCTTCCCCAGCTCCCTCCTTTTTTTCTTTTTCCTTTGTGTGAATTGAGAGCTTGGATCCCTAACATTTGCTCTACCATTTTTAGCTTCAGTCACCACTTGATTGTTTATGTTGTTTGGACTAGTGATGGCTTGGATACCAAATAAATTACCTACAATGATAAGTTGGCATGGATGAAGCATGCATATCATTTAGCCACCTAGCAGCAGTCACAGACACTGCAGGCATGCTACTGCCTTTTCTGTTATGCTGAAGTTTTTAAAGTGAGCCCCAACATTTCTCAAACAGTGAGCCTCCCTCTACAACAAAGTCCTTAAAACTCGTATAAACAAACAAAGAAAACCTTGCATCTGAGACGCAAACATCAAGATTATGGACAAAGCTGGGCCTACATTTACAGATTTCTCTTTTATAAATTTTCTTAGTTTGAGAAATATTTATTGCTATTTACAATCTGAACTTGCCAATTGCACTTTTAAGTGCACTTACTTTCTATTGGGTGGACGTAAATATGCCCTCAATGTCTGGGCCAACGGGGAGTCGGACATGTTTGGTATCAAGATAGATCAGGAATAGAGTGAGGATATTTTCAAAATTTTAAAGATATTTTCAAAATTTTGAAACACTCTATCTCCGATCTATCCTAATATCAAACATATCTTAAAAATACATTCAAAAGTGTAATTGACAAGTGTAATAAATATGTTTCATCATGACGTACTCCATATTAATGGGCACAATGGATCACCAACCCATTGGCCAACAACAGTGGCAATTTTACGGGTGCAATAATTATTTCTCATCTTAGTTGCACCGTGGACTGCAATATGCCGTGCCCTATGTGTGGAGTTCACGCATGTACCCGTGAAGTGTGTGTGTAGAGGCCCCTCTGTGAGAGGACACGACGCCTGGAGTCTGCTCGAGCGTAGGGACGCCTCGTGAAGTCTTTCTGGCGTATCAAAAGCGGAGCAATCCAGCCGAGTCTACGCTGTACGTTTTGTAAGCTTCTGCACCCAACAATGCTCCTTAGCGATTGTGTTATGAGAACAAAGAGAAATGTTAGCTATTGGGCGCTCGGGTAATCAGTATGAGGTGGAATGGCCGTGCGGCCGACCTGATTGGTCGGTCACGTGGGTCCCACATCACTGTCTGTGGAGTCCACGCTGCGGCCGACCAATCAGATCGGCCGCGTGGTCATTCCACATCGGCTAGTTATTCAGGCGCCCGGATAACTAGTATTTCTCGAGGTCAAATACTTAGCTGATATGTTGTCCGGCCACCCTTTTTTATTATGTCATGATATCACATTGGCACTACTCACAGTCATCGTTCACTGTCACCGGTCATTCTGCAACTATCTCCTCATCATCATGGATTGTCGTCCGCCGTCGTCCGCTGTCACCGGTCGTTCTACACTATCTCCTCACCATCATGGACTGTCATTCGCCGCCGTCAGCCGTCTCATCGATTGCCAATCGTAATGTTTTTGTTCACCTAATTTCAAATATATTCCTATAACCAATATTTTATAATGAGTTAAATCCTCCCATTTTTTTCCAAGGTAATACATATTATTCAATTCCAAGTGGCAACATTAAGTACTCGTTTTAGAACCATGAGGTTCATCGGGATTTATTTTACGAATAAAGCGAGATTATTAGGACGTGACTAAAGAAAAAAGGAGGTTGTGGAGAAAGTTGGGCCCGTCTGTTAAGGCCCAACTAATTGGCCCACAAGCCTGCGGGGGGCTGAACTTGGTCTACACCAGACCCGTCCACATTGTTGCAGCTCACATAAGGTGAAATAGTATTGGGCCCAACAGTCCTACATGGCCCCGACTTCTCGAGCAGCTCAACTCCGAGTCTTCAGCCTCTCGTGATCATGATGTGTCTTCGTACATGGCACATGATGGCCCACTCCTAACACGGGCACGTCCCTATCAAGTTACAACATGATCCGATGGTCGTACACGTGCACCCATGGTAGGTGACTGAGGCCCCCTCACCTCTATGATCTGTATTGCCTAAGCCGTACGTGAGCGGGGACTCGTAGATCCTCCTCGTGAGTGCCTAAATTGTGGAGGCAGTACACCCCTCCACTCGATGGAGACGGTGAGTGATCTCATCTGGCAAAAGACTTTTTCACTCTCGTATGACTCGTACACATAGCCAGAGAATGGGGGTCACACTCATTAGCTTTCAAAGCAATGCCACACCCCTACTCCCGAACGGCGTGTCTACGTGATCAAGAAATTGAAATATACAGTTGTGATTAGAGATGCAAACAGGTCGGGTTCGGAACCGGAAACACAGATTCCGATTTCGATTCCGATAATCGAAATATGGTTCCGATTCCGATTCCGATAAAATCGGAATGGTTAATTCTGATTCCGTTCCGATTCCGATAACATTACCGGAACCGAAATTTCGATAAGCTAAGGTGTTTACCATAGTTTTACCTTTTGAGTTTATGATAATTTATCGGAATAACCGATACCGATACCGATTTCGATTTTTTTTTCAATTCCGATTCCGATAGCTTATCGGAATATCCGATACCGATTCCGATAAGCTATCGTATCATTTTTCGATTCTGAAACTGATAATTTTTATCGGAATCGGGTCGGAATATCAGAATATCGGGTTCCGTTTACACTCCTAATTGTGACTCCCCTAACGAATGCTTAAAAGAGATCAGATAAAAGGGACGATTTGATCGAAGAGAGGAGAATTTGGTACAACCAAATGCCAAAAACTTCCCTAAACTTCACTCCTCTCTCTATGTTGTATTCTAGTCAGTTTGATTTGAGTATGGAAAGATTTCCCTCTAGAATAGCTTCCGAGGTTTTCTAATTGCTCTTCTTGTCTTGTACGTGCTAACCAAGGTTCTCTTTAATACAAACAAAATCAAGAGCTCATAAATTCAAAAGTCAAGATACTCAATTAATTATTTTCCGACCCTTGTAGAGGGACATGCTAAAATGACGAGACCAATCTAGGTGTATATATGGAAGGTAGAAAACTTAAAATTTTGGAGAATTTTTTTAAGAAGTTATGAATAATATGTGTTACTGTTATAGTAACATAGCTCGGCTCCAGCCAAGGTGATCGATGAGAAGCGCTTCTCGTCGACGGAGCCGAGACGACCAAGTCGATGAATCCTTTTGAGGCGCGCTTGGCCGACGTGCGAAGCTGCTCCCGACCTTCCGACCTGATCTGCAAAGCCCGCCGAGTGGGCTCCAATGTTACTGTTATAGTAACATAGCTCGGCTCCAGCCGAGGTGACCGACGAGAAGCGCTTCTCGTCGGATGGAGCCGAGACGACCAAGCCGATGAATCCTTTTGAGGCGCGCTTGGCCGACGTGCGAAGCTGCTCCCGACCTTCCGACCTGACCTGCAAAGCCCGCCGAGTGGACTCGCGGGGAGACACTCCGATGCTCAAGTCAGTCGCTAGCCGAGCAGAATGGCGTAGCATGGGGGAGAACCGAGTACCTTGGCCTGTGGAGTGTCTACCCTTTATATAGTGTTAGGACATGTACGTGTGAGCTGGACGAGCCGCCAATCTCGCTGGGGAGTTACTGAGATTCCCTCCGGATTGGGGTGCCGTTACTTCTGTTGAGTTGCGATGATCGTGGTTGCCACCTGTAGGCCTGATCGCTGAGATCGTGGCCTTAATGACCGTGACTTGTGGTTTTCGTGATCCTCGGCCCTTGCCTCATTCGTCTGTTGACCCTGTGTGGGCTGTGATGGAGCACATGAGAGGGCTGAGCTCCAGGTCGGCGCGACCCGAGCTTCGATGACCCGAGGTACAAGAATGTGAGTTCTCGCTTGTTGGATTTGCAAGACTGCCTGGGCCGAGCTGCAGACAGGACCGCCTGGGCCGACCCGCGGACGCCCGAGACATGCAGACCTGCTGACGTATAACTAAGTGAGACCGTAGACTGGATGTCGGACAATGCCCTTTGAGGTTGGTTGATCCGAGGCCCGAGAACCGAACTGGTTCTCATCCGAGGTGAGGTTCATGCCAATCAGCCACATCTGCTGAATGTCAGACTTTCCTCAGATGTGGTCGGCTATACTCGGGGTTAGCCGACCTGCTTGGAAACCCCCGTAACAATATGTATTTGAGAAATATTGAATAATAATAATTTGAGAAATTATTACTATTTGATGTGGTGCGGCAAAGTACTGGATAGTAGTAATTTCTCAAATTGGAAAGTGAAAACATCTTTGCATCGACACCTCTATATTTTTTTAAGGGAGAATTATTAATTAATTTTTATTTTTGGAGATTTATTTTTAAGTCCCTGACTTACATAATTTTCTAAAGGAAGAAAATATGTAGTTACACAGTTTTCTAAGGGAGTCAGGGACCTAAAAATAAGTCTCTAACAAATAGGGACTGATTGATAATTTTCTCTATTTTTTATTAAAAATATGATATAATTATAAAATATATGAGAAATCTCAGCGCACATTATAAGAGGCGATGTGCGCACATATTATCTTTCTATTGATTTGTCCATCGTATTAATAACGTGATGGACAAACTACAAAAAATGTGAGCGCATCATCCACCAGGGATAAAATTTTCTCAAAATATATTTATATGATTATATGAATGTGTGTATTTTTTTATTGCAAAATTTTGCACGAGCAGAAGGCTCAACTCTCGAACACGTGGCCCTCTCAGCGCTCACTTCTTGTGTGCATGCCGAAGGCGGCGAGCAGTACTGTGACTAGAGGAGGGGTTGGCCCGTCCCCTCGTTATCCAAAAAAGCTTCCGTTCCCCTCCCGCCCCCGCTTTTTTACCCCTTCCACCCTCTCCCCACCTCCTCCTTCCTCCCCGCCGGTGGCCGCTGCTGCCTCACTTTGATCTGCCGAATTTCTCTGGCGGGAGCCGATCTCCGGTGTTGGCGCGCGCAGGGCGTCTCCGGCCATGGAGGGCCTCGCCGCCTGCAGCAGTGCCGGCGGCCGCTTCGTCCACCTGCTCCCCTCCGCTGCCTCCGGAAGGAAGCAGAGGGATCGGTGCCTCCGCAGCCGCCGGTCCCCTTCTTTCCCGCGCTACGTTTGCCGAGGGGGCGGAGACGGCGGCGGCGGCGAGCCGGAGCTCGACCAGTGGGACCTGATGGAGCTCAAGTTCGGGAGGCTCCTCGGGGAGGACCCGAAGCTCACCATGGCGAAGGTACGTAACGACGCCGTTGTTGTCGTCGAATGCGTGTTATATTGGTTCAATCGTGTTCCTGTTCTCTTGGAGTGCTAGCTTTGATTTGTTGCCGATAGCTAGGTAGGGATTTCACGGGATCGCGTCTCTGCAGGTGACGGGGAGGAAGGCGAATCCGGACGTTTCGTACTTGGATATCGAGAAATCGTTTCGCAAGAAGAAGGGAGCAGTGGATTATGGTGAAGGCACGGGCGGTGACTCTGTGGGTGAGGATTTCGAAGCTGGAGGGAAACCACCGCGCTCGCCACCCAGGTTGCAAGCCCCAAATCCCCCGGAGAACGCTGCTGGTGATAGTAAACTAAATTTGGTTCGTCCGGCTATGGATGGGAAGATGAAAGCTTCAATCGCCGCGCAGAAGCGTGCTGCGGCATCTCCATCGCAGCCACGCAAGCCAGCAGGGAGGATTGCCCCCCAGGACGGCGCACCCAATGTCGCCCTGCGGAAGCCAACCCTCGTCCATGAAGACGACCTTGAAATGGAGAAGCCATCGAAGCTTAGGATCAAGCCGAACTTGGTTTTGAAGACGAGGAAAGGGCCGGCGGAGAGTTTGAGAGACGTGAGCTTGAGAAAGCCTGAGGTGATGAAGATCTCCTTGGACTCTTCTATCCAAGAGACGATGCCTTCCGGCAATGCACTAGAGGAGGACGTTGCCACGAACGATTCTGTGCTTTCTGTTCCAAGCGTGACGGCTGCGAAGTCACTGCCAAAGCATGGTAATGAGCTAGAAGAGTCTCCAGCTGAATCGCTAGTTGTTTCTGATGGAGCTGTTATTGAAGGCATGATGGACGCTGGAAATGCTGATGCCGGATTGCCTTCTGGCATACTGGAATGTGAAACATCCGAAGAAGATGATGGGGCTGAACTAGGTAATAGGCAGTTCGTTATATATGCCTTTTACCTTGCTGGTTGTGAAAATTGATGATGTGATCTTTTTGTCAAGGATTACAGCTTCCCAAGCTCAAGGGTGTGGGATCTGAAGTCGAGGAAGCTGCTGTTTCGCCTGTTCCAGGTCCCAGCTCAACTGCTAGTCATGAAAGTACCACCCCACAAGTTGCCCTGCATGGAAAACCTAAGAGGTATTTAGGACAATTCTTTTGGTGGTCTTCTTTTCACTTTTATCCATGTGTTATTAATTTGCAAGTGTTAATGATATTGTTTTTGTCTCGATCAACATCATCCACATTGTCTGGTGGCACCACCTCTACCATTATCATTATGTAGCAGACCGTGTCACAAGCATGGCTATGTAAGCAGTAGCTTAGTGTGTCATGGCTGTGGATCCCATGGTCGCTTAGATGCCACGAAGACGTCTAGTATGCCTGCTGTGACTGCATATGCCATGGTCACAGGTGCCATGGTGTGGCATAGCCATGCGACCCTTGGTCATATTTGATATGTCTGTGCTGGCTGTTATCATGCATGCCATTGCCACAGAAGACATGACCATGTGATGGCCATCTGGAGATTGGTTGGGCATGATGTTCGCTCAGCATGTTACTTGTGGGGTTAATCTGATTATATAATTTTCTCATTCTCAATTATTGCTGATTGGTTTTCACTTAATCCTTTCATCCAAGCCTTGTTCCAATCAAGATTTGACTAGACTGAAGCTGTGCTTGTGTATGATATATGGGTCAGGAGAGCTACTTATATGACATGTATCTGGGGCTGCTGGTTTATCTCACCCAGTGCCTTTCCATCCCTCGGCTTCTAAAGTGGCTAAGTTTGGGCCTTTCATCTAACTGCATGTGCACAATTTAGCTTATTAATATCTCAGATCAAATTGAGATCAATTCAAACTAATTTGGTTTCTAAACTATAGTGCATGCATGCATCTTTTTCCTCTCTTAACTTATGTTTTGCTTCTCTCTTGGGTAGCAAGTGGGAATAGTCGTTGGGTTTTATTTTTGGAGCTTTGTTTGTTTCTGCTAGTTTGTCTCACCCCAACTTTTATTTTTCTTCAACCTTCAACCACGCTACAGGATAACCATGGAGTGTAATTTCTCTATTATGGCAGTTCCTTCATACGTTGCATATCGCGATAGTATAGAAAAGAGTCAATAAACTTACTATATTTTTCTGCTTAGTTGCTCATGAAATTATAATACTCTAGGCGGGATTATCCTGTAGAAGAGATCTCTCATGCTATGGAAGCAGTTAGCATGAGATTGAGTGATAAAGACCATGATGTTGCTGCTGTTGCTGAACATTTTGCATCTGCAAGAGAAGAGGTAACCAAGGTATTTGTTTTTCTTGTATGATTTCTGTAACTATTGTCAGGTTTTGTTTGGTTCTGAATTGACTTTTGGGGATAGCCCTTCTTCCTGACAGAGAAATATTATAATCATATGACGTATTGGAATATCATGGGCCACACCATTTTTTGAAATTTGGATAGTATCAAAGATTATATTAGATGAGAAGAGGTATACATATCTATAGATTGAAATGTCACAAAACCCCTTTACAAAAAGGAACTCCACACTGAGCCAGTGTCTCCCCTTTAACTCCCCAAAAGCAAAAAGAGCGAGGAGTTAGAACCATCCTCTATACAAAAATGTTTAGCCCAAAAAACTGAAAAATCACTTTTTCTTGAAGAAAAGAAAATAAAGGATCCTCTGTCCTCGCTTCCCTCCTGAAAAGTCTATTGTTCCTTTCGCTCCACAAAGCCCAAAGTGTGGCATGCAAGATGAGCCACCAAATAGCTTTGTCTCCCTTTTGAGTCCGTGACCCCCATGTGAGAATTATTTTTTAACATTTTAAAATTTTAAATTTATCTTTGGAGTTGATTTATTTGGGTTTTATTTATTTATATGGACATGGTCCTGCTTAGTTCATTTGACCTCCCCCACTAACCTCGGTTAGTGTTAATTGCATCAGCGCAAAGGCTGAACACCCTTGATTAGCCATCAGACAAACCCTTTGAAAAAGAACGTGACTCACATTTGAATGAAATAAATTGCACATGAAAGAAAACATGGTTGCAAACATGCAATCTATTTTTTTGGATTTGTGGATATTTATTTCATTTTTTTATTGATTTTAAATGCATTTTTCCATTTTTTTGGCATTTTTGAATTATTGATTTCATTTATTGAAGCATTTTCGTTATTTATTCATTTAAATTAGAATTAGATGAATTAAGTTAATGTTTTCATTTATTTAATTGATTTAAGTGTGGGTTAACTTAAGGCGGATTAAAATTGACGCGAACATAACTTGTTTGTTGATTTTATGTTATTGAAAATTAAGTGATAATGTTTGAAAAATATTTTGTTAATGTTTGTCGAAAACTTAGTTGATTTGGTTAAGAAACTAAGTAGCGCAGCGTTTTAAATAAACGTGACACTACTTAAAACCGTTCATATAAAGTTCAATAAATGGACAAAATTAGCCCGATAGGCCCATTAAGTATCATGAACACAGCAGTCATTTATTAGATCACATCATACAAGTCCGGCCCAATAAACAGTTCAGGCCCACTAAGAAATTTAGGCCCAATAAGAAATTTAGGCCCAATAGACCTTTTTTGGACCTGAGAATATTCAAAATCGCGCCTTGCATGATATTTTTTTAGGGCTGCCTTGCAGACCCTTCTTCCAGACCGCCTTGCAGTCTTCTCAGAGCCTTGCTCTGGTTTTTTTCCTCAGAAAAATCCTCCCTTCAGCCTGGGGCGCCCCCTCTCTTTTTATAGGGAGTGGAGAAGACCCCCGTCCCGGCCATAAAACCTCGTCCCGGCCATAAACATCGTACTTACCATAAGCGCCGTCCCGGCCATTTGGATTTTTACATATCTCCCCCTGATTCTTTATTTCTTTTCTTCCTTTTAATTTTGTCTTTTTATGTTTATACCCCTGCCGTGAGAGAGGCACGGCAGGGACCTGCCGTTTCTGGCCTCTTCCCCTGCTTGGCCTTCGCGCTGAGAGGGGAAACAGGGAGGCGGCGGCGGCGACTTCTGCTGGGGGGTGCGACGGCAGCCGGGCAAGGAGGAGGGCAGGGAGGCAGCGCCGGCGAGTCCCGCTGGAAGCTGCGGCGGCGGCGGTTGCGGAGGTGGGCTCCGGCGACGCCTGAGGGAGCCGCGGGAGCTCCCTGTCGCGGTGACAGCAGACAGGGGAGAGGGCGGCGGCAGTGACCTGGCCAGCAGGGGCCAGGCACAGCGGCGACTGAAGGCGAGGGAGGAGGTGGAGGAGGCGCTGCCGGCGACTCTGGCTGGGGGGTGCGACAGCAGCGACTGAAGAAGCAGCCGCTTCCTGTCACGACGTCAGCGGCGAAGTCTCCTCGTGGGGACGACAGCATGACTCCCAAAGGGGCTCCAGAGGTACTTCTCTCTTCTTAGTCCCTGCCCGAAACACAGTAAAGGGGCAGCCTCGACATCCACTTGTTTTCGACATTTTCTGACTTGATTCCTCTTCCTTCTTCTTTTTTTTTTTGTTTATCCCTTAACCATCCACGCAGTGGTCAAGCTCTGGCCTGAGGTGTATGTCCTGCTGGCCTACTGTTTGGTGTGGGTTTTGGTTCTGATTCTCGGGTGTGGATTCTATTATTTTTGGGTTCAACACCCCACCACTTGGATAGCAATTGCTGGACCCTCTTGCTATGAGGCGAAGATTGATGAAGACACTGCCCGAACCTCTCCCAAATACTCTTAGTAAAAGAGCAGCCTATAAAAATGTGATCCAAGCCTTCTTCTTCCCCACACAAGCTACAAACCGAAGCGATGTGATGGAAAAATGGTTGCTGCTTATCGCAGGTAGGGAGCCTACCATGGGAGATCCTCCACACCAACACCTTGACTTTGAGCGGACTTTTATTGCCCAAATGACATTAGAGGGAGCATGGTGAAACCCCCATCTGAAATGGTAGTATAAGCAGAGCTAATTGAGAACCCGCCATCTTTCTCCCATCTCCAAGTTCACGAACCCCTCCTGCCCTACACCCACTATTAGGCCAGCTGGAGGGAAAGAAACTGCTCAAGATGTTCTGTCTCATCGTATGAAAGATTCCTTCTAAAGGTAGGCTCACAGGTACCACCAAATAGGGCAAAGTCAAACACCTGATCCACAGTAGGGGAAGGAAACTTGGATAGAACAAACAAGGAGGGGAAGGTCTCCTCTAGAGAGAGATCTCCACACCATCTGTCCTGCCAGAATAGTGCCAAGTTCCCCGTCACCCAAGTTAACCCTCAAACTAGCTCTAGTAGGAAAATCTGTAGACTGTAGAATTCCCCTCCAAATGGGGGAGACATTGTACAGTCGCGGCGGTACAAGATTCCAGACTCTAACCGAAAGATAGTATTTGTGGATGATGATTTGCTATCACTAGGGCTGTTCATAATATGGTCCAACCCGTAAAACCAAACCGAACCGGCCAGTTCGGTTCGGTTCGGGTTGAGAGGTCCCACGGTTCAGTTCGGTTTTCTGTTGGAAAACCGAATGAACCGAATATATATTAAATATATAATACATATCAAAAGGGAGCGCGTAGCCCAGTGGGCCAGCGCCTCCCCATTCCATGGGCGGACCTGAGTTCGATACTCAGGTCCGCCATCTGGGCTTTAAAATGTTTGTTTTTTTTTTAAACGGTTCAAACCGAACCGAACCGATTCGGTTCGGTTCGGTTTGAATTTAATTTCGGTTCAGTTTCGGTTCACCCAAAAAGTGGGGTGAACCGAACCGAACCGGACCATGTTCACCCCTAGCTATCACAACACCCCTTCCTCTGTCCCAAGTCTCCACAGCAATTTGCACAAAAGGGCTAGATTAAAACTCTCAATGTTCTTGATACCCAGCCCACTTGCTTCATGAATGGCAGTTTCCATTGAAACTGATACGTTTCGGCCAAAACATATCGGTTTCGGACCTGGATGATCTGAAACCGGAGTCTGAAAGTTGGCGAAACCGGACGAACTCCCCTCTTAAAGGGAGTTCACGTCCACCTGATATGCCTGAAACAGGACAAAACAGTAACCAATATGCTTCAATTCTAAACCCGGCCGAAACCGATACCGAAACTGCCATCCTTGGCTTGCTTCCTTGCTCTGGCAAATTCTACCCCAAGCAACATCATGCCACCCTCTAACTGCTCCCCCACTGCCATGCCAGAAAAATCTAGTTTGAATTGACTCCAATTTTTAGCCATCATCTTCGACACTTTGAAAATTGACATGTAGTGTTTGGGCAGGCTATCCAACACCGATCTGCACAGAACTAGTCGGCCTCCATAAGATAGTGGTCTCACCTTCCACCCTGCTATCATGTTCTCAAATCTCTAAACAACCCCTTGCGAGTCCTTGCACTGAAGAGGCCCAGGGGACAGAAGGGGTCCCAAGTATGTGCAGGGGAAATTCATCATGGGTCATGTCATACTCATAATTATTTCCTATAGTAAGTGAATCCTGATGATAAACATATTATTGACTTGATAGGAGCATGAATCTAGTGATTGGAGAAGAGCAGAAGATTTGCTGCAGACAGGAGAAAGGGCGGAAGCGGAGCTTATTAGCTGCAGCAGCAGTGGCTTTGTTGTGAGTCTATACTGAAACTTGACTTTTATCTTATTCCTTATATGCTTTCCATTATTATTTCTAATCAATATTTCATCTTTATGAAGGTATCATTTGGCTCATTGATTGGGTTCCTGCCTTACCGAACTCTTGGTGCCAAATGGAAATTTTTAGCTTTTGAATCATGGTTGCGTAAAAAAGGGCTGGATCCTTCCATATATAGGCAGAATTTGAGTATCATGGGAAGTTATGAAGTTCAAAAGAGTAACCTTGTGGATTCGAGCCAAAATTTGACAGATGGATTTAACGACAAAGACAAATTGGTACCAGATATGAAATTGGAAGAGCTCTTTCACATGTATGATCAAGAAAAAATAAATTTCTCTCATCCTTTGTCGGCCAGGTCGGACAACTTTTCATGGTTATAATTTTTTTGGAAGTACCATGTCTATTACCTAACATATCATGAGTTTCTGTTACAGATGATTAGAGTTTCTGTGGTGTTCGTTGATCAGAAGTCGAGAAAGTTAGTGTTTTCTGGAAAACCAAAGGAAAAGCAGGAAATGGTGGAAAGAAAGAGAAACCTCATGGTATGGGCAGACTCATAAGTTAGTTAAAATGGCTTGAAAATTGAAATGAGGAAACTTTAGTTTAAATGCAGCAGTAGCAGCTAGTTGACTTTTCAGATTGTAATGGTATCTCTTTTTACATCGTAAATGCACTACATTCCACTGTTCAGTTCAGGTTTGATGTACTTAGACTAACAATGTGCACTGGTCATATCTCTGTTGATCAACTTTTGACGGCTATTGTCTCTTTGAATCTCCTGATTTGAATTCCTTTGTCATGGCTAAGCACCATATCAGATCAGATGGTTAGAAAAGAACAGAATCACATCTTGATATTTGATGGTGATTGTCTCCTTTCCATGCTTTTTTTACCACTGAATTCCCGAGCATTCCATGTCCAAAATTGTAAACACCATCCTGATCAAAATGATTACTTTTGGTTTGGAAAGAATTATGGAAACATGCCAAACAAACTTGCCATTGACCACTCAATCACATGTTCTGTCACTTTTTTCTGGGTATGCCATCTATTGCAGAGCTCATCTTAGAGGAGGGATTCTGGGAAAAGAATTGCACTCTCTTCTACTCTTTCTAATTGATAGTAACCTTCAACTGATTTTGGGAGGGAAAGCAAGAGCTTTTTGGTACCTTCTCACTATGATCATCACTCTGACATGTTAACATCTAAAAGATAGGAAGGCAAAAAGCTTTATAGGGTTGATATATTCTCATGCGAGACAGACATCTGCATCATGAATTTATGAAACTTTCTAGATCCTCCATCTTGAAGAACTCAATGAGAAACTTGCCAATCCTTAAGAGCATGTAAAGGTTCTTCAGAATGGCATGAATTTGTCTCAGGTCACATGTGAACTTTCCATTGTTTCTCTCCTTTCACAGGTTCACATAGCCCACAACAAGGTGGGAAATATGGACCCATCGTTCATGAACCTATTTTGAACATGACTGATCTTCAAATAACATCTATCTTCTATTAGATTTATTGAGTCAAGGTCCTGCTTGCACCACCACCACCACCATCATCAGAGCCTTATCCCATTATTTGGGGTCGGCTACATGAATCCTTCTTGTACCAACTGTCTCAATCTTTAGAAGCAAGCTCATTAACCTGTGTTTCTGAAGATGATAGTGGTAGAACATTGGAGATGGTTTTATCCATTTAATTATTGATATGAATGTGCGTTTCCTTCTAGTGAGCATATAACGGGTCCCTAAACCATTTATCATGATATTTTAAAAGAGATACTAGACTTATGGCTGTCTTGTCAAAATTAATTGTTGATCATTCTTTTTCTTTTTACAGGCAAGGCTTAGTGTTGGAGATGTGGTGAAATGCTGCATCACGAAGATCACTTTCTTTGGTATATTTGTTGAGGTAGTGAAGAGTTAGCTTCTTGTTTTTCTGTTGTTTCCTCATATTATTTTTGTACATCTTCTAACTGGATTACACATGTTTAAGATCGAAGGTGTACCTGCTCTAATCCACCAGTCTGAAATATCATGGGATGGAGCATTAGATCCATCATCATTTTTCAAATTGGCCAGGTATATTAGGTTTATTCTTCTAATAATTGCTCAGGTACCAGTGTGTGAGAAACTTTCTTCATTTTCCTTAACTTCTATTTTGCGAATGTGGAAGTTGACAAAGATAATTGAGTTGCAAAGATCATTGGTTATCTATTTGACTATGAAATGTCCAAGGGTGATCATTTAGATGGGGTTTCCTTTGGAATTTTGATTTCCAGCTTATAGAAGTGTTGCTCTCGTTGAGAATCATCAATGTTTATTTCTCTGCAACTATTAATGCTAAAGAGGGGTTCAGAATATAAAATATAAAATGACAGCAGGTCACTATATTCACCATGCCTATTATGCCATAGCAATAAATTGGAAACCTTTGCCTTTTCCCCTGATTCTGAAATCTCTCTGTGGCTCGTATAATTATCTGTTCTTCATTGTTTTGAAAATTATGAGAATTCTCACGGTTAGGTTATGTGATCTTTGTTTGCAGCATCTCTGACCGGTCATTTTCCATAGGTGGTATAGGTCATTTTTTTTAAAACATGGATGGTACCACTGATTATATTATAGGAGAAAAGGGTTGTACATGTGTAGACAGATATCTCAGAATACTTCTTTACAAAAAGAAACCACACCAAGCCAGTGCGCTCCCCTTAACTCCCCAAAAGCAAAAAAGTGAGTTACAGCCGTCCTCTGTACAAAAATGTTTAGCCCAGAAAGACACTTTTTCTCGAAGAAAAGAAAATAAACTATCCTCTGTCCTTGCTACCCTCCTGAAAAGCTTATTGTTCCTTTCGCTCCACAAAGCCCAAAGAGTGGCATGCAGGATGAGCCATCAAATAGCTTTGTCGCCCTTTTGAGTCCATGACCTCTGCCACTTGGATAGCAATTGCAGAACCATCTTGCAATGAGGCAAAGATTGCTGAAGACACTGCTCGATTCTCTCCCAAATACCTTAGCAAGAGAGCAGCCTGTAAAAATGTGATCCAAGTCTTCCTCTTCTTCCCCAGTACACAAGCTACACACAGTAGAGATGTGGTGAAGAAACGGATGTAACTTGTCGCATGTAGGCAGCCTACCATGGGAGATCCTCGACACCAGCACCTTTGGAATTTTGGCTGCCCAAACCGTAGGTGGTATACGTCATAATTCTTCTGATTGTTAAAATTAGTTAAATGAAATTAGCACTAGTTCAGAAACTTCAATGTTTTGGGATACTGCAAGATTTGGATGGAATACATTCATTTTCATATACTTGTTATCTCTCCCTGCCAAAAGGAACCCCGTGTGTTAATGCACCTGAATCCATTGATATATAACATTTTCTTTTCCAAGTGAAATCCCCATAGAATGTTCTCCCCTTCCTCCCTGCCAAAAGGAACCCTGTGTGTTAATGCACCTGAATCCATTGATATTGAACATTTTCTTTTCCAAGTGAAATCCCCACAGAATGTGCTCCCCCTCAATGAAAATTGCATGTCATTCCACTCAATAGAAAACATTCAAGTACTGTTTCAATGGATTTGTATTTTTTGAGGAATCCATCATCAGTGGTTATTAATGACTCTGTTAGTGGATTTAAGCTCCTGCAACCTAGGGTCAAGAAACGAGAACATCAGAGAAACACATATGAAGACGTAAGTATGATGTGCAAGTTGTTTACTGTTTTTAGGATCCTGTGCGATGTTAATCACAGATTGTTTCTGAGAGATACTGACATGTTCCTGACTCTTAAACAGCTCAAATACAAGTAAAGGAGATCGAAATTTATTCTTTGAACAACCTTGGCAAATCTGTCCTAAATCTTATTTATGCCTGTAATGTTTTCTTATACCACTGTGCCTACAACTTTTGCCTGAGTTGAAATAGTTTATGACTTCACTCTCCTTGTCTTCACCACTGTCATTTTTCTTTAGTTTCTTTTACCTTTTAGTGGTGGGAATGGGGCCTCATGATTGTTTTTGAGATCCTGGAGATCTCATAGTATATATTTCTTCAATGTCAAACAAAAATTAAAATTTCTCTATTTCTCAGATAGTGGATGCCAAAGTACACCAGCTGGACTATTCTCTTGAACGCATTACATTGTCTCTGAAAGAAATAACGGTATGTATCATATCTTTTCTACTAAATTTGTTTATGGTTAAACAAGTTAGGGGAATACTTAATGCCCGTGTGCACATACCTGTGCGTAGGCACAAGGCGGGTGCGTAGGGCCCGTCCCAGGTGCGCAGGCCCCACCCGCCTTGTGCCTGCACACGGGTACGTGCGCACGGGCAGCTAGCAACTCTCTACAAGTTAAGTTGCAGAATGCTTCATCACTGCATGCATCTTATGGCAGCCTGACCCACTGAATGAGGCATTGGAATCTGTTATTGGTGGTGGCACTTCTTTGGATGGGAGACTTGTAACAGCCCAAGCAGATGAAGAGGTTAGTTGAAAAGCTAATGAGGGGATTACATGACCTGTGGAGTCATTATAGCCATGCTCTCTTTCCAACTATCATTTTTCTAAACCCTCGTTAATGATGTCTCTTTGTCATGTTCTCTGATCCTAGTACCAGACACCATTCCACCAGTAGATGTTTTTCAATAATTATAATAAATAAATCTTCTTTCACTGAAAAAGTTGGGGCAAGAAGGTTGAAACAAATTAAAAAGGAATAGCATTTATTATTCACAGCCTATTTACAATTACAGTCATAATAATAGAAGTCTTGTTTCAACAATTTGGTCTGGTCTTGAATAACTTTTCAGACTCTGTTCCTTAGCCTAAACCCTAATTTACTAAGCAACTGTTTTAACATTGTATATGGTGATGGGAAATTACAGGGTTTTCCTTGCTTTGTCTGTTGGACAGAGTGGATGTAGATCAGATATTTGCATATTCACGTTTGCATTTAAATCTTACTAGCGAACATTAACCAGAACACATATATTTATCTGTTAGAGTCCTATATTTACAAATTTGCTTGTAGCAAAAGAATATGACTGTGAATTGGACGCCATGGATGCAAATGTTCAGTAGAAAAAAAGCTAAAGGTGAAATTTCTCCTGTGCGAATTAATTGTAAGCCCTGTTGGAAAGATTTTGTAACACCGAATCCGTTTTCTCGTGTGTTCCTAAGATTTTGTTTTCATAATTTGAAACCAAATAAACTTAGCCACTGAAAATGGATGGTCTGGAGGCGAGGGACTTCATGATCTAAAATTGGGTGAGTCTGGACCTTTGATGGTCTGTGCCTACCAGATTGTCCCGTTCTCCGTAGGAAATTCTTACATGGTGCAGCTGACATCTTGATTTTATCCTAACTAGAAGGATCAGCTTATGTAGACATGTCTGATGTACATTGCTGGACCATTTCTATACTTGGCTATCAAAGGCAGATTTGCTCCAAGTGCCTAAAGTATCTCTTGAAATTCAATTCTATTGTAGTAGTTGGTTCTTGGATGCAACATGACCATTTGACCAAGACGTACTTCTCTATACCATGCTTTGTCAATAATGCTGAGGTAAGAGTTGACCACCTCCAAATGTAATATTGAGGTTGGGAGTTTTCTTTACTTTGAGAACATGTATCCTATTATTTAGCAATGTTGCTGCTTATGCACTGCATAAACAAACAGGGCATATTACTTTTTCGTCACACTAAATCATTTCCTAACACAAAACCTATATATTATAGTGGGCTGATGTTGAATCACTCATCAAAGAACTACAACAAATTGATGGAGTGCAGGGTGTTACAAAAGGTCGTTTTTTTCTTGAGCCCTGGCCAAGCTCCGACATTTCAGGTAAGATTGAAGGGCCTAGGTATCCTACATTTCATGTGCCCTTTACTAGTTTTTGTTGTTTTTTTTATTGGGATTTTTCCGTTGCTAATTATGAATTTAATATCTGCATGCCATTTTTGACAGATTCTGGATTTTTACATAGATTATTCCGATTGCAGCAAAACTTATTTTTTACCACATTATTTGGCCTATCCCTGTTTATCAGGGGTACAACTGGACATGACTTGGGAAGCCTTTGGATAGTTTAATGGGGAAGTTTTTCCAATTTACAGGGGAACATTGAGCAAAAATGTCCCATTTTATTTCACGAGCCTCTACTTTCCTATACCTAAAATTGTAGCTTTTACACCAGCGACCATTAATTTGATTACGCTGGGGCTGTACCACCAAAAGAATGTAGAAGATAGCTGCGTCAGTGAGCCTATCCATGATTCCAAAGGTTTTAAACCTTTGAAGTGAGAAAAGAGTGGGTAACCTGTTGTTGTGCTTACCCCCAAATGTCATAATCTGTGTCCACGTAGTAGTATGTATAGCATGCATTTAATCACGTTCGCTTGCATGATGCATCTTTTGCACTTCTGTGGACTTCGCTCCTTCCTTTGCTTAGAAAACCTTGCTCATGCTGAATAAGTCGACATAGACCTAATCATGATTGCCTATATCTGATGATGTAGTAATAGATATATTCCTTTGTTTACAGAATTGATGATCTTCTCTCCCCAGTTATGCATAATAGTTCCTTCCTTTACCTGTGTTTATTCTATTTGCCAGTTACATTTGAATGCATCAATTTGTTTCAAAGATTGTAGGGCTTCTTCAGTATTCAGTGCCTTTCTGTCGTTAATGATTGCAGGTCTATATGGCTTCGATGCATGAGAACCAGTACAAATTACTTGCACGATATGGAAACAAGGTCCAAGAGGTATGCATTTCCTAAAACGATGATCCACGTCCCTGTTAGCCATTGTTTGCCAAATCGTATTGTATCTTTCTTTTTTTTTGACAATCAAATGATATTGTGTCGATGTGGGTCGGATGTACTGTGTTATATTTGGATGATTACAATACCCAAGCATGGTACGGTACAAGGGTCATCCGATTTAATTTTTTTTTTAAATTTATATAATGAGGTAAGATGCGGTACGATTGGTATCTGTATCATATCACCAAAGTAGGGACTGAGATGCTGAATGGGCTTCAGAAGATCTGCAAAGATAACAATAATAGTATTCAAATAAAGGCGTCTCGTAAGATTATGCTTCTCTGGAACAAAAGCCGTCTCTATATTTCAAATTCTCTTCCAATTATAGACTTTGATAAATGTTCCGGTATGAGGGATGGATAATGGTCGCTTTATAAGCTGCCTACAATCAATAAATTCCCAACATGATATGCCAATCGGAACACTCCTTTTGAATATTTAAATGTTGCCAGAGAACACCGCCATGGAATTTTCAGTGTTGTGGCCTGTCGGATTTATTTCGGAGGGGCGACTAATAGTCAGTAATTTTGTTTGGAATCAGGTGCTAGTGCAATCTTCATTGGACAAGGAGCAGATGAAGGCGACAATCTTGACCTGCACAAACAGGGTGGTGTAAGCAGTTTTGTTATTTATATTCTTTACGCCCCATCTGCTTGGAGCACCAGTTTTCACATCATATTTTAGTCCAATGCTGTCATTATTGGAATCTAGAATGTTATAATTGATATAGGAGAAACACGAAGGGCAGCACAGAGAGAGAGAGAGAGAGAGAGAGAGAGAGAGAGAGAGAGAGAGAGAGAGATGCTAGAAATGGATCTTGGAGCCTTTTTTCTTTCTTTTTTTCCCCCGGAATGTGAAAGGAACTTCCGGTGTTTAATGGACATCAAACCACCTCCAAAGGTACTCAAAATACACTGATGCCATAGCATTTAAACGAGTAACGTTCCGTGGCGTGTAGACTTTGGCTTTGGTTTTCCCAAAGTTACACCCTGGAGTGCCAAATTGGCACACGCTATGAACAATAACCATTCGTGCTCTAATCCAGCCACGTCCAGAGCAAAATCCGACGATATTATTTTGACTATATCAAGCCACTAGCTTGTTGCCTTGCAGCAAAATGCCTGATTAAAGTGGAACATCAAAATTATTCAAAATGGCACAAACATGTTAAACTGCCGCCCGTAGACAATGTGTATCAAGGTGAAAATGACCAAAAGTAGACACCCAGTAAATATGGAGAATGTCTATTAGAATTATAATTTTAAAAATAGAAATAAAATTTTTAATCAGAAATGATATCTTATTGCCGGAGTTATTGAGAGGCATCAGCGTCTCGTAGTGTTGATTTAAAAATGTGGTCTTATAAATAATTTTGATAAGGGAGTGAAAGGTTATGTTCTTATGATTGAAGGCATGTCATATTTGATTAGATCATTTATTTGTAACTGTGCTCTCGAGAAGGAATTTTGGATTTCAGAGTAAAATTTTTTGAATCTAATCCGGTGATGATCAACTTGTAATGTCGATTTTGAATTGTGGTCTTATAAATGGTTTTGATCGTTGAATGTAGAAATATTTATGTTTTTTTGAAGAGTTGTGACAATTGACTGAATCAAATGTTTATATTCATGCTCCGGGTAGGAATTTGGGTATTGGAGCAGATTTTTGTGAAACTAGTCTCATGTCGATTGTTTTAGAAGGTTGATTTTGAATTGTGGTCTTATAAATAATTTTAATAACTTAAATTTTTTTTGGTCGTTTTTACAGAAAAAGGTGAGAATAAACTAGAAGGGGTGAAGAAATTGTTGATACATGTATATTTATATTTAAGATATCGAAAGGAATTTTCATATTGACATGGCCATAATTTTCAACTGTCGTGATAGGCAGACTCTGAATTGTGACTTTACAAGGGATTTATGCAATCAAAAAAAAATGTTACATATATTTTTATGTTAGAAAACTCTTAAGCATAGAGAACGTCTACCAGAATTGTAATTTTACAGAAAAAAATGAAGAATTTTTTAATCATAAATTCTATTTTATTATTAGAGATAGTAAGAGGCGTGGAGCATCTTAGAGTGTCGATTCTAAATTATAATCTTTCAGATAACCGAACGAAAATTTATGTCTATTTTACTGAACTGGTGTTATATTCGATCAGATTGTGTATCTGTAATCACGTTCTCAGATGGGAATTTGGACATCGTAATAGAAATCTTCAAATCCGACTTAGTGACGACCGACTCGAAGCATCGATTTTTAATTGGGGTCTTGTAAGTAGTTTTGATTGCTAGAATGAAGAAATATTGGCGTTTTACTAAAGGGGTATGATAATTAGTTGAATCATATGCTTATATTCTTGCTCCGAGGAGAAATTTGAGTCTCGAAATGGAATTTCGTGAAATCAACCTCATGTTGACCATCTTGAAGTGTTGATTCTCAATTGTGGTATTATAAATGATTTCGATAAATCGAGTAAAAAGTTTTGATTATTTTTACTGAAGGGGTGAGAATAAGTCGGAAGAAATTTTGGTGTCGAGATGACCACAATTTTCGACCGTCGTGATAGAAGACTGTAAATTGTGATTTCACAAGTGATTCGTATAATCGGGACAATAATTTTCGATTAGAAAAGCTCCTAAGTGTAATTTTAGAAGGAGAAATGAAGGATTTCCTAGTAAAAAATGACATCTTACCGAAGGAGGTAGTAAGAGGCGTCGAGCGTTTCGAAGTGTCAATTTCAAATTGCGGTCTTATAAGTGATTCTGATAACCGAACGGAAAGTCAAACCCGTTTGACTGAAAGGGTGTTATGCTCGATTAGGTCGTATACCTGTAATCGCGCTCTCGGAGAGGAATTTAGACACCGAAGTAGAAATCTCCAAATTTGACCTAGTGACGATCGAATCGAAGTATTGATTCCGAATTGGGGCCACAATTCGGAATCGGCACTCTGAGACGGTCAGCAGGGGGCTGGTTTCGCAGAATTCCGTTTCGGGGCCAAAATTCCGTCCCGGAGTGTGTGTTATACTACACCGACAGCCGTACCCTTCGATCGGATGCGGATATCTATCTGCACGGGGGGCAGAATCACCCGCGAGGCCCCAATTCGGAATCTGCACTTCGACCTGATCGGTAAAAGGTCACATTCGGAGATTTCCGATCCGGCATAAAATTCCTTTCCGGGAGCGTGGTCGCGGGCCGTCGATGCGATCGCATACGGACACCTCTTCGCTCAAACGGGCATAACTTTCCGGTCGGTTATCGGAATCGCTAATAAGACCACAATTCAGAATCGGCACTCAGAGACGCCCGATGCTTGCTTATCGCCTTTGTCGATAAGACGTCATTTTGGGGTCGAAAAACCATCGTTTCGCACTCCGAAATTGCGATTCTAGTCGACGATCTTACCGATTCTATGGTTTTCTGGCAATAGCGACTCCTTCGATTACGCGAATCGCTGGCGGAGCCCACACACGGAGCCGGCCTATCACGACGGTCAGAAGTCGTGTTCAACTCGTCGCGAGATCTCCTCACTAGGTCGTTGATATAGGTGCTCGAACATCGCCGATATAGACACCTCCTCTAGTTTATTCCCACCTGTTCAGCCAAAGAACTGAGCATAACTTTCCGCCCGGGCATCGGAATCGCTTATGTGAACACAATTCAGAATCGGCACTCCAAGACGGTCGACAGGGTGTTGGTTTCGCGGAATTCCGTTTTGGGGCCGAAATTCCGCCACGGAGCGTGTGTTGTACACCGACAGCCGTACCCTTCTATCGGACGCGGATATCTGTCCGCACGGGGGTCGGAACCGCCCGCGAGGCCCCAATTCGGAATAGGCACTTCGACCCGGTCGGTAAAAGGTCGCATTCGGAGATTTCTGGTCCGGCGCAAAATTCCTCTCCGGGAGCGTGGTCGCGGGCCGTCGATGCGATCGCATACGGACACCTCTTCACTCAAACAGGCATAACTTTCCGCTCGGCTATCAGAATTACTTATAAGACCACAATTCGGAATCGGCACTCAAATACACCCGATGCCTATTTATGCCTATGACGATAAGACATTGTTTCGGGGTCGAAAAACCATCGTTTCGCACTCCGAAATTACGATTCTGGTCAACGATCTCTCCGATTCCAAGGTTTTTCGGCAGTAGCGACTCCCTCGATTACGCGAATCGTTGGCGGAGCACACACACGGAGCCGGCCTGTCACGGCAATCAGAAGTCGCGTTCAACTCGTCGTGAGATCTCCTCACCAGGTCGTTGATATGGGTGCTCGAACATTGCCGATATAGTCACCCCTCTAGTTTATTCCCACCCCTTAAGCCAAAGAACTGTGCATAACTTTCCGCCCGGGCATCAGAATCGCTTATGTGACCACAATTCGGAATCGGCACTCCGAGACAGTCGGCAGGGCGCTGGTTTCGCGGAATTCCATTTCGGGGCCGAAATTCCGTCCTGGAGCGTGTGTTATAGTACACTGACAGCCATACCCTTCGATCGGACGGGGATATTCGTCCGGACGAGGGTCGGAACCGCCCGCGAGGCCCCAATTCAGAATCGGCACTTCGACCCGGTCGGTAAAAGGCCGCATCCAGAGATTTCCGCTCCGGTGCAAAATTCCTCTCCGGGAGCGTGGTCGCGGGCCGTCGATGCGATCGCATACGGACACCTCTTCGCTCAAACGGGCATAACTTTCCGCTCGGTTATCGGAATCGCTTATAAGACCACAATTCGGAATCGGCACTCAGAGACGCTTGACGCCTGTTTGTTGCCTAAGTGGATAAGACGTCGTTTCGGGGTCGAAATACCATCGTTTCGCACTCTGAAATTACGATTCTAGCCGACGATCTCCCCGATTCAAAGGTATTCTGGCAGTAGTGACTCCCTCGATTACGCGAATCGCTGGCGGAGCCCACACACGGAGTCGGCCTGTCACGGCGATGAGAAGTCTTGTTCAACTCGTCGCGAGATCTC
The DNA here is from genome assembly GCA_014218235.1 of Colocasia esculenta. Classification (NCBI taxonomy): domain Eukaryota; kingdom Viridiplantae; phylum Streptophyta; class Magnoliopsida; order Alismatales; family Araceae; genus Colocasia; species Colocasia esculenta. The sequence continues at coordinate 3,258,891 of CM024758.1, forward strand.
CTCACCAGGTTGTTGATATGGGTGCTCTAACATCGCCGATATAGTCACCCCCTCTAGTTTATTCCCACCCCTTCAGCCAAAGAACTTTGCATAACTTTCCTCCCGGGCATCGGAATCGCTTATGTGACCACAATTCGTAATCGGCACTCCGAGATGGTCGGCAGGGCGCTGGTTTCGCGGAATTCCGTTCTGGGCCGAAATTCCGCCCCAGAGCGTGTGTTATAGTACACCGACAGCCGTACCCTTCGATCGGACGGGGATATCTGTCCGCACGGGGGCCGGAACGGCCCGCTAGGCCCCAATTCAGAATCGGCACTTCGACCTGGTCGGTAAAAGGTCGCATTCGGAGATTTCTGCTCCGGCGCAAAATTCCTCTCCGGGAGCGTGGTCGCGGGCCGTCGATGCGATCGCATACGGACACCTCTTCGCTCAAACGAGCATAACTTTCCGCTCGGTTATCGGAATCGCCTATAAGACCACAATTCGGAACCGGCACTCAGAGATGTCTGACGCCCGCTTATTGCCTAAGGCTATAAGATGTCGTTTCGGGGACGAAAAACCATCGTTTCGCACTCTGAAATTGCGATTCTAGCCAACGATCTCCCCGATTCCAAGGTTTTCTGGCAATAGCTACTCCCTCGATTACGCAAATCGCTGGCGGAGCCAACACACGGAGCCGGCCTGTCACGGCGATCAGAAGTCGTGTTCAACTCGTCGCCAGATCTCCTCACCAGGTCGTTGATATGGGTGCTCGAACATCGCCGATATAGTCACCCCCTCTAGTTTATTCCCACCCCTTCAGCCAAAGAACTGGACATAACTTTCGGTCCGGGCATCGGAATCGCTTATGTGACCACAATTCGGAATCGGCAATCCGAGACGGTCGGCAGGGAGCTAGTTTCGCGGAATTCCGTTCTGGGGCCAAAATTCCACCCCGGACCGTGTGTTACCGACAGCTGTACCCTTCGATCGGATTGGGATATCTGTCCGCACATGGGTCGGAACTGCCCGCGAGGCCCCAATTCGGAATCGGCACTACGACCCAGTCGGTAAAAGGTCGCATTCAGAGATTTCCGGTCCGGCACAAAATTCCTCTCCGGGAGCGTGGTCGCGGGCCGTCGATGCGATCACATACATACACCTCTTTGTTCAAACGAGCATAACTTTCCGCTCGGTTATCGGAATCGCTTATAAGACCACAATTCGTAATCGGCACTCAGAGACGCCCGACACCCGCTTATCGCCTAAGGCGATAATACGTCGTTTCGGGGTCGAAAAATCATCGTTTCGCATTCTGAAATTACGATTCTAGCCGACAATCTCCCAGATTCCAAGGTTTTCTGGCAGTAGCGACTCCCTCGATTACGCGAATTGCTGGCGGAGCCTACACACAGAGCCGGCCTGTCACGACGATCAGAAGTCGTGTTCAACTCGTCTTGAGATCTCCTCCCCAGGTCGTTGATATGGGTGCTCGAACATCGCCGATATAGTCACCTCTAGTTTATTCCCACCCCTTCAACTAAAGAACTGGGCATAACTTTCCGCCCGGGCATCGGAATCGCTTATTTGACCACAATTCGGAATCGGCACTCCGAGACAGTCGACAGCACGCTGGTTTCGCGGAATTCCGTTCCGATGCCGAAATTCAGCCCCAGAGCGTGTGTTATAGTACATCGACAGCCGTACCCTTCGATCGGACGGGGATATCTGTCCGCACGGGGGTCGGAACCGCCTGTGAGGCCCTAATTCGGAATCGGCACTTCGACCCGGTCGGTAAAAGGTCGCATTCGGAGATTTCTGGTCCGGCGCAAAATTCCTCTCCGGGAGCGTGGTCGCGGGCCGTCGATGCGATCGCATACGGACACCTCTTTGCTCAAACGAGCATAACTTTCCGCTCGGTTATCGGAATCGCCTATAAGACCACAATTCGGAACCGGCACTCAGAGACGTCTAACGCCCGCTTATTGCCTAAGGCTATAAGATGTCGTTTCGGGGACGAAAAATCATCGTTTCGCACTCTGAAATTGCGATTCTAGCCAACGATCTCCCCGATTCCAAGGTTTTCTGGCAATAGCTACTCCCTCGATTACGCAAATCGCTGGCGGAGCCAACACACGGAGCCGGCCTGTCACGGTGATCAGAAGTCGTGTTCAACTCGTCGCGAGATCTCCTCACCAGGTCGTTGATATGGGTGCTCGAACATCGCCGATATAGTCACCCCCTCTAGTTTATTCCCACCCCTTTAGCCAAAGAACTGGACATAACTTTCGGCCCGGGCATCAGAATCGCTTATGTGACCACAATTCGGAATCGGCAATCCGAGACGGTCGGCAGGGCGCTGGTTTCGCGGAATTCCGTTATGGGGCCAAAATTCCGCTCCGGACCGTGTGTTGTAGTACACCGACAGCCGTACCCTTTGATCGGACTGGGATATCTGTCCGCACATGGGTCGGAACCGCCCGCGAGGCCCCAATTCAGAATCGGCACTTCGACCCAGTCGGTAAAATGTCGCATTCAGAGATTTTCGGTCCGGCACAAAATTCCTCTCCGGGAGCATGGTCGCGGGCCGTCGATGCGATCACATACGGACACCTCTTTGTTCAAACGGGCATAACTTTCCGCTCGGTTATCGGAATCGCTTATAAGACCACAATTCGTAATCGGCACTCAGAGAAGCCCGACACCCGCTTATCGCCTAAGGTGATAATACGTCGTTTCGGGGTCGAAAAATCATCGTTTCGCACTCTGAAATTACGATTCTAGCCGACAATCTCCCAGATTCCAAGGTTTTCTGGCAGTAGCGACTCCCTCGATTACGCGAATCGCTGGCGGAGCCCACACACGGAGCCGGCCTGTCACGGCGATCAGAAGTCGTGTTTAACTCGTCGCGAGATCTGCTCACCAGGTCGTTGATATGGGTGGTCGAACATCGCCGATATAGTCACCCCCTCTAGTTTATTCCCACCCCTCTGGCCAAAGAACTGGGAATAACTTTTCGCCCGGGCATCGGAATCGCTTATGTGACCATAATTCGGAATCGGCACTCCGAGACGGTTGGCAGGGCACTGGTTTCGCGGAATTCCATTCCAGGGCAGAAATTCTGCCCCGGAGCGTGTGTTATAGTACACCGACAGCCGTACCCTTCGATCGGACGGGGATATCTGTCCACACGGGGGTCGGAACTTCCCGCGAGGCCCCTATTCGGAATCGGTACTTTGACCGGGTCGGTAAAATGTCACATTCGGAGATTTTCGGTCCGGCGCAAAATTCCTCTCCGGGAGCGTGGTCGCGGGCCGTCGATGCGATCGCATACGGACATCTCTTCGCTCAAACGGGCATAACTTTCCGCTCGGTTATTGGAATCGCTTATAAGACCACAATTCGGAATCGGCACTTAGGGACGCCCGATGTCCGCTTATTACCTAAGGTGATAAGACGTCGTTTCGGGGTCGAAAAACCATCGTTTCGCACTCCAAAATTACGATTCTAGCCGATGATCTCCGCGATTCCAAGGGTTTCTGGCAGTAGTGACTCCCTCGATTACGCGAATCGCTGGCGGATCCCACACACGGAGCCGGCCTGTCACGGCGATCAGAAGTCGCGTTCAACTCGTCGCGAGATCTCCTCACCAGGTCGTTCATATGGGTGCTCGAACTTTGTCGATATAGTCACCCCCTCTAGTTTATTCCCACCCCTTCAGCCAAAGAACTGGGCATAACTTTCCGCCCGGGCATTGGAATCGCTTATGTGACCACAATTCGGAATCGGCACTCCGAGACGGTCGGCAGGGCACTGGTTTCGCCGAATTCCGTTCCACGGCCGAAATTCCGCCCCGGAGCGTGTGTTATAGTACACCGACAGCCGTACCCTTCGATCGGACGGGGAGATCTATCCACACGGGGGTCGGAACTGCCCGCGAGGCCCCTATTCGGAATCGACACTTTGACCCGTTCGGTAAAAGGTCGCATTCGGAGATTTCCGGTCCGACGCAAAATTCCTCTCCGAGAGTGTGGTCGCGGGCCGTCGATGCGATCGCATACAGACACCTCTTCGCTCAAATAGGAATAACTTTCCGCTCGGTTATCGGAATCGCTTATAAGACCACAATTCGGAATCGGCACTCAGAGACGCCCGATGTCCGCTTATTACCTAAGGCGATAAGACGTCGTTTCGGGGTCGAAAAAACCGTCGTTTCGCACTCCAAAATTACGATTCTAGCCGACGATCTCCTCGATTCTAAGGTTTTCTGGCAGTAGTGAGTCCCCTCGATTACGCGAATCGCTGGCGGAGCCCTCACACGGAGCCAGTCTGTGACGGTGATCAGAAGTCGTGTTCAACTCGTCGCGAGATCTCCTCACCAGATCGTTGATATGGGTGCTCTAACATCGCCGATATAGTCACCCCTCTAGTTTATTCCCACCCTTTCAGCCAAAGAACTGTGCATAACTTTCCGCCCGGGCATCGGAATCGCTTATGCGACCACAATTCGTAATCGGAACTCCGAGGCGGTCGGCAGGGCGCTGGTTTTGCGGAATTCCGTTCTGGGGCCGAAATTCCAACCCGGAGCGTGTGTTATAGTACACCGACAGCCGTACCCTTCGATCGGACCGGGATATCTGTCCGCACGGGGGTCGGAACGGCCCCCGAGGCCCCAATTCGGAATCGGCACTTCGACCCGGTCGGTAAAAGATCGCATTCGGAGATTTCCAGTCCGGCGCAAAATTCCTCTCCGCGAGCGTGGTCACGGGCCGTCGATGCGATCGCATACGGACACCTCTTTACTCAAACGGGCATAACTTTCCGCTCGGTTATCGGAATCCCCTATAAGACCACAATTCTGAATCGGCACTCAAGACGTCGTTTCGGGGTCGAAAAACAATCGTTTCGCACTCCGAATTTGCGATTCTCGCCGACGATCTCCCAGATTCCAAAGTTTTCTGGCAGTAGCGACTCCCTAGATTACGCGAATCGCTGGCGGAGCCTACACACAGAGCCGGCCTGTCATGGCGATCAGAAGTCGTGTTCAACTCGTCTTGAGATCTCCTCCCCAGGTCGTTGATATGGGTGCTCGAACATCGCCGATATAGTCACCCCCTCTAGTTTATTCCCACCCCTTTAGCCAAAGAAATTGGCATAACTTTCTGCCCGGGCATCGGAATCGCTTATGCAACCACAATTCGGAATCGGCACTCCGAGACGGTCGGCAAGCCGCTGGTTTCACGTAATTCCGTTCCGGGGCCGAAATTCCGCCCCGGAGCGTGTTATAGTACACCGACATCCGTATCCTTCGATCGAACGGGGATATCTGTCCGCACGGGGGTCGGAACCGCCCGCGAGGCCCCAATTCGGAATCGGCACTTCTTCCCGGTCGGTAAAAGGTCGCATTCGGAGATTTCCGGTCCGACGCAAAATTCCTCTCCAGGAGCGTGGTCGCGGGCCGTCGATGCGATCACATACTGACACCTCTTCGCTTAAACAAGCATAACCTTTCGCTCGGTTATCGAAATCGCTTATAAGACCACAATTCGGAATCGGCACTCAGAGACGCCCGACGCCTTCTTATTGCCATTGGCGATAAGACGTCGTTTCGAGGTCGAAAAACCATCGTTTCGCAGTCCGAAATCACGATTCTTGCCGACGATCTCCTCGATTCCAAGGTTTTCTGGGAATAGCGATTCCCTCGATTACGCGAATCGCTGGCGGAGCCTACACACGGAGCCGGCCTGTCACGGAGATCAAAAGTTGTTTTCAACTCGTCGCGAGATCTCCACCCCAGGTCGTTGATATGGGTGCTCGAACATCGCCGATATAGTCACCCCCTCTAGTTTATTCCCTCCCCTTCAGCCAAAGAATTGAGCATAGCTTTCCGTCCTAGAATCGGAATCGCTTATGTGACCACAATTCGGAATCGGCACTCCGAGACAGTCGGTAGGGCGTTCCTTTCACGAAATTCCGTTTCGGGGCCGAAATTCCGCCCTGGAGCGTTTGTTATAGTAGACCGACAGCCGTACCCTTCGATTGGACGGGGATATCTGTCCGCACGGGGGTTGGAACCTCCCGCGAGGCCCCAATTTAGAATCGGCACTTCGATCCGGTCGGTAAAAGGTCGCATTCGGAGATTTTCGGTCCGGCGCAAAATTCCTCTCCGGGAGCGTGGTCCCGGGCCGTCGATGCGATCGCATACAGACACCTCTTTGCTCAAACGGGAATAACTTACCGCTCGGTTATCGGAATCGCTTACAAGACCACAATTCAGAATCGGCACTCAGAGACGCCCGACGCCCGCTTATTGCCTAAGATGATAAGACGTCGTTTCCGGGTCGAAAAACTATGCTTTCGCACTCCGAAATTACGATTCTAGCCGACGATCTCCCCGATTACAAGGTTTTCTAGCAATAGCGAATCCCTCAATTACGCGAATCGTTGGCGGAGCCCACACTCGGAGCCGGCCTGTCACGGCGATCAGAAGTCGTGTTCAAATCGTCACGAGATCTCCTCACCAGGTCGTTGATATGGGTACTCGAACATCGCTGATATAGTCACCCCTTCAGAATCGCTTATGTGACCACAATTCCGAATCGGCACTCCGAGATGGTCGGCAGGGCGTTCCTTTCGCGGAATTCCATTCCGGGGCCAAAATTCCTCCCCGGAGCGTGTGTTATAGTACGCCGACAGCCGTACCCTTCGATCGGACGGGGATATCTGTTCGCACGGGCGTCAAAACTGCCTGCGAGGCCCCAATTCGGAATCGGCAGTTCGACCTGGTTGGTAAAAGGTCGCATTCAGAGATTTCCGGTCCGGCGCAAAATTCCTCTCCGGGAGCGTGGTCGCGGGCCGTCGATGCGATCGCATACGGACACCTTTTCGCTAAAACGGGCATAACTTTCTGCTCGGTTATAGGAATCTCTTATAAGACCACAATTCGGAATCGGCACTCAGAGGCGCCCGACGCTGGCTTATTGCCTTAAAGGCGATAAACCATCATTTCGGGGTCGAAAAACCATCGTTTCGCACTCCGAAATTGCGATTCTAGCGGACGATCTTTCAGATTCCATAGTTTTCTGGCAGTAGCGACTCCCTCGATTAGCGAATCGCTGGCGGAGCCCACACACGGAGTCGGCTTGTCACGGAGATCAGAAGTCATGTTCAACTCGTCGCGAGATCTCCTCACCAGGTCGTTGATATGGGTGCTCGAACATTGTCGATATAGTCACCCCCTCTAGTTTATTCCCACCCCTTCAGCCAAAGAATTGGGCATAACTTTCCGCCCGGGCATCGGAATCGCTTATGTGACCATAAGTCAGAATCGGCAATCCGAGACGGTCGGCAAGGCGCTGGTTTCACGAAATTCCGTTCCAGGGCCGAAATTCCGCCCCAGAGCGTGTGTTATAGTACACCGACAGCCGTACCCTTCGATCGGACGGGGATATCTGTCCGCACGGGGGTCGGAAAGGCCCGCGAGTCCCCTATTCGGAATCGACAGTTCGACCCGGTCGGTAAAAGGACGCATTCGGAGATTTCCGGTCCCGCACAAAATTCCTCTCCGGGAGCGTGGTCGCGGGCCGTCAATGCGATCGCATACGGACACCTCTTCGCTCAAACGGGCATAACTTTCCGCTCGGTTATCGGAATCGCTTATAAGACCACAGTTCGGAATTGGCACTCAGAGACGCCCGACGCCTTGTTATTGCCTAAGGCGATAAGACATCATTTCGAGGTCGAAAAACCAACGTTTCGCACTCTGAAATTGCGATTCTAGCCGACGACCTCCCCGATTCCAATGTTTTCTTGCAATAGCGACTCCCTCGATTACGCGAATCGCTGGCGGAGCCCACACACGGAGCCGGCCTGTCACGGCGATCAGAATTCGTGTTGAACTCATCGCGAGATCTCCTTACCAGGTCGTTGATATGCATGCTCGAACATCGCCGATATAGTTCACCCCTCTAGTTTCTTCCCACCCCTTCAGCTAAAGAACTGGGCATAACTTTCTGCCGGGCATCGGAATCGCTTATGTGACCACAATTCGGAATCGGCACTCCGAAACGGTCGGCATGGCGTTGGTTTCGTGGAATTCCGTTCCGGGGCCAAAATTCCGCCCTGGAGCGTGTGTTATAGTACACCGACAGCCGTACCCTTCGATCAGACGGGGATATCTGTCCGCACGGGGGTCGGAACCGTCCGCGAGGCCCCAATTCGGAATCGGCACTTCGACCCGGTCGGTAAAAGGTCGCATTCGGAGTATTCCGGTCCGGCGCAAAATTCCTCTCCGGGAGCGTGGTCGCAGGCCGTCGATGCGATCGCATACGGACACCTCTTCACTAAAACGGGCATAACTTTCTGCTCGGTTATCGGAATCTCTTATAAGACCACAATTCGGAATCGGCACTCAGAGTCGCCTGTCGCCGATTGATGTCATTTTAGGGTCGAAAAACCATCGTTTCGCACTCCGAAATTGCGATTCTAGCGGACGATCTCCCCGATTCCATAGTTTTCTGCCAGTAGCGACTCCCTCGATTACGCGAATCGCTGGCGGAGCCCACACATGGAGCCGGCCTGTCACGGAGATCAGAAGTCATGTCCAACTCGTCGCGAGATCTCCTCACCAGGTCGTTGATATGGGTGCTCGAATATTCGCCGATATAGTCACCCCCTCTAGTTTACTCCCACCCCTTCTGCCAAAGAACTGGGCATAACTTTCTGCCCGGGCATCGGAATCGCTTATGTGACCACAATTCTGAATCGGCACTCCGAGACGGTCGGTAGGGCGCTGGTTTCACAGAATTCCGTTCCGAGGCCGAAATTCTGCTCTGGAGCGTGTGTTCGAACACCAACAGCCGTACCCTTCGATCGGACGGGGATATCTGTCCGCACGGGGGTCGGAACCGCCCGCGAGGCCCCTATTCGGAATCGACACTTTAACCCGGTCGGTAAAAGGTCGCATTCGGAGATTTCCGGTCCGGCGCAAAATTCCTCTCCGGGAGCGTGGTCGCAGGCCGTCGATGCGATCGCATACGGACACCTCTTCGCTCAAACGGGCATAACTTTCCGCTCGGTTATCGGAATCGCTTATAATACCACAATTCGGAATCGGCACTCAGAGACACCCGATGTCCGCTTATTAACTAAGGCGATAAGACGTCGTTTTGGGGTCGAAAAATCATCGTTTCACACTCCAAAATTACGATTCTAGCCGACAATCTCCCCGATTCCAAGGTTTTCTGGCAGTAGTGACTACCTTGATTACGCGAATCGCTGGCGGAGCCCACACACGGAGCCGGCCTGTCACGGTGATCAGAAGTCGTGTTCAACTCGTCGCGAGATCTCCTCACCAGGTCGTTGATATGGGTGCTCTAACATCGCCCATATAGTCACTCCCTCTAGTTTATTCCCACCCCTTCAGCTAAAGAACTGTGCAAAACTTTCTGTCCGGGCATTGGAATCGCATATGTGACCACAATTCGTAATCGGCACTCCGAGGCGGTCGGTTGGGCGCTGGTTTCGCGGAATTCCGTTCTGAGGTTGAAATTCTGCCCCAGAGCGTGTGTTATAGTCCACCGACAGCCGTACCATTCGATCGGACGGGGATATATGTTCGCACGGGGGTCGGAACGGCCCGCGAGGCCCTATTCGGAATCGGCACTTTAACCCGGTCGGTAAAAGGTCGCATTCGGAGATTTCCGGTCCGGCGCAAAATTCCTCTCCGGGAGCGTGGTCGCGGGCCGTCGATGCGATCGCATACGGACACCTCTTTGCTCAAACGGGCATAACTTTCCACTCGGTTATCGGAATTGCTTATAAGACCACAATTCGGAATCGGCACTCAGAGACACCCGATGTCCGCTTATTAACTAAGACGATAAGACGTCGTTTTGGGGTCGAAAAACCATCGTTTCACACTCCAAAATTACGATTCTAGCCGACGATCTCCCCGATTCCAAGGTTTTCTGGCAGTAGTGACTCCCTTGATTACACGAATCGCTGGCGGAGCCCACACACGGAGCCGACCTGTCACGGTGATCAGAAGTCGTGTTCAACTCGTCGCGAGATCTTCTCACCAGGTCGTTGATATGGGTGCTCTAACATCGCCCATATAGTCACTCCCTCTAGTTTATTCCCACCCCTTCAGCCAAAGAACTGTGCAAAACTTTCCGCCCGGGCATTGGAATCGCATATGTGACCACAATTCGTAATCGGCACTCCGAGACGGTCGGCTGGGCGCTGGTTTCGCGGAATTCCGTTCTGGGGTTAAAATTCTGCCCTAGAGCGTGTGTTATAGTACACCGACAGCCGTACCATTCGATCGGACAGGGATATATGTTCGCACGGGGGTCGGAACGGCCCGCGAGGCCCCAATTCAGAATCGGCACTTCGACCGGGTCGTTAAAAGGTCACATTCAGAGATTTCCGGTCCGGCGCAAAATTCCTCTCCGGGAGCGTGGTCGCGGGCCGTCGATGCGATCACATACGGACACCTCTTTGCTCAAACGGGCATAACTTTCCGCTCGGTTATCGGAATCGCCTATAAGACCATAATTCGGAATCGGCACTCAGAGACGTCCGACGCTCGCTTATTGCCTAAGGCTATAAGATGTCATTTCAGGGTCGAAAAACCATCGTTTCACACTCAGAAATTACGATTCTGGCCGACGATCTCCCAGATTCCAAGGTTTTCTGGCAGTAGCGACTCCCTCGATTACGCGAATCGCTGGCGGAGCCTCCACACGGAGCCGGCCTGTCACAGCGATCAGAAGTCGTGTTCAACTAGTCTTGAGATCTCCTCCCCAGATCATTGATATGGGTGCTCGAACATCGTCGATATAGTCACCCCCTCTAGTTTATTCCCACCCCTTCAGCCAAAGAACTGGCATAACTTCCGCCCGGGCATCGGAATCGCTTATGTGACCACAATTCAGAATCGACACTCATAGACGCCCGACGCCCGCTTATTGCCTAAGGCGATAAGACAACGTTTCGGGGTCGAAAAAACCATCGTTTCGCACTCCGAAATTGCGATTCTAGCCAACGATCTCCCCGATTCCAAGGTTTTCTGGCAATAGCGACTCCCTCGATTACGCGAATCGCTGGCGGAGCCCACACACAGAGCGGGCCTGTCACGGTGATCAGAAGTCGTGTTCAACTCGTCGCGAGATCTCGTTACCAGGTCCTTGATATGCGTGCTCGAACATCGCCGATATAGTCACCCCTCTAGTTTATTCCCACCCCTTCAGCCAAAGAACTGGGCATAACTTTCCGCCCGGGCATCGGAATCTCTTATGTGACCACAATTCCGAATCGGCACTCCGAGACAGCCGGCAGGGCGCTGGTTTCGTAGAATTCCGTTCTAGGGCCGAAATTCTGCCCCGGAGCGTATGTTACACCGACAGCCGTACCCTTCGATCGGACGCGGATATCTGTCCGCACGGGGGTTGGAACCGCCTGTGAGGCCCCAATTCGGAATCGACAGTTCGACCTGGTCGGTAAAAGGTCGCATTCGGAGATTTCCAGTCTGACGCAAAATTCCTCTCTGGGAGCGTGGTTGCGGGCCGTCGATGCGATCGCATACGGACACCTCTTCGCTCAAACGGGCATAACTTTCCGCTCGGTTATCGGAATCGCTTATAAGACCACAATTCGAAATTGGCACTCAGAGACGCCCGACATCTGCTTATTGCCTAAGGCGATAAGCCATCCTTTCGGGTCGAAAAACCATCATTTCGCACTCCGAAATGGCGATTGTAGCCGACGATCTCCCCGATTCCAAGGTTTTCATGCAATAGCGACTCCCTCGATTACGCGAATCGCTGGCGGAGCCTACACACGGAGCCAGCCTGTCACGACGATCAGAAGTCATGTTCAAATCGTCGCGAGATCTCCTCACGAGGTCGTTGATATGGGTGCTCGAACATCGCCGATATAGTCACCCCTCTAGTTTATTCCCATCCCTTCAGCCAAAAAATTGGGCATAACTTTCCGCCCGGGCATCGGAATCGCTTATGTGACCACAATTCGGAATCGGCACTCCGAGACGGTCAGCAGGGCGCTGGTTTCGCGGAATTCCGTTTTGGGGCCGAAATTCCACCCCGGAGCGTGTGTTATAGTACACCGACAGCCGTACCCTTCGATCGGACGGGGATATCTGTCCGCACGGGGGTCGGAACCGCCCGCGAGGCCCCAATTCGGAATCGGCACTTCGATCCCGGTCGGTAAAAGGTCGCATTCGGAGATTTCCGGTCCCGCACAAAATTCCTCTCCGGGAGCGTGGTCGCGGGCCGTCAATGCGATCGCATACAGACACCTCTTCGCTCAAATGGGGATAACTTTCCGCTCGGTTTTCGGAATCGCTTATAAGACCACAATTCGGAATTGGCACTCAGAGACGCCCGATGCCCTGTTATTGCCTAAGGCGATAAGACGTCATTTCGGGGTCGAAAAACCATCGTTTCGCAATCTGAAATTGCGATTCTAGCCGACGATCTCCCTGATTCCAATGTTTTCTGGAAATAGCGAATCCCTCGATTACGCGAATTGCTTGCGGAGCCCACACACGGAGCCGGCCTGTCACGGCGATCAGAAGTCGTGTTCAACTCGTCGCGAGATATCCTTACCAGGTCATTGATATGCATGCTCGAACGTCGCCGATATAGTTACCCCCTCTAGTTTCTTCCCACCCCTTCATCCAAAGAACTGGGCATAACTTTCCGCCCGGGCATCGGAATCGCTTATGTGACCACAATTCGGAATCGGCACTCCGAGACGGTCGGCAGGGCGTTGGTTTCGCGGAATTCCGTTCTAGGGCCAAAATTCCTCCCCGGAGCGTGTGTTATAGTACACCGTGCCTACCCTTCGATCGGACCGGGATATCTGTCCGCACGGGGTCGGAACCGCCCGCGAGGCCCCAATTCGGAATCGGCACTTCGACCCGGTCGGTAAAAGGTCGCATTCGGAGATTTTCGGTCCGGCGCAAAATTTCTCTCCGGGAGCGTGGTCGCAGGCCGTCGATGCGATCGCATACGGACACCTCTTCACTAAAACGGGCATAACTTTCTGCTCGGTTATCGGAATTTCTTATAAGACCACAATTCGGAATCGGCACTCAGAGTCGCCTGACTCCGGTTGATGTCGTTTTAGAGTCGAAAACCATCGTTTCGCACTCCGAAATTGCGATTCTAGCGGACGATCTCCCCGATTCCATAGTTTTCTGGCAGTAGCGACTCCCTCGATTACGCGAATCGCTGGCGGAGCCCACACATGGAGACGGCCTGTCACGGATATCAGAAGTCATGTCCAACTCGTCGCGAGATCTCCTCACCAGGTCGTTGATATGGGTGCTCGAATATTCGCCGATATAGTCACCCCCTCTAGTTTACTCCGACCCCTTCCGCCAAAGAACTGGGCATAACTTTCCGCCCGGGCATTGGAATCGCTTATGTGACCACAATTCTGAATCAGTACTCCGAGACGGTCGGTAGGGGGTTGGTTTCACGGAATTTCGTTCCGAGGCCGAAATTCTGCCCCGGAGCGTGTGTTCGAACACCGACAGTCATACCCTTCGATCGGACGGGGATATCTGTCCGCGCGGGGTCGGAACCGCCCGCGAGGCCCCTATTCGGAATCGGCACTTTAACCCGGTTGGTAAAAGGTCGCATTCGGAGATTTTCGGTCCGGCGCAAAATTCCTCTCCGGTAGCGTGGTCGCGGGCCGTCGATGCGATCGCATACGGACACCTCTTCGCTCAAACGGGCATAACTTTCCGCTCGTTATCGGAATCGCTTATATGACCACAATTCGGAATCGGCAGTCAGAGACACCCGATGTCCGCTTATTAACTAAGACGATAAGACGTCGTTTTGGGGTCGAAAAACCATCGTTTCACACTCCAAATTTACGATTCTAGACGACGATCTCCCCGATTCCAAGGTTTTCTGGCAGTAGTGACTCCCTTGATTACGCGAATCGCTGGCAGAGCCCACACACGGAGCCGGCCTGTCACGGTGATCAGAAGTCGTGTTCAACTCGTCGCGAGATCTCCTCACCAGTCGTTGATATGGGTGCTCTAACATCGCCCATATAGTCACTCCCTCTAGTTTATTCCCACCCCTTCAGCCAATGAACTGTGCAAAACTTTCCGCCCGGGCATTGGAATCGCATATGTGACCACAATTCGTAATCGGCACTCCGAGACGGTCGACTGAGCGCTGGTTTCGCGGAATTCCGTTCTGGGGTCGAAAGTCCGCCCCAGAGCGTGTGTTATAGTACACTGACAGCCGTATCCTTCGATCGGACGGGGATATCTGTTCGCACGGGGGTCGGAACGGCCCGCGAGGCCCCAATTCAGAATCGGCACTTCGACCGGGTCCTTAAAAGGTCACATTCGGAGATTTCCGGTTCGGCGTAAAATTCCTCTCCGGGAGCGTGGTCGCGGGCCGTCGATGCGATCGCATACGGACACCACTTTTCTCAAACGGGCATAACTTTCCGCTCGGTTATCGGAATCGCCTATAAGACCGTAATTCGGAATCGGCACTCAGAGACGTCCGACGCTCGCTTATTGCCTAAGGCTATAAGATGTCCTTCCGGGGTCGAAAAACCATCGTTTCGCACTCCGAAATTGCGATTCTAGCCGTCGATCTCCCCGATTCCAAGGTTTTCTGGCAATAGCGACTCCCTCGATTACGCGAATCGCTGGCGGAGCCCACACACGGAGCCGACCTGTCACGGTGATCAGAAGTCGTGTTCAACTCGTCGCGAGATCTCCTCACCAGGTCCTTGATATGCGTGCTCGAACATCGCCGATATAGTCACCCCTCTAGTTTATTCCCACCCCTTCAGCCAAAGAACTGGGCATAACTTTCCGCCCGGGCATCGGAATCGCTTATGTGACCATAATTCAGAATCGGCACTCCGAGACGGTCGGCAGGGCGCTGGTTTCGTAGAATTCCGTTCTATGGCCGAAATTCTGCACCGGAGCGTGTGTTACACCGATATCCGTACCCTTCGATCGGACGCAGATATCTGTCCGCACGGGGGTTGGAACCGCCCGCGAGGCCCCAATTCGAAATCGACAGTTCGACCTGGTCGGTAAAAGGTCGCATTCGGAGATTTCCGGCCTGACGCAAAATTCCTTTCTGGTCGCATTCGGAGATTTCCGGCCTGTCACGACGATCAGAAGTCATGTTCAAATCGTCGCGAGATCTCCTCACGAGGTCGTTGATATGGGTGTTCGAACATCGCCGATATAGTCACCCCCTCTAGTTTATTCCCACCCCTTAAGCCAAAGAACTGGGCATAACATTCTGCCCGGGCATCGGAATAGCTTATGTGACCACAATTCGGAATCGGCACTCTGAGACGGTCGACATGGCACTGGTTTTGCGGATTCCGTTCCGGGGCCGAAATTCCACCCCGGAGCGTGTGTTATAGTACACCGACAGCCGTACCCTTCGATCAGACGGGGATATCTGTCCGCACGGGGGTCGGAACCGCCCGCGAGGCCCCAATTCGGAATCGGCCCTTCGATCCAGTCGGTAAAAGGTCGCATTCGGAGATTTCCGGTCCGGCGCAAAATTTCTCTCCGGGAGCGTGGTCGCGGACCGTCGATGTGATCGCATACGGACACCTCTTCGCTAAAACGGGGATAACTTTCCGCTCGGTTATCGGAATCGATTATACTACCACAATTCAGAATCGGCACTCAGAGACGCCCGGCGCCCGTTTATTGCCAAAGGCTATAAGACGTCGTTTCGGGTTCGGAAAACCATCGTTTCGCACTCCGAAATTGCGATTCTGGCCGACGATCTCCCAGATTCCAAGGTTTTCTGGCAGTAGCGACTCCCTCGATTACGCGAATTACTGGTGGAGACTACACACGGAGCCGGCCTGTCACGACGATCAGAAGTCGTGTTCAACTCGTCTTGAGATCTCCTCCCCAGGTCGTTGATATGGGTGCTCGAACATTACAGATATAGTCACCCCCTCTAGTTTATTCCCACCCCTTCAGCCAAAGAACTGGGCATAACTTTCCGCCCGGGAATCGGAATCGCTTATGTTACCACAATTTGGAATCGACACTCTGAGATGATTGGCAGAGCGCTGGTTTCACAGAATTCCATTTCGGGGCCGAAATTCTGCAACGGAGCGTGTGTATAGTACACCGACAGCCGTACCCTTCGATCCGCTGGGGATATCTGTCCGCATGGGGGTCGGAACCGCCCGCGAGGCCCCAATTTGGAATCGGCACTCGGAGATAAAAGGTCGCATTCGGAGATTTCTGGTCCAGCGCAAAATTTTTCTCCGGGAGCGTGGTCGCGGGCCGTCGATACGATCGCATACGGACACCTCTTCGCTCAAACGGGCATAACTTTCCGCTCGGTTATCGGAATCGCTTATAAGACCCCAATTCGGAATCGGCACTCAGAGACGCCCGATGCTTGCTTATTTGCCTAACGTGATAAGACATCGTTTCAGGGTCGAAAAACCATCGTTTCGCAGTCCAAAATTGCGATTCTGGCCAACGATCTCCCAGGATCCAAGGTTTTCTGGCAATAGCGACTCCCTCGATTACGCGAATCGCTAGCGGAGCCTACACACAGAGCCGGCCTGTCACGGCGATTAGAAGTCGTGTTCAACTCGTCTTGAGATCTCCTCTCCAGGTCGTTGATATGGGTGCTCGAACATCGCCGATATAGTCACCCCCTCTAGTTTATTCCCACCCCTTCAGCCAAAGAACTGGGCATAACTTTCTGCCCGGGCAAATCGCTTGTAAGACCACAATTCGGAATCGGCACTCAGAGACGCCCGACGTCGACTTATTGCCTATAAGGCGATAAGACGTCGTTTCGGGGTCGAAAAACCATCGTTTTGCACTGCGAAATTGCGATTCTAGCGCACGTTCTCCCCGATTCCATTGTTTTCTGGCAGTAGCGACTCCCTCGATTATGCGAATCGCTGGCGGAGCCCACACACGGAGTCGGCCTGTCACGGCGATCAGAAGTTGTGTTCAACTCGTCGCGAGATCTCCTCACCTGGTCATTGATATGGGTGCTCGAACATCGCCGATATAGTCACCCCTCTAGTTTACTCACACCCCTTTAGCCAAAGAACTGGGCATAACTTTCCGCCCGGGCATTGGAATCGCTTATGTGACCACATTTCGGAATCGGCACTCCGGGACGGTCGTTAGGGCGCTGGTTTCGCGGAATTCCGTTCCGGTGTCGAAATTCCGCCCCGGAGCGTGTGTACACCGATAGCCGTACCCTTCGAACAGACGGGGATATCTGTCTGCACGGGGGTCGGAACCGCCCGCGAGGCCCCAATTCGGAATCGGCACTTCGATCCGGTCGGTAAAAGGTCACACTTGCAGATTTCCGGTCCGACGCAAAATTCCTCTCCGGGAGCATGGTCGTCGGCCGTCGATGCGATCGCATACGGACACCTCTTCGCTGAAACGGGCATAACATTCCGCTCGGTTATCGGAATCGCTTATAAGACCACAATTCAGAATCGGCACTCAGAGACGCCCGACACCCGCTTATTGCCTATGGGGATAAGACGTCGTTTCGGGGTCGAAAAACCATCGTTTCGCACTCCGAAATTGCGATTCTAGACGACGATCTCCCCGATTCCAAGGTTTTCTGGCAGTAGCGACTCCCTCGATTACGTGAATCGTTGGCGGAGCCTACACACGGACCCGGCATGTCACGACGATCAGAAGTCGTGTTCAACTCGTCGCGAGATCTCCTCCCCAGGTCGTTGATATGGGTGCTCGAACATCTCCGATATAGTCACCCCCTCTAGTTTATTCCCACCCCTTCAGCCAAAGAACTGGGCATAACTTTCCGCCCGGGCATCGGAATCGCTTATGTGGCCACAATTCGGAATCGGCACTCCGAGTCGATCGGCAGAGCGCTGGTTTCGCGGAATTCCGTTTCAGGGCCGAAATTTCGCCCATGGAGCGTGTTATAGTACACCGACAGCCGTACCCTTCGATCGGACGGGGATATCTATTCGCACGGGGGTCGGAACCGCGCACGAGGCCCCAATTCGGAATCGGCACTTCTACCTGGTCGGTAAAAGGTCGCATTCGGAGATTTCCGGTCCGGCACAAAATTCCTCTCCGGGAGCTTGGTCGCGGGCCGTCGATACGATCGCAAAGGGACACCTCTTCGCTCAAACGGGCATAACTTTTCGCTCGGTTATCGGAATCGCTTATAAGACCACAATTCGAAATCGGCACTCAGAGACGCCCTATGTCCGCTTATTGCCTAAGGCGACAAGACATCGTTTCAGGGTCGAAAAACCAACGTTTCGCACTCCAAAATTACGATTCTAGCCGACGATCTCTCTGATTCTAAGGTTTTTTGGCAGTAGTGACTCCCTCAATTATGCGAATCGCTGGCGCAGCCCACACACGGAGCCGGCCTATCACGGCGATCAGAAGTCATGTTCAATTCGTCGCAAGATCTCCTCCCCAGGTCGTTGATATGGGTGCTCGAACATCGCCGATATAGTAACCCCCTCTAGTTTATTCCCACCCCTTCAGCCCAATAATTGGGCTTAACTTTCCGCCTGTGCATCGGAATCGCTTATGTGACCACAATACGGAATCGGCACTCCGAGACGGTCGGCAGGGCGCTGGTTTCATAGAATTCCGTTCGGGGCCAAAAGTCCGCCCCGGAGCGTGTGTTTACACCGACAGCCGTACCCTTCGATCGGATGGGGATATCTATCTGCACGGGGGTCAGAACCGCCCGCGAGGCCCCAATTCGGAATCGGCACTTCGACCCAGTCGGTAAAAGGTCGCATTCGGAGATTTTCAGTCCGGCGTAAAATTCCTCTCTGGGAGCGTGGTCGCGGGCCGTCGATGCGATCGCATACGGACATCTCTTCGCTCAAACGGGCATAACTTTCCGCGCGGTTATCAGAATCTCTTATAAGACCACAATTTAAAATCGGCACTTAGAGATGCCCGACGCCCATTGTCTAAGTCGATAAGACGTCGTTTCGGAGTAAAAATACCATCGTTTCACACTCCAAAATTGCGATTCTAGCCGATCATTTCCCCGATTCCAAGGTTTTCTGGCAGTAGCGACTGCCTCGATTACGCGAATCACTGGCAGAGCCCACACACGGAGCCGGCCTGTCACAGCGATCAGAAGTCGTCTTCAACTCGTCGCAAGATCTCCTCCCCAGGTCGTTGATATGGGTGCTCGAACATCGCCGATAAAGTCACAAGCTCTAGTTTATTCCCACCCCTTCAGCCAAAGAATTGAGCATAATTTTCCGCCCGGGCATCGGAATCGCTTATGTGACCACAATTCGGAATCGGCATTCCGAGATGGTCGGCAGGGTGCTAGTTTCACAGAATTCCGTTCTGGGGCCGAAATTCTGCCCCGGAGCGTGTGTTATAGTACACCGACAGCCGTACCATTCGATCGGACGAGGATATCTGTCCGCACGGGGTTGGAACCGCCTGCGAGGCCCCAATTTAGAATTGGCACTTCGACCCGGTCGGTAAAACGTCGCATTCGGAGATTTCCGGTGCGGCGCAAAATTCCTCTCCGGGAGCGTGGTCGCGGGCCGTCGATGCGATCGCATACGGACACCTCTTCGCTCAAACGGGCATAACTTTCCGCTCGGTTATCAGAATCGCTTATAAGACCACAATTCAGAATCGGCACGTAGAGACGCCCGACGTCTGCTTATTGGATAAGGCGATACGACGTCGTTTCGGGGTCGAAAAACCATCGTTTCGCACTTCGAAATTGCGATTCTAGCCGACGATCTCCCCGATTCCAAGGTTTTCTGACAGTAGAGACTCCCTCGATTACATGAATCGCTGGCGGAGCCCACACACGGACCCGGCCTGTCATGGCGATCAGAAGTCGTGTTCAACTCGTCGCGAGATCTCCTCCCCAGGTCGTTGATATGGGTGCTTGAACATCGCCGATATAGTCACCCCCTCTAGTTTATTTCCACCCCTTCAGCCTAAGAACTAGGCATAACATTTCGCCCGAGTATCAGAATCACTTATGTGACCAAAATTCGGAATCGACACTCCGAGACGGTCGGCAGGGCGCTGGTTTCGCGGAATTCCGTTCCGCGGTCGAAATTCCACCCCAGAGCGTGTGTTATTGTACACCGACAGCCGTAGCCTTCGATCAGACGGGGATATCTGTCCGCACGGGTGTCGGAACAGCCCGCGAGGTGCTAATTCAGAATCGACACTTCGACCCGATCGGTAAAAGCCCGCATTCGGAGATTTCCGGTCCGGCGCAAAATTCCTCTCCGGGAGCAAGGTCGCGGGCCGTCGATGCGATCGCATACGGACACCTCTTCGCTCAAATCGACATAACTTTCCGCTCGGTTATCAGAATCGCTTATAAGACCAGAATTCGAAATCGACACTCAAAGACGCCCGACGCTTGCTTATTGCCAGAGGCGATAAGACGTCATTTCGGGGTCGAAAAACCATCGTTTCGCACTCCGAAAATGTTATTTTAGTCGACGATCTCCCCGATTCCAAGGTTTTCTGGCTGTAGCGACTACCTCGATTACGCGAATCGCTGGCGGAGCCCACACACGGAGCCGGCCTGTCACGACGATCAGAAGTCGTGTTCAACTCGTCGCGAGATCTCCTCCCCAGGTCGTTCATATGGGTGATCGAACATCGCCGATATAGTCACCCCATCTAGTTTATTCCCACCCCTTCAGCCAAAGAACTGGGCATAACTTTCCGCCTGTGCATTGGAATCGCTTATATGACCACAATTCGGAATCGGGACTCCCATACGGTCGGCAGGGCATTGGTCTCGCGGAATTCCGTTCTGGGGCCGAAATTCCGCCCCGGAGCATGTGTTATAGTACACCAATAGCCGTACCCTTCGATCAGACGGGGATATCTGTATGCACGGGGGTCGGAACCGCCAGCGAGGCCCCAATTCGGAATCGGCACTTCGTCCCGGTCGATAAAAGGTCGCATTAGGAGATTTTCGGTCCGGCGTAAAATTCCTCTTCGGGAGCGTGGTCGCGGGCTGTCGATGCGATCCCATACAGACACCTCTTCGCTCAAACTGGCATAACTTTTCGCTCGGTTATCGGAATCGCTTATAAGACCACAATTCGGAATCGGCACTTAGCGACGCCCGACGCCCCGCTTATTGCTTAAGGTGATAAGACGTCGTTTCGGGGTCGAAAAAACCATCGTTTCGCACTCCAAAATTGTGATTCTAGCCGACGATCTCCCCGATTCCAAGGTTTTCTGGCAGTAGCGACTCCCTCGATTATGTGAATCATTGGCGGAGCCCACACTCGGAGCCGGCCTGTCACGTAGATCAGAAGTCGTGTTCAACTCGTCGCGAGATCTCCTCACTAGGTCGTTGATATGGGTGCTCGAACATCGCCGATATAGTCACCCCCTCTAGTTTATTCCCACCCCTTCAGCCAAAGAACTGGGCATAACTTTCCGCCCGGGCATCGGAATCGCTTATGTGTTCACAATTCATAATCAGCACTCCGAGACGGTCGGCAGGGCGCTAGTTTCGTAAAATTCCGTTCCGGGGCCGAAATTCCGCCCTTGAGCGTGTGTACACCGACAGCCGTACCCTTCGATCGGACGGGGATATCTGTCCGCACGGGGGTCAGAATCGCCCGCGAGGCCCCAATTCAGAATTGGCACTTCGACCTGGTCAGTAAAAGGTTGCATTCGGAGATTTCCGGTAGGGCGCAAAATTCCTCTCGGGGAGCGTGGTCACGGGCCGTCGATGCGATCGCATACGAACACATCTTCGCTCAAACGGGCATAACTTTCCGCTCGGTTATCAGAATCGCTTATAAGACCACAATTCAGAATCGTCACTCAGAGATGCCTGATGCCCGCTTATTGCCTAAGGCGATAAGACATCATTTCGGGGTCGAAAAACCATCATTTCGCACTCCGAAATTACGATTCTAGCCGACGATCTCCCCGATTCCAAGGTTTTCTGGCAATAGCGACTCCCTCGATTACGTGAATTGCTGGCAGAGCCCACACACGGAGCCAGCCTGTCACGGCGATCAGAAGTCATGTTCAACTCGTCGCGAGATCTCCTCCCCAGATCGTTGATATGGGTGGTCGAACATCGCCGATATAGTCACCCCCTCTAGTTTATTCCCACCCCTTCAGCCTAAGAACTGGGCATAACTTTCCGCCCGGGCATCAGAATCACTTATGTGACCAAAATTCGGAATCGACACTCCGAGACGGTCGGCAGTGCGCTGGTTTCGCGGAATTACGTTCCGCGGTCGAAATTCCGCCTCGGAGCGAGTGTTATAGTACACCGACAGCTGTACCCTTCGATCAGACAGAGATATCTGTCCGCACGGGGGTCGGAACTGCCCGCGAGGCCCCAATTCAGAATCGGCACTTCGACCTGGTCGGTAAAAGGTCGCATTCGATGAATTCCGGTCCGGCACAAAATTCCTCTCCGGAGCGTGGTCGCGGGCCGTCGATGCGATCGCATACGGATACCTCTTCGCTCAAACGGGTATAACCGTCCGCTCGGTTATCGGAATCGCTTATAAGACCATAATTCAGAATCGGCACTGAGAGACGCCCGATGCCCGCTTATTGCCTAAGGCGATAAGACGTCCTTTCGGGGTCAAAAAGAATTGTTTCGCACTCCGAAATTAAGATTCTAGCCGATGATCTCCCCGATTCCAAGGTTTTATGGCAGTAGCGACTCCCTCGATTACGCGAATCGCTGGCGGAGCCCACACATGGACCCAACCTATCACGGCGATCAGAAGTCGTGTTCAACTCATCACGAGATCTCCTCCCTAAGTCGTTGATATGGGTGCTCGAACATCGCCGATATAGTCACCCCCTCTAGTTTATTCCCACCCCTTCAGCCAAAGAACTGTACATAACTTTCAGCCCAGGCATGAGAATCGTTTATGTGACCACAATTCGGAATCAGCACGCCGAGACGGTCGGCAGGGCGTTAGTTTCGCGGAATTCTGTTCCGGGGCCGAAATTCTTCTTCGGAGCGTGTGTTATAGTACACCGACAGACGTACCCTTCGATCGGACGGAGATATCTGTCTGCACGGGGGTCGAAACCGCCCGCGAGGCTCATTTCGGAATCAGCACTTCGACCCGGCCGGTAAAATGCCGCATTTGGAGATTTTCGGTCCGGCACAAAATTCCTCTCCGGGAGCGTGGTCGCGGGCCGTCGATGCGATCGCATACGGACACCTCTTCGCTCAAACGGGCATAACTTTCCGCTCGGTTATTAGAATCGCTTGTAAGACCACAATTCGGAATTGGCACTTAGAGACGCCCGATGCCCGCTTATTGCCTAAGGCGATAAAACGTCGTTTCGGGTCGAAAAACCCTCATTTCGCACTCTAAAAGTACGATTCTAGCCGATGATCTCCCCGATTCCATGGTTTTCTGGCAGTAGTGACTCCCTCGATTACGCGAATCCCTGGCAGAGCCACACATCGACCCGGCCAGTCACGACGATCAGAAGTCGTGTTCAACTCATCGCGAGATCTCCTCCCCATGTCGTTGATATGAGTGCTCGAACATCACCGATATACTCACCCCCTCTAGTTTAATTCCCACCCCTTCAGCCAAAGAACTGGGCATAACATTCCGCCCGTGTATCGGAATCGCTTATGTGACCACAATTCGGAATCGGCACTCCGAGACGGTCGGCATGGCGCTAGTTTCGCAGAATTCTGTTCTGGGGCCGAAATTCCACCCCGGAGCATGTGTTATATTACACCGACAGCCGTACCCTTCGATCGGACGGGATATCTGTCCGCACGGAGGTCGGAACCGCCTGCGAGGCCCCAATTCGGAATCGGCACATCGATCCGGTCGGTAAAAGGTCGCATTCGGAGATTTCCGGTCCGGCGTAAATTCCTCTCCGGGAGCGTGGTCACGGGCCGTCGATGCGATCGCATACGGTCACCTCTTCGCTCAAACGGGCATAACTTTCCGCTCAGTTATCAGAATCGCTCATAAGGCCACAATTCGAAATCGGCCCTCAGAGACGCCCGACGCTCGCTTATTGCGAAAGGCGATAAGACGTCATTCGGGGTCGAAAAACCATCGTTTCGCACTCCGAAATTGTGATTCTAGTCGACGATCTCCCCAATTCCAATGTTTTATGGCAGTAGCGACTCCCTCGATTACGTGAATCGCTGGCGGAGCCCACACACGGAGCCGGCCTGTCACGGCGATAAGAAGTTTGTGTTCAACTCGTCGCGATATCTCCTCCCCAGGTCGTTAATATGGGTGCTCGAACATCGCCGATATAGTCACCCCCTCTAGTTTATTCCCACCCCTTCAGCCAAAGAACTGGGCATAACTTTCCGCCTGTGCATCGGAATCGCTTATATGACCACAATTCGGAATCGGCACTCCCAGACGGTCGGCAGGGCGTTGGTCTCGTGAAATTTCGTTCTGGGGCCGAATTCCATCCCGGAGCATGTGTTATAGTACACCAACAGCCGTACCCTTCGATCATACGGGGATATCTGTATGCACGGGGGTCAGAACCGCCTGCGAGGCCACAATTCGAAATCGGCACTTCGACCCGGTCGGTAAAAGGTCGCATTCGGAGATTTCCGGTCCGACGTAAAATTCCTCTTTGGGAGCGTGGTCGCGGGCGGTCGATGCGATCCCATACGGACACCTCTTCGCTCAAACTAGCATAACTTTCTGCTCGGTTATCGGAATCGCTTATAAGACCACAATTCGGCATCGGCACTCAGAGACGCCCGACGCCCCACTTATTTCTTAAGGCGATAAGACATCGTTTCGGGGTCGAAAAACCATCGTTCGCACTCCAAAATTGTGATTCTAGCCGACGATCTCCCCGATTCCAAGGTTTTTAGGCAGTAGCGACTCCCTCGATTATGCGAATCGTTGGAGGAGCCCACACTCGGAGCCGGCCTGTCACGGAGATCAGAAGTCGTGTTCAACTCGTCGTGAGATCTCCTCACCAGGTCGTTGATATGGGTGCTCGAACATCGCCGATATAGTCACCCCCTCTAGTTTATTCCCACCCCTTCAGCCAAAGAACTGGGCATAACTTTCCGCCCGGGCATCGGAATCGCTTATGTGACCACAATTCGTAATCGACACTCCGAGACGGTCGGCAGGCGCTAGTTTCGTAAAATTCCGTTCCGGGGCCGAAATTCCGCCCTCGAGCGTGTGTACACAGACAGCCGTACCCTTCGATCGGACGGGGATATCTGTCCGCACGGGGGTCGGAACCGCCCGCGAGGCCCCAATTCAGAATCGGCACTTCGACCAGGTCGGTAAAAGGTCGCATTCGGAGATTTCCGGTCCGGCGCAAAATTCCTCTCCGGGAGCGTGGTCGTGGGCCGTCGATGCGATCGCATACGGACACCTCTTCGCTCAAACGGGCATAACTTTCCGCTCGGTTATCGGAATCGCTTATAAGACCACAATTCAGAATCGTCACTCAGAGACGCCTGATGCCCGCTTATTGCCTAAGGCGATAAAACGTCATTTCGGGGTCGAAAAACCATCATTTCGCACTCCGAAATTGCGATTCTAGCCGACGATCTCCCTGATTCCAAGGTTTTCTGTCATAGCGACTCCCTCGATTACGTGAATCGCTGGCGGAGCCCACATACGGAGCCAGCCTGTCACGGCGATCATAAGTCATGTTCAACTCGTCGAGAGATCTCCTCCCCAGATCGGTTATTGGAATCGCTTGTAAGACCACAATTCGGAATCGGCACTCAGAGACGCCCGATGCCCGCTTATTGCCTAAGGCGATAAGACGTCGTTTCGTGTCGAAAAACCCTCGTTTCGCACTCTAAAAGTACGATTCTAGCCAATGATCTCCCCGATTCAATGGTTTTCTGGCAGTAGCGACTCTTTCTATTAAGCGAATCGCTGGCGGAGCCCACACATGGACTCGACCTGTCACGGAGATTAGAAGTCGTGTTCAACTCGTCGCGAGATCCCCTCACCAGGTCGTTGATATGGGTGCTCGAACATCGCCGATATAGTCATCCCCTCTAGTTTATTCACACCCCTTCAGCCAAAGAACTGGGCATAACTTTCCGCCCGGGCATCGAATCGCTTATGTGACCAAAATTCAGAATCGGCACTCCGAGACGGTCGGCAGGGCGCTGGTTTCGCGGAATTCCGTTCCGGGCCAAAATTCTGCCCCGGAGCGTGTGTATATGGTACACCGACAGCCATACCCTTCTATCGGACAGGGATATCTATCCGCACGGGGGTCGAAACTGCCTGCGAGGCACCAATTCGGAATCGGCACTTCGACCCAGTCGTAAAAGGCCGCATTCGGAGATTTCCGATCCGCGTAAAATTCCTCTCCGGGAGCGTGGTCGCGGGCCGTCGATGCGATCGCATACGGACACCTCTTCGCTCAAACGGACATAACTTTCCGCTCGGTTATCTGAATCGCTTATAAGACCACAATTCAGAATCGGCACTTAGAGACGCCCGACGTCTGCTTATTTTCTAAGGTGATAAGACGACGTTTCGGGGTCGAAAAACCATCGTTTCGCACTACAAAATTACGATTCTAGCCGACGATCTCCCCTATTCCAAGGTTTTCTGGCAGTAATGACTCCCTCGATTACGCGAATCGCTGGCGGAGCCTGCACACGGAGCCGACGTGTCACGGCGATCAGAAGTCGTGTTCAACTTGTCGCGAGATCTCCTCACCAGGTCGTTGATATGGGTGCTCTAACATCGCCGATATAGTCACCCCCTCTAGTTTATTCCCACCCCTTCAGCCAAAGAACTGGGCATAACATTCTGCCCGGGCATCGGAATAGCTTATGTGACCACAATTCGTAATCGGCACTCCGAGACGGTCGGCAGAGCGCTGGTTTCGCGGAATTCCGTTAAGGGGCCGAAATTCTACCCCCGGAGCGTGTGTTATAGTACACCGACAGCCGTACCCTTCGATCGGACGGGGATATCTGTCCGCACGGGGTCGGAACTGTCCGCGAGCCCCCAATTCGGAATCGACACTTCGACCCGTAGGTAAAAGGCCGCATTCGGAGATTTCCGGTCCGGCACAAAATTTCTCTCCGGGAGCGTGGTCGCTGGGCGTTGATTCGATCGCGTACGGACACCTCTTTGCTCAAACGGGCATAACCTTCCGCTAGGTTAACGGAATCGCTTACAAGACCACAATTCGGAATCGGCACTCAGAGATGCCCGACGCCCGCTTATTGCCTAAGACGATAAGACGTCGTTTCGAGGTCGAAAAACCATCATTTCGCACTCCGAAATTGTGATTCTAGCCGACGATCTCGCCGATTCCAAGGTTTTCTAGGAGTAGCGACTCCCTCGATTAAGCGAATCGCTGGAGGAGCCCACACATGGACCCGACCTGTCACGCCGATCAGAAGTCGTGTTCAACTCGTCGCGAGATCTCCTCGCCAGGTCGTTGATTTGGGTGCTCGAAGATCGCCGATATAGTCACCCCTCTCGTTTATTCACACCCTTTCAGCCAAAGAACTCGGCATAACTTTCCGCCCGGGCATCGGAATCGCTTATGTGACCACAATTCGGAATCGGCACTCCGAGACGGTCGGCAGGGCGCTGGTTTCGCGGAATTCCGTTTCGGGGCCGAAATTCTGCCCCGGAGCGTGTGTTATAGTACACCGACAGCCATACCCTTCGATTGGACGGGGATATCTGTCCGCACGGGGGTCGAAACCGCCCGCGAGTCGCCAACTCAGAATCGGAACTTCGACCCGTCGGTAAAAGGTCGCATTCAGAGATTTCCGGTCCAGCGTAAAATTCCTCTCCGGGAGCGTGGTCGCGGGCCGTCGATGCGATCGCATACGGACACCTCTTCGCTCAAACGGGCATAACTTTCCGCTCAATTATCGAAATCGCTTATAAGACCACAATTCGGAATCGGCACTTAGAGACGCCCGACGGCCGCTTATCGTCTAGGGCGACAAGACGTCGTTTCGGGGTCGAAAACCATCATTTCGCACTCTGAAATTGCGATTCTAACCGACGATCTCCCCGATTCCAAGGTTTTCTGGCAGTAGCGACTCTTTCGATTACACGAATCGCTGACGGAGCACACAAACGGACCCAGCCTGTCACGACGATCAGAAGTCGTGTTCAACTCGTCGCGAGATCTCCTCACCAGGTCGTTGATATGGGTGCTTGAACATCGCCGATATAGTCACCCCCTCTAGTTTATTCCCACCCATTCAGCCAAAGAACTGGGTATAACTTTCCGCCCGGGCATCGGAATCGCTTATGTGACCACAATTCGGAATCGGCACTCCGAGACGGTCGGCACGGCGCTGGTTTCGCGGAATTTCGTTCCGGAGCCGAAATTCTGCCGCGGAGCGTGTGTTATAGTACACCGACAGTCGTACCCTTCGATCGGACGGGGATATCTGTCCGCACGGGGGTTGAAACCGCCCGCGAGCCCCCAATTCGGAATCGGCACTTCGACCCGGTCGGTAAAAGGCCGCATTCGGAGATTTTCGGTCCGGCGCAAAATTCCTCTCCGGGAGCGTGGTCGCGGGCCGTCGATGTGATCGCATACGGACACCACTTCGCTCAAACGGGCATAACTTTCCGCTAGGTTAACAGAATCGCTTATAAGACCACAATTCAGAATCGGCACTTAAAGACGCCCGATGCCTGCTTATTGCCTAAGGCGATAAGACGCCTTTTCGAGGTCGAAAACCCATCGTTTCGCACTCCGAAATTTCGATTCTAGCCGACGATCTCCCCGAATCCAAGGTTTTCTGGCAATAGTGACTCCCTTGATTACGCAAATCACTGGCGGAGACCATACACGGAGCCGGCCTGTCACGGCGATCAGAAGTCGTGTTCAACTCGTCGCGAGATCTCCTCCCCAGATCGTTGATATGGGTGCTTAAACATCGCCGATATAGTCACCCCCTTTAGTTTATTCCCACCCCTTCAGCCAAAGAACTGGGCATAACCTTCCGCCCGGGCATCGAATCGCTTATGTGACCACAATTCGGAATCGGCACTCTGAGACGGTCGGCACGGCGCTGGTTTCGCGGAATTTCGTTCCGGGGCCGAAATTCCAACCCGGAGCGTGTGTTATAAGTACACCGACAGCCGTACCCTTCGATCGGACGGGGATATCTGTCCGCACGTGGGTCGGAACCGCCCGCGAGGTGCCAATTCGGAATTGGCACTTCGACTCGGTCGGTAAAAGGCCGCATTCGGAGATTTCCGGTCCGGCGTAAAATTCCTCTCCGGGAGTGTGGTCGCGGGCCATCGATGCGATCGCATACGGACACCTCTTCGCTCAAACGGGCATAACATTCCACTCAGTTATCAGAATCGCTTATAAGACCACAATTCGGAATCGGCACTCAGAGACGCCCGACGCCCGTTTATTGCCAAAGGGGATTAGACGTCGTTTCGGGGTCGAAAACCATTGTTTCGCACTCTGAAATTGGGATTCTAGCCGATGATCTTCCCGATTCCAAGGTTTTTCTTGCAGTAGCGGCTCCCTCAATTACGCGAATCGCTGGCGGAGCCCACACACGGACCCGACCTTTCACGGCGATCAGAAGTCGTGTTCAACTCTTTGCGAGATCTCCTCACCAGGTCGTTGATATGGGTGCTCAAACATCGCCGATATAGTCACCCCCACTAGTTTATTCCCACCCCTTTAGCCAAAGAACTGGGCATAACTTTCCGCCCGGGCATCTGAATCGCTTATGAGATCACAATTCGGAATCGGCACTCCGAGACGGTCGGCACGGCACTGGTTTCGCAGAATTCCGTTCCAGGGTTGAAATTCCGCCCCGGAGCGTGTGTTATAGTACACCGACAGCCGTACCCTTCGATCGGACGTGGATATCTATCCGCACGGGGGTCGGAACCGCCCGCGAGGTGCCAATTCGGAATTGGCACTTCGACCCGGTCGGTAAAATTCCGCATTCGGAGATTTTCGGTCCGGCGAAAAATTCCTCTCCGGGAGCGTGGTCGCGGTCCGTTGATGCGATCGCATACGGACACCTCTTCGCTCAAACGGGCATAACTTTCCGCTTGGTTATCAGAATCGCTTATAAGACCACAATTCGGAATCGGCACTTAGAGACGCCCGATGCCCGCTTAATGCCTAAGGCAATAAGACGTCGTTTCAGGTCGAAAAACCATCGTTTCGAACTCCAAATTACGATTCTAGCCGACGATCTCCCCGATTCCAAGGTTTTTTTTTCTGTAGCGACTCCCTCGATTACGCGAATCGCTGGCGGAGCCCACACACGGACCCTGCCTGTCACGGCGATCAAAAGTCGTGTTCAACTCGTCGCGAGATCTCCTCACCAGGTCGTTGATATGGGTGCTCGAACATCGCCGATATAGTCACCCCCTCTAGTTTATTCCCACCCCTTCAGCCAAAGAACTGGGTATAACTTTCCGCCCGGGCAACAGAATCTCTTATGTGACCACAATTCGGAATCGGCACTTCGAGACGGTCGGCACGGCACTGGTTTCGAGGAATTCCGTTCCGAGGCCGAAATTCCACCTCGGAGCGTGTGTTATAGTACACCGACAGCCGTACCCTTCGATCGGACGAGGATATCTGTCCGCACGGGGGTCAGAACCGCCCGCGAGCCCCAATTCGAATTGGCACTTCGACCCAGTCGGTAAAAGTCCGCATTGAGAGATTTCCGGTCCGGCGCAAAATTTATCTCCGGGAGCATGGTCGCGGGCCGTCGATGCGATCGCATACGGATACCTTTTCGCTCAAATGGGCATAACATTCCGCTAGGTTAACGGAATCGCTTATAAGACCACAATTCAGAATCGGCACTCAGAGATGCCCGACGCCCGCTTATTGCCTAAGGCGATAAGACATCGTTTCGGGGTCGAAAAACCATTGTTTCGCACTCCAAAATTATGATTCTGGCCGACGATCTCCCCGATTCCAAGTTTTTCTGGCAGTAGCGACTCTTTCTATTAAGCGAATCGCTGGCGGAGCCCACACATGGACTCGACCTGTCACGGAGATTAGAAGTCGTGTTCAACTCGTCGCGAGATCTCCTCACCAGGTCGTTGATATGGGTGCTCGAACATCGCCGATATAGTCATCCCCTCTAGTTTATTCACACCCCTTCAGCCAAAGAACTGGGCATAACTTTCCGCCCGGGCATCGGAATCGCTTATGTGACCAAAATTCAGAATCGGCACTCCGAGACGGTCGGCAGGGCGCTGGTTTCGCGGAATTCCGTTCCGGGGCCAAAATTCCGCCCCGGAGCGTGTGTATATGGTACACCGACAGCCATACCCTTCGATCAGACGGGGATATCTGTCCGCACGGGGGTCGAAACTGCCCGCGAGGCACCAATTCGGAATCGGCACTTCGACCCAGTCGGTAAAAGCCCGCATTCGGAGATTTCCGATCGGCGTAAAATTCCTCTCTGGGAGCGTGGTCGCGGGCCGTCGATGCGATCGCATACGACACCTCTTCGCTCAAACGGACATAACTTTCCGCTCGGTTATCGGAATCGCTTATAATACCACAATTCGGAATCAGCACTTAGAGACGCTCGACGTCTGCTTATTGCCTAAGGCGATAAGACGTCGTTTCGGGGTCGAAAAACCATCATTTCGCACTCTAAAATTACGATTCTAGCCGACGATCTCCCCTATTCCAAGGTTTCTGCCAGTAGTGACTCCCTCGATTACGCGAATCGCTGGCGGAGCCCACACACGGAGCCGGCGTGTCACAGCGATCAGAAGTCGTGTTCAACTTGTCGCGAGATCTCCTCACCAGGTCGTTGATATGGGTGCTCTAACATCGCCGATATAGTCACCCCCTCTAGTTTATTCCCACCCCTTCAGCCAAAGAACTACGCATAACTTTCCGCCCGGGCATCGAAATCGCTTTTGTGACCACAAGTCGTAAGCGGCACTCCGAGACGGTCGGCAGGGCGCTGGTTTAGCGGAATTCCATTCCGGAGCCGAAATTCTGCTCCGGAGCGTGTGTTATAGTACACCGACAGCCGTACCCTTCGATCGGACGGGGATATCTGTCCGCACGGGGGTCGGAACCGCCCGCAAGCCCCCAATTCGGAATCGACACTTCGACCCGGTCTGTAAAAGGCCGCATTCGGAGATTTTCGGTCTGGCGTAAAATTTCTCTCCGGGAGCGTGGTCGCGGGGCGTTGATGCGATCGCATACGTACACCTCTTTGCTCAAACGGGCATAACCTTCCGCTAGGTTAACGGAATCGCTTACAAGACCACAATTCAGAATCGGCACTAAGAGATGCCCGACGCCCGCTTATTGCCTAAGGCGATAAGACGTTGTTTCGGGGTCGAAAAACCATCGTTTCGCACTCCGAAATTGTGATTCTAGCCGACGATCTCCCCGATTCCAAGGTTTTCTAGGAGTAGCGACTCCCTCGATTAAGCGAATCGCTGGCGTTGCCCACACACGGACCCGGCCTGTCACGGCGATCGAACGTCGTGTTCAACTCGTCGCGAGATCTCCTCACCAGGTCGTTGATATGGGTGCTCGAACATTGCCGATATAGTCACCCCCTCTAGTTTATTCCCACCCCTTCTGCCAAAGAACTAGGTATAACTTTCCGCCCGGGCAACGGAATCGCTTATGTGACCACAATTCGGAATCGGCACTCCGAGACGGTCGGCACGGCCCTGGTTTTGTGGAATTCCGTTCCGGGGCCAAAATTCCCCCCTGGAGCGTGTGTTATAGTACACCGACAGCCGTACCCTTCGATCGGACGGGGATATTTGTCCGCACGGGGGTCGGAACCGCCCACGAGGCGTCAATTCAGAATCGGCACTTCGACCCGGTCGGTAAAAGGCCGCATTCATAGATTTCCGGTCCGGCGCAAAATTTCTCTTCGGGAACGTGGTCGCGGGCCGTCGATGCGATTGCATATGGACCCCCTTCCCTGAAACAGGCATAACATTCTGCTAGGTTATCGGAATCGCTTATAAGACCACGATTCGGAATCGACACTTAGAGACGCCCGACGCCCGCTTATTGCCTAAGGTGTAAGTGTAGACACCCGGTTTTGACTAATGGGTTGAACCACTTTTCTTGTTGTCTTAGTGGGCCCCTAATTGGTCACTCACCTTGAGCCCATCATTTGCCATGTTTTGAGCCCTTTAAGCCATTAAAATGCCTTGAAATCCCGAAATTTATCACTTGAGAGAGTCCTTGGGGCATAATAACTCTTGTCCTATCATGTAGTTGGCTGATAATTCTCAAATAATGCAGATTTATTGTCGCGACGCCTCGTGGCGCCGCGTCTCTAGTCGCGACAGTTCTGGCAGCCGCGACAACCCATGCATTATCCATGCACGTGGGTAATGCTGTCGTGTCCACCCGCACCGTCGTGTTTCTGAGTCGCGGTCTTACGATATGTCGCGACAATGACCGAATCTTCTGGCCTCCACAACTACCCCCTATTTATCCTCCTATCAATGTAACTTAATCCTAGGGATTATCTCTGCCCCTTGGGGCGAGATTTCGGCCCTAGGGACTCTTGTGAGGATCCCTAAGGACTCTCCATCCGATTTTGATAATCTTTTATCTCCCATTTTAATTTCTGATCCATTTTGAAGAGATAATATCAATTATTCTCACTCCAAGCTCTATATAAGGCAAGGCCCCTCCTCAAGGACGGGGGAGCCTCGTTACCACCCCGAGGGCTGCCAAAATTCCCTCTCATCCATACTTAGCACCACAACCACCCATCTTGCCATTTTCCCTTCATATTCCACTCAACGAAGTCATTCTTTTCACCATCCACGGAGTGCGGAACGTGAAGAGGGCGACCCCGACGATCTCCTGGATTCCTTGCGCATCCTTGGAGCTACACCCACGCCAGGGAGTCGCCCCAATGGGGCTCATTTCTTCTTTCCTCCCTTTCTCCCATTTCTACATGCATTTTGTTATGTTATCTTAGATAGAGAACATCCACTATCCACCCACGTTTTCCTACACCTATCGGGGTTTAAAACCACCCCAGGTGCGCTCCCACCATGATTCCCTATTTTCTTCCGTCTTTGGAATAGGTACTATGCTTAACGAATTCTAATAGGGCGTTTCTTTGTGATTTTCTTTGGTTGGCAGGCAAGCAGTCGAATCTACGAGAAGCTCTGGTTCTCTGGCCGGCTGGAGGACGAGAAGAAGGTCTTTATCTTATTTCTCCTGCATTCAGAGAACGCGACGGCCGAAGGTGACGCGACCATAGACGCGTCGACGAAAGCCGACGCGACATCAGTCTATCACGGCGCCCATGGCGACCGCGACACCAGGTTTGTTCCTGTTCTCTCTCCTTTTCCTAGTTTAAGTCAGCCATCATCTCATTTTCATTCTTAGGCGACTTGCTAGGTGGTGATCACATCCTATTTTCCATGCTTCTAATCATAGCATCCATGTCTATGTTGAGGGGAAGCACAATCCCTGTGATTACACCTTTTGGCGATGACGGTGGGACCTTCATTGCCACCCTCGTAGATTTTTCTGACTGTTTGCTTGCCATGCTTTCTTTCTTGTCACCATAGTGCCCTGTTAGAGTTTTGTTCTTTGTTTCCTACGCATTTCCCTGCTCTGTCGTTGTTGCGACCGATCGCGCTGACGCGACCTTGTCGCGGCGCAACGGGGGGACGCGTTAGTAACTACTGTCTGTTGTCCACCATGTTCTTTCCATCCAACGCCCATGAGAGCATGCATCCTTGCTATATTGCCTAGATCATGTTTTCTCGTGTCTCTGTCTGTTACTATCCTGTCAAGGTTCGGGTTTTCCGTTTAGTTTTATTTGTAAGTTTTCAGTTCCTATCGCGGCAGCGAGAGAGGACGCGAACATGTCGCGGCTTGGCCGAGCGTCGCGTTATCAGGTTTGCTTTGTATGTTCCTATTTTATCCATGAATCAGTTTTTGTCTGCTGCCTGACTCATGTTGTATCGTTATAGAGTCTCTTGGTGTCTTAGTTTTGTAGGACAGTTTGTTTGAGTTGGGTTGGTGACTCACTGTGTTTTTCGGGCCTCTGTCATTATCGCGGCAGCCCGCGCTGTCGCGATAGGGTCGCGGCGTACCCAGCCGTCGCGACTCTGCCCGAGGACTTGTTTTTGTCGCCCTGTTTGCTCCTCATCTTCATTCTTGCATACATTTAGTCTCTTGCATACGCTACTCGTCCCATTCGATCAGGTTCCCCCTTGGTTGAGTGAGTCCTCTCACCTACGAGCACTCGTAGGCTGATTCGGGCCCACCTTCCGAGGACCTCCGTACGTCCCCGTGGCCGTACGCACGTTGCGGTTCGCCGGGCTGGTTGTACCCTTATACCCTTAGTTTGAGCCACCATCGTGTGAGTGTGTGCCACCCTTAGTCATACAGAGCACTTGAGTCCATTCCTATCAGGGACCGCATGACCGAGTGACATCTCTTTAATCAATTCATTTAAAAGGCCAAGTTCGAATCTTAAGAAATTTGCGTTTTAAGCATGATAGCTTGAGTGCTTTGATCCCCCTTCTCATCTCTGTCTTTCTTGTCATGATAGAGTTCAGGTGTGTCGGTCTCCCCCCTCAAATTGGTTGGAGGGTGTATGCGTCATTGTTTAGGGAGATCGAGTCAGTCTCCTTCGACCCTTGTGCTTTATCATAATCCCCTCTTCGACATGGACCAATTCCGGGTCCTTGCCGACGATGCCCTTCCCCTCGGGTTGCTCGAGGAGGTAGCCCAACCCTCCATGGATGCTCTCCCAGGGCATATCCAGCCCCTCTATCGCCGGGATTCGATCCCGTCCTCCCTCTCCTCCTGGGGGTGATGACCGCCATTCTCATTCAGCCAGCTCCTTCCTCACCTCACTCCGGACCAAGTCTGAGAGTTCATAGCTGCTGCCAAGGGGAAACAACATTTATCTCCCCGGGGTCAAAATCCAGCCCGACCGGCGGATTCTTCCGTCCACGTCGCTTCAGCTCCCCACCTTTCTTCGTCTGGGGCAGACCCTACCCCTCTCCGTCTCGGCCATTCATTTTTCAGAACCAAGCTACCTTCCCCCACGAGATGTTCGGCCTCGGTCCCCTCCCACTACATACTATACGGCCGAACCAGCTCCGCTCCTTCGCGAGAGGTCTCATTCCTTTGAGCAGTCACGCTCCCTTGTCCCTACACACCAGATCCAATCTTCTTCCGATTTTTTTGCGGAATGGATAAGTATGAAGGAGCTTCATGACCTCCGGAGGCAGATTGATCCTCGGAAGGTAGCCGACATCACCCTCCATCCTTCCAATACCTCCGGGTGCCTCCCCAGTCAAGCTCCCTGTATATCGTCGATACTCTGGGGTGGGGGACCCCTATGTTCATCTGAAGGATTTTGTCTATGAATCAGCACCACACAAATATGATCGCCATCTCATGGCATATCTGTTCAGAAAATCATTAGATGGTCCAGCCTTAGAGTGGTTCTATTCATTGCCTCCCGAAAAGCCGAGGACTTCCAAATCGTCCAAGAAAGGTTTCTGCAGCAGTTTCCAGGATCGGGTGGGACCCGAATACTCTTTTGTGGATTTGGTAGCTGAGAAGATGAAGCCAGAAGAGGATTTCTCCACCTATGCTGACCGGTGGCGCTCTTTGGCCGCCAAAGTCCGTTGCCAATGCCTGAGGAGGAGAAATTAAGCTGTTGATCTCCAATGCACACACCCACCTACCGAGCTATTTTGGCCATGAACGACATCTCTACCATGCACCAATTATATAGTCGAGCCTGTTTCATCCAAACCCAACTCAAGGACTCGCCTATACATTCCATGTTCGAGACCGCCAAGGCCCGTTATGCCAAAAAGCCGCAAGGCCCAGTCACCGAGGGATCCAGACCAATGAACAAGTAGGTGCCGTTAGCAATCCCCAAGGCCCAGTAGGTAGGTCCCCCTATACCCAGCAAACCCAACAGTCTTGGAACAACAACAACATAGGCAGCCACCTCCCCAAGGACAAAATCCTCCTCAAGATCAGCGCCAATACTCCCAGGTCCCTCCACCTCAAAATGGCTATGCCCCCAGGAAACCCAATGGGCCCAAGAGAGCCCAATACCTTCCATTGCCCGAATCTCTAGTTGATGTCTTTGCAGCCCTCATGTCTCTAAATGCCTTAAGACTCCCTCCTGAGAAGGCGAATTGGAATATGGCGGCCGATCAAACAAAGTACTGTGTCTATCATCGGCATCCGGGCCACAATGTGTCCGATTGTTTCCAATTCCGGGACATGATATATGATCTCCATGAGCAAAACCAGATTGATTGGGCAGAGATGAAGAGATTGATCCAAACTTTGAGGGACCAGCAGGGCCAGAGGCAACAGCAGCAACAACAGAGGCGACAGCAGCCGCAGCAGCAACAACAACAACAACAGCAACAACAACAACAACATCAATACCAGCCTTTCCAGCAACAATACCAGCAACAGCAGCAACAGCAGCAGCCGCAGCAGCCGGCAAACGATCTAGGCATAATCCGTAACCCCATGCCACAACATCAATCTGCTCCGAACCCTCAACTAGCTCCACCACCTCCTCCGCCTGCGCATGTTAACCCCGTTATCCACCACCCACCACCAGAAGCCCAGTGGGTCTTCGATGACGACCATGAGGTAGGCCAACTCCTGGTTATTTCTCACGTCACGCCCACTGCTCCTGCACCTACATCCACCATGCCTCCCTCCCTTACGCCCCACATTGCCACCATCACCTCGCCATCATATTCCCCTGTCACGTCGCCCATCATCCCTCCACCCAACAACGTCCCTTTCTTCCCTACACCAGCACCATTACTAGCCAACCCTTCTGTCCTTGACACCACTACCCCTCCACTCCACCATAATCTTGCCCTCCGGAGCGGGCGGATGTTCCATCGGATGTATCCTAGCGCATCCATACCTATGCCAGGTCAGCAAATCAACAATCAGCAGCAACAAGATACAGAAGAGATTGATCCGGCACCGGGAACCCAATATGACATCCTGAAGCACCTTGATCAGACTCCCGCCAAGATCTCCATATTGGAGCTCATTAAAGATCACAGACTCACCAGGATGCTCTCAGGACCTTTTTGCAAAGAGTCATGGTCAGCGAGGACATGAATCCGAACAACCTACCCTCAGTGCTCTCAATAGTGAACAGGGGACCCACCATTACCTTTTCTGACGGCGAGTTGGCTGCCCCCGAAGCCAGGAAAATGCCCTTATGTGTGACACTTACCATAAACAAAGTGGCTGTCGATGCAGCTCTAGTGGACACAGGAGCCTCCATTAATGTATGTCCACTAAGTACTCTTAGAGCGTGCAATATATCAGAACGTCAACTGCAGCCCACACCTACCACCATCGCTGCGTATGACAATTCCCGACGTGCCTGCCATGGAGTCATCACTTTGCAAGCAGAATTGGGCCCTCTCGTCATGTCTGTGGAGTTCTATGTATTGAACATTGATCACACCTACAAAGCCATCTTAGGGCGCCCATGGATCGAGTCATTAGGGGCAGTGCCATCTACAGCGCATCAGTGTCTGAAGTTCCCCTTCCAAGGGCGGATAGTCAAGGTAAAAAGTGTGACGACGACACATACAGTGGAAGCCGTTGAGAGATTACTGTCGTCGGTATGGCCATCCAATAAGCCCATCATCTCGGTGCTCGATGTCAACTACACTTGGGCCTATACATTCTCTTCTAACCGCCCAATTGTGTCTCCACCTGTAGCGGCAATCAGAAAGGGCGTAAACGCAAATGCAAAAGGATGGGATATCATGTTCAGGCTGGGTTATCAGTCGGGAAAAGGTCTGGGTGCTGGGCAAACCAAGACTGTGGCCACCACCAAGAAATTCACAAAGCGTGGCCTTGGATATTCAGAATGGGCCGCTTTCTCATCCCCTTCACAATCGGACCATGGTCCACTCACCTGGTCCCTATATGAGCACTTCGTCAAGGGGCCCATCCAGCCCGGATATAACACCACAACGGAAGTACCCAGATCAGCTTATCAGGCCTTGGAAGAGCAACGACCCAACAAGAAGAAGAGAGCTGAGGAGGATACTGAGGATCTGGATCAAGATGATGCCATCTCATCAGTTAGTCTGCTGTTTGAAAAATCAGAGGCTGAAGAAGAAGAGTCAGAATTAGAAGATCTTGTTTCTGCAGTCAATCGATTGTTCAGCGAAGAAGATATCCCGCAAGTGGCAGCGCTATCAATATCAGCAACCACCACCAGGCGACAGTTGCCCAGATTTGGTGAAGACAGTCAGTTGGATCATTCACCCCTGCTTATACAAGAGCTCTGGCCAGGGTTCTCCCGGCCTCCTACTCATTTTGTTTCATCCATACTCAATTTAGTGTTGGTTTCATTCCTTTGCCTCTCCCCTTCATTGATCAAATCTCACCCGCCGCCGTTGAGGCATTCATTCGTCCTTCACCCCGCTTCATCATTCTCTTTTGGTTCGGTCCTGTCTTTTTCCCGAAGCCATTTAGTCTAATGTAATTCCATTTTATTCAAAAAAAAAAAAATGTGTGTGTCCTCCTGCTCCCGACGGCGATCCCCGTCATCTCCCTCCTGCTCCTACTCCCGACGGCGATCCCGTCATCTCCCTCCTGCTCCTACCCCCGACGGCGATCCCCGTCATCACCTCTCCTGCTCCTACTCCGACGGCGATCCCCGTCACACCTCTCCTGCTCCTACTCCCGACGGCGATCCCCGTCACACCCCTCCTGCTCTTACTCCCGACGGCAATCCCCGTCACACCTCTCCTGCTCCTGCTGCCGACGGCGATCCCCGTCACCCCTCCTGCTCCTACTCCCGACGGCGATCACCGTCGCCCCTCTCCTGCTCCCGACGGCGATCCCCGTCACATCTGCTCCCCGGCGGCCATCGTCGTCCTTCTTTCGCTCTCTTCATGCTTCTCCTGGTGGTCAGACATGGCCATTTCGGGCGATTCGGGTGAGGGGCCTTCTGCTCCCCTACACCCCGATGCTATTGCCGGCACCCTGAGCTCGGGTGGCCCGCTTCCTCCTCCAATCCCATCGGGGGACCTCCGCGGCCCTGCCACACCCTTTGTTTTCCTTTCCAATAAATCTCTGGACGCATCTCCAGAGCCTCCTGTAAATATCAAATCTAGCTTAGGTTTAGGGGTAGTTTTTAGTAAGTCCTCGTCCCCGTCTAGAAAAAAGAAGGGTGGTGGCATACCCCGCAGATATCTCTTATACTTAGTCCAAAGGTGTGGTGCTCTTCTAGCTGTTGAAGAGTTCGTCAAAGAAGCAGTGGCTTTGAACTTAGAGGAGATGCCGATAGAGGAAGGGCTACGACGGCTTTGGGATATATGAAATCGTAGCCGAAGAAGACCCATTAGATGAGAATGATGGTGAGATAGAGGATGCTGCTGAGGCGTATGCTAGTGGCATGAGGAGATTCGATGAACCTACCTCAGCAGTCGATAACCTGCTAAA
The DNA here is from genome assembly GCA_014218235.1 of Colocasia esculenta. Lineage (NCBI taxonomy): Eukaryota > Viridiplantae > Streptophyta > Magnoliopsida > Alismatales > Araceae > Colocasia > Colocasia esculenta. The sequence continues at coordinate 3,299,380 of CM024758.1, forward strand.
GAGGTAAACGTGGGAATTGAAGAGGACCCCAGGCTTTTAACCATAGCTTCCGACCTCCCTCCTGAAGAAGAAGAAGCACTCATAGAGATGTTGAGGGAATTCAAGGATTCATTTGCTTGGTCCTACGATGACATGCTCGGCATTGACCCTGATTTGGTAGAACATAGATTGATCTTAAAGCCAGGGGCAGTTGCCGTCAAACAGAAGCTAAGGAGATTCCTCTCCCACATCGCTTTAAAGATGAAAGAGGAGATTGATAAGCTACACAAAGCCAAGTTCATCCGTGTAGTCCTCTATCCTTTGTGGGTGGCAAACATTGTCCCAGTGATGAAGAAGGACGGAAGAGTGCGTATCTGCATAGACTTCCGGGACTTGAATAAGGCATGTCCTAAAGATGATTTCCCCTTACCTCATTTAGATGTCTTGATCGATAATACAGCAGGGTTCGAAACTCTATCATTCATGGATGGGTATTCTGGCTACAACCAAATTCGTCTAGCCCCGGAGGATCAAGAAAATACCTCCTTCACCACCCCATGGGGAACATATTGCTATGTGGTCATGCCGTTTGGCTAAAGAATGCCGGCGCCACTTATCAAAGAGCAATGCTAGCTATCTTCCACGACATGATTCATATTGATGTTGAGGTTTACGTGGATGATATTGTGGTGAAGTCGAGAACTCGAAGAGAACATTCCTCCGTGCTTGCCAAAGTCTTCCGTCGCGCACAAGAGTATCAATTGAAGATGAATCCAAAGAAGTGCGTGTTTGGAGTTTCCTCAGGAAAGTTTCTAGGCTTCATAGTTAGTAAACGGGGGATTCAAATAGACCCGCACAAGGCCAAGGCAATCAACGAGATGCCTCCTCCCAAGAACATATCCGAACTTCGAGATTTGATTGGTCGACTACAGTTCATAAGGAGATTCATATCTCAGCACTCTCAAAGATGTCGACCTTTCTATGAACTGTTGAGAGGAGGGTTAATTTTGAATGGAATGATAAATGCCAAGAGGCCTTCGATGAGCTCAAAAGTTACCTTATGAATCCGCCCGTGCTTCAGGCGCCTATCCCTGGGAAACCCTTAATCCTATATCTGTCAACAATTGAGGACTCCCTAGGAGCTGTCCTTGCTCAGCATGATAATCCGGCAAAGAAAGGGCAGTCTACTACCTATCTAGGCTCTTCAATCCTTCCGAGCTCAAACTCACCACGATGGAGAAAACCTGTGCAGCGCTAGTCTGGGTGGTGCAGAAATTGAAGCACTACTTCCTAGCCCATAAGGTGAGTTTGATTTCTAGAATGGATCCTATTAGGTATCTCCTGGAAAAGCGTCCTTGCCGACAAATTGGCACGCTGGCAAAGTTTCCTCTCCCAGTTTGATATCTCCTTTATTGTTCAGAAAGCCATAAAAGGGTATGCCATTGCTGAGCACCTTGCTCACCTCCCTCTTCCTCATAGTGATACGGTTCAAGAGGAATTCCCCGATGAAAACCTATCACTTGTTTCTCGCGATCCCTTCTGGTCGCTCCACTTCGATGGAGCTCTCAACTCTAGGGGACGGGGCATAGGCGCAGTTTTGCTCACCCCAGAAGGGATCACCATTCCTTTGGCTTATCAACTCAATTCTACGCCACCAACAATATCTCCGAGTATGAGGCTCTCCTAGCCGGTCTTAAGCTTGCCTACCTTTTAGGCACCTGTCACCTTAAGATCATAGAAGATTCTCAGCTCGTTCTTCGGCAAGTCCTCTCTACCTATCACACTCGTGACCCCAAACTCAAGCCTTATCAAGATCTGGTCACGCTCCTAGCCAAGCAATTCCGTCAGCTCATCTACATTCATACTCCTCGCTCTCAAAACATTATGGCCGATGCTCTGGCATCGTTAGCTTCGTCTCTCTCCTTCCCTCTCAGCCGTAGTGCTGAGACTATCACTGTTCAAAGGTTAGAAGCTCCCTCAACTCAGGATCCTTGGTTCTCAAACCTTAGGAGCTCTCTAGTTCTGAAGGCAGAGAAAAAAGAAGCAAAGGAGTTATTGCTTGTTGAATTGGGAGAGTTGATGGAAGAAGAGAGGTCGTGGTACCACGAGATTGAGCGATTTTGCAGAGACGGTACCCTCCCAGAAGAAGCTGAAGCAGAAGATAGGCGAGCTATCCGTAGAGCAGCATTAAAGTATACCCTCGTGGGTGAAGTTCTTTATAGACGCGCTCTAAATGGAATGCTCCTTAGATGTGTCACATATGAAGAGGCTTGGAAAATAGTGGAAGGATCCCACTCCGGTGAATGCGGAGGGCACGTGAATGGTCAAATGTTAGCCAAGAAGATCCTTAGGCAGGGCTACTACTGGCCAACCATAGAAGAGGACTGTGCCGCCTACGTTCGTAGGTGTGTCAGATGCCAAGTCCATGCCGATAAAATCCATGCTCCCTCTTCCTCTTTGCATCCACTATCTTCTCCTTGGCCTTTCTCCATGTGGGCCTTTGATATCATCGGGCCCCTTGGTGATCCTAATGCTCAGATAAAACAAAAATCCTTCATCCTCACTGCTACTGAGTATTTCCAAGTGGGCCGAGGCAGAAGCATTTGCAGAAATCAAAGGTTCGACCGTGTGCAGATTCATCATGAAGAACATCATTGCGCGGTTTGGAGTACCTGGCAGCCTCGTCACCGACAATGGACCTCAGTTCATATCTCAAGACCTTCAAGATCTCTGTAAGAAGTTCAATATTTCTTTGCATCATTCGTCTCCTTATTATCCACAGGGCAACGGCCAGCCGAAGCTACAAATAAAACACTTTTGAAAATTCTGAAGAAAACTTGTGAGTCTAATAAATTCGCTGACTGGCCAGAAAAGCTAATTGAGACTCTGTGGGCCTACCGCACCTCCATCCGCACGCCCACGGGGCAAACTCCTTTCTCCCTTACATATGAATGGAAGCGGTATGTCCACACGAGATCATCATCCCTTCGCTAAGAATTCAGTTGGACAAAGAACTTAATCCCGATGAACATCGAGAAGCGTTACTTACACAACTAGAGCTCTTAGACGAACGGCGTCTATCTGCAGCTGATCATGTGCTTTCTTATCAAAATAGACTCTCAAGATCTTTTCAAAAGAAAGTGATTGAACGTAAGTTTCAAGAAGGAGGCATGGTTTTGAAGCGAATTTTCATAAAACCTGGAGGTCCAAGGTCAAAACTGTCTGCAAACTGGGAAGGGCCGTACGTCATTAAAGAAGTGTACCCGGGGAACGCATATAGGCTTGTTAATGCCGATGGTGATGAACTCTCTCACCCATGGAATGGTTGTATCTTAAAAGATTCTACCCCTGATAAATAGTCTTTTGATAACAACACCAGTTGACAGGTAGCCATTTGCCAAGTGTCTCGCTCCCTCTCCTATTGACGAAGTAATATTTATGCGCAATCACATACTCAACATGGTAACCTAAGGTCATTGTCCCTTCATGTATAGTGTTCTCACTTAGCCCTCGCTCAGGGAAACAAAAGGTCAATTCTCTCCCTACTCGGACAAGGTCTAGGGGCAAGGGGAAGCCTAACCTGTAAACCTGCAACAGTATAAACTATGTGTTTGAAGTCTCAAAGAGGGACGAGCAGTTCTAAGAAAGCGCATACAGCACAAAAAATATAGTGGCAAAATGATAAAACGAAGGGGCATGTTAAAGAGTGGCAGTACAGTTCCCCGCGGGACGCCCTTGAGCCCGTCGCACGCACGCCCCAGTCAAAGAAAAAATACTGTGGCCCTAAAGTCCCTGGACAACAGATGAATAGCACATGTGGCATACTCGTTGTCAAGTCTTACAAGTCGGTAACCCCGACCCCAGATTAAGTCTTATCACATTTTATTCTTCCTATCCTCCCTGAAAATGACCAAAGAATCCCTACACTTGGTCTGTGTTGGAACATTGATGTCACAGGGGCAAGAAATCTTAACAAACCTAAGATGAACATGTGTTTGCACGTAAATCTTACTCGCCGAAGGGAGACGGAGGTAAGACTCAGGGTTAATCGCTCAAGATTAAGAAGTGTTGTTATCAAAAGAAATTTCAAAATATCAAAAATCCAAAAAATCAAAAGATCCCCAAACCAAAAAAAAAAAAAAAAAAAAAAATCAAATTTCAAAAATCAAAAAAAATCAAAAGATCCCCAAAACTCAAAAATAAAAAAAATCAAAATTTCAAAAAAAAAAAATCAAAAAATTCCCAAAATCCAAAATATATATATATATATATATATTTTTTTTTTTCAATAAAAAAATGGGTTGTCCATATTGCTTTTCTTTAACATGCTTTATTTTCGTTGTCTTTTCACCTATTTAATAAGGCTCGGCCCCTTGACAAATTACGGAGTTAGCTTTTATCATTTTTAGCGCAAGGGGCTGAGCCTAAGAACAGATCTAACTTGTTCTTTTAAGTGTGTGCAGGAGCAGGTGATTCAAAAGACAAGTGCGACGTCACACTCAGAACTCTCTGTCTCTCTCGCTTGTTTGAAATTCGCCTCTCACTCGTGTCAATTGCAAACCATTCATTTATCATAAATATTGGCATAAAATAAAACTGCACTAAGCTATGAACAAAATGTACATAGATAACAGGGAGGTGGCTCACAAGTCTCCTCACTGTCCACCTCCACTCTCCCCGGATCCCTCTCGCCTATCTGGAGGTGGCAACATCTCGCCACCCCCTCTGCCATCATGGGTGCTACCCTCGCCCTGACGGTGCCTCTCCTCCTCCTCGTTCCTCCGCCTGCTGGAGGAACCTGCTAGATACTGTCCGACGGAGGCGCCGGTCCCCCTGCTGACGCTCGCGCCGCTCCGGCTCCGACTGCGTGAACGGCCTATGTCCATCACGATCTGCTGAAGGCCCCGCGCCAGTGTCTGCTGGGCCAACAGCTCCGCACGCAGTCGGGTGACCTCCTCCTAGTCTCCGGGCGGCCTCTGCACTCGCAGCATCGCCAGCTCCCTCGCCATCTCTGCCACCTGTGCCTCAGCTACCTCCGCCCGGATGCGTAGCTGGTCCCTCTCGCTCCGGGTAGTCTGGACCTCTCCCCGGAACCGATCTCTCTCGCTCTGCAGCTCCATAGCGTGCTCATGAGCAAGCTCCAAGTCTCTCTCCTGCATAGCAAACAATCATTCAGCATCATTTGGAAATGATCAACTCAAGCCTTTAAATGAACTTACCCGCTCCTCCAAGTGCCTCTGAGCCTCCTTGGCTCTCAACACCGCCCCTGTCAGTCGAGCCTCCATGAGCGATGGAGAGCCCCCCGCGCTCCGAGAGGAGGAAGCACCGCCCGCTCCGGTACCCCTCACTCTCTCCAGCTCACTCCGCTGCACGCAAAAGACATGTCAGTTTCAAAAAAAAATTCTGCCTGAGTTAAATCAATGGCCAAAATTGAACAAGGTACCTACCAGCTCCGCTGTCTGCCTCTGAGCTGCTTCCCGATCATGCACCGCCGAATGGAGCAAGGCTCGGAGCGATGCGATCTCACCAGTCACATCCACCTGCAATGAATTGCCAAATCATCAGTTCAAATCCAAGGTCTTGGAGCTATGGTTTAGCAGTTTTACCTGGTGACGAGCGCTCTTGTATACCTTTCCTCCGTACTTCAAGGTGTACGCCTGGAGGTAGGCATCGTCAGTAGTTGCGTCTGATCTGACCGCCTTGCCCTTGCGCTCCCAGTTCTCGATCTGCTCGCGCGCCCGCTCCTGCCAGTTTATCGTGTCGTGAAGTCCCCGAAAGCTCCGACCCGGCCGGCGAAAGCGGTCCCGGACAGGGAACTCCACGACACTCTGCCTAAGGCCCAGGGAGCGCTGGGTCAGGAATAGGTTCAGAGGTAGCACAAGGTTTAGCGCATGCAACCACACCGACCTACCGAAGTAGGGGCGGGCTGGCGCTAACCAAGGCTGTCCCTCATCACCCTCCCCCAGATATGGCTGCCAAACCACCTGCAAAGAAGGAGCGAATCTAGTCAGTCATTAGGCAATTGGATCAAGCAGATAGTTTAAGCAAAGCAAAATTGAGGATACTTACATCCAGGTGGGGGTAGCTGTCAATGGCCTCCTATAATCGCTCCAGCTGATCAACTAAATGGCGGGTGTCTCGGAGAGAGTCCCAACGGCGTGCAATGGGCACGAGGCCCGGCCGTGTGAGATCCCCTCTCCCCAGGGCTGGGAGGTGTAGATAGGCCCAAACCTGCAAGATGAAAGACAAATCAGTTGACAGTTTAAGCAAAATGAAGTCTAAATCCAAAGAGAGTCAGAAGAGAAGGTGTACCTGAAGGAAGGGGTAGAAGCCGCTCGTAGATGTCTGCCGCTCGGAGGCGCTCAGACCATCGAACTGGTGCGCTAGAAAGGCTGCTCCCCAAGCATACCCCCCTACCTCACCTAGGTCCTCTAGCAAGGGCAGGAAGCGGCCGTGGACTGCGTCGCCTCTCGTGGCAAACAAGAGTCTACCAAGAAAGAGAACGAGAAAGCGGCGCAAGTCCAAGTCCGCCTGCGGCCCAGGCTCGCTCGCAAGCTCCCTCCGACTGACCCTAGCTAGCCTCGCCAGGTACTCATCCTCACTCTCCCCTGCATTCTTCCCCGCCTCGTACAAGCCCAGACTCTCCTGCAATGCTACCCTAGGCACTAGGGAGGACCTGCGCTCTACTGGGAGGTCTAGGAGGCGCTCGGCTAAGTCATGGTAGCAGGGATAGGTGTAGCCGCTCACTACCCGCCCGTGGACTCTGAGCCCTGTGATCCGGCTCACATCCTCCAAGCTGGGGATCATGTGCCCCCATGGGAATGCAAAGGCACTCGCCTCTGTATCCCACCTGCTCCGCAGGGCCTGGGTAAGGGCTGGGTCCACCCTCATCCTCTCGATCCTAAAGATCTCCCGAATCCCATATCCTCTACCACTCTCGCTGGAAAGAAGGGAAGGCTAGGAAAGAAGCCAGCACCAGTGTCCATGACACTCGAGCCCTCATTTCACCCTGCAAGATCCATTCAAATTCAATTCAGGCTTTTATTATGTGTTCGGGCAAAGTCGCGACAGCTATTGCAGCCGCGACCTTGTCGCGACGGTGCGGGACACCGCGACCTTATCGCGTCACCTTCTTAGGCCGCGATAAGGTCGCGTCTGCCCTAGACGTCGCGACACGGTCGCGACGCCCCGCCCCGCCGCGACACCATGTCGCGGCGGGTCGTGCTGACGCGTTCTGAGAGTCAAACCGACTGGAGCCCTCTTTGTTTGATCCTCTTTTTCATGGGCGTTTCGCCCTACATTCGCCCTCCACGGGCTCCGTCTACCTCTACTCTACTATCATTCAAGGTTTTTAAGGTAAGTTACTACCGATTTCATGGCTTTGGCTCGTCTCTTCCGTTCCTCTTCCACATTCGCGACCGGAGCCATCTTCTCCTCCTCCTCTTCTTCCATCCCGACCTCGGGCACTTCCTCCTCGACCGGAGGCTCCTCCATCCGCTGTCGTGAGCTCCGACGCCCCGCATGGCGTTTCCTTCATGATGAATCTCCGCCGATGTCTTTTCCTCCTTCCATTGCACTAGGATTGTCTTGGAGTGGGTTGTCTAGCTAGCAAGGAGGTCGGAATGCAAAAGGGGTTGAAGAAGAGTTTCGGAAGTTTGGAAGCTTGGGATTTTGAAAACCGGAAAGGAAGAAGGAAGGGGGGGCCGTTTGTTTTTGAATCGATCGGTTCATGACGCGACACAGCGGGCGGTCGCGTTCATGTCGCGACCCAGAGGGCTGCCGCGACAGAGTCGCGACACTCCGCTCAACCGCGACATTAAGGCGACACCTCTGACTGTCGCGTTATCAACAGAGCCCTTGCGATTACAGAAAATTCATTCTATTTCATTCAAATATAAAGTCTGTTACATGCTCTAATTCATTCTAGACAATCAAACAATGCTTTTAAACTACCATCTGGCCTACAATCAAATCAAATCAAATCAAATCAAATCAAATGTTCCCTCCCACAGGCTGAAGTTTCTTCAAAGCTTCAACATATTCCCTGGTTACATCATCATCTTCCTCCACCTCGGCTTGAATCGTGCTCGTCGCACATCCTTCCCAGTGGACGACGGCGCTACGCATGTCACGCTCGTCCTGTGCGTCGCCCCTCTTCCTCTCTTGGATAGGTGGGAAATGTGATAGAAGTGGAACCACCGTGCGAGCCACACCGCATTGAAGGTGGCAACGGTCCGGGTTGTAGGAAACTAGCGCTCCGTTGCCCAGCAGCCTCAAGGCGAGCCCGGTGCGTTGAGGAAGGTGGATCGTCCGGCCATGCATGAACTGAGGGCGCATGTCAAAATTCGCCACGGTCAGACTTCGGAGGTATTGGCGCCATGCTTGTATGCCCTTCACTTGAGCCGTTTTGCACCATGCCCGAGTGCTCATGCGAAGTCGTCCGCCCACGTATGCCAGCGGGTGGTTCCGCATTGTCTTGCATTCCGTGGTCAGGTCCTCAACTGCCCGGAATTGAATATGCATCCCCATCCATAGCTCGAGGGCGACGATCGATCCATAGAAAGGACCCCCGAGTGCTGCAGAGGTCAGGCCAGCATATAGAAAACCCAAGATAGCCTGCCCAATTTTCATACCTTCGGAGATAGAGTCAATGATGCTAAGATTGCCAAAGGAGATGGCACCGTCGGCTTCCGGGAAGAGTATGACGCCGCAAATGCATATGGCAGCTGCCTTGGCGATGGCGGTGTAGTTCGTGGTCTTCCGCTTACACTGGGAAGTAATCCACTGTGCGATTGGAAGAAGGTGGACGTGCATGCCGCTAGTCATGGAATAGAGATCATTCTTCTTCGTGGTAATGTTTGCCAAAATGCTCCATGAGTTGATCTGCTCCACAGTGTAGGAGATTGCAAATTCTTCGCCCCTTTGATAGCGCGGGAGGCCAAGCATGATCTCCAACTCTTCCAAAAGGACAGTCGCTTCGAATTCTGGAAAGATGAATGAGTTGGTTTGTGGATGCCATAGCTCCACCATGGCCGTGACACTCTCCCACACATGCACTAACTTGTTGTAGTTTTTGGCCAGTACGAAGACAATAGACAGCCCCCACTCCTTCAAGTGACCAATAGACGTGGGCGGAAGTAGCTCGAGCATGGGTACCAGCCATGGCATCTTTGAGAATCGCCGTTGGCCAGGGAGGATCTGAGATAGAAGAAGAAACATGAAGAATGGAGAAAAAAAGAAGAGAAAAGAGAAGAGTAAAACAGAGCAAAACAGAACAGTGCAGAAAGTTCAGAATCTCATGAAGGAAAGGCCACTTACTTGGAGCTCCGGGAGTGTGTAGATGTGCCCCGGGATAGCGGAGAGTTGCTTCAGATCGGCGTACGTCTCCCTAGCAGCTTTTGGGCCGGAGTAAGGGGGGATATCTTCTGCAAAAGCCGAACAATTCCTCTTCATGGTTGCAAGAGAGGAGAAGAGAACTTGAACTTGAAGAGCAGAGGATGTCAGGGGTTAGCTGCGGGATTAGCACCCCCAACCCTCTATTTATGAAGTCTTAAGAGTTAGAAACCCACTCTAATCCCGAAACTAGGTGTTAGGATAAGATTAGAAGAGGTTTAGGAGTCCTAGTGTGGGTCTAGGTGTCTTAGGATAATGGTGAACCCCAGTTTCCTGGTCTTTCCGAGCTCTGTCCGAGTCGCGACGCTGTGATCTGACGCGACCATGTCGCGACAGGATGCTGCGCCGCGACATGGTCGCGGTCATCCAGGCTGTCGCCTCTCTACCCGAGGGGTTGTGTTCATCTCTGAGCTGTGTATATATGTTGTTTGATCTTGTTGTGTTTATTATTTCATTGTGTTTGTTTCTTTTCAAAAACAAAAACAACAACAAAAAAAATTCAAAAACAAAAACAAAAAAAATCAGAAATTCAGAAAATCAAGAAAGATTTCGTCACAGGTAAGTCAGGTATTGTATTTCTGTCCCTATTCCTCGCATTACTATATGGTATTCTATCTATTATATCCTTTTCAAGGACCGGCTGGTTCTCAATGTGTTCTGGGATTTGAGTTCCCCTTTATCAAAAATGATGGTAATCTAGGTACACATTGTTAATCGTTGGATAGGCCGCTGAGTTGTTTAAGATCCGGGGACGATAGATTCAGGCCTACACCACGGTTGTGGGTAGTCTCTTGAACCGTTCTTATTTGACTTAGCAATATTATCCTTGATATATTTTCTATTTTCTCCTTTTCTTTGCATATTGATTTGGTGATTTCTTTTATTTTAGCCCAGCATGCATCATGTAGGACTTTGAGCTTTCCTGACTCATTCTTGACCATTGATGAGCTTTTGTTGAGTGCCCAATCATCCTTCAAATTCCAAACAAGAAATCCAATTCCACTCTGAATCGGAGGGTTTGCCTCCGAGTGAGTTGTTCCCGTCAGATTGACAAGAATTTCCCTGTCTGGATTCCTTATCCAATTATTCATCCTACTCCTTTGATCCATTTTGGTTGCGAACCGCTCCCAGGACAGAGTCATGAGTTACCGGCCTGGCGCGCACATGTCCTTCCAAAATGAAACCTGCTGGCCAATCGGCTAGGGTACCTCTCAATCGAGGGGTTGATCGTCCTCTTCTTTTCTCCTCTCGTCCAGACTTGTGCTCTTCTTTGCATTCTACCCGAACAATCAACTCGGGGCTTTCACAAAGATTTCAATTGCCTGTTAGTTAAGATCGGGTGTCTCTTTACCTTGGCCTCCACTTTTCAGTCCACTCCGCGTCATCCCTGTTCCGCTATCACTTCATGACATCTCCACTCCACTTCCACTTCGCTCCCCTGCAAAGCGGAAGCCAAGGAGGGGCAATCTGTAGACACCCGATTTTGACTAATGGGTTGAACCACTTTTCTTGTTGTCTTAGTGGGCCCCTAATTGGTCACTCACCTTGAGCCCATCATTTGCCTTGTTTTGAGCCCTTTAAGCCATTAAAATGCCTTGAAATCCCGAAATTTATCACTTGAGAGAGTCCTTGGGGCATAATAACTCTTGTCCTATCATGTAGTTGGCTGATAATTCTCAAATAATGCGGATTTATTGTCGCGACGCCTCGTGGCGCCGCGTCTCTAGTCGCAACAGTTCTGGCAGCCGCGACAGCCCATGCATTATCCATGCACGTGGGTAATGCTGTCGCGTCCACCCGCACCGTCGTGTTTCTGAGTCGCGGTCTTACGATATGTCGCGACAATGACCGAATCTTCTGGCCTCCACAACTACCCCCTATTTATCCTCCTATCAATGTAACTTAATCCTAGGGATTATCTCTGCCCCTTGGGGTGAGATTTCGGCCCTAGGGACTCTTGTGAGGATCCCTAAGGACTCTCCATCCGATTTTGATAATCTTTTATCTCCCATTTTAATTTCTGATCCATTTTGAAGAGATAATATCAATTATTCTCACTCCAAGCTCTATATAAGGCAAGGCCCCTCCTCAAGGACGGGGGGAGCCTCATTACCACCCCGAAGGGCTGCCAAAATTCCCTCTCATCCATACTTAGCACCACAGCCACCCATCTTGCCATTTTCCCTTCATATTACACTCAACAAAGTCATTCTTTTCACCATCCACGGAGTGCGGAACGTGAAGAGGGCGACCCCGACGATCTCCTGGATTCCTTGCGCATCCTTGGAGCTACACCCACGCCAGGGAGTCGCCCCAATGGGGCTCATTTCTTCTTTCCTCCCTTTCTCCCATTTCTACATGCATTTTGTTATGTTATCTTAGATAGAGCACATCCACTATCCACCCACGTTTTCCTACACCCATCGGGGTTTAAAACCACCCCAGGTGCGCTCCCACCATGATTCCCTATTTTCTTCCGTCTTTGGAATAGGTACTATGCTTAACGAATTCTAATAGGGCGTTTCTTTGTGATTTTCTTTGGTTGGCAGGCAAGCAGGTCGAATCTACGAGAAGCTCTGGTTCTCTGGCCGGCTGGAGGACGAGAAGAAGACGCCCAACGCCACTTATTGCCTAATGCGATAAGATGTCGTTTCAGGGTCGAAAAACAATCGTTTCACACTCCAAAATTGCGATTCTAGCCGACGATCTCCCCGATTCCAAGGTTTTCTGGCAGTAGCGACTCCCTCGATTAAGCAAATCACTGGAGGAGCCCACACATGGACCTGGCTTGTCACGGCGATCAGAAGTCGTGTTCAACTCGTCATGAGATCTCCTCACCAGGTCGTTGATATGGGTGCTCGAACATCGCCGATATAGTCACCCCCTCTAGTTTATTCACACACATTCAGCCAAAGAACTGGGCATAACTTTCCGCCCGGGCATCAGAATCGCTTATGTGACCACAATTCGGAATCGGCACTCCGAGACGGTCGGTAGGGCGCTGGTTTCACGGAATTCCCTTCCGGGGCCAAAATTCCGCCCCGGAGCGTGTGTTATATAGTACACCGACAACCGTACCCTTCGATCGGACGGGGATATCTGTCCGCATGGAGGTCAGAACCGCCCGCGAGGCGCCAATTCAGAATTGGCACTTCGACCCGGTCGGTAAAAGGCTGCATTCAGAGATTTCCGGTCCGGCGTAAAATTCCTCTCCGGAGCGTGGTCGCGGGCCATCGATGCGATCGCATACGGACACCTCTTCGCTCAAACGGGCATAACTTCCCGCTCGGTTATCGGAATCGCTTATAAGACCACAATTCGGAATCGACACTAAGAGATGCATGGCTCGCTTATTGCCGAAGGCGATAAGACGTTGTTTCCGGGTCGAAAAACTATCGTTTCGTACTCTGAAATTGCGATTCTAGCCGATGATCTCCCCGATTCCAAGGTTTTCTTACAGTAGCAAATCCCCCGATTCCGCGAATCGCTGGCGGAGCCCACACACGGACCCGACCTTTCACGGCAATCAGAAGTTGTGTTCAACTCGTCGCGAGATCTCCTCACCAGGTCGTTGATATGGGTGCTCGAACATCACCGATATAGTCACCCCCTCAAGTTTATTCCCAACCCTTCAGCCAAAGAACTGGGTATAACTTTCCGCCCGGGTATCAGAATCGCTTATGTGACCACAATTTGGAATCGGGGAGATCAACTCATCGCGAGATCTCCTCACTAGGTCAGCACGGCGCTGGTTTTGCGGAATCTCATTCCGGGGCCAAAATTCCGCCCCGGAGCGTGTGTTATAGTACACCGACAGCCGTACCCTTCTATAGGACGGGGATATCTATCCGCACGGGGGTCCGAACCACCCGCGAGGCCCCAATTCGGAATCGGCACTTCGACCTGGTCGGTAATAGGCCGCATTCGGAGATTTCCGGTCCGGTGCAAAATTTCTCTCCGGGAGCGTGGTCGCGCGCCGTCGATGCGATCACATACGGACACCTCTTCGCTCAAACGGGCATAACTTTCCGTTAGGTTAACGGAATCGCTTATAAAACCACAATTCGGAATCGGCACTCAGAGATGTCCGACGCCCGCTTAATGCCTAAGGCGATAAGACGTCGTTTTGGGGTCAAAAAACCATCGTTTCGCACTCCGAAATTATGTTTCTAGCCGACGATCTCCCCGATTCCATGGTTTTCTTGCAGTAGTGACTCCGTCGATTACGCGAATCGCTGGAGGAGCCCACACACGTACTCGGCCTGTCACGGCGATCAGAAGTTGTGTTCAACTCGTCACGAGATCTCCTCACCAGGTCGTTGATATGGGTGCTCGAACATCACTGATATAGTCACCCCCTCAAGTTTATTCCCAACCCTTCAGCCAAAGAACTGGGTATAACTTTCCGCCCGGGCATCAGAATCGCTTATGTGACCACAATTCGCAATCGGCACTCCGAGACGGTCGGCACGGCGCTGGTTTCGCGAAATTTCATTCCGGGGCCGAAATTTCGCCCTGGACTGTGTGTTATAGTACACCGACAGTCGTACCCTTCGATCAGACGGGGATATCTGTCCGCACGGGGGTAAGAACCGCCCGCGAGCCCCCAATTTGGAATCGGCACTTCGACCTGGTCAGTAAAAGGCTGCATTTGGAGATTTCTGGTTCGGCGCAAAATTCTTCTCTGGGAGCGTGGTCGCAGGCCGTCGATGTGATCGCATACGGACACCTCTTCGCTCAAACGGGCATAACTTTCCGCTAGGTTAACAGAATCGCTTATAAGACCACAATTCGAAATCGGCACTCAGAGACGCCCAACGCCCGTTTATTGCCTATGGTGATAAGACGTCTTTTCGAGGTCGAAAAACCAACGTTTCGCACTCCGAAATTGTGATTCTAGCCGATGATCTCCCCGATTCCAAGGTTTTCTGGCAATAGCGACTCCCTCGATTACGCAAATCACTGGCGGAGACCACACACGGAGCCGACCTATGACGACGATCAGAAGTCGTGTTCAACTCGTCACGAGATCTCCTCCACAGATGGTTGATATGGGTGCTTGAACATCGCCGATGTAGTCACCCCCTCTAGTTTATTCCCACCCCTTCAGCCAAAGAACTGGGCATAACATTCCGCCCGGGCATCGAAATCGCTTATGTGACCACAATTTGGAATCGGCACTCCGAGATGGTCGGCACGGCGCTGGTTTCGCGGAATTCTGTTCCGGGGCCGAAATTCCACCCCGGAGCGTGTGTTATAGTACACCGACAGCTGTACCCTTCGATCGGACGGGGATATCTGTCCGCACGGGGGTCGAAACAGCCTACGAGGCGCCAATTCGAAATCGAAACTTCGACCCGGTCGATAAAAGGCCACATTCGGAGATTTCCGGTCCAGCGTAAAATTCCTCTCCGGAAGTGTGGTCGCGGGCCGTCGATGCGATCGCATACGGACAGCTCTTCACTCAAACGGGCATAACTTTCCGCTCAGTTATCAGAATCGCTTATAAGACCACAATTCGGAATCGGCACTCAGAGACGTCCGATGCCCGCTTATTTCCAAAGGCAATAAGACGTCGTTTCGGGGTCAAAAAACCATCATTTCGCACTCCGAAATTGGGATTCCAGCCAATGATCTCCCCTATTCCAGGGTTTTCTTGCAGTAGCGACTCCCTCGATTACGCGAATCGCTGGCGGAGCCCACACACGGACCCGACCTTTCACGGCAATCAGAAGTCGTGTTCAACTCTTTGCGAGATCTCCTCACCAGGTCGTTGATATGGGTGCTCGAACATCACCGATATAGTCACCCCCTCTAGTTTATTCCCACCCCTTCAGCCAAAGAACTGGGCATAACTTTCTTCCCGGGCATCGGAATCGCTTATGTGACCACAATTCGGAATCGGCTCTCCGAGACGGTCGACACGGCGCTGGTTTCGCGGAATTCCGTTTCGGGGCTGAAATTCCGCCCCAGAGCGTGTGTTATAGTACACCGACAGCCGTACCCTTCGATCGGACGGGGATATCTATCCGCACGGGGGTCGGGACCGCCCGCGAGGCACCAATTCGGAATCGGCACTTTGACCCGGTCGGTAAAAGGCCGCATTCGGAGATTTCTGGTCCGGCACAAAATTCCTCTCCGAGAGCGTGGTCGCGGGCCGTCGATGCGATCGCATATGAACATCTCTTTGCTCAAACGGGCATAGCATTCCACTAGGTTATTGGTATCGCTTATAAGACCACAATTCGGAATCGGCACTTAGGGACGCCCGACGCTCGCTTATTGCCTAAGGCGATAAGACGTCGTTTCGGGGTCAAAAAACCATCATTTCGCACTCCGAAATTGCGATTCTAGCCGACGATCTCCCTGATTCCAAGGTTTTCTTGCAGTAGCGACTCCCTCGATTACGCGAATCGCTGGCGGAGCCCACACACAGACCTGGCTTGTCACGGCGATCAGAAGTCGTGTTCAACTCGTCACGAGATCTCCTCACCAGCTCGTTGATATGGGTGCTCGAACATCACCGATATAGTCACCCCCTCTAGTTATTCCCACCCCTTCAGCCAAAGATCTGGGTATGACTTTCCTCCCGGGCATCGGAATCGCTTATGTGACCACAATTCGGAATCAGCACTCCGAGACGGTCGGCACGGCGCTGGTTTCGCGGAATTTCGTTCTGGGGCCGAAATTCCGCCTTGGAACGTGTGTTATAGTACACCGACAGCCGTACCCTTCGATCGGACGTGGATATCTGTCCGCACGGGGGTCGGAACTGCCCGCGAGCCCCCAATTCGGAATCGGCACTTTGACCGGGTCAGTAAAAGGTCGAATTTGGAGATTTCCGGTGCGGCGCAAAATTCCACTCCGGGAGCGTGGTCGCGGGCCGTCGATGTGATCGCATACGGACACCTCTTCGCTCAAACGGGCATAACGTTCCGCTAGGTTAACAGAATCGCTTATAAGACCACAATTCGGAATCGGAACTAAGAGACGCCCGACGCCTGCTTATCGCCTAAGGCGATAAGACGTCTTTTCGAGGTCAAAAAATCATCGTTTCGCACTCCGAAATTGTGATTCTAGCCGACGATCTCCACGATTCCAAGCTTTTCTGACAATAGCGACTCCCTCGATTACGCGAATCACTGACGGAGACCACACACGGAGCCGTTCTGTCACGGCGATCAGAAGTCGTGTTCAACTCTTTGCGAGATCTCCTCACAAGGTCGTTGATATGGGTGCTTGAACATCGCCGATATAGTCACCCCCTCTAGTTTATTCCCACCCCTTCAGCCAAACAACTGGGCATAACTTTCCGCCCGGGCATCGGAATCGCTTATGTGACCACAATTCGGAATCGGCACTCCGAGAAATTTCGCCCCGGACCGTGTGTTATAGTACACCGACAGCCGTACCCTTCGATCGGACGGGGATATCTGTCTGCACGGGGGTCGTAACCGCCCGCGAGGCGCCAATCGGAATCGGCACTTAAACCAGGTCGGTAAAAGGCCGCATTCGAAGATTTCCGGTCCGGCGCAAAATTCCTCTTCGGGAGCGTGGTCGCGGGCCGTCGATGCGATCACATACGGACCCCTCTTCGCTGAAACGGGCATAACTTTCCGCTTGGTTATCGGAATCGCTTATAAGACCACAATTCGGAATCGGCACTTAGAGACGCCCGACGCCCGGTTATCGCCTAAGGCAATAGGTCGTCGTTTCGTAGTCGAAAAACCATCGTTTCGCACTCCGAAATTGCGATTCTAGCCGACGGTCTTCCCGATTCCAAGGTTTTCTTGCAGTAGCGACTCCCTCGATTACGCGAATCGCTGGCGGAGTGCACACACGAACCCAGTCTGTCACGGCGATCAGACGTCGTGTTCAACTCGTCACGAGATCTCCTCACCAGGTCGTTGATGTGGGTGCTCGAACATCGCCGATATAGTCACCCCCTCTAGTTTATTCCCACCCCTTCAGCCAAAGAACTGGATATAACTTTCCGCCCGGGCATCGAAATCGCTTATGTGACCACAATTCGGAATCGGCACTCCGAGACGGTCGACACGTCCCTGATTTTGTGGAATTCTGTTCCAGGGCCGAAATTCTTCCCCGGAGCGTGTGTTATAGTACACCGATAGCCGTACCCTTCGATCAGACGAGGATATCTGTCCGCATGGGGGTCGGAACCGCCCGCGAGGCCCCAATTCGGAATCGGCACTTCGACCCTATCGGTAAAAGGCTGCATTCGGAGATTTCCGGTCTGGCGCAAAATTCCTCTCCAGGAGCGTGGTCGCAGGCCGTCGATGCGATCGCATACGAACACCTCTTCGCTCAAACGGACATAACTTTCCGCTTGGTTATCGGAATCGCGTATAAGACCACAATTCGGAATCGGCACTCAGAGACGCCCGACGCCACTTAATGCCTAATGCGATAAGATGTCGTTTCAGGGTCGAAAAACCATCGTTTCGCACTCCGAAATTGCAATTCTAGCCGACGATCTCCCCGATTCCAAGGTTTTCTGGCAGTAGCGACTTCCTCGATTAAGCGAATCACTGGCGGAGCCCACACATGGGCCTGGCCTGTCACGGCGATCAGAAGTCGTGTTGAACTCGTCATGAGATCTCCTCACCAGGTCGTTGATATGGGTGCTCGAACAACGCCGAGATAGTCACCCCCTCTAGTTTATTCACACCCCTTCAGCTAAAAAACTGGGCATAACTTTCCGCACGGGCATCGGAATTGCTTATGTGACCACAATTCGGAATCGGCACTCTGAGACGGTTGGCAGGGCGCTAGTTTCACGGAATTCCGTTCTGGGGCCAAAATTCCGCCCCGGAGCGTGTGTTATATAGTACACCGACAACCGTACCCTTCGATCGGATGGGGATATCTGTCCGCACGGGGGTCGGAACCGCCCGCGAGGCGCCAATTCGGAATTGGCTCTTCGACCCGGTCGGTAAAAGGCCGCATTCGGAGATTTCCGGTCCGACGTAAAATTCCTCTCCTGGAGCGTGGTCGCGGGCCATCGATGCGATCGCATACGGACACATGTTCGCTCAAACGGGCATAACTTCCCGCTCGGTTATCGGAATCGCTTATAAGACCACAATTTGGAATCGGCACTCAGAGACGCCCGGCCCACTTACTGGCTAAGGCGATAAGACGTCATTTCGGGGTTGAAAAACCATCGTTTCGTACTCTGAAATTGCGATTCTAGCCGATGATTTCCCCGATTCCAAGGTTTTCTTGCAATAGTAACTCCCTCGATTAAGCGAATCGCTGGCGGAGCCCACACACAGACCCGACCTTTCACGGCGATCAGAAGTCGTGTTAAACTCGTCGTGAGATCTCCACACCAGGTCGTTGATATGAGTGCTCGAACATCGCCGATATAGTCACCCCTCTAGTTTATTCCCACCCCTTCAGCCAAAGAACTGGGTATAACTTTCCGCTCGGGCATCAGAATCGCTTATGTGACCACAATTCGGAATCGGCACTCCGAGACGGTCGACACGACGCTGGTTTTGCGGAATTCCATTCCGGGGCCGAAATTCCACCCCGGAGCGTGTGTTATAGTACACCGACAGTTGTACCCTTCGATAGGACGGGGATATCTATCCGCACGGGGGTCAGAACCGCCCGCGAGGTCCCAATTCGGAATCGACACTTCAACCTGGTCCATAAAAGGCCGCATTCGGAGATTTCCGGTCCGGCGTAAAATTTCTCTCCGGGTACGTGGTCGCGGGCCGTCGATGCGATCGCATACGGACACCTCTTCACTCAAATGAGCATAACTTTCCGCTAGGTTAACGGAATCTCTTATAAGACTACAATTCGGAATCGGCACTCAGAGATGCCCGATGCCCGCTTAATGCCTAAGGCGATAAGACGTCGTTTCGGGGTCGAAAAACTATCGTTTTGCACTCCGAAATTGCGATTCTATTCGATGATCTCCCCGATCCGATGGTTTTCTAGGAATAGCGACTCCCTCGATTACGCGAATCGTAGGCGGAGCCCACATACGGAGCTGGCCTGTCACGGCGATCAGGAGTCGTGTTCAACTCATCGCGAGATCTCCTCCCCAGATCGTTGATATGGGTGCTAGAACATCGCCGATATAGTCACCCCTTCTAGGTTATTCCCATCCCTTTAGCCAAAGAACTAGGCATAACCTTTCGCCCGGGAATTAGAATCGCTTATGTGATCATAATTCGGAATTGGCACTCCGAGACGGTCGGCACGACGCTGGTTTCACGGAATTCCATTTCGGGGACGAAATTCCTCCCCGGAGCATGTGTTATAGTACACCGACAGTCGTACCCTTCGATCGGACGGGGATATCTATTCGCACGGGGGTCGGAACCGCCCGCGAGGCACCAATTCGGAATCGGCACTTCGACTCGGTCGGTAAAAGGCCGCATTCAGATATTTCTAGTCCGGCGTGAAATTCCTCTCCGGGATCGTGGTCGCGGGCCGTCGATGCGATCGCATATGGACACCTCTTCGCTCAAATGGGCATAACTTTCCGCTCGGTTATCGGAATTGCTTATAAGACCACAATTCGGAATCGGCACCTAGAGACGTCCGACGCCCACTTATTGCCTAGGGCGAAAAGATGTCGTTTCGGGGTCGAAAAACAATCATTTCGCACTCCGAAATTGTGATGCTAGCCGACGATCTCCCCGATTCCAAGGTTTCTTGCAGTAGCGACTCCCTCGATTACGCGAATCGCTGGCGGAGCCCACACACGGACCCGACCTGTCACGGCGATCAGAAGTCGTGTTCAACTCGTCGCGAGATCTCCTCACCAGGTCGTTGATATGGGTGCTCGAACATCGCCGATATAGTCACCCCCTCTAGTTTATTTCCACCCCTTCAGCCAAAGAAATGGGCATAACTTTCTGCTCGGGCATCGGAATCACTTATGTGACCACAATTCGGAATCGTCACTCTGAGACAGTCGGCACGGCGCCAGTTCCGCGGAATTCCGTTCCGGGGCCGAAATTCTGCCCCGGAGCGTGTGTTAAAGTACACCGACAGCCGTACCCTTCGATCGAACGGGGATATCTATCCGCACGGGGGTCGGAACCGCCTGCGAGGCGCCAATTCGGAATCGGCACTTCGACCCGGTCGGTAAAAGGCCGCATTCAGAGATTTTTGGTCCGGCGCAAAATTCCTCTCCGGGAGCGTGGTCGCGGGCCGTCGATGCGTTCGCATACGGACACCTCTTCGCTCAAACGGGCATAACTTTCCGCTAGGTTAACAGAATCGCTTATAAGACCACAATTCGGAATTGGCACTTAGAGACGCCCGACTCCTACTTATTTCCTAGGGCAAGAAGACGTCGTTTTAGGGTCGAAAAATCATCATTTCGCACTCCGAAATTACGATTCTAGCCGACGATCTCCCCGATTTCAAGGTTTTCTTACAGTAGCGACTCCCTCGATTACGCGAATCGCTGGCAGAGCCCACACACGGACCCGGCCTGTCACGGCGATCAGAAGTCGTGTTCAACTCGTCGCGAGATCTCCTCACCAGGTCGTTGATATGGGTGCTCGAACATCGCCGATATAGTCACGCCCTCTAGTTTATTCCCACCCTTCAGCCAAAGAACTGGGTATAACTTTCCGCCCGGGCATCGGAATCGCTTATGTGACCACAATTCGGAATCGGCACTCCGAGACGGTCGGCACGAAGCTAGTTTCTCGGAATTCCGTTCCGGGGTAAAAATTCCACCCCGGAGCGCGTGTTATAGTACACCGACAGCCGTACCCTTCGATCGGACGGGGATATCTGTCCGCAAGTGGGTCGGAACCGCCCGCGACGCTCCAATTCGGAATCGGCACTTCGACCCGGTCGGTTAAAGGCCACATTCGGAGATTTCCGGTCCGGCGCAAAATTCCTCTCCGGGAGCGTGGTCGCGGGCCGTCGATGCGATCACATACGGACACCTCTTCGCCCAAACGGGCATAACTTTACGCTAGGTTAATGGAATCGCTTATAAGACCACAATTCGGAATCGAAACTCAGAGACGACTGACGCCCGCTTAGTGCCTAACGCGATAAGACGTCATTTCGGGGTCGAAAAACCATCGTTTCGCACTCCGAAATTGTGATTCTAGCCGACGATCTTTCTGATTCTAAGATTTTCTCGCAATAGCGACTCCCTCGATTACGCGAATCGCTGGCGGAGACCACACACGGAGCCGGCATGTCACGGCGATTAGAAGTCGTGTTCAACTCGTCGCGAGATCTCCTCCCCAAATCGTTGATATGGGTGCTCAAACATCGTCGATATAGTCACCCCCTCTAGTTTATTCCCACCCCATCAGCCAAAGAACTGGGCATAACTTTCCGCCCGGGCATCGGAATCGCTTATGTGACCACAATTCGGAATCGGCACTTCGAGACGGTCGGCACGGCGCTAGTTTCGCGGAATTCCGTTCCAGGGCCGAAATTCCGCCCCGGAGTGTACACCGACAGCTGTACCCTTCGATCGGACGGGGATATCTGTCGCACGGGGGTTGGAACCGCCCGCGAGGCGCCAATTCGGAATCGGCACTTCGACCCGGTCGGCAAAAGGCGACATTCGGAGATTTTCGGTCCGGCGCAAAATTCCTCTTCGGGAGGGTGGTCGCGGGTCGTCGATGTGATCGCATACGGACACCTCTTCGCTCAAATGGGCATAACTTTCCGCTCGGTTATCAGAATTGCTTATAAGACCACAATTCGGAATCGGCACTTAGAGACGCCCGACGCCCACTTATTTCCTAAGGCTATAAGATGTCATTTCGGGGTCGAAAAACCATCGTTTCGCACTCCAAAATTGCGATTCTAGCCGACGATCTCCCCGATTTCAAGGTTTTCTTGCAGTAGCGATTCCCTCGATTATGCGAATCGCTGGCAGAACCCACACACGGACCCGGCCTGTCACGGCGATCAGAAGTCGTGTTCAACTCGTCGCGAGATCTCCTCACCTGGTCGTTGATATGGGTGCTCGAACATCGCCGATATAGTCACCCCTCTAGTTTATTCACACCCATTTAGCCAAAGAACTAGGCATAACTTTCCGCCCGGGCATCGGAATCGCTTATGTGACCACAATTCGGAATCGGCACTCGGAGACGGTCGGCAGGGCGCTGGTTTTGCGGAAATACGTTTCAGGGCCGAAATTCCGCCCCGGAGCGTGTGTTATAGTACACCGACAGCCGTACCCTTCGTTCGGACGAGGATATCTGTCCGCACGGGGGTCGAAACCGCCCGCGAGGCGCCAATTCGGAATTGGCACTTCGACCCGGTCTGTAAAAGGCCACATTCGGAGATGTCCGGTCCAGCGCAAAATTCCTCTCCGGGAGCGTGGTCGCGGGACGTCGATGCGATCGCACACGGACACCTCTTCGCTCAAACGGGATAACTTTCCACTCAGTTATCGGAATCGCTTATAAGACCACAATTCAGAATCGGCACTCAGAGACGCCCGACGGCTACTTATTGCTAAAGGCAATAAGACGTCATTTCGGGGTCAAAAAACCATCGTTTTGCAATCCGAAATTACGATTCTAGCCGATGATCTCTCCGATTCCAAGGTTTTCTTGCAGTAGCGACTCCCTCGATTACGCGAATCGCTGGCGGAGCCGACACGCGGACCCGACCTTTCACGGCGATCAGAAGTCGTGTTCAACTATTCGCGAGATCTCCTCACCAGGTCGTTGATATGGGTGCTCGAACATCGCCGATATAGTCACCCCTTCTAGTTTATTCACACCCCTTCAGCCAAAGAACTGGGCATAACATTCCGCCCGGGCATCAGAATCGCTTATGTGACCACAATTCGGAATCGGCATTCTGAGACGGTCGGCACGGCGCTGGTTTCGTGGAATTCCGTTTCGGGGCCGAAATTCCGCCCCGGAGCGTGTGTTATAGTACACCGACAGCCGTACCCTTCGATCGAACGGGGATATATGTCCGCACGGGGGTCGGAACCGCCTGCGAGGCCCAAATCGGAATCGAAACTTCGACCCGGTCGGTAAAAGGCCACATTCGGAGATTTCCAGTCCGGCGCAAAATTCCTCTCTGGGAGCGTGGTTGCGGGCCGTCGATGCGATCGCATACGGACACCTCTACGCTCAAACAGGCATAACTTTCTGGTAGGTTAACGGATCGCTTATAAGACCACAATTCGGAATCGGCACTCAGAGACGCCCGACACCCGCTTATGACCTAAGGCGATAAAACGTCGTTTCGAGGTCGAAAAACCATCGTTTCGCACTCTGAAATTGCGATTCTAGCCGACGATCTTCCTGATTCTAAGGTTTTTTGGCAATAGCGACTCCCTCAATTGCGTGAATCGCTGGCGGAGATCACACACGGAGCCGGCATGTCACGGCGATCAGAAGTCGTGTTCAACTCGTCGCGAGATCTCCTCCCCAGATCGTTGATATGGGTGCTCGAACATCGCCGATATAGTCACCCCCTCTAGTTTATTCACACCCCTTCAGCTAAAGAACTGGGCATAACTTTCCACCCGGGCATCGGAAATGTTTATGTGACCACAATTCGGAATCAGCACTCCGAGACGGTCGACACGGCGCTGGTTTTGTGGAATTCCGTTCCGGGGCCGAAATTCCGCCCCGGAGCATTTGTTATAGTACACCGACAGCCGTACCCTTCGATCGGACGGGGATATCTGTCCGCACGGGGGTCGAAACCGCCCGCGAGGCGCCAATTCGGAATCGGCACTTCGACCCGGTCTGTAAAAGGCCACATTCGGAGATTTCCGGTCCAGCGCAAAATTCCTCTCCGGGAGCGTGGTCGCGGGCCGTCGATGCGATCGCATATGGACACCTCTTCGCTCAAACGGGCATAACTTTCCGGTAGGTTAACGGAATCGCTTATAAGACCACAATTCAGAATCGGCACTCAGAGACGACCGACGCCCGATTATGGCCTAAGGCGATGAGACGTCGTTTCGAGGTCGAAAAATCATCGTTTCGCACTCTGAAATTGCGATTCTAGCCGACGATCTTCCTGATTCTAAGGTTTTCTGGCAATAGCGACTCCCTCAATTGCGTGAATCGCTGGCGGAGATCACACACGGAACCGGCATGTCACGGCGATCAGAAGTCGTGTTCAACTCTTCGCGAGATCTCCTCACCAGGTCGTTGATATGGGTGCTCGAACATCGCCGATATAGTCACCCCTTCTAGTTTATTCACACCCCTTCAGCCAAAGAACTGGGCATAACTTTCCGCCCGGGCATCAGAATCGCTTATGTGACCACAATTCGAAATCGGCATTCTGAGACGGTCGGCACGGCGCTGGTTTCGCGGAATTCCGTTTCGGGGCCGAAATTCCGCCCCGGAGCGTGTGTTGTACACCGACAGCCGTACCCTTCGATCGGACGGGGATATCTGTCCGCACGGGGGTCGGAACCGCCCGCGAGGCCCCAAATCGGAATCGACACTTCGACCCGGTCGGTAAAAGGCCACATTCGGAGATTTCCAATCCTGCGCAAAATTCCTCTCTGGGAGCGTGGTCGCGGGCCGTCGATGCGATCGCATACGGACACCTCTTCGCTCAAACGGGCATAACTTTCTGGTAGGTTAACGGATCGCTTATAAGACCACAATTCGGAATCGGCACTCAGAGACGCCCGACACCCGCTTATGACCTAAGGCGATAAAACGTCGTTTCGAGGTCAAAAAACCATCGTTTCGCACTCTGAAATTGCGATTCTAGCCGACGATCTTCCTGATTCTAAGGTTTTCTGGCAATAGCGACTCCCTCAATTGCGTGAATCGCTGGCGGAGATCACACACGGAGTCGGCATGTCACGACGATCAGAAGTTGTGTTCAACTTGTCGCGAGATCTCCTCCCCAGATCGTTGATATGGGTGCTCGAACATCGCCGATATAGTCACCCCTCTAGTTTATTCACACCCCTTCAGCTAAAGAACTGGACATAACTTTCCGCCCGGGCATCGGAATCGTTTATGTGACCACAATTCGGAATCAGCACTCTGAGACGGTCGACACGGCGCTGGTTTTGTGGAATTCCATTCCGGGGCCGAAATTCCGCCCCGGAGCATTTGTTATAGTACACCGACAGCCGTACCCTTTGATCGGACGGGGATATCTGTCCGCACGGGGGTCGAAACTACCCGCGAGGCACAAATTCAGAATCGGCACTTCGACCCGGTCAGTAAAAGGCCACATTCGGAGATTTCCAGTCCAGCGCAAAATTCCTCTCCGGGAGCGTGGTCGCGGGCCGTCGATGCGATCGCATACGGACACCTCTTCGCTCAAACGGGCATAACTTTCCGGTAGGTTAACGGAATCGCTTATAAGACCACAATTTAGAATCGGCACTCAGAGACGACCGACGCCCGATTATGGCCTAAGGCGAAAAGACGTCGTTTCGAGGTCGAAAAATCTTCGTTTCGCACTCTGAAATTGCGATTTTAGCCGACGATCTCCCTGATTCTAAGGTTTTGTGGCAATAGCGACTCCCTCAATTACGCGAATCGCTGGCGGAGATCACACACGGAGCCGGCTTGTCACGACGATCAGAAGTCGTGTTCAACTCGTCGGGAGATCTCCTCCCCAGATCGTTGATATGGGTGCTCGAACATCGCCGATATAGTCACCCCCTCTAGTTTATTCACACCCCTTCAGCTAAAGAACTGTGCATAACTTTCCGCCCGGGCATCGGAATCGCTTATGTGACCACAATTCGGAATCGGCACTCCGAAACGGTCGGCACGACGCTGGTTTTGTGGAATTCCGTTCCGGGGCCGAAATTCCGCCTCGGAGCATTTGTTATAGTACACCGACAGGCGTACCCTTCGATCGGACGGGGATATCTGTCCGCACGGGGGTCGAAACCGCCCGTGAGGTGCCAATTCGGAATCGGCACTTCGACCCGGTCGGTAAAAGGCCGCATTCGGAGATTTCCGGTCCGGCGCAAAATTCCTCTTCGGGAGCGTGGTCGCGGGCTGTCGATGCGATCGCATACGGACACCTCTTCGCTCAAACGGGCATAACTTTACGCTAGGTTAACGGAATCGCTTATAAGACCACAATTCGAAATTGAAACTCAGAGACGTCTGACGCTCGCTTTTTGCCTAAGGCAATAAGACGTCGTTTCGGTGTCGAAAAATCATTGTTTCGCACTCCAAAATTGCGATTCTAGCCGACGATCTCCCCGATTCCAAGGTTTTCTGGCAATAGCGACTCCCTCGATTACGCGAATCGCTGGCGGAGACCACACACGGAGCCGGCCTGTCACGGCGATCAGAAGTCGTGTTCAACTCATCGCAAGATCTCCTCCCCAGATCGTTGATATGGGTGTTCGAACATCTCCGATATAGTCACCCCCTCTAGTTTATTTCAACCCCCTCAACCAAAGAACTAGGCATAACTTTCCGCCCGGGGATCGGAATCGCTTATGTGACCACAATTCGGAATCGGCACTCTGAGACGGTCGGCACGTCGCTGGTTTCGCGGAATTCCATTCCGGGGCCGAAATTCCGCCCCGGAGCATGTGTTATAGTACACCGACAGCCGTACCCTTTGATCGGACGGGGATATCTATCCGCACGGGGGTCGGAACTGCCCGCGAGGCACAAATTCAGAATCGACACTTCGAACCGGTCGGTAAAAGACCGCATTCGGAGATTTCCGGTCCGGCGCAAAATTCCTCTTAGGGAGCATGGTCGCAGGACGTCGATGTGATTGCATACGGACACCTCTTCGCTCAAACGGGCATAACTTTCCGCTCGGTTATCGGAATCGCTTATAAGACCACAATTCGGAATCGGCACTCAGAGACGCCCGATGCCCGTTTATCGCCTAAGGCGATAAGACATCGTTTCAGGGTCGAAAAACCATCGTTTCGCACTCCGAAATTGCAATTCTAGCCGATGATCTCCCCGATTCCAAGGTTTTCTTACAGTAGCGACTCCCTCGATTACGCGAATCGCTGGCGGAGCCCACACACGGACCCGACCTTTCACGGTGATCAGAAGTCGTGTTCAACTCTTCGCGAGATCTCCTCACCAGGTCTTTGATATGGGTGCTCGAACATCGCCGATATAGTCACCCCCTCTAGTTTATTCCCACCCCTTCAGCCAAAGAACTGGGCATAACTTTCCGCCCAGACATCGTAATCGCTTATGTGACCACAATTCGGAATCGACACTTCGAGACGGTCGGCAGGGCGCTGGTTTCGGGGAATTCCGTTCTGGGGCCAAAATTCCGTCCCGGAGGATGTGTTATAGTACACCAACAGTCGTACCCTTCGATCGAATTGTGACTTTACAAGTTATTCGTATAATCGGAGAAAATATTTTAGATATTTTTTTGCTAGAAAAACTCATAAGCATGGGAAACGTCAACTAAAATTGTAATTTTATAAAGAAAATGAAAGATTTTCTAGTCAAAAATGGCATCTTACTGCTAGAGGCAATAATACGCATTGAGCACCTCATAATGGTTATTCTGAATTGTAGTCTTCTAAGTGATTCCGATAATCAAGCGGAAAGTTATGTCCATTTGACCGAAGAGGTTTCATATTTGATCAGATCATTTACCTATAATCACGCTTTCAGAGAGGAATTTAGATACCGGAGTAGAAATCCCCAAATTCGACCTAGTGACGACCAACTCAAAGTGTGGATTTCGAATTAGGGTTTCTCAAGTGGTTCTGATCACCAAGCAAAGAATTTACTAAGAGTGTGATAATCGATCAAATCGTGTACTTATATTCACGCTCCGAGAAGGAATTTAAACCTCGATATATAATTTTGTGAAACTAATCTCATGTCAATAGTCTCAAAGTGTCGATTCTGAATTTGTGATCCTATAAATGATTCCAATAACTGAGCAAAAAAATTCTAGCCATTTTTACTAAAGGGATTAGAATAAATCAGAAAGGTGAGTATATCGCCAATAGTCGTGTACTAATATTTATGGCATTGAGAGGAATTCTCATGTCAAGATGACCATAATATTTGACCATCATGATACGCCAATTCTGAATTGTGGCTTTACAAGCTACTTATACAATCGAAAAAATGTTACGTACATTTTTTTGCTAGAAATACTCTCAAATATGGAGAACGTCTACTAGAACTATAATTTTAAAGAGAGAAAAGAATGATTTTCTAGTTAGAAATGGGGTTTTATTGCCAGAGTAATAAGAAATTTCAAGCACCTCAGAGTGTTGATTTCAAATTTTAAACTTATAAGTGATTTCGATTATCAAGCAAAACGTCATATCCATTTGACTGAATGGGTGTCATACTCAGTCAGATCATTTACTTATAAACATGCTCCGAAGGAGGAATTTGGGCACCGAAATAGAAATTCATGAATCTGACCTAGTGATGATCAACTCGAAGTGTCAATTCTAAATTGGAGTCTCACAAGTAGTTTCGATCGACAAGCAAAGAAATATTCACATTATACTGAAGGGGCATGATGATCGATCGAATTGTATACTTATATTCACGTCCTAGCGGAGAATTTGGGTCCCATAACGAAATTTTATGAAACTAGTCTTATGTCTACTGTCTTAGAGTGTCAATTCTAAATTGTGATCTTATAAATGATTTCGATAATTGAATGAAAAATTCTAACCATTTTTACTAAAAGGGTGAGAATAATCTAGAAAGCGAGTGAATATATCATCGATGGTTATATACTTATATTTACCGCCTCACGAGAAATTTCCATGTCAAGATGCCCATAATTTTTTACTGTTGTGATAGATTGATTCTAAATTATAGCTTTACAAGTGATTCATGCATCGGAGAACATCTTACACATTTTTCTACTAGAAAAGCTCTTGAACATGGAGAACATCTACTAGATTTGTAATTTTAGATAAAGAAATGAAGGATTTTCTAGTAAGAAATGGTCTCTTATTTCAGAGACAATAAGAGACATCGAGAGTCTCAGAGTGTCAATTCTAAATTGTAATCTTATAAGCAATTTCGATAACCAATTGTTATTATTGTTATTAGCTCCAGCAGCCTGAAGTAAAGCCTGCATGAGCTGCTGAATAGTCTGCTGCATGCCATGGAGTTGTGCACGCTCCGCTGCCATTGTTGATGTTTAAGCTCCTTTAAAAGAGAATTTTTAATGTAAGATAATTGAGTTTGCACTAAGTTTGTGTGAGTTCATTTTTTTTTATCTTATTACCCTTGGTTCTACCCATCTCACATAGGTACGGAATTTAGACTCTAAGTGAAGGCAGGTCAAACCTAGATCATCCTACACTTAAGAATAACCTAGGCTCTGATACCACAAAATTGTAACGCCCCGACGCAGAATATTGAAGCGGTATTACAGTTATTAAATAGTACAGAGCGAGAAATAAATGACAAACTATTGCACAAATGGAATAATACCAAATAAAATCCAACTTCATAGATAATCCATCAACTAATTATTTCATACTTCATTCAGAGCCAAAACTAGGGCCCAGAGTACTTTATTCAAAATCCAACTATTACATAATGACTAACTGACTCATAACTATACTAACTAACTAATAAAGCACGGGTTGCTGAAATGGTCACTCTTAGACATCGTCCTCATTTCCATCCTCGTGAGTGTGGTCATCATCCGACTCACCTGAACACATGAAACAAATACGCAGGATGAGTGAATAACACCCAATAGGACTTAATATCTCATGAGAACAAGCATGCTTTAAATAATTAATGTCTTAAAGGGCATGGTAACTAAAGAGCATAGTCAAGTAGAGCAAGTCACGATAGTACGAGAACAATAGCACTGGTACAAGGAAAATAGCACAACGAGAACAATAATGAAATGGCCATGTAACGATAATAGCATGTAACGATAGCACTTGAATAGCTTGCACTTGTATTGATATCACTTGATTGTCATCGATTAATCTAGATAGTATAATGGCACTGGATGCATGTCGTACACATCCTTGATCATTAAAACTCCCATGGACACTGGCACTTTTCGGGCGCTCCTCCCATGACCAGATTGGGCCCTGTTGCGCTGGCATTAGTCACTTCTTTATCTTAGGCAATCACACGAATGGCCAAGAGAGTACCAAGAAGTAGGTGAGAGTAGTAGACGAACCAGATGAGAGAGTAGAGAGAACGTGAACAGATGAGAGTAAAGAGACTATAGATGAGTTTGGGACAATATCGTAAAACCACGATAAACAATGATAGTCACAGCTTCACGGCACACCCTCGTGGACCGACAGTCTGGTAGAAGTCACCACCGCCCACTAGCCGTGCTATGAACACAGGCTAGATGGTCCGGCGTGATCACAAGATAAAGAGAGAACACACTAAGGCCATGGATCGTACTAATCCCTAAGGGTGTAACGGGATTTGGGGTACAACCAGCTCGTCGGCTAAGGACGTGCGCCAAAGCCAAGAAGACTTACAGTGGTCTTGACAATGAGTCCCTGGCCCAGTCGAGAGTATTCCCGATAGAGAGGTGGTCCATGTCAAGAGAAAGTGTGTAAAACTAAGGTCCGTCATGCCTCGAGTGCTCGAAGGCCGATGGATGTAGTATCGGTGTATACAACGCACGAATAAAACATAAATAAGGGTAATTATTTAAATAAGGAAATTTAGTATTCAATTTCACTTGATTACCAGATATGTTATTAAGTAAATTAGCAAGGTTTCATGGCAAACATGTTTGTATAGTGAGTGCAAGTGTAGATGAATCAAGAGAACAAATATGATTGTGCACATGGCTTTTAGATTAGTTAATTCTATGTAATAACATTCATTATTAGTTAATAAGTTGAAATGCACCTTGACAGTACTTAATTAAGGTTACACAGGGTTTAATTGACATATATAGCAAGGTTATAGGCATAATTGCAGATTCTGGCCGTTCTGTTAAGATCACGACGTAGGGGTCTGTCGCGTTCAGGTCGCAACATAGGTTCAGGTCGCGTTCAGAGGTCGCGCCACCAGGTCCAGTCGCGTTCTGCTGAGCCGGGCACTGGGGTGAACCGAAAGGCAGGTCGCGACATGTCGACCCGTCGCGTTCAGAACGCGACGGTTCTTCCTGTCGCGGCCCCTTCTAAGGTCGCGGAGGATCGGGCCGTCGCGACACCAAAAGGCTGCCTGAGCCTAGAAAAGGGGTTTTGCCCTTTTTCCAGGTGGGTGCACATGATACAGGGCAGTCCAAAATTCGATATAAAATCACACAGTGTTCCAAAAATGATGAAACTAATTTTGAACGACAATAGACATGGAGATCTAACAATGGAAATGAATAATTAAAAATTAGTCATGTATAGAACGTGTTCTGATTAGGTTATATTTTGTTGACCTAATCATGAACAGGTCTAGGAAACGATTAAATTCGCAAAGCATGCTCAATGGAATTTGGGAAAACCGGGCTCGTTAGAACCCTAACAACAGGTAGGATTTATTGTAATTTTACCAAGGCATGAGCATGAGTAGATTCGGAGTTACAAGCACAACATGAAGGTTCGAGCAAGACAAGTCAGCAGAGATTTGGGCATTTAATTCACCCTCATGCATGAACGAAAAAGGGCGAAATAAGATGACTTTTAAAAGGGATCATGAAGACTACCTAGGATAATTTTTACACGAATTTAACTTGAGAGATTGCCTACCTTTTTGTACTGACAAGAAAAGTAAGGTTTTTGATGACGAAAGGAAGAAGAAAGCTCCTTGCTCCAACCTTCTCCTCCGAGCTCCCACATCCAAAATCGCCTCCCTTCGTCTCCCAGGGTTCCAACCACGAGCTAGGGTTTGGGGGAAACGAATTGGGGTCGTTTTGTTGGGTTTAAGAGTCCAACATGCCTAAAACTCCTTCCTTTCCTAAAAATTTGATTTTTTCCTCATTTATCTTCCACTTTCCCTCCTTTATCTCCTAATTATGGTAGGGAAGAGATCAATTTTCATGGGCAAGAGTTAGGGTAATTATAGGACTCTCTTTTTAGGATATATATAACTTATTTAGTAATTATCTTAACCCCTTTCTACTTATTAATTTATTACATACGAATTTCACTTAATTATTTTCCATATCATTATGGGCTCTCCACATTTTGGCCCAACAATCCATGTTAGGACCATTTATAAGACCCATTATTAATTTAGCTTAATGGGTAATAACTATTTTTTTATTCCATTTACTCTCCCTTTATTCTAATTAAATATATTTATCTCATTAATTAATTTTTTTAAGATTTTAAAAATCGAGGTTGCTACATGTTTTATTGAAGGGTGTGATAATCGATCAAATCATGTATTTATATTCATGCTCCGGAGAGAAATTTGAGTCTCCAAATGAAATTTTGTGAAACTAACCTCATGTCGATCGTCTTGGAGTGTCGCTTTCGAATTGTAGTCTTATAAATGATTTTGATAACCGAGCAACAAGTTCTGGCTATTTTTTTTTAAGACGGGAGAATAAACCAAGAGGGATGAATATATCATTGATGATCGTGTACTTATATTTATGACTTCGAGAGGAATTGTCAAGTAGAGATGACCATGATTTTCGACTGTTGTGATAGGCCAACTCTTAATTGTGACTTCACAAATGATTCATATAATCGGGATAAAATATTATGCATATTTTTCTACATGCATGTTTTTCTACTAGAAAAGCTCCTAAGCCTGGAAAATCTCTACTAGAATTACAATTTAAAGAAAGAAATAAAGAATTTTCTAATCAGAAATAG
The DNA here is from genome assembly GCA_014218235.1 of Colocasia esculenta. Lineage (NCBI taxonomy): Eukaryota > Viridiplantae > Streptophyta > Magnoliopsida > Alismatales > Araceae > Colocasia > Colocasia esculenta. Next base: position 3,332,480 of record CM024758.1, read on the forward strand.
TGCCTTATCACCAGAGGTAGTAAAAGACATTGAGCGCCTAAGGTTGCAAATGAACCAATACACTCGACAAGTAGCTCGAAACTCGGCTCGATAAAAACTCGACTCGGCTCGTTTATTAGATAAATGAGTCGAGCTTGAACAAAAATATAAGCTCGATTCACAACTGAGTCGAGTTTGAACAGAGATATGCTCGACTCGAATACGTTCGCGAACAGTTCGTTAAGATACTCGATAATATGCTCGTTAAAATACTTGATTAGTTGCTCGTTAATATATTCAAATTATATTAATTTCTTATTATAAATATGAAAATATAAATATTTATTTCTTTTTAATGAATTTTGTTAAGGTACGAAATATTTATGAATACTAAAATATAAAAGATTAAATATGATGGTGTAAATACACAAATTATGAAAGGAAGGGTGTAGACACTCGATTTTGACCCATAAGTCGAACCACATTTCTTGTTCACTTAATGAGCCCCTAGTTGGTTACTCACCTTGAGCCCATTCATTAGCTATGTTGTGAGCCCATTAAAAGCCCAATTTTCATATTATCCCATCCAATTATCTTTTTAAAGAGTCTTCATGCTTAATTGTCCATTATTATCCCTTATTATTGATCTATATTTTCATAATAATCGATTTTCCTTAATGCGACGGGTCGTGGAGTCACGTTATCCTTGTCGCGCCATGCTTGGCCATCGCGACAGCCCATGCATATCCATGCACGTGCCCTTAGGGTCGCGACCATCATGGCCGTCGCGACTATGTTGTCGCGCCCCTACGATTCGTCGCGACAACAGTCGAGTGCGCTGGCCTCCGCAACCACCTCCTCATTATCCTCTATTGGTCTTATCTCTATCTTATGCAACCTCCCAACCCATCCATGTGCGGTTTGAGGTTCCAGGACCCTTGGGGACCACCCTAGGACTCTCCCATCTGGATTTACATCATTTTATCATTTCATTTTGGGTCATTATCACCTAGTGATGGGATAATCTCTCTCATTTTCTATTTAAGGAGCCCTTCTTCTTCAAAGGAAGGAGAGCCCCAGTTTTTGCCACGAAGTGCTGCCGAAATCTCACCAAACCCAACACTTAACCCGTGGTTCACCCATTTTCCCATATTTCCTTCTATCTTCTTCATCCATGGAGCTTGGAGGAGGAGAGTGCGACTTCTGAGGCTTCTCCAACACCCAAGGACACCACATAGCAGCCAGGGAGTCACCCCTATTGGGGCTCCTTCTTCCCTTCTTCACCCTCATTTCATTCTTCATGCACGTTATTTGTTTTCTTAGATAGGAATGCATTTCATTTTTCCTTCCTACGTTTTTACACCACCCTAGGGGTTTAAAAGCCACCCCCAGGTTTGTTCCCTCCATGTTCTTCCCTTTCACATCATTTTTGGATAGACACTACGCTTAAATATGGTCTAACAGGGTTTATTCTCTTGTTTTCTTTGTTTTGGCAGGTACCCAAGCATCATTTGATGAGGGGCTCTTGTCCTCTGGCCGGCCGGAGGGCACGAAGAAGGTCCACCGACATTTCTCCCACACTGTAGAGAACGTGGTAGACAAGGGCGTCGCGACACCAAGAACGCGCCCTGGTGAGGCGTCGCGACATCAGTCTTATCGCCCTGGTGGGGCGTCGCGACATCAGTCTTATCGCGATGGGCGTCGCGACACCAAGAACGCGCCCTATTAGGGTATGGTCAACTATCAAACCCTAATATGCGCACTCACTTGGATTAGATGCCGCATAACAATATCAGGAAACTCCTTTTCTGATAAGTAGTCATGCCCTGGCCAGGGACTATCAGGCATCTTTCCCTAGAGCATTCACTCTCTTATTACCGAGAGCGAGCGATCCTATGTTGACCACACAATCACCTTCGAAGGTATTCCGCTAGATCCAAATACTTAACTGATTAAGACCTCATGGCTAGGGATCTATAAGTTAAGGTCAAAATCTAGAAGTCCACCGACAAGGTGTCCTTGGTGTCTCAGGTCTAAGGACCAATCATGCCACTGTGACAATGAATCTAGTTGGTTGACAGTTAGGTAACATTACCATCTAGCGATTCATAACGGATCAGTTCAGTGAACTCATTCTCCAATGAGCACCTACAGATTCACCTTAGTGTCTCCACACAAGTGACCTCATCATATGAGCAGGTGCAACCTGTACTAGTCTAACTAGATATTTGATGTCCTTCTCGAATATCCTCCGACTAGGAACAATTAAGAATATACGCTTAAAGGATATTAATCCCATTGTTATGATCTCATCATAATTAGTATCCATTGCGCATATTCATGGACTTCATAATGAAACGATAAATGAATTACACATAATGAATATAAAAGCCTTATTATTATTATTAAAGAACAAGATTGTACAAGTTATGATTGGCTTGAGGACACCTATAACTAACAATCTCCCACTTGCACTAAAGCCGATCACCTTTATGTCTTAAACCCATAGACTCTAGGTGGCGCTCAAACACAATTTGAGTCAGAGGCTTCTTCAGTGGATCTGCAATGTTGTCAACTGAAGGAACTCTTTCCACCAGTACATCTCCTCTAGTGATAATCTCCCTGATCAGGTGAAATCACCTCAGAATGTGCTTCGACTTCTAATGAGACCGCGGCTCTTTCGCTTGCGCAATGGCCCCATTGTTATCACACAGTAATGGGATCGGATCAGAGTCACCCGACACCACACCAAGGTCGGTGATGAATTTCTTCATCCACATTGCCTCCTTGGCGGCTTCAGCTGCAGTAATGTACTCAACTTCTGTCGTCGAGTCTGCAGTGGTTTCTTGCTTGGAACTCTTCCAGCTCACTACACCTCCATTTAAGGTGAACACAAACCCAGATGTAGACTTGCTATCATCTGAATCTGACTGGAAACTCAAGTCAGTATATGCCCGAAGTTTCAAGTCCCATCCTCCATAAACTAGAAATATATCATTAGTCCTTCTCAAGTACTTAAGGATACATTTCACTGCCATCCAGTGTGTTTCACCTGGATTTGCCTGATATCTGCTCGTAACACTTAGAGCAAATGCTACATCAGGCCTTGTACATAGCATGGCATACATGATAGACCCTATAGCCGAGGCATAGGGGTCTCTATCCATGACTGCCCTCTCTTCAGGAGTCTTAGGAGACTGCTCCTTAGAGAGATTAATCCTATGTCTCATTGGTATGAGACCTCTCTTGGAATTTTTCATGCCAAACCTTTTGACAATGGTATCTATGTACATAGATTGGGTCAAGCCAAGCATCCTCTTAGATCTATCTCTATAAATACGTATTCCTAATACGTATGATACTTCTCCCAAATCCTTCATGGAGAAGTTCTTTGACAACCAAACATTTACTGATGATAACATCCCTACATCATTTCCAATGAGCAAGATGTCATCAACGTAAAGTATGAGAAAAGTGATAGCACTTCCACTGATTTTTTTATACACACATAGTTCATCTTCATTCTTAATGAAGTCATAAGATTTGATAGCATCATCAAACCTTATGTTCCAACTACGAGAAGCTTGCTTCAATCCATAGATGGACCTTTAAAGCTTGCATACTTTATATGGACACTCTTTAGATGTAAAACCCTAAGGCTGTATCATATACACTTCTTCCTTAATGTTTCCATTGAGGAAAGCAGTTTTTACATCCATCTGCCAAATCTCGTAATCAAAGTATGCAGTAATGGCGAGAAGAATTTTGAACAACTTTATCATGGCAATTGGTGAGAAAGTTTCGTCATAGTCAATTCTTTGTCTTTGACGATACCCCTTTGCCACCAACATTGCCTTATAAGTGTCGATCTGTCCATCTGCACCGATCTTCTCTTAAAGATCCACTTGCACCCAATAGGTATAATACCTTCAGGCAAGTCTACCAAGTTCTAAACTTGGTTGGTGTACATGGACTGCATCTCAGAATTCATGGCATCTCGTCATTTCCCTGACTGAGGACTATCAACAGCCTCTTGGTAGGTCTTTGGATCATCATCCTCATTATAAGACATGCCTTCACTGATATGTCCAACATATCTTTTAGGCTATCTAGGTACTCTACCAGACCTACGTTGAATGTGTGTATATTCCTGAACAGGTTTCGGAACCGATGTTTCAACTGGTGGACTTTGCACAGTTTGTGGATCTAGAACCTCTTCTAGATCTACCTTACTCTCACTGTCCTCTTGGGTAAGGTACTCCTCTTCCAAGAAGATAGCTCTCCTGGCGACAAACACTCTTTGTTCACCAGGATGGTAAAAGTAGTACCCCAAACGTTTCTTTTGGGTATCCAACAAACCTGCACTTATCGGTTCTAGATTCCAATTTATCTGGGTCGTGTCTCTTCACGTGGGCAGGACAACCCCAGATTTTAACATGTTTAAAATCAGGCTTTCTACCCTTCCATATCTCATATGGAGTAGAAGACACAGATTTACTGGGAACCCTGTTCAGTAGATATGCCGCTGACTCTAGCGCATATCCCCATAGGGAAACTGGTAACTGTGAACGGCTCATCATGGATCATACCATGTCCAACAAGGTGCGATTCCTCCTTTCCGATACACCATTTATCTGTGGTGTATAGGGAGGAGTCCATTGAGAAAGGATACCATTGTCCTTTAAGAATTGTGTGAACTCTGTACTCAAGTATTCACCTCCTCGGTCTGACCGTAGGATTTAATACTTTTTCCAATTTGCTTCCCAACTTCATTCTTAAATTCTTGGAATTTCTCAAAGGCTTCAGATTTGTACTTCATTAAGTAAACAAATACAAACCTTGAGTACTCATCTGTGAATGTAATGAAGTATGAGTAGCCACCCTTGGCTTGGGTAGACATTGAACCACATACATCCGAGTGTATTAGTTTCAATATGTCCTTGGCCCTATCTTCATGTCCACTAAATGGAGATTTGGTCAACTTACCCATTAAACAGGATTCACAAGTTGCATATGATTCATAATCAAATAGATCCAAGTATCCATTCTTATGCAACTTTTGAAGCATATTCTCACCAATGTGACCAAGCCTACAATTAGGGGTGTAAACGAGCCGAGTCGAGCCGAGTAGTATGCTGCTCAAACTATGTTCGTTAATTTTTAATCGAGTTCGAGTCGAGCTCGAGTATTGAAAATACCTGTTCAAACTCGGCTCGTTTAAATATTCTCGAGCTCGAGCTCTTAACGAGTATCTTAACGAGCTTAATTGAATTTACGAGTTCGTATATATAAGTAAATCCAATCCAATCTACAAGTAAAAAAATTGATCGTTCATAAGACCTAAATTTATCTTATTTCAAGCTCATATCTCAATAATTTTGATAAGTTGCTTAATTTAACTATTTTAATATAATGTTTGAAATATATTCATAATTTATCACAAGCAATATGAAATCAATAGATAGACACCGCAAGAGATGGGGTTGGTGCGCGAAAAGGTAGGGGCGGTGCTGCAACTCCCCTTCGCACACCGCCCAAAGCCCCCTTTCTGCACCGTCGGTGACTGTACTGGGGTCGCTGAGAGCACCGTCTACCACTGACGGATGGTCCCCAGTGGTCGTTGGAGATGCCAGTGGCTGACAACGCGCCCCTCGGCCCCACCGAAGGGCTCACCTACTGCGTAGGTCGGTCTCGGGAGGAAGAAGATACTTGATATGCTGGGGGACCTTGCAACACTAAATTTTATGTTCATGCCCCTATTTACATGATTTGTGTATATATCCTCATTTACATAATTTGTGTATATACATTGTGGATTTAGTCTATGACATTTAAGCCCTCATAAATATTTTATATTGTAATAATAACTGTATAAAAATAAATAAATATTTGTATATCAATATATACTTATTATATTTAAAGAAATATTTAAACAAAGTGTTAGCGAGTACTTAGACAAGCTCTTAACGAGTATTTAATCGAGCTCTTAACGAGTTCTTAAACGAGCTGTTCACGAGTATAATCGAGCCGAGCTCATATGTGTTCAGACTCGGCTCGTTTATGAATCGAGCTTTTTTTTTGTTCAAGCTTGGTTCGTTAATTAAATAAACGAGTCGGACCGAGCTTTTATCGAGTCGAGTTTCGAATTACTCGTCGAACGTATCGACTCGTTTACACCCCTACCTACAATGCCACAAGTAGACAGTGTTCACACTATTCTTACTTCTCTTAGGAGAAACATCAACATGGAGATTTTCATAAGAAACATCAAGAAGATACAAACCATTCACCAAATTTTATAAAGCAACTAGTTTATTTCTCAAATAAACTGAACAACTATTGTTATCAATGGTAAACTTGTATCCAATTCTGTCTAAACAAGAAACAGAAATAATGTTCTTAATGATACTAGGCACAAAGTAGCAATCATCTAATAAAAGTAAATCTCCTGAGGGTAACTTGAGCTTCACTGTCCACACAGTGTGTGCACTAACACTTGCGCCGTTTCCAAGCCTCAAGTTCACCTCGCCCTTGCTCAGCTTCCTTCTACTTGTCAGCACCTGCACATCATTGCAGACATGAGAAGCACATCCAGTGTCTAAAACCCAAGATGTAGAATCTCTAATAGACAAGTGAAGATCTATCATATAGATACCTGAAGCTTCGCCAAGCTTCTGCTTCTCCTGAGCCTTCGTTGCAAGGTAGTCCTTGCAATTTCTTTTCTAGTGCCACTTCTTCTTGCAGTGGAAGCACTCGTCATTTTCTTCTCCTTTTCTCATGTCCTTCTTTTGCTTCTGCTTGGACTGCTTCTTTGCATTGTCTTTCTTAAAGGCTTGCACTGCTCTCCTCTTCTTGTTGGACTTTCCAACCATGAGAACAGTGGGCTTTTCCTTCTTAAGGTTGCCCTCAGCAGTCTTCAGCATGCTAAGTATCTCAACTAAACTCACCTCAATCGTGTTCATTGTAAAGTTTACAATGAACTAGGAATATGAATCTGGAAGTGACTGGAGAATGAGGTCCATGCTCAGTTCCTTGTCAAGAGGAAAACTGAGCCTCTCAATCCACTCTATCATCTTCAGCACATGAGTCTGTACTGAAGACCCCTCTGCCATGCGAGCTCTGAACAGGGCCTTGGACATCTCATATCTCTCTACCCTGCTCTGCTCTTCAAAGAACTCCTGCAAGTGCTGCATGATGGATCTAGCATCCATGTTCGCATGCTGCCTTTGCAACTCATTGCTCATTGAGGCAAGCATGTAGCATTGGGCCAGAGTGGAATCCTCCTTCCACTTCGCAAATTCAAGTGTTTCCCCTTCAGCTGCATCTAGAGGTGGTTCAACGGGGATCTCACCTTCCAGGACATAGGCAATGCGCTCAAACCTGAGGACAATCTTCAGGTTCCTGAGCCAATCCGAGTAGTTCGGGCCTGTCAATTTGTTGGCATCCAGTATGCCACGGAGTGGGTTACTTGACGACATTTTTGCCTATGAAGGAAATGTAAACACAATTAGTAGATGATCATAATAATTATTAAATCTAGATTAGGACTTTAATCAAGATCAGCTCCCACTATTTTTCGACAGACTGTATAACCCTCAGATATACAGAATGGGAGACTCCGACGATCTCCTAGTGGGGATCGGAATCTTACAGACTCATAGCATGACCTTGTGGATAGCACAACAAATCATACTATGATCTGAAAGCGGTCAACTCTTGACACTTGCAACTCTTGCAATATCTGATCTTATTTTGGCCCCTGAATTTTAATGACCTTGTGGATAGCACAACAAGTCATTAAATCCAGTCTAAGCAGTACCATCATTACGTAACGAGCATAGATTTGGATGTAGCCCTTGTGGATAGCACAACAAAGCTACACCGTTCTTCTACCCCGTTTAAGGCATCACCATGCCATAATTTTAGTCTGTCATCAGATTTGACAAGTCTTGTGGATAGCACAACAAACTTGCCCGATCTAATGACAATCCTAAAACTATAATGATGGAGGGCCATGTAATTCATTCTTAATGATTACGCTACGACTTAAAATTTAAACGAGGATGGATTTTAACATATTTTATCTTGGTCTCTATATCTGCGTGCTATTGATATATAGAATTTGGAATATCATATATATTTAATTATATATATCGTAGCACATTCCACATATATCACATATATGAAGAAACACGATGGATGATCATGGACTTTAACCTAGGGTGGCATTACCAGAGCCAATTGGTAATCCACAAATATGGCAAACATATGACTGCCCCGCATCGTATGCTCTTACTTGATGTAAGTCTATCTCCAGGAAGGTCTTGCATGGTACTCTCCTCCATCTCCTCCAATCTGCTTCTTAAAATTACAAGTAACATTTAAATTGGACTCGCATGCCCATAAATATACATCAGATAATAATAAGAAATCTTGAACAAGTCAAGGGGAGTACATAACAAGAGGGAGATAGAATGTACAACCCAGATTTAATAGAGGGAGAGAGGGAGGCACGCAGTCCTCATAAATTACATCACATGCCATAAACCATAAACATCATCACATGAAATCTAGGTCAATGATCATCCATCCACACATCAACACATCACATGCATCAATAAGCAATTATCACATAATTACTTCTGAAATAACTTTTATTTTAAAAATATAATGATTATATTTTGAAAAACCATTTAACTAAATAATTTAGCTAACATGAATAACATCTAAACAACTTTAGATAAACGCCATTCACCGTTGCTGTATGAATCCGCCAAAATTTACTGTTAATTAATTTCACAAGAATCACATTCTTAAATTAATTAACATGCATTAATTAGATGAGAGGAAATAACTAAAACGATTTTAGATTTCCCTTAAACTAATTAAGCAAGGGGTCAAACATATGAAAAATAATTTAACAGAGAGTTAAAACATTTTTAAAACTCTTAAAACTAATTTTCTGATATTTTTAAGAATTTTTCTGGCTTTTAAACAATTTAAAAACCATTTAAAACTTAAAAAGGGGGGAAATGGGCCGGTCGGATCCGACGCGGGCCGGATTCAACCGCGGCCCGCGTGGGACCCGCGGGGGTCCGCCCGCGACTTACCCGCGGGTGGACCCGCGCGTGGTCCGTTGGGAACCCGCACGCGGCCCGCGGGCGACCCGCGTGGGGTCACCCCCTCTGCCCGAACGGAGGGGGCGCGCGGCTAGGGTGAAACCCTAGCCGCCGCCGCCCTCCGGCGCAGGGCAGCCCCGCCAGCCCCCGTGCCGCCATCGGCGGCCGCGAACGACGCCAGCGGCGCCGGAGGCCGCCTCCCATCGCCCCAAACGTCCAGAAAATCCCGAAAAACCCCCAAAAAAATTGCAGAAAGCGCCCATTCTTGGACTGTCTAAGAAGCATGGCGGCGGCATCTTGCAGAACGTGAATCGACGAAAACGCATAAAATAACAATCATATGGCGCCGATTCCGACCGAGCCAGCAACCTGGCTCTGATACCACTATAAGGAATCGTACAGAGCGCAGCGAAAACGCAATTCCCTCCGGTAGATATCGTTGCTGGCAGTCGGAATCGAACAAAAATGGAGAACCCGCACGTAGGAAGATCTGATCTTCACCTTTGCGGGGTTGCAAAACTCCCGAATCCGGGGAGGAGGTAGCGCTGGAGGTGCTGGTGCTTCAAGCCGTTCAGGTGTCCGGCCTCTAGACGTATCCACGCAAGCTCCGGAAGCAGACGGGGTCTCCTCGGTCTCTACGCGTCTCCCAGATCTCAACTCCACCATATGCCAGAGAGAGAGGAGAGAGAAGAGGTGAGGGCGCCCTGGAGAGAGAGAGAGGAGGGGGCAGCCAGAGAGGACCCTGTAGCTTGGGCCAGGGTTTAACTCTCCACGTGTATATATAGACTCTGCGGTTTTTCACAAAACCCAGTTAATGTCTATATCATTCATCCTACCCAGTCTACTCGGAACTCTATTGCGTGTGACCCTCTAGGCCCAAGTGCTAGTCCAGTTGTTAGTCCATTAAGCCCAATAACTCTTTATTGACTCACTGTAATTAATTAATATCTCATATTAATTAATTACACAATCAATTATCGTCTCACGATAATTGACCGAGCTTCCAATCAAGTTGGGTGCCAAGCAACACCACTTGATCTTGGAAAGCATTGGGGTTCAACAACCCATTCAAGGAATCTTTTGTGACAACACATACCACGTGACTATAATCCTTCGCTCGTACAATAGTTCCGAGTGCACTTAGGATATGGTCAACTGTCAAACCCTAATACGCGCACTCACTTGGATTAGATGCCGCATAACAATATCAGAAAACTCATTTTCGGATAAGTAGTCATGCCCTGGCCAGGGACTATTAGGCATCTTTCCCTAGAGCATTCACTCTCTTATTACCGAGAGTGAGTGATCTCATGTTGACTACACAATCACCTTCGAAGGTATTCCGCTAGATCCGAACATTTAACTGATTAAGACCCCATGGCTAGAGATCTATAAGTTAAGGTCAAAATCTAGAAGTCCACCGACAAGGTGTTCTTGGTGTCTCAGGTCTAAGGACCAATCACGCCACTGTGACAATGAATCTAGCTGGTTGACAGTTAGGTAACATTACCATCCAGCGATTCATAACGGATCAGTTCAGTGAACTCATTCTCCAATGAGCACCTACAGATTCACCTTAGTGTCTCCACACAAGTGACTATGAGACCAATCACCCTCATCATATGAGCAGGTGCAACATATACTAGTATAACCGGATATTCGATGTCCTTCTCGAATATCCTCCGACTAGGAACAATTAAGAATATACGCTTAAAGGATATTAATCTCATTGTTATGATCTCATCATAATTAGTATCCATTGCGCATATTCATGGTCTTCATAATGAAACGATAAACGAATTACACATAATGAATATAGAAGCCTTATTATTATTATTAAAGAACAAGATTGTACAAGTTATGATTGGCTTGAGGACACTCATAACTAACACTTTCCACAGGAGTCCTACGTCCAGTCCCTGAGCAACAACTCAGGATTCTTAAGGATACTTACACATCCAGCCGCAGCTGGCCTTCTCTTCACAACCAGAAGAGGTACAAATCACCATGAACCTCAGGTCTTCCTTCTACACGAAGGGAAAACAACCACCTGTCAGCTACATGTCTTCTCTTCAATCCATAAGAGGAACAACACAAAGAAGTGTTAAAGAGAAGAAGACAAGCCCCTAGACCAAGCTCATAGAACAATGCTTGATCTGAAATAAGACTGAGAGAGAAAGATCTATAGTGGAAGGATTCTCTCAGTACACAGAAGCTCTCTCAAGGTTGAGCAATGAACGCAGAGAGCTAAGAGCTAAAACTAAACTATGGAGTGAGGCTTGGCTCTTCTGATGCTTGCAAATTCTCAGATGTACGCTTGTAAAGAATTCAAATTCATTGTCTTCACTAAAGTCATCAGTCTTCAATATATATCTTCTTTTTGAAAAAGTAGTCGTTGAAGTATCTGTTGTCTCTAAGCTCTGGTATACGTTAGACTGCATGGTATTGTAGAGCTTCCAGTCAACAGTCCTTTACGTTCCATGCACGCACGAAGAAGATCCTTCTAGATATCCTTCAACTTCTACCTTGTCCAACATTGTATAGAGACGGCTAAATGATAGACAGCTATGTTGTCTCTTGTTGTCAGTCAATCGTTGGAACAAATATACATCAAAATGGAAATGTCATTCTGTTTTTCCAAAAAGATGTTTCTAATATAAGCATAGGAATAGAAGATATTTGTGCATGCATCGTGCAGTGAAATATTCAGTCATAATAATTTGCATGGATATCGGAGAAAAGCAAGGGAAGACTTTTGACTTTCAAAAACATTTGAAATATGTTTAAATATCAAGTCATTGTAATGAAATCATTATGAGTACGACTTATGAAATCGTTGTGTGAATGAGTCGATGTTTATGTAAATCATTACACATGTATAAGCAAATCGATGTGATCATAAATCGTTATACAATCATAACCAAATCGTTGTAGAGACAAATCGTTATGAGAGTATAAACAAATCGTTATGAACAAGTCGTTATAACCAAATCGTTGTTTCACTTATTGAGTCGATGTAGTGACCGAATCGATATTTGCTATATCGAATCGTTACGGCGACCAAGTCGTATTGTAACTTATCAAATCGTTACAGTGACCAAGTCATTGTGTAACTTGTTGAATCGTTGTGAAGATCAAATCGTTATTTTCACTTAACAAATCGTTGTGAAACTGAATCGTTGTGAGAGCAAATCGTTATTCTCACTTAACAAATCGTTCTGAGATCAAATTGTTGTTCTCACTTAACAAATCGTTGTGAAATTGAATCGTTGTTCTCACTTATCAAATCGTTATGAGAATCAAATCGGCGTGAGAGCAAATCATTGTTCTCACTTATCAAATCATTACGAGAATCAAATCGGTGTGAGAGCAAATCGTTGTTCTCACTTATCAAATTGCTACGAGAATCAAATCGCTGTGAGATCGAAATTATTATGCCCACTTAGCAAATCGTTGTGAGGTCGAAATCGATGTACTCACTTAGCGAATCGTTATGAGAGCAAATCGTTATGTTGACTTAACGAGTCGTTGTGAGATCGAAATCGTTATGAAGCCAAGATCCTTAAGGAAACGAAATCGATAGAAGTATTGAAATCGTTATGATTCTACTAAAATCGTTATACTCTCAGGAAGTCGATGTGTACTTAGAAAAATTATATATTCTGAACTTTGAATGCTGCAGGGTAAAAAAACTTACAAGTTTTGCTTAACTTTCCTTGATTTATTTCTTGTGCTTAAACTTCATAGAAGACTTGTTAGATTAAACTTTATTTGAGTTTTGTTAATCACCAAAATAGATATGTAATTTATCTAAAATACATGAGGATAAACTGATCATCAGAGGGGTGCGCACAACTCCGTGATTACAAAGGGCTGTAGACGAACTAATACACTCAACAAGTAGCTCAAATTCGACTCGAATGTTACTCGAATTCGACTCTTTTAATAAAGTAAACGAGTCAAGCTCAAACAAAAATTTAAGCTCGTTTCATAAACGAGCCGAGTATGAGCAAATACCTACTCGGCTAGTTTAAGCTCGTAAACAAGTTCGTTTAATTTTTTAATTATAAAAATTATAAATATAGTTGTTAAATATTTTAAACATTATACTAAAATAATTAAACAAGTAACTTATGAAGAATCTTGGTGTATGACCTTGAAATAAGATAAATTTGGGTCTTATAAATAATTAATTTTTTACTTGTAAATTAAATTGGACTTATATATATACATAATATAGATATATATATAACTCATAAATTTAATTGGACTCGTTAAGATACTCGTTGTTAAGGGCTCGAACTCGAGAGTATTTAAACGAACCAAGCTTGAACAACCATTTTCAATACTCGATAAAGCTCGAGCTCGACTCGAGCTCGATTAAAAATTAACGAACAGAGCTTGAGCAGCATAATACTTGGCTCGACTCGACTCGTTTACACCCCTACGAGCGTCTCAAAGAGTTGATTCAAAATTGTGATCTTATAAGTGATTCTAACATTCGAGGAGAAAGTTATATCCGTTTGATCGAAGAGGTGTCATACTTAATTAGATCGTATACTTGTAATCTCTCTCCCAAAAAGGAATTCGGGCACCAAAATAGAAACTCCAAAATCTGACCTAGTGACGACCAACTTGAAATGTTGATTTCGAATCGAAGTGTAGCGAGCGGTTCCGATTGTCAGACAAAGAAATGTTCGCATTTTATTGAAGGGGTGTGATAATCAATCAAATCATGTACTTATGTATAGGGCTACAAACGATTCGAGCCGAGCTGAGGAGCACTCTGCTCGAGCTCAACTCGTTTGTTTTTTTGGCAAACTCAAACTCAACTCTATACTTGTTAAATATCTAGACCTTGTGCTCATACTTGGCTCATTAAATATTTTTGATGTTCGAACTCGACTCGTTTAGTAGTTCGTTTACATAAACAAGCTCAAATTCAAACTCGAGTTCAAACTTAAGAGCTTGGGATAGGTGCTAGGCTGAAGGGTTGGGGAGTCTATTTTATAAAGACCAATATCGCCACACAAAGTCTTGTGTCTAAGATGGGACTATGGCGCCCATGAGATACACAATGTGGGATGGGCGGTGGGTGTAGGTAGTGGACAGTGGGGGCTGCAAGGGGTCGGGCGACGGAGAATGCCACGTGGCCACTGCAAGTGGTGTCCGACACTGCCTAGGAGGGTGGCTAGCTTATTGCCACTCTGCACTGCCATCTGGGGGGGTGGTTGGTTGGTTCTACACTATCAGGGAGGGCCACTCCAACTCTGTATTGTTGCCGTCATAGCTATTGGGAGCTCTATCCTACATCGATAGTGAGTCCACAATGGTCGACATAGACTCCAATGGCCGATGATAGTGCCCCTTTGGCCGCGCCGAATTGGGTCGGCCGTGCACTTGCACAGGTCCGTCGGGAGGAAGAAAATGACCCCACAGGTCCGTCGGGAGGAAGAAAATGACCCTTGTAGTGCCTAAGGACCTTCATAAACCCAATTTTGTGTATATATCTTTTTTCTCATGATTTGATTAAAACTAAATTTTATATATACACCTCATTTACATGATTTGTGTACATACCCCTAATATTTAATCTTTTATATTTAAATCCTCATAAATATTTCATATTTCAATAATAATTCTATAAAATAAATAAGTATATGGGCACATTAATATAGATCAAGGGACCTTAATTATAAATCCCTATCAAAATATCTGCACAAAAAAATCCAGGTACTTTTAGGGATGTTCATCTCTAGTCTCTATTTTATTGGGATCTGTGTTGGCAATCTCTGACTAAAATTTTCTATTTTCTGACCATGAACAATTGTTACTTTGAAATTTTTCAACTCTTACTTTAACGCCTATAAAGTTATACTTTAAATCATGTCAATAATTACTTTAAATCTCATATATTTTAACTCACTGTCACACATACTTTAACGATCTTGATTTCTTACTTTAAGAAACTATAACTACTATTTTAACACATTATAATTATTACTTTAACAGATCATATACTTTAACTGATTTTCTCTTCTTTTTTAATAAATTTCCTCTTTTTAAAAAACATGTTTCATCTTCTACTTTAACTAGTTTCATCTTCTATTTTAACCGATTTTCTCTTCTATTTTAACCGGTATCCTTGCCTACTGTGGGATGTATAAATGGTTAATGTTACAGAGAAGTTCAACCTTTCTATTAAAGTACACGTATATATGTGTTAAAATGATACTATATGTTAGTTAAAGTAGAAAAAAAATCTAGTTAAAGTGCAAGAACATAGAATAAGAACATAAAAGACAAGTTAAAATAGATGTAGAATCCAGTTAGAAACTAGTTAAAGTAGATAAGAAAATTGATTAAAATAGATGAGAAAATTAATTAAATATGAACACAATAGTCTTACATATCTAATGACAATAAATAATAAAAAACATATTGACAAAAAGGTAAAACAAGAAGAAAAAAAATAAAAGACAAAATTTATCTTTTCAAAAATTGATTGTTAAACCCACCAAAAGAAGGGATTGTTTGAGACTTTTTTTCTAACATGAACCAAAAAATAAAGTCCCCCTAACAGAGATTTATAATTAATTTTTTAATTTATTTATATTCTCATACTTATTATATTTGAATATATTAACAAGAATATATTAACAATTAACTTATTGAGAATTTTAACGAGTATCTTAATGAGATGATATAATCGAGTTGAATATACATCTGTTCAAACTTAACTCATTTATGAATTGAGTTTATTTTTTTTATTCAAATTGAACTCATTAATCTAATAAATGAATTGAACTGAACTTTTATCGAGCCGAACTTCGAACTATTCATCGAACATATTGGCTCGTAGTTCTGGATGTGAAATCCATCTATATAGGATTTAAACAGAGAGATGACAACCATACAACGTGAAGCATGTATATCCTCAACAATCTTCAATAGACAACATGAAGAATGAAGCATATATATCCTCGTATGGCTCAACTTTCCACTTGTGAAAAGTAAAATTAACATCCGTCTACATGAGAGCATATAAAAGAACAAATAACTTCATTTGTATCCTGGGGAAACACCACCACCTACGTGTTGCAGGCAATGTAGTTAAAAACTGACCACTGGCTTGTCAAAAAACAAAAAAGAAAAAGAAACACCGACAACAGATGATACGTACCACGTCAACGTTCTTGACATCATAAAGATATACTTGATACTTCTTTGTACCAAGGAAAGCCTCAAATTAGTGCCTGAAGGGTCCTCTCTCAAAAGGTAAACAAAACGGCACTAAATCAGCGGAATGACGTGAGATCATCCTAATCCGATCCTGCCGAAAAGTGCACGAAGTCCTAGAGCATAAGAACCCAAGAGCTAGAAAAAAATGTATGTTCAACATTAGGGCTGTTTGGATGCTCACCATAAACACATTTAAATTTACCATGAACATGTTTTTTTAGTGTAACTTTTAGTTTGAAGACTTCAAAATGAGTCTATCTTAAACTCACTTGAGTTTATCATGAACGCAAAATCTCCCCCATAAACGTGTTTTCCATAAACCAACTATGAGTTAGTTTATGGTGGAGACTCTCCTTTTAAAGAAAGTTTGGCATAAACACACTTAAATTCATGAAGAACTTCAAACACGAATTGATGTAAACATGTTCATGATAAATGAGTTTCTCATAAACATGTTTTTGATAAGCCTATTCATGTTTTTACAAGTTGCATTCAAAAGAGGACCTAGGTTTTACTTCCCCTCGCGCTGTCCCTGTGCTCCAACAAATGGCACGAGGGATCAGTGAAAAGATCTGCGATCTAATTGATTCCATTCTGTTGTCTAGTTACCCAGAAACGATTCCACAACTTCCGCATATTGAACAGTGGGTTGACACAGCTGACCATAAGCGCAGAAATTTAATAATTTTCCCGGGACCAGAGATAAAAAAAATTTATTCATGTCCTCATTCTATCTCCTTCGTTCTTCCATCTCCTACACATCTTAGTGAAAATTCCTCTGAGAACTGAACCATGTAAAAGCTCTGATTCAAAGATGTTTTCGCCCCCTAAATTTCATCATATGTAAGGTGGCAACTTCCCCTGCACTAAACTATACAAGGATTTAACTGAGTAAATTCCCTTTATTCCTGCTCCATACTATTTTGTATTATCAGTCCGGATTTATCTGAATATCATTGTAAGAAACGGTAGAAGCTTCAGACAATCATGTTCTTCCTCCTCCTTTAAACCTCTTCTTCGACTAATCATCCATTGCATATAGGAACCTTCTATAAGTAATTCCATCACCTTCCAAAACCCCCAATAATCCAAACGTCCTGCCACTTGTATGTGGCTAAAAATAACATTGGGAAGAAATCCTTCAAAGAACTTGCAACCCATTCAGAAAGTGTCCAAATAAGTATAAACATTAACACACGATCAGAATTTTCCAAATTCAAATTCAAATTTCTTTTTCTTTAAGCCAGCTTCAGGCTCACTCAGAGGCCCACAACTGTGGATGGGAAGTATTGGCGACTTGGAACTGCATCATGGGTTCAAGATAGGGTCAACGTCAGAGCCCCTACAGTGCATGATCAAAATTTCACAATTGGGTCAGATAACATGAGCTTTCTCCTCCTGTTTAAGGCCACATCAGACCTTGCCAGGAGAAGAATGGAGACAGTTCCTCTGCAATGCATCGGGCCCCTAATCTGCCCAGTATCGTGTGAAGCTGAACCCAATCTGCCCACTAGTGTCTGTCATGGTTTGCCATCTCTTTAGATATCTGGTGATCTCTCTTAGGTTTCTATCTTTCCAAGGGTCTCGAGGTAAAATCTCTAGCAAGATTAAGAATAAGAGATAGCCTAGTATGATAAGAATATTCCAAAGGATATGGTGGACTGCCAATTTCTCTCGATTTACACCCACTTTTATTTAGTAAGCTGGTGGTACAATCAACAATCTTGTTCAAAAAAAGCGGTAGGCAGTTCCCCTTGTTCCATTTCCCTTTTATCTGCAAAACATGCAAACTTGGCTAGTTTAACCAAGCCATCGGAAATTTTGCATTGCAACATCCGATAGTCCCCCTTCTCCCAAGCACCAGTGCACGCACACAACAGTTAAGCTCAAGGCACCAATTGGCTACCCACCCAAAGGCATCTTCTCTATGATAGTTATCTAATCAGAAGATATCGATTAGAGAAGGAAACCCCTATCTCCCATTCTCATCGGCATCAAAAGAACCTCATCCAATTTATTTGGGATCAAGAACAAGATTCAGAACATCTCATGTAAAAAGTAACAATCAACTAATCCACACCTGGCTATGAAACTTCTCCTCAACCTATATATAGATATGCTGCTTTGCGAAAGAAGAAATTGTGACTAAAGTGAAGGGGCAACCTGGTATATGCTGCCAGGGTGAGCATCATCACCACTGCAAGAAGAAAGTTATCAAGAAGAGTCATATAGATCACATCCACCAGCGTCAAGCTGGCCGCATCCAAGAACAAAAGAGAAACTGATTATAGAACAACAACAACCAAAGGACGTCAACTTGAGTTGCAGGAACCAAGTAAAGAATCCAAAAGAGGCATCCGCAGGGACAATCCAGCAAGAATGTTTATCTGCACTACATTCAACAATTCAAAGTAAGGAATCCAACAGAGCATCCGAGAGGACAACAGAGGAGGAGCCGTAATCTGCACCGTATTCAAGGCATTCTACAAACGAGCAGCGCCACAAAGCAACAGACGATGTTTCAAGCACTTGCTCCACAGATTAGAAAGAGAGATTAGAAAACTTGTCACAGAATACACGCGAAACATCTACACAGCCAGCATAATACTTCCATCAGCCATGGAAACCCCCATATAACAAGACGAAACAATCGCCACACCATTTTTTTCCCATCGGGGGTTAGTACACTTGGATTAGCACAGTTGACCAACTAAGCTGTCGGAAGGGGCGGAAGGGGGAGGAGGAAACGAGGGGATCTACTCTGCCACCGGCGGCAACCTACGATCTCACCAGGGAGAGGGTGAGGGGGCAGATCCGGCCGCCGGTGTGGAGAGTGGGGGATTAAACGTTGGCGGAGATCTTACCCAGGCCGCCGTCCTTGTCGTCGTCGGCGGCGGCGGTGGGGGAGGCCTCGTCGGGGGCGTCGTGGACGATGGGCTTGGTGAGCATGAGGGGGCGGTCCTTGGCCTCCTCCTCCTCCTCGTTGTCGGTGGTGCTGAGGTTGATGCAGGAGCAACGCTCCAGCGAGGCGAAGAAGGCGGAGGCCACGCTCGCCCCCACCCAGTTCGCCATGCGATCCAGCTTCTCGCACGACAGGAAGCCGGAATTCTCCATCCCCACCCGCTGCCGCCGCCGATCGGAGGAAGCTTCCGAGCTCTGCTTCTTCAAGACGCCTCCCCAGAGAGAAGAGAGAGAGGAAAGGGAGGAGGAGGAGGGGGAGGGGGGTTCTGGTTTCTTCTGGAGGACGAGAGAGGAAGAAGACGGCAGAAGAGGAGGGGAAGCAAGGTTTTTATAGGGGTAGGTGGGTGGGGGGGTCAGGTGAGGTTTAGAAGAGGACAAAAGGGGGCAGAGGGGGGGTTAATTTTTGGTCTTTTTAAAAAAAATAGGGACTTTGATGTGCAAGTCCCTCGTATCTTTCTTGTTTTAATTAAAAAACCTGTGATTATTTTGCCTTCTTCTTTGTTATTATTATATTGGAAAATTTCTCTCTTTTTTTAATTCCCCCCCCCCTTTTAAAGATAGGAGTGTCAATGGGCCGGGTTTAGACCGGACCTTGCTAGGCCGGCCCAGATCCGATTTTTTAAAAGTCGGCTCAGGCCCGGGGGTAGGCTCGGTATGGGTGGCCCGGCTCGGCTCAGAAAAAACTCAGAAAAACTCGACCCGACTCGAAAAAATAAGAAAAATATTTTTTATTTATTTAATATATAATTTTAATATATCTATTATAATATATCTATAAAAAATAATATATTTTTTACTTATATCTATATTAATATTTAACTTGTAAAAGATTATATTTTTTAGTAGATTTATTGTAGAAAAAATACATATAATTCTTTTTATAAATATAAAATTATATTTAATATAAATTATATTTATATTTTTTGGATCGGCGGGCTGATCGGGCCGGGCCTCACAAAGCCCAAGTCCGGTCTTATTTTTTTCCGGGCCGGGCCTAAAAAATTTAACGGGCTCATTTTTCTGGCCCAAGCCCGATTAAAACCGGGCCGGGCTTCCGGGCCGGCCCGGTCCAATTGACACCCCTATTTAAAGAAGAGGAATAATTACAATAATAACCCTCTCAAATGCATAATCTATGGTACGAGCAAAAAAAAGGTCTTATTCTAAAAAGGAGCTCGAGTTAATTGACGTTAGGGTTGCAATCGATTCGAATTCGGAATCGAAAACACAGATTCTGATTCCGATAACTAAAATATAGTTCTAATTTTGATTCCGATAAAATCGGAATGATTAATTCCGATTCCGATAATATTACCGGAACCGAAATTCCTATAAACTAAGGTGCTTACCATGGTTTTACCTTTTGAATTTATGGATAATTTATCGGATAACTGATACCGATTCTGATTCCGACTATTTTTTAATTTCGATTCCGATTTCGATAATTTATCGGTATATTCAATACCGATTTCGATAAGTTATCAATATCATTTTTTTTTCGAATTTCGAAACGATAATTTTTATCGAAATCGTGTCGAAATATCGGTACATCGGGTTTTGTTTGCAACCCTAATTGACGTTGAAAAGTGTTCCTAATATATTAGTTTTTAAAGGTGTAAAGATAAAACTTGTTGTTTAGTGTAAACAACCAAAAATATCTTATTGCATAAATATAAGCGCAACAATATTTCTCTTGTATAATATAGGTATATTTGAATATATTATTTGTCATGGTTTGCCGGTCTTTATTGGACCAGTGCATTCGAGTTTTGGTGATCAAAGCACTCAGATATGGTAGAGACAAAGGTGCATCCAAATCGTTATGGATCTAATTTTTTTAAATTTGTATTAATTTTAGCAACACGATTGATATACAAATTTGTTGCTAAGTAATTAGAAATTATTTGTAACAAGTTTTAGTATGTATCTAAGATAATTTAAGATAGATGTATGTATTTGTGTATATATTATTAATGTCCGAATCCATGCCCGTGCCCTCACATTCTCCTCTCCTTACCAACTTATCTATCTAAAAAATATTTAGTGATATTATATTATTTAATTATTAAATATTATTATAGGGATATAATATATGAAATGAGTTACAAAATCTCAAAAGAGTAAGAATTTTAAATTTGAAAAAAAAAACGTTCTGATTACACTCTCCATAATTATTGCAGCATCATACTATCAAATCACAATTCAATAGAATTTAATGATCCAACAAAACTTGGCATTTGTACAATTACAAAGAGATTTAATTTCTGCAAATATTTTTTTGGGGGGGAGGAAAAGAAAAAGTGGTGTCTTCACTTTTCAATCTTCACATGATTTATGAGGCCAGGCATTGAGTGGGGTCCTAAGTCCTAACCCTTTTTAGAAACCATGGAGCTGCCACATGTGCTCACCAGTCACCACATATGAAGAAAAAGGTGGTGCTGGGGAAACGTTATGGAAAAGTTTTTATGTATATATTGATCAAACATATGTAGATGCGAATATAAAACCATATGATGATTGATGGCAAAACATAGGGGTTTTTTTTTTTTTGCACTTATGTTTGTGTAATAAGATTATTTTTATATTTATGTTTTGTAATAAGAATATTTTTGAATTCATAAGTCGAAATATTGGGAACATTTTTTAATATCCTTGTAGTGAAGGTTTTATATATCAATATAAGAGTGAAATTTCTACAACTATGCATTACTTCTGTAAAAACTCCTTTTATTATGGAAACATTGTAAAGAAATATTTGATGTGGCTTATCATACTTTAGAAGGAAATAAAAGGGTTGAAGAGTTGATGCCTGAACCCTTGAGCTTGTGTGTCTGAAACTGAAAGGTCTGAGGTGATAAGATAACCTTGGCCTTATCATGGTCACATCTACAAGAAAGATGAACAGTAATGAGAAAATTCAATAGCAAGTGGGTAATCTTTAGATGATAACATCTAGCAGAGTTAAGATAAACATGAACCAAAGGCTCCTGGTCCCATGACTCTGACAGGCATTCCTTCCTTATGGGACTATCTTCTGAAAGATACGAAGGATGGACTAACTTCAACCACATAATTAAGCGTCTACACAAAGGTGGAAAAACCACTTTCTGAAAAGCATTTACAACAAAAGCATCTTTAAGACTTTTAACTATCAACTATAAAGGTGTTTAAATTTCGGTTCAAATTGAAGAACTGAATCGAACCAAACTGAATTGACCGGTTCGATTCGATTTGAACTGAAATTCGGTTCAATTGAATTTCACACATATAAAATCAAATTAAATTTTAATATAATTATTATTATTATTATTATTATATAAATATATGTATTATGTGTATTAAAAATAACTATATGACTAAATTTATATACAAATATACATATTTTCAATTTTATTCTTATTTTTATTGTATAAATATTAATAAATTTGAATCATATTTAATTAAATAAAAAATCTATTTGAACCAAACCAAACCGAAATAAGATTTGGTTCGGTTTGCCACCCTTATCGGTTAGGTTCGAGTTGGCCAAAAAAACATTAAGATCATATTTGATAACCCTTAATATATGTTTATTATCTGAAATATTTAATTTTGAAGATTTCAGATTGTTTAATAAAATGTCTGAAATTATGTCTTAATTAATCTCTTGAATCTAAAAAATTACTTATTTTTTAAGCTAAGAAAAATTACAGATTTAAAGAATAGATAAAAAAATAAGATTTAAATATTAAATTTTATCAAAAACCACCTAACTTGGACAAAACCGGGCTGTTGAACAGCCCTAACCAAATGATGTGAAAACACTTGCAAAGCAAGATTGCAATTTCAGAAAACTCATCCCAGACCTTTGTTGTTGAACATATAAATCCTGCTGTGAGTTGGGTCTCCTTGAATTGTTAGAAAATTAAAACATAATTCACTTTTTTTAAGGAAAAAGATAATTCACTTGTCAAATGTGGAAGGGACAATATCTGGCCTTCTTTTTTCCTTTTTTCTCTTTTCCCTTTTTATCAGAAGCAGTATTAATGGCATACCAGTTGCTACTTCTTGAGACAGACAGGTGCAACAACAAAGGGGCCAAGTTTTGAGTACAATCTTCTGACATCTTTTTGGACAGCTCTTGCCTATCAGCTTCGTTAAGAAAAGGGTTCACAAGAAACACCATTTCTTAAAGATAAATATTTATCTAACACAGGTTTTTCAAATTCAAGAACGTTCTCTTCCTCTCCCTTGACTTCTTCCCCCAAGTTGTGATGTTGTACATGTTTCCTTTGTGGCCTTGGTGTCTATTTCAGACCCTACAAATATAATAATAAGATGCGGCTTCCAAATTTCCAATCGGTTTAGATCACCTTTTTAGCTGAGAGATATTATTATTGTGGCCTCCAATTTGAGTTCAGTGGTGATCATGCCTCTATTGTTTCACCTTAAAATGATAAGGCCAAAACAGGAATAACCAAGAAAAAGATAGACACACAAAGAATAGAACATGCCAATCAGAAAACTACATCCAAGCATTAGAACTTTTACAGGAGAGAACATGTATAATAATTCCCACATATATTCCCGCAAAAAGGAGACAATAGGTGCTCTCTAGTTTCTTTATGTATGGTTGTAGTTTCAGCATCGCCTACCCAAGAAAAGAAAAGAAAAGAAAAAAAAAAGAGAAGAAAACTGAGACGGGAGGAGAGGGCCGAAGGAGTGGTACAACTAATCTCCCTCTAATCACGGCCATAGGTTTCCACAATTACAAAGAATTACAAAAGGGAAAAAAAAAAAAAAAAACAACAACATCTAAAGAGTCACTTGAAAGGGTCACGAGTCACCCTCTCCTACTGGAAGAAGAAGGCCATTGATGTGAGTAAAGAAAGTATTACCGCACTACAGCTCATCGTGGTCATCGTCTCCACTGTCTTCGGATCCGCCCGCAGGGCCACCTCCGGACCTCTGGTAGACTGCAGAGATGATGGGGTTGCAGACTGCCTCCACCTCCTTGAGCTTCTCATCGTAGTCCTCCTTCTCGGCGTTCTGGTTCTCGTCGAGCCATTCCAGGGTTTCCTTGAGGGCGGCCTCGACCTTCTCCTTCTCGTCGCCCTCGAGCTTCTCGGCCAGCTTGTCCTTGTCGTTGATGGTGTTCTTCATGTTGTAGACGTACGTCTCCAGGGAGTTCCTGGCGTCAATCTTCTCCTTCACCTTCTTGTCTTCCTCCGCGAACTCCTCGGCCTCGCGAACCATGCGTTCGATCTCCTCCTGGCTCAGGCGTCCCTTGTCGTTGGTGATGGTGATCTTCTCCGATTTACCTGTGCCCTTGTCCTCTGCCTTCACGTTCAGGATACCGTTGGCGTCAACCTCAAATGTGACCTCGATCTGAGGTGTTCCCCTGTTTCAGATTGAGATGAAGTTAGCAGGGATGGATGCTAGACTGCCCTCTGCTAGAACAAGTTCTGTTCGCCTAAAGAAAAAGTCGTGGGAGACGAACCTTGGAGCTGGAGGAATTCCCGAGAGATCAAACTTCCCCAGCATCCTGCAGTCCTTTGTCAGACTCCTCTCACCCTCAAAAACCTGAGACACAATTGCCAACCTCTCAGCATGATTGAGGAATGGGCATGGACACTGCTACTTCACAGAGAGAAAGTTGCAGACACAAGTTGGGTACCTGAATGGAAACGGTGGTCTGCTGATCCTGATAGGTTGTGAATACTTGAGACTTCTTGGTTGGAATAACAGTGTTTCTTGGGATCAACTTGGTCATCACTCCACCAACAGTCTCGATACCAAGAGTCAGCGGCGCCACATCCAACAGAAGGATATCTAAAATGTGTATTTTTTAGAGGTTTTGACATTAGTACAACAACAAGAGACAGCAAATAAGAACATGTCTAAATTCTAAAAAGATTCGATGATTGAGTCCAAAAATACGGTGTCATGCTACGGGCAAGGGCCATTCCTATAGGTTGATGGGTATATTTCATGAAACCGTCGAACTAGAATTGGAAATGCTGAATACCTTTAGTTTCTTCACCACCCTCCCCACTCAAGATGCTTCCCTGGACAGCTGCGCCATAGGCAACTGCTTCATCTGGATTCACACCTTTGTTGGGCTCCTTCCCGTCAAAGTAATCCTTCAGAAGTTGCTGTACCTTTGGAATCCTGGTACTCCCACCCACAAGAACTATCTCATCAATCTGGTGCTTCTCCAATCCAGCATCTTCCATGGCCTTCTTCACAGGTCCCATGGTCTTTCTGAAAAGATCATTGTTCAGCTCCTCAAACCGAGCTCGGGTTAATGGCTCAGAGAAATCCAAGCCATCGTACAGTGACTCAATTTCAACACGGACTTGGTGTTGGTTGCTCAGTGCCCTCTTAGCACGCTCACTCTCCCTTCTCAGTTTCCCAAGTGCGCGGTTGTCCTTGCTGATGTCCTTCCCGTGCTTCTTCTTGATCAACTTAATGAAGTATTCCATGATCCTGTGATCAAAGTCCTCACCTACAGGTAACAAAGTTTAAGCCCAAACATAAGTACCCAATCATCCTGACAAAATTGCAGAACAGGATCACTAAGCAAATGATAGATCATTCAAACTCGACTAGGTCGGATGCATTAATGCATGAATATGCGTGAACTATCCTCATCGTGGTATGAAGCATGCAAGTTAAACAAAAATGGAGGTTTCTCTCAAACGAAGAATGACGAAATAACCTCAACTTAATGAAACCTACAAATAACAATGCGCAAATATCCTTTTAAGATTCTCAAACTTTCAGAACTTAGCTGATTGATTAATATTGTTGTAGTCTTAATTAATCACGTCTATATCCGATCACAGAAACAAAACAAAACAGAGAAATAACCATGATGATGAGTGTATGATGATCAACTTCTGATTACCTCCAAGATGCGTATCACCGTTTGTGGCCAGAACTTCAAAAACTCCGTTATCAATAGTCAGAACACTGACGTCAAATGTACCACCACCAAGGTCAAAGACAAGGATGTTCTTCTCACCGCCCTTTTTATCCAAACCATATGCAATTGCAGCAGCAGTTGGTTCATTAATTATTCTAGCCACATTAAGCCCAGCAATAACTCCAGCATCCTTGGTTGCCTGCCTCTGGGCATCATTGAAGTATGCTGGAGACATTACGCAAAAGGAAAGTACGTTAGCACAAAGATAAGAAGTGTAGACTCTAGAAACAGATGCAAGCAGCTTGAATTCTCCGTCTTACCAGGGACAGTAACTACAGCATCCTTGATTGTCTTCCCAAGGAATGCTTCTGCTGTCTCCTTCATCTTGGTTAAAATCATAGCACTAATCTCCTCAGGACTGAAGACCTTGGTCTCACCATCCTTAATCTTGACTTGGATATAAGGTTTTCCATCCTTGTTCACAATCTTGTACGGGACAAGCTTCATATCCTTCTGTACCTCTTTGTCCTCAAATCTGCAAAGTGGATAATCGAATGTCATTACCACTCTAAAAAGTTACTCAGAAATTACACGCAAAAATTTGATGTTTGAAAATTTCATCTCACTTTCTCCCAATAAGTCTCTTGACATCAAATATAGTTCTCTCCGCATTAACAGCTGCCTGGTTCTTTGCCGCCTCTCCAATTAGTCTTTCGCTATCAGTAAAGGCGACCCATGAAGGGGTGATACGGTTTCCTTGGTCATTGGCTATAATCTCCACATGACCATTCCTGTATACACCAACACAAGAATATGTCGTACCCAGGTCAATCCCGATAACAGTTCCCAATTTGGTGGCCTCATCCTTTGCGACTGAAAAGGCAATTAAACATCCTGCAAGAGAACAAAATTAAAAACATCAATCACCGAATAAACTACAAGGAAAGGTTCTTCCCCTTCGGACAGAAACATATATAATATTCCGCGTCTTCATGATAATTTCCCATTGAACTGAATTGATTTCACGTGCTCATCTTAGCGTCTGCCTTTTAAAACCTGACCGAGGTTTAACTAAACACTATTTTCTAACTCAGAACTTGTTTAAGATCATCAAAAAGAAATCTGATAACAATCCCAGATAAGGAGCTGCCGAAATTTCACAAAAATGAGCTCTCACATAGAACCCAAGTCATCCACCTGCAGTTTCACGCTCATATAGTCCTATAAATGCCAAGAACACAAAGCATCCGGAAAGAGAGAAAACGATTACACAGATCCCCTGAACAGTTCATTTTTCTACACCATTCACCTACGACATAAACCATGTCATGCAAGCACATAAAACCAGATCATTCGCTTAGCCAGCAATTTCTTTGTGCTCAAAATTCGGTACCAAAGTACGCCTCAGCACGTGCATTGTTCTAGAACGAAACATTTCAAAAAATAAAACACTAGAAAAAAATGAAAACATCACGTAAGAACGCCTTCCGAACATGACGTTTACTCATTCTATCCGCAAATAAATCCACGGAACAAGGCCCAGCCAAATCACGGCGAGAGAACTGCTCCCCCGCAAGGATCAAACGAATTAAGAAACAGAAACGACAACAATCTGAGCTACGGGGAATGATCACCCAAAAGGTCATCCGATCCAACAGCGCCAAACCCCGCAAATCAAAACGTCAACATAAAAAACATTGAGAAAATCCGACAGATCGAGCGAAGCAGGTACGGGGCCTCACAGTTACCTGCAAAAAGGGCGCACAGCAAGAACAGGGAGCCGCGACCCGCGGATCGCGCCATGGCTGGTTCAGGAGCTTCCACTTCCCGGGCGGGATCGCCCGAAGCAACTGAGATCTGTGGTTCCTCTTTCTGTCTCCCTTCCAGGGGCAGCTCGGGAGCGGAGGGCAAGGAGAGCAAGCAACGCAACACTACGTTTTCGCGAGCCCCTCTTGCCACCTTGGGAGGTGTTTTATAGGGTCGTCGGCGTGGTGGTGACCAGGTGGGCACGCAAGCCCCGCTCGACCATTCTGGAGACCCAGCATGTCATAATGATGACGTGGACCAATCCGGTTGGCGACCGGCTGGTGCTCGGCCAATGACAGTCCTTTGATGGGGTGGTCGGCGGGGCCGTGATCAGATGGGCACGCAACCTTTCGACCATTCTGGAGACTCCGGAGTCATAACGATGACGTGGACCAATCGAGTTGGCGAGCTGCGGGCGCTCTACCAATGAGAGTCCATTTTGTTGTTGTGATGATCTGGACCGTTAGCTAGTGATCCTGCGGTTGGTGTTAGGCATCTGACGTTGTCCGGGTGATCCTACGGTGCGCCGGGCTTTTGAGGAATGGTGGACAGCGCTCTGGTCTGAACTCTGAACTGGTCAGAGGAAGGAGAGTTCAGATGGGCTGAGAGGCCCAAGGGGCCTCTGTGTATGTCTTGGTAATTAATGGGTCTCTCCTCTGATTGATGGGAAGCTAAGAGAATTGGCATTATCTCCTTTCTAAAAAATTTGCAGGATGGGCAAATTTTTTAAAATAATATTTTTTTATTTTTTTATTAGAGGATGATTTTTATGTTCAATCTTGCGATAAACTTATTTATATGTAAACTTTTTTTATAATTTTATCCATAAATAGGAAAGGGCATAAGGATCTTGCTAAAGTAGGATTAAAAGTGCAATAATAGTGATAATGTTTTCGCCTTTTTGTGCCTTTATGTATATAAGTTTTAAGACCATTTCGACATGTCAATGGTTGGATGAAATGATCCTTCCTATATCGAATTAAATGCAATTTTTCTGCATTTGTGCCAGGAAAAATATGTAATCCATAAATTTGAAGTACTCTCAGAAAAACAGACAGAGTAATCATGATATTTTCAATGGAAAATTTAAAGTTTTTTTGCATATATCTTGTTTTGACTCATAATTCGTCTTATTTTTACACTTATATCAAAAAACTTGTTAAACTATTTTTTTTTGCACCAGCAATCTTATCATTATGTGCTATGACGAAATTGTTGGAAATTGTCGGTGAAAGTGTACGCATGACCTTACTTTTTAGAATTGACCATAATGTTCATCTGTCATAATAAAAAAAAATCAATTTAAATTTTCAGCGGTAAAAATATCCAACAAGTGTCTAATTATGGTCATTAACATAGTTGGTTAATGAATATTCAAAATATATTCTATAGCTCTGTGATGGCAAGTGCCGGTTGGATTTTTAGTGTAAAAAAATTTGTTTAAGAAGGCTTCTCCTGTAAATATAAAATAAGAAGTATTATGACTCATTACAGTGTTAACAAAGATATACATGAAAAACCAAAAAAAAAAAAACTCTATTTAAAGGGGAAATATTTGATGGTACTTGAATCAAACCCCCAGTTAAAGATAACCTATAAATACTTGGAAAAGAAAATAAAAAAACTATAATCAAAGGCAAATTATTAAGGGGATAATTAAAATCTTTATTTGAGTATTTGAATAATTTCTGGTCACTGCTGTCCCATCAATACCCAAGTATAGATTATTTTGGATAATTCATGGTCGTTTTAGACTTTCGGTGCAGGATGGTCCGCATATGTTAGATTTTTTTAGTTATATCTATTTTTAGTTATTAAAATTTAATCATAAATTGAACCAGATTAGATCGAATTGGTGCGATATACTCCACTCTGAGTGTGGCATGACACGCAGTTGGGATCTTACAAGTCCAATCACAGTCGCCATAGATTAGCTTTTTGCTTTTTTATTGTAATTCGTATTATTTAAATTTAATCATGAACTAAATCAGACTAAATTGAATTGGTACCATATACTTTGATTTATACCATAGTTGGAGAATTCAATATGATCCAATTCACCAATCCAGCCTATCTTGAGATAATTACAAAAACAACATTTATAACAATTATTGTCAGTTAACATCCAAGTATAGAACATCTTAGATAATTAAGAGTTTGTCGTAATTGTACGATCATATTGTATCGTGCTAGTAAAAGTTGAACATGATGATCCCCATCGTACAATCAAACTTGAGATAATTATGAGAACAACCCTATACGTAATTTTCAAAATTATCATTTAACATAGTCATGATAACTAATGCACATAAATAAAGATATACGAATAAATATGAATTAAATATTTTAATCATTTAGAATAAATTTTGAGATTTTTTAAATTATTTTAAAAATATTACACAAATATACATGTCTAATATATTTATAAATCTATACCTCTCACTTACACTGTATAACTTACATATTTTTTTACAATTTACATATTTTCTCTACAATTTACATAATTTTAATATAACTTACACTGATTCAATATAGTTGACACATATAAAAATGTGTAAATTACACTAAATTAATATAAGCTCTATAGAAAGAATATAAGTTACAGAGAAAATAAGTTATACTAAATCAATATAAATGAGAAGTATAGATTTGTGGGTATATTTATGAAAAATATTTTAAAAAAAGATTAATTTAAAAAACTTTCCTAAGTTTTATCTAAAATGGCTATTTATGCCCAAAAAAGAAAGAAACTCTTTAAAGTTCAAAGGAGAGGAGTCCACTATGTTGCTCAAGAACCCTTGTTGGGTTCTTAAACCCTGAAACCCTGGTCGCCATTTCCCGCTGCACCCCAGCGAGGCAGAAAGGAAGAGGAGGAAGAGGGAGAACGATGGATCGCGCGGCGTTCTCCTCCCTGGATCGCCTCCACAGAGCCCTTCGCCGCAGCCAGGGCCTCCACGAGTCCCTCCACGCCGCGATCTGCCGCCGGAACAGGTGGTATTCAGCGGCGAAGCCGGCTTCCGGGGGGATGGGGCTGTTCTCGAGGGTGTTCCCCCTCGGGCACCCTAGCATCAGCATCCTGCCGGAGCTTGACAGCTGGGCTAAGGGAAAGAAGGATATCCGCCCGGCGGAGCTGAATCATCTCCTCCGGGAGCTGCGGAAACGCAACAGGCTCAAGCAAGCCCTGGAGGTTCGATTTTTATGATCTCCGGCACCCCGACATCTTGCCTTCGTTGATTTAAATTTTTAACCTCTGGTTCAGCATCTAATGTGGGATCTTTTGGATGTTTCTGGGCTTCTTTCGGGGACTTTCGAGTCTCAGTTGGAGTTGTCATCCTTGTTTGCCGCTTCGATTTCTCGTATTTGGATGGCAAAGAAAATTTTGAAGGCAATCACCTTGTTCTGGGGGTTGCTTTGGAGTTACTCTTTCTCCACGGTGTTCTCTGTTGATGTGTTACCGGAAATCTAGCTATGTAACAGTCCATCAATCGATAGGGTTCATTTTACATATATTTCATTAGCGGGCACACAATTGTTTGTAGCTACTAATTTGGTTTACACTTGTCATATCTTTGTCTGATAGTTTCAGTTTGTAGAGTGCATTTGTTTCTGTTGTTCAGCTCTTCATTAGTTGGGAAACATCATCTTCGAGTTTGAGTTAGTTGAGAGGCTATATTCATGAATAACGTGTACTTGAATTGATGTACTTACCAAAAGGAGGTCACTACAACACTTGGGATCAAGGTTGGATGTACCTTCGTACTGGAGTGAACCGGAATTCTGTGGTATGGTATGGTACTAGGTATACTGTATCGCACTGTGTCGGTTTGAGCCCAATACCGTGATATAAACTTAAAAAAAAAAAAAAAACCTTTAAGCTGTGCAACTTGATCCGTCCGTCTCTAAGTACTGGATTCTCCTGGGCATGGTACGGGACGGGCATACCACACTAGATCGGTACGATACACCCAACCTTGCTTGGGATTTCTCTGTGTATTGAGTATAGAGAAGAGACAGCATTTGTGTTCCCATGTGGAGAGGAATGGACAGAGCAGAGAAGTAGTAGAACGCAAGGTATGAATAGAAGTTGAGAATGTGCAGGATACTTATTTATTTTGGGGAGGTAGATGGCTGGCGATTGATATTTTGGAAAATGATATCTTCAAAATTGCTTGCAGCTGCTTCTGGAAAAGGTATCCAGTGGGTGATTTACTTTATATAGAGATAAAGCTTTTTGGAGTGCCTAAATTGAAAAGGCTACTCATGGTAAAGCAGAACTAAATAGGATAATCAATTTATTATGAATTTGCTCATGGTTAGAGATGAATGAGAAAACAGTGGCAACAGATTCATTGAATTGGACCACTTTATAACTTGACAAAGGCGTTCAGTCTTCAATATACAAGATATCGTGGAGCCTAGAAAGGCCGAGTCTCCTTGAGAGATTAGGGTTTTGTATCTCTTATTGTGTGAGAAGATTATCGCAAAATTTTCATGGATAGAGTGGTGGCCTGCTGATCTGAATTTAGATTCTGCATGACAGAAGAAGATGTGGGCCAGTGAATGATCCACTGCTCACATCATTATGGTTATCATGTAAGGTGATATTTTTAACATATTAAACTCCAATATCACCATCTCTAGATCTTCTACTGCACAAGATTTTGTGACATGTTTCACCCTTTCATGAGAGAGAGATAGAGAGGTAAGAAGGGAGTTCACAGAAGCTAGAGAATTTCTATCGTGGACGAGAACTTCCATATTGGGGACAAAGGTTCAAAGAATGATGAAATTGGTTTCTGATCTTCCAAATCTTAGAAGCGGAGTTTACTCATTCGACATTCTTCCTCATGCTACATAGGATATTTGAATGGTAAACTAGGTCTCCATCTCCCATGCCTTCTTCATTATCATTCCCATGCACACTCCATGCTTCTAAATAGTTTTCTTGCAGATACAGTGTCATCATAAACCACATGTCAATAAGCTTGTTGCATCATCATCATTATCAAGGCCCTTCCCCATTTATTTGGTTGGCCACATTAATCCAGCCCTGCGATTTTATTTTATTCGGGGTCATATTTGTACTGAAATCTATGAAGGTCAAATCCTTCATTACTATATCCGAGCATCACATTGTGCACCTTCATTGGGTTCTTTTACCTTACCCACTTGACTTTGATTTTGTCTTCTAACTATCATGAAACTTGGATATTAGTGCGTCGACTGGACTGACTAATACTATTTTCCATAAGAATATAAGATTAATATCTGTAGGTGCTACATTTAATCTTATTATTATTTTTTGCTGTTTTTGAATTCCGTTAAGGTGAAAGAGTTTAATGACTTAGAATATCTCTGGTGGCCAAGGGTCAGTATGTAATGCATTTAAGATTCAGAGATTTTCTTCTTTGAGATGCAGTATTCTTCTCACTAGTGGTTATTCTCACTGGTGGATATCCAAGCTTGAGAAAGAGGCATTAATTAGTATTTACTCTTATACTGATGCCATTTTACTGATCTATGATGCAGGTTTCCGAGTGGATGAAAGAAAAAGGAGTTTACTCATATCTGCCAAGTGATCATGCTGTGAGGTTGGATCTGATTGGCAGGGTACATGGTCTAGGACCTGCTGAGATATATTTTAATAGCCTGGATGGCACTGACAAAACAGATAAGGCCCATGGGGCACTATTGAACTGTTATGTCAGAGAATGCTTAGTTGAGAAATCCTTATCACATATGAAGAAGATGAAAGAGTTAGGTTTCGCATCAAATGCTTTGCCCTATAACAACATCATGACTCTCTACACAAACACTGGACAGCATGAGAAGGTTCCTTCTGTACTGGCAGAGATGAAAGAGAATGGAGTCCTGCCTGACAATTTCAGTTATCGGATTTGCATCAATTCTTATGGTTCAAAATCTGACATTGCTGAGATGGAGAAAGTCTTAGATGAGATGGCACAACAGCCTCAAATTGTTGTAGATTGGAATACATATGCTTCTGTTGCAAACAGTTATGTGAAAGCCAATCTCCCTGAAAAGGCACTGGCTGCACTAAAAAAATCAGAGGAAAAAATAGATAAGAAAAATGGTCTGTGTTACAACCAGCTTATATCTCTCTATAGCAACCTTAAGAAAAAAACAGACATGTGGAGGCTATGGAAGCTACAGAAGCAGGTGTGTAAGAAGCACATAAACAGAGATTATACAACAATGCTTCGGGCGTTAGTGAAACTTGGGGAATTGGAAGAAGCCGCAACTTTGCTGAAAGAATGGGAGTCATCTGGAAACTCATTTGACTTCCGTGTGCCAAATGTTGTCCTTGTTGGATATCGTCAAAAGGGACTCATTGACAAGGCAGAAGCAATGCTTGAAGAATTTGTTAACAAAGGGAAAACACCACTACCAAGCAGTTGGGGGATATTGGCAAGGGCTTTTAAAGAGAAGGGTGAAATGAAGAAGGCATTTAACTGCATGGAGAAGGCACTGTCTTCTTATGTCACCAATGAAGGGTGGGTGCCTAACCCTACAGTGGTTGCAAGTATACTTAAGTGGCTCGGGGATGAAGCTGGTGTGGAAGACACAGGAAACTTTGTGGACTTGTTGAAGCGCATAATGCCAGCAAATCGTATGATGTATCATGCTCTGATCAAGGCCAACATCAGAGCTGGAAATGAAGTTAACGAGCTTCTTGATAACATGAAAGCTGAGGGAATAGAAGAGGATGAATCAACAAAAGAGATTCTTAAACTTAAAGAATCCCACTGATTAGTCTGCTTAAAGGATGGTTGAAGTAGATGTTTTCAACCTTTCAGTACTGAGGAGATATAACTGCAAAGCTCGGGCCCAGATTAGCACATTAGCACGTTGCTATTTCAGCTTCCTAGGAAAATCTTTGATTGGTGTTTGGCACACAAGACTGTGATTGGCATTTCAACTTGATGGGGGGGGGGGGGGGGGGGGGGTTCATCTATAGAACCGGTTGCTCATTTAATTTATTTATGGGCACATTTTTCGGCAACATGGTCCTTGCAATGTTCTGCTTTGTTGAATATTTTTTATGTTTTTGTTTGCTGATAATCTTGTGAACACTTAGTTTTGGGTCATCGAAGTCCTCAAAGAATGGGAAAAGTTTGCCTTTTTCCAAATTTGTTTTGGTATTGCGGTGAAGCATTGTTGATAAGGGTGTCAATTGGGCCGGGCCAGCCCGGAGGTCCGGAAGCCCGGCCCGGTTTTAACCGGGCTTGGGTCGGAAAAATGAGCCCGCTAAAAGTTTTTGGCCCGGCCCGGCCCGGAAAAAATAGGACTGGGCTTGGGTTTTGTGAGGCCCGGCCCGGTCGGCCCGAAAAATATATATAATTTATGTTAAATATAAAATTTATATTTAAAAGAGAATTATATTCATTTTTTCCACAATAAATCTACTCCAAATATAATTTTTTATAAATTAAATATTAATATAGATAAAAGTAAAATATATAAAATAACAAAACCGTCCAAAATTTCTGATACATAACAAAACCGTCCAAAATTTTCTAAAAAATTGATGGCAAAATGAATTAGAGTACATATATTATATATTATATAAATAAAAATAATATTTTCGGACCGGGTCGGGATTTTCGGGCTTTTACGGGCCTGGGCCGGGCTCGGGCCGGCTTTTAAAAAATTGGACCTGGGTCGGGCCCGGGCCGACTTTTAGAAAATCGGGCCTGGGCCGGGCCTAGCAAGGCCCGGTCCAGGCCCGGCCCATTGACACCCCTAATTGTTGAGAGGAACTTGGCTGTGGTTAAGGAATCTCATTTACATATGTGTACAACATTACGATGAATAAATTGGATGACGTTTCTAATTCTAGATCAAATTTTGTTTCTAGATGTTTTATTTTGTGTCATTTTCTGACATTTCTAAATCTGCTGATGATGATTATCATAAGCATTATCACATAATTTGAAATTGAGTAGATGTGATGAAGAATGCAAAAATTAGATGTGTTTTTCTTCTGACTTATTATCTGTCTAACATAGATGTCAAGTCCCATGAAACCAGCTATGTCTTAATTATTTAGTGCAACTTTGTATTTTTGTTAGCTCAAAAGTTTAGAAGAATCGACTATGTTAGTTCCCAACTGAAACACAATTGTATTTATATAAGAAGCCAATCATGCAAAATAACTATTTTTGTGTCTATGTGGTATCCATCACATGAGAACATACTGGCCAACACAAGTGTGTGTTTCTGATGAATTGACGACAATCCTCATTTCCGGTTCATTACTAGCAGTTGGATATGGACCTATACAATATGCTTGTGATCTCTTCTAACATGCTGTTAGGAAATAATCTTGGAAGTACAGCATCCTGATAAACATTGATCATAACAGGGAATAGAGAGATAGCCATATTATGAGAAATTTATTTCTCATTGGTCCCATTGAGGATATTATTTATTGCAAGACTATTCCTGCAATTAGGTTGTGGTGTGAATTGTATGATTGAAGAGAGAGAGAGAGAGGTTTGGCAAGGTCTTCTCAACTGATGGGATTATTTTCTTGCAATCCATTTCAGTGTAAATTGTATGATGGAAAGAGAGAGAGAGAAAGAGAGAGAGAGAGAGGTTTTAGCAAGGTCTTCTCATCTGATGGGATTGTTTTCTTGCAATCCATTTCAATTTTCACAAGATCGTCAATGAACATTTCTCATATTTAGAATTCTTACATCATTCTTTATAATATTATTTGCCACTCTTAATCGGTTATTGACTTTTTAACATGAAAATGACAAATAATAGATTAAAGGTGAGAAGTGATTGCAACATGTGAAAAATTATTTATTTAGATTGAGAATGTGGCCTACTTAAAAAGAGAGAGAGAGAGAGAGAGAGAATTATTTATTTAGGGTTCTTAACATTGTTGCTTAATAATGATAATAATTGATAAGTTAATAAATTATGTCAGGTTTGTTTAGGTGTCAAAAAAAAAGATTTTTTTTTGTCATGATACCCGATCAGATAGAATAATCTGCTAAAACTCCATCCAAGACCCTATCTTTTCTCATATGGTCTGGAACAAATGTTTGATTGCAATGTTGAAAACTTTCTTCTTTATGCATTATAAATTCTTAAATCACTTTTATTACTAAAATCTTGATAAAAAAAATCGAATAAGAAGGTAGGATCTACAAGATAGCCTTCAACAAAACAATCCCCAGGGTGCAGATTTGTACAAGAATCCACAGCTCCACACTAATTATAGTAATATCTCATCTGTGATCAGACACATGGAAGATTAAAGAAAAAAAAAACATTAACACAAATAATAATGGAGGAGGGCAGAAGACAAATAAGAGGAGAAGCTGCAACCCAGAAGAGGAGACAGAGGGGAGGGTGGGGGGGAGGAAAAGAAAGAAATCTGGATCTACGCCGGAGCCGACAGGGGCGACGACGGGCTAGCCTCGCCGGATGGGGAGGGTGGGGGAGGAAAAGAAAGAAATCTGGATCTACGCCGGAGCCGACAGGGGCGACGACGGGCTAGCCTCGCCGGATGTTCCTGATCATGGACCAGCCCTTCTTGCAGGACTGCCCCACGGCCTTCACGCCCTTCTTGAACAGGTGCTTCAGCTCCTTGGCCCTCTCCTTCATCTGCTTCTCGAACTCCCCCATGCCTGAATCGGCACACACACCAGACGACAGAACAAACCCCGGGAAGAGAGAAGAAGCTAGAGAGAGAGAGACCAGTGGAGAGAGAGAGAGAGAGATAGATGGGTGGGGAAGGGAAGAGAGGAGGTGGGAGAGGAGTGCGCGGAGGGGTTTATAAGAGGAAGAAGTGCCGGTGCGGGTGGGGGGCGGGCGGCGGCGTTGGCGGCTACGGCGGCGTTGGCGGGGGAGGCGCAGGTGGGAAGCGTGATTTGATTGGTTGTCGCTCGGGGGTTGGATGGATGACTGCAGAAAACGTGACGGCGTCGTCGGTTGGGCCGGTTTAGAACGGCCGGCCCGCCCGCCGAGGGAGGAGAAGCTGGGAATCTCTGCGCACGCGGCACATGCGCCTGGCCAATCAGAGAGAAGAAGACTCTGGGGTGGGGGTCTGTACACACTTATTAGTAATAGCACAAAAGGTTTCTACCGGTGATAGCAAGTATTTCTCTAATAATAGAGATTATTTTTGAAGTAGAGAAATATTAACATTTAACAGTACATTCGAATCGTATGGGTCTCATTCAGTATTTATGTTTCTACATTATTTTTATAAAATTACTTGTCACCCTTATTTGTCGAGATGACAAATAACTTCAACAATGTAAAAAATATTTCTCTCTTAATTTAGAATGATAAATAACTAATTAAAAATAATAAATAATTTTTATATTGAAAATAAGAGTCTATATAAAAAAAGGAAAAAAAATGATGAAACTCGCACATCGCACATGGCTTAATAGCATTAAGAACGAGTAGTAAACTACAAGTCCTACCCATCCTAGATGGATGGAAAGTAAGTATTTCTCTTTTAAATTAAGGGGTTTGTATTTGACAATATTTTAGAAAATAAAAAACATCAAAAATATAAAAAATGAGAAAATTTTATTACACTTAGTGTAAGAAATATTACAGGATAACTTACGTGACGCACAACAGGGTGCCATGTTGGCTGACAAATAAGGGGAAGTAGCAAGTGGGGGTTGGCGGTGGCGGTGGCGGTGGCGGTGGCGACGAGCGACGATAATGATAGACGGCGGCAACTAACTGCAGGATCTAAAGCCACCATTTTAGAGTCAAAATTTTATATTTTGGAGCTCAATTTACTATTAAAGTGTAGTCATTATTTTTAAATCTTAAAAATAACATTTATGAACCTAAGATTTATATTTTAAAGTCTAAATTTATATTTTAGAGTCTAAAATTTATATTTTGAAGTTAGTCGTTGTGGTGGTGTTTTCCTGTTTGGGTTTGAGCCAACGGGTCTCCATGAAGAAGATGGGGAAGACGAACGTCGGGGCGGACGGAAGCCTGCAAGACTAGAACGAAATCAGGGGGGCCCGTTGAAGAACCGGAGAGAACCCTCCAATGCCTAAGTCATTACGGAACTGAAGAGACTTGAAAGAACATGGGTTCTCGTGTGTGCCTCGCACGAGGGCGAGTGTTAGCATTCAAGACGACGTACCTCTGCATAGAGGTTACCTGGGCCTTTTTATAGGCGAAGGTGTTGAGGGAGTGGGACGAAACGTCCCTTAACAACGCCGAAAATGGCGCGTCTGTTAGCGTCCTCGGCGGGGAGTTACGCATTGAGGCGTCTGTTGAGGAGCTCTGCATTTAACGCACCACTGGATCGTGGGGTGCGTGCGGTGTAGCCGTTATAACCGCCGAGAGGGGGCAAAGGGCTGAATGGATTCTCCTGGGCGGAAGGTACTGAGCAAGTTGCCTGTTCGGTAGCCGAGACCGTTGTTCGGTAGCCGAGCCCGCTGTTCGGTTGATGGGCCTGCTGTCCGGAGGCACAGCTTGTGCAAATGGGGCCGCAGCGTGCTTCGAACAAGGTCTGTTCTGTAGGCCATGCCTGGACCGAACAGGCTTGGGGGGTATCCAGAGATCACCCCTGGAGACCTTTTAACGCTTTGATTGCCAGAGCGTGCTCGGAAGCTTTGAGCTGAATCCGAGGACACGTGGCATTAAGGTCGGAACCCTAGCGCCTTGACGGGTCAAAAAGGGGCCGTACGAGGCCTTGATGGGCCCGCGGCCAAGAGGCTAGAAATAGCCTCTACACTAGCCCCCCACCCTCTCAAGTCTGCTCGGGTGTGATCGTGACACAATGAGAGGGGAGATGCTTCATGGCTGCAGCGAAGCAGCCGGCCGATCGCGACGGGGCGACATCCTCCCGAGGAGCGTCTGTAAGCGAGGTCGGAGGCCTAGAGGCTACTTTGGCGAGCGTGAAGATCTGGTCCCGAATTCCAAAGGATCTGGAGCTCTTCGGAGCGGCTTGCTACGAGGTCGGCGATTGGCGGGGGCGCATCACGACATGGAGTATGCGCAGGAGGCCTTATTGTCGCTCTGCGGGAGTGTCGCCGGTGGACGCGAGACCATCATCTGGACGGGGTCCGCGCTGCGAGCTTCCGAGCTGAACGATGCCTCACGATGCCGAGGAGTTTGGACCCTCCGACCGAGCTCTTTAACTAGCGTTGTCATTTTTTCCTCTTTTTTCCTAGTCGTGTTCTGTTCGAATCGGGATTCGTCAGTGTCTAGAGGCTCGTGGGTTCCGCGCAGGTCGAGCTGAAAAGCTCGTCGACCCGGGGTTTTACCGAACACCTCAGTCTTAGGACGGGTACCGCGCTGGTCTTCTGAGCTGAAGAGCTTTTGACTAGGGGTTGTACCGTTCGTCTTTACATAAACCGATAGAACAACGAAGAGAGAAGTAGGACGCTGAGTAGAGGCTTTTTGTAAATAATAAGCCTTTAGATTTAAATAGAGGGTTCTCGGTATGGTTTTGCCGCCGAGGGTAGACAGCTTGTAGACACCTCTTCCGAGAACCCAAATGACCTTAAAGGTCCTTCCCGTTTCGGGGCGAGTTCGCCTGCTCGCTCGGCTGACTGCCAGATTCTCCTCGCACGCAGCGTGGCGTTGGGCGATGAAGAGGAGGTCAGCAAGGGTAGGCGGTTGCTGGACCCCGAGC
Organism: Colocasia esculenta; assembly: GCA_014218235.1. Classification (NCBI taxonomy): domain Eukaryota; kingdom Viridiplantae; phylum Streptophyta; class Magnoliopsida; order Alismatales; family Araceae; genus Colocasia; species Colocasia esculenta. The sequence continues at coordinate 3,373,152 of CM024758.1, forward strand.
GTCCTCTGAAGGAAACCATCGCGAGTGCCCGGATGAGGTCACTGGTGGCTAAGGGGACGTAGAGATGCGTGATGTGAAGTGCTTCAGTCTGGAACCGCTTGACGTAGTCCCAGAGTGCTTCACCTTTCTTCTACCGAACAGACAGAAGAGAAGCCGTCGTGCGCGGCTGCGACCTCCCGCCCAGGAAGTTGTTCCGGAAGGACTTTTTCAACTGGTGGAAGGAGGAGATGGAGCCCACTGGGAGGGCTTCGAACCATGCCCGGGTAGCTTCCTTTAACGTGGTCGGGAAGGCCCGGCACTTGACCGCATCCGACGCTCCGTGGAACATCATGTGCGACTCGAACCCATGGACATGGTCCGCTGGGTCAGTGGTGCCGTTGTAGGGCGCGATGGAAGGTAAGGGCAGTTTTGGGAAGGCCCTGGCCTCCAGGATCTCCACGGTGAACGGGGAGCGGAAGTCTAGGTCATCATCCAAGACTCCGCCTTCTACCTTCCGGATCATCGCGTCCATGCGACTCTCAAGGTCAGCGACGCGGCGGAGGCGTCTGACCAATTCCTGGTCGGAATGCGCTGAGCCCTCGCGCCTGGACGCGTGGGGGTTAGTACCGACGTCAGAATGCGGGGGAGGCGGAACCACCGCAAAATGGCGGGGTGAGTCGGCCTGCCGTTCTGGTGTTCGACGTGCGAACGGGACCCTCCGAGACCGCCGGGGTGGCTCTGCATGCTGCTCCCGTCGGGCCGACGACGCAGGAGGTCGCCGACGCGATGATTCCGCCTGATGCCTCGACGTGGGGGACTATCAGGGCATGCTGCCTAGCCAGTTGCGCCTGAAGGCCCTGACAGACGCCCATGAGCTGCTGAACTAGGCCCCGGAGTTCCGCTACCTCCTGGGCAGTTGCCGGAGTGCCGGTAGTGGGGCTGTTGTCAATCCTTCCGACGAGGGGAGTGTTGTTGTTGGTAGGAGGGGCTCGATCACGCGAGTCCGAGCGTGACTAGCGAGAGCGCGTTGCTCTATTGCCAGGGTTCTGGTGAGAGGAACGTCCGCGAGCCATGGTTGATGCCGTTTCCACAGACGGCGCCAAATATGTGGTGGTGTTTTCTTGTTTGGGCTTGAGCTAAACGGGCCTCCATGAAGAAGATGGGGAAGACGAACGCCGTGCGAACGGAAGCCTGCAAGACCAGAACAGAATCAGGGGGGCCGGTTGAAGAACCGGGGAGAACCCTCCGATGTCTAAGTCAGTACGGAACTGAAGAGACTTGAAAGAAAGGGGGTTCTCGTGAGTGCCTCGCGCAAGGGCGAGTGTTAGCGTTCAAGACGACGTACCTCTACATAGAGGTTACCTGGGCCTTTTTATAGGCGAAGGTTTGAGGAGTGGGACGAAACGTCCTTAACAACGTCAGAAATGGCGCGCCTGTTAGCGCCCTCGGCGGAGAGTTACGCATTAAGGCGTCCGTTGAGGAGCTCTACATTTAACACACCACTGGATCGTGGGGTGCGTGCGGTGTAGCCGTTATAACCGCCGCGAGGGGGCGAAGGGCTGAATGGATTCTCCTGGGCAGAAGGTACCGAGCAGGTTGTCTGTTCGGTAGCCGAGTCCGCTGTTCGGTTGATGGGCCTGCTGTCCGGAGGCACAGCTTGTGCAGACGGAGCCGCAGCGTGCTTCGAACAGGGTCTGTTCTGTAGGCCATGCCTAGACCGAACAGGCTTGGGGGGTATCCGGAGATCACCCCTGGAGACCTTTTAACGCTTTGATTTCCAGAGCGTGCTCAGAAGCTTTGAGCTGAATCCGAGGACACGCGGCATTAAGGCCGGAGCCCTAGCGCTTTGACGGATCAAAAAGGGGCCGTACGATGCCTTGATGGGCCCGCAGGCCGAAGAGGCTAGAAATAGCCTCTACAGTCGTCAATAACCGACTGTCGATCGCCGCCACCCACTGATCTCCATATCTATCAACCCGTGTGACGCCTAATTTGACGCCACATGAACTGTTATGTCATTGATCAAATACAACAATATATTTGGATGAGTGTATTAAACTTTTCTCATAAAAATATTTATTTAAAATTATAAATTCATGAGATAATCTCACTAAAGTAAAAATATGTATTTGAATAGTTTGAGGAAAACTTATGGAAATGACACCAGACTATTTGCTTTTATAGAGGGAGACAAAGAGAAAGAACTGGTAGGTGAGGAAATCATTTTTTTAAGTATTTTTCTCACGGAGGTAGGCGGGGAATATTTTCATATATATATATATATATATATCATCATATGGAGGAACGAAATTCTAACTATCAGTTTCCGTTGTTTATAAAACATATAATTTTAGTATACAAAGAGTGACTCATTAGTTAAAACCCTTAATTATACACTTTAGGTCTTAAGTTTAAATTTTCGCCCTCACATTTATCTATATATATAAAAAATGTAATTTTGATTATGTTATGGAATCAGAACTTAAATCTAACAATTTACAACTCTCTCTAGAGGGCACGCTACTTAAAAGGATAAAAAAAAACAAAACGAGTCATGTGTGTCATGTCTTCTTCATGTGGTTATTTCTTTCTTTTTTGAAAAAAAAAAATTTCTCTATAGTGAGTTCGCACGTGTGCACAAACGTGGAGTTCTCCATTTTGCCAAGGTGGAGAGGGACTCGTCAGGTATAAAACGTCACTCATGGTTGGTGAATGTGTGGGGTTTAAAATATTGAACTCTTTTTAAATGATTTGTTACTTTTCACAAATAATTAAGTGACAATAATTAGGGCAACCCATGATTGTTCCCATGAGTTCATCATTCTTTCAAAGTATTATAATCTGAATCAATCATCAAAACAGAAGCTAGATTCTTCCAATATATATTGGCTTTTAAAATGTGGATCAAGGGCTTCACATGTGATGACAATGTGAAAATTTACAAACAAAATAATGATGGTTTTCTCAAGAGGGTCATGGACTTCATGATAAGACTATCAAATTGGTTCATTTTTGCTGCTGGATAATGACATTTTACCTGTTTTACTTATATAACTTTCCATTTTCATGAACAACAAGTAAGAGCTGTTAGTAGAGATAAAATACACCTCTCCTAAACTTATTTCTTTTACCTGAAGGTTTGCATCTGAGTCTTTCCCCCAAGCTTCTGAAGGAAAAAAGGAAGAAGAAAAAATTTTATATATATCTTTAAAATCTTTCATATTCAACTATATAACTTCTAATTTTAATTATTAAATTATATACCTCACAAATCGGAAAAAAAAAATTCATCAATTATGTCCTTAAGATTAATTGGCTATGAGAATCTAAAAAATATTTTGTTAACAAGTAATAGAATCGTTAAATATATATATATATATATAATATAATATGACTAAAATAACTCCAAAGAAAAAAAACAAGTGAGAAAAACTCTAGATAAAAATTAATTAAAAATAATATTTTAAGAGGAAAAATTAATCTTTCTCCGTGTTAACTCGACTATAGTTAAGTTAAATAGATGAAATAAAATGATAAAATATATATGATATTGTCTTTTGATTTGAGAGATCTAAAATCTAATAGTTGAAATTTTAAAATACATAACTGAATATAGAAAATTTAAGACTATATATATAATTTCTCAACAAAAAAAAAGGAAGAGCGGATAACATGAATGTTTGATTATAAGCTATCAATTGAAAATGTTTTGTGGAGAGAGACATGCAGGACATGTAGCAATGATGAAGGGGTGATCAATTCAGAGGAACTGCAGTCACGAATTCCAATTCAGATAGGATACACACAAACATCACATTCAACTATGAGAAAAAATTATTGCACTTTCACATGACTAAACAACGAGCCCACGTGACATCTAACAATTGGATTGTTATTTTATCACTCCTCATGTGAGGGGTGCCACATGAATTATTACTAATCACATTACACTTTTAAAGTGCAATGTGCAAGTACAATAAACCTTTCTCTTTCAAACACGATAAGTGTACCACATCCACACAGTATGGTTTGTTCAACTATGATCAATGTGCCCATCTACTCCATCATTGATACCATCCATCCACCTTCATGCTATATGACCCACAAACTTACTGTACATCCATTGAGACCTCTCAAGAAACACTAATGAGCAAAGGGCAGGAGAGTGTATAAACCCTAGCCCTAGAAAGAAGGTTGTGAGGATCTGTAGGGGCATTGAGGCCTTATTTGATGTATGCCACTGTGCACCCATCATTCATGGGGCTCTCCTCTTCAAACTTTGAAACGCGTGGATGATCTTTAAGGATTCGCAGTGCACATTCTTTGACAGCTCCAGTGCCCACCCCATGAACAATGAAGAGGACCCCGTAGGACCTGCAGCCAGAAATGGCCATGTGAAGGCGATAAGATGCCTCCTCCACGCGCATGCCACGCAGGTCCACAGTGTTCTTCGATGTCTGCACAACAGCACTGTAAGCAATTTCCTCGCCCTTTCTTGCTTCCTGAGGAGATCCCACGCCAGGGCTCCTTTGATCCTGTAAATATAATTCAGGAACAGAGCAACTGAGACACCCTGAACTGTTCATTAATAAGTCATGAGTGTGATTTATAGCTTGATGCATATTCCTGCCTAGAAGATCGTGTCCACACGAGTGAGACAGGGTTCGCCGTGAGGCCATTGATCATACCATGTTAGGGGAGGCGAGCTCCTAACACTTCTGTGGTAGCACGGCTGTATCGTACCATACTAGGGGGGAGGCGAGCCCCTAGCACGGCCGATTCAATCCCCTTTCTGGTGTTATTTATTTATCTATTATTATTGTTATTTTAATTGTACCACAACCAACCTTGGAGTGAGCCCATGAGGGAGGATCTTTTTTCACCTACTAACAACAAGGCATACTAAGTTGAAATGAAAATTTCCTGAAAGTGCTAGGCAGATATGAAATGTAAAAGAGAATTTGAAAAGACTATGCCAAAAAAAAATAAAGAAGAGTAACTCAAAAGTATTTTATATACAAACCTTCCCTCTTAAACCTGGAAAGGAGCTGGTTGAATTGACTGCTTCACCACTTCGAATAAGCTTGATGTCATTCCTTTTCACACGAACACTTATGTTCCCCGATTGAACTAGAACACTGCCATCATCTCCAGGCGCTTCCATAACAGTAGCCACTTTATTGCCTAATTTCCTAACATGCACTTGATCTCCAACTTGTGGTGTATATGAACTCTGGTGGGCTGAGTCCTCTTGACGAGAGGCTTGAGTTAAACGGTAAGCCTCAACAATTGATGCAATGGCAGCTTCAGACTGCCTCATTAATATGTTAAACTGATCAGGACTTGCACTTTGAAGTTGTTCCTCAAAGTTTTTGATGATAACATCAATTTGAGATTTCACAAGTTTTACTTCTTGATGGACCTCCTGAGCTTCCTTTGCCTTGAGAGCTGCTTCCCGTTTATCAAGGTCTTTTGCCTCAGAGTGTATCTTCACCATCAAAAGGACAATGACAATAAGAAAAAGTGGAAGGTTCCGAAAGCACAAAAGATATGTTTATGAATTATAGCATGGCAACACAGGTCCAGCCACATGAAGCAGGCTGGCAATCAGTACAAAATCGAACAGAATATCTGGCTTGTTTGTGATGTACTCATGTTCTGATGTGTTTCTCGGTGTTCTCTTTCCTCCTGGGTGGCTTCTCTCTCTCTCCCTCCCATCCACCCACCCTCCCTCCATCCTAAAATTTAACAAATTTTAGAATGATCCTTAAACCTCAGTCTTAAATTCATCAAAAAGGGATCTTAAAAGTTTTGTTGCTGTTTTTTTTTTTTTAACTTTAAGAATCTTTCAAAATCCTCTAATTATTTGATGTTAGTATCCCCAGTTCCCCACTCCCCTAAAAAATGTAGAAAAAAACAACATACCTCATGATAAACCTTCTTAACTTCCATTAGAACAGATTCAGCCTTCTTTGCTTCAGCATCTAATATATTTCTCTCTCAACAGAGATTGATAAAGTAGACCCTGCCGTTCCTTTTGCTTGTCTGGAACCAGCTTCGCCACCCATTCTTGTGCACGGTCAAGCACCTTCTGATCAAAGCCAATCGATTTAGCTATGCTCAGGGCATTAGAGTTGCCCGTGCTTCCCCACAATATACGATATGTGGGTAGCAATGTCTTGACGCAAAACTCCATTGCAGCATTCTCAAATCGAGGATCATCAGCTTTCAGAAGACTTAAATCTGCATAGTGAGTGGTAACCACAGCTAGATTGACATGGCCTGCAAGGTGCTGCAAAATGCTGGTTGCAAGAGCCACTCCTTCTGAAGGATCAGTGCCACTTCCAACCTCATCAATAAGAACGAGTGACCTTGGTGAAGCCACCTCCAATATTTTGCAAAGACGTGAAATATGCCCACTAAAAGTGGACAGGTTATGCTCCAAAGACTTCAATCCAAAAAAGAAGTGTTTTAGAAATAAACAGAATTCAACAGAATACATAATTCTTTTTCTAGCCAAGAAACAAAGAGAAATACCTGATGATCTCCAATATCAGCTAGCACTTGATCAAACCATGGAATTGTTGGAGTTCTTTTTGCAGGCAAAAACATTCCAGCTTTAGTCATGAGAGATGCCAAACCCAAAGACTTCATTGTTGCAGTCTTCCCTCCAGTGTTAGGCCCAGAAATTACAACTACTTTGGTGGCATGTCCCACTTTAATGTCCACTGGAACAACAGTTGCACCTTCAGGCAAGACACCAGACTGAATATTCACAGCCCCCACGTTTGACCTCTCAGATCCATACATTACAGGAGAGGAGAATTTCCCGTGAGAGGATTCAAGAAGCAAGGGATGGCAGAAGCCTTCAATATCTACTAAAAATGACTCCTCATTTGAATCAATCACCTTGTTGTTTTCACAAAAAACTGGCCGGATACTATCTGTCAAAAGAGCATAGGCCCCTCTTGCAGATGCAAGATCCATTTGAAGAATTCTCTCCATCAAATGCCTGATATCTCTCTCTGAGTTTACTATATCTGATGTAAGCAAGCTCAAAATAGCAAGTTCCTCAGATTTCTCAGCATTTGAGAGTCTCACTTCCATGTTGTTCAGCTCAACTGCCTCTATAGGCTCCATAAAATATGTTGCCCCTGAGCTGCTGATACCCAGAACAATTCCATCAGGAAGCAAAGATTTGTGCGAAGCCTTGATACCAACACACATTCGTGATCGACGTTTGGTAACTAAAGGGCTGTCAATTCCCCCACTCTGAAAGACTCCAGTTGACACCCCCTTCAGCAGAAAGTTCAAGTTCTCCATGTTCTTCCTTCTCTCTGACCTAATTGATTGTAATTTATTACTGGCTTGATCCCTTATGAGAGAGAGAATACAGTCAATACAGGATGTATTTTCTGCACCAGGCCAGTCAGGAAATTGCAGTTGTGGAGTAACACAAGCAGAGGGGAATACCTGCTGAAATACTCAGTAGTGAAAACCCTTGGCAATGGCTATTCTCAGACTATGTTTCAGCACCCCAAGTATAGCCAAATTCCATGTCTCAATAAAAGAAGCAAATGGAGCCAACCAGATATATTGTTATCTGTTGAGGATATAGCTTTAGTTATAAAATCAACCTCACACAGGACCAAACAGAAAACCCAAGCAAGACAATATTACATATCCATCTGACTCAAATGATAAATATCCACAAGGAAAAAGAAACAAGGTCTAGGCCTTGAACCCAACCCTACGGTCCTCTCAATCATCAGAACATTTATTCTACTGTCCAGGAAAGAGACATAGTTCCTAGCTGCAATAGGATAAGTAATGCAAAAACACGTTTTGTAGACTGAAAACAAGGGTTTCTGACTGCGCCAGATCAAAGGAACAAATCTACAGATGCAAATGTAATGAAAGCCAGCAGTTAAGAAGTTGCCAATCAACTATAAGTCTATAATTCTTTAAGAGCTCATCTTGAAAATGGCAACATAGACAAGCTGTTCCCAAAATCTATAAAATATTAGGGTAAATAGCTAATTCTTTAAGAGCTCATCTTGAAAACGGCAACATAGACAAGCTGTTCCCCAAATCTATAAAATATTAGGGTAAACAGCAAAATATCAAAAAGGTCTATTCCAAGGTTACTGAGATGGGAACAAAAGTGGGAAGCTTTCATGAAGCAAAAGTGAGAAATGCTTTGATTGCTAATAGACTGAGAACAAATTTAAGCTGAAACGAAGAAGAAATGTGAGTAATGGGAAGCATATTCCATTATATATTATGGTGTAAGCAGGTTCCTGGTAACTATGGTTTATTCTTTCCTAGACCAAGAAATGCATAAAAGCAAAAGGTTTTTTCAATCTAAGAATTAGGGTGCAGGACTCCAGGGTCACGAGGAAGATTCTTTTCCAGAATTTTTAACAAATCAGCATTGCAAAATATGAACAATTTAGGATCACAGAGAGAATATTAAAGTGGTGATAGTTTTGATTAAATAGAATGATTATCATAGATGACATTCTCTATTATGAGCGACTACAAAATCTGTCTCTAGGACTATATTCTTGTGCCTTTCTGCACACTCATGACAAGAAAGTATTTGCAATTGGTAAAGAAGTAAAACGGGCATTCGTGAACATGCCATTTCTCAACTTAAAGAAATTATGTTATATATGTCTAATAATCACTAAACCGAAAACAAAACGCATTATAATGTTGGATGATTCTTTTTAAATTGTAGTTATGATGCGGACGACCTTTTTTTCTTGAAGATGCATAGCATCATGAGCTAATAAAAAGAACAGATAATGTCCAAGTGTAGCATGAATAAGCTCACAGCAACCCGCACTAAGATGGCCCATCACCAGATAACTCTCTAAATGATGCTCATGTAAGCTGCATTAAAGCATGAGCCAATCCATGAACAAACATATTCTTCAGAATGGTACTTCGTTGACGTAAAACACTGAAACTCACTGAAAATTTTGGACTCCTTTAGCCATGGTTGGTGTAAAATACTGATATCCGGATTCATCTTGTTTGGATTAATGTAGAATATGATTCGTCCCCTGCCTATGGATTTCTTTTGTTTGAATTGATATGAAAGTCCGAAATCTAAACAAAGAAGTCAGGAAATCACTGCTTTGGCAAGGGAATCCCATATCAACTATCAAGAATGCCCATAAACTAAAATTACGGATTTGCTTCCACAGGTGAAGAAAACAGTGATCTCCAAATTCAGATAGTATTCACTGTTTTCACATCAACCCAAACTACTGTTTCAGGTGAAGTTAATGTACGCATATCAAGCTCCACATGCAGAAGAAGGAATGAGCTACGCACCGATGCGACGATCCCCCGGCGGAGGAGATATCCACCAGTTGCTCATAAACGCCTCTCGCGGCGCGGAGGCTCTTCTCCACGGTGCAGAGCTCCCGGATCGACAGCACCTCCCCGGCGACCGCCGAGCTCACGATCCTCGACACGTCCTCGACCCCGGAGAAATCCAGAGGCCGGGGAAGCAGCACGGCGGCGGCCGTCTGATCAAGCAGCTCCTGGCTCTCCTCCCTGTCCCGCCCCACAGGCATCCCGCCTCCCTCGCAGGCCTCGCGGCCCATGCTCGTCGACGCGAAGGCGGCGACACGTGAGCAGACCGTCCTCCACTCCAGGGCCTCCTCCGCATCCCTCCGCAGCTCGTCCGCGACGCCCCCCACCTCGCCACTTTGCTCCGAGCCATCCGCGGTCACGACGGCCCCAGCTCTCCCCGCCGGGTCCCCAGGGGCAGTGGTTTCCCTGGCGTCGGCCCTGTGAACGGCAGCGTATAGGGCGTGCCTGCCGGCGCGGGAGGAGCTGGCGGCGAAGCGGACGGCCCGAGCAAAGCTGGTCTCGCGGCGGCGGAGGAGGCCGAGGGCCGGGAGGGGGCAGGAGAGGGGTCCCCGGGGGGACTTGCCCACGGGCGCGAAGCAGGTGCAGGGTTCCATTGGGGGAAGCCCCATGCGGCAGCAGGGGACAGTTGAGACGGGTTTCAGATAGCCATGTTGGTGGTGGACTGTTTTTTTTCTTCTTCTTTTTTCTAGAATTTTTTTTTCAATTTTTATTTTAAAAAATATTAGACTCCGCATTTGAGACATGACTCTTTTTAGATATAAGATCTAAAAAATTTACAATCTCAAAAAATGCGAGCCCTTTAAATTTTATATCTGGGACGGTCAGTGGCAGACGCAAAAATTTAATTAATGAGGTCATCTCAAAAGTTAGGGTGTACTAATAGATTTTATGTTAAAATTTAGTAGAGTCACTCTACATAGAAAAATTTTCAGCCAACTCAGTTTAACAGAAAAAATATATATTTATTAATAAAATTTTAAATTTTCAGTGAGATCACGTGACCCCACTGACTTCTTCATAGCTCTGCCCACTAGAGACGGCGAAGTCCCCATCTATATGATAGATACACATTTCTTTATTATTCTATAATCCTTGAGACATAACCCCTCAGATACAAAAGAGATAGATTTTACAATAATATAAATATGTGGACCTCAGTCATACGTGTTTGGGGTGGAGGTACGTGGTATTTCTCATATGTAAATAAATATATTTCTTATTTGTATGGGATCGATTTTTCTAATTGCTGTATTAATTATTATAAAATAACGAAAAGAAACAAACAGGTGGACGTGCCGGAGTGGTTATCGGGCATGACTAGAAATCATGTGGGCTTTGCCCGCGCAGGTTCGAATCCTGCCGTCCACGTCAGAAATTTCTTTTTTATTTGGATTTTTAAGGGTTCTAATTTTTTTTATGCATGCCTAATGCCATCCACGTCAGAAAAAATTCTTTTTTATTAGGATATTTAAGGGTCCTATTTCTTTCATACATAACTAAGGACGCAAATATGCCCATCCCACATTCACAAGGCCATGTCCATTGCTTGCTGAGTCAAATTATTTTGCCACCCCATAAATATAATCTAGGGAAATGCTAGACTCTCGTTCAAATAAGAGCCATCTCAAATATATCGGGTACACGGAAAGTAAAGACTGCAAAGTCCTGATCTTAAAATTCACAAGAGCCATCTCAAATATAAAGTTAAGAGAACTCACAATTTTAGATGGTGTAGATATCTTAAGTCTCGTGTCTAAAAAAGACGAAATAAATAAGACTTAATCATCCGTCCGGATGAGAGATACTTATTTCACTCCATCATAAACCTGTATCAACCGCTTAAGCCACCACTCCAAATTTCTTTGAGTTTAATTTTTCCAATCTGGTTTTCACATAGTGGGTCACATTTAATTTCTTCAGATGTTAGAAATATTTCTTATTTCCTCTAAAAATATTTCCCCACCTCCCTCATGGAGAAATGTGTCCCAAAAAATATTTTCCACTTACTGCTCATTCCATCCATCTCCCTATACAAATGCAAATGCATGATTTATTTTTACAGATTCTTAAAAGAAATATAAACAGAACTTTACTTCATCAGAAATTATTTTTCAGGAATTTCCACTGTATTATTTCAATCAGCATATTCATGATAGCCACAAAAAAAGAGACCACCAAGAACCCACTAAATTGAAGGGGGGGGGGAGAGAGAGAATGTGATACGCGCATATCATTCCAAATTATGGAACAATTCGTATACAAATGATCAAATGTGATGGACATGTTCAAAGTTCCTGACATAATAGAGACCATTTTTATTTTCTGAACAATGATGAACAGGTTCTTGAGGGGATCCACTGAGACAGCAGGTATGATGAATGTGCTCCCACCTGAACCAGATCAAGTGCCAAGAATAAAGCAGAATCCTGTTGCTGAGGAAGTGCCGAGAAGTCTGAAGATTACATCACAGTGTCAAGTTGAGTGCTATCCAAAATACCATCACGTCTCCCTTTTCTGTAGCTGTATGGCCATTGGCCTCCCCCCATGGAAAAAGAACAGCTGCATTACCTTCTGCATCTCAGATGGCAGACAGTTTGATCCCTGTATTTAAGATTCTTCTGTCGGGTATGTAAGAACCATTAACCATGTAGTCGATCGTGATTTAGTCGCACTGGAATCTTGATGTTATTCCAAACGCCTACCAAATTTAAGCTCAGATGTGCATGAATCCAGAGCTTCCTGTACATGTGGGTTATCGGAATCCACAAGAAGAACATCCTCGAATAGAGCCTTTGCCTGTTGCAACAGTTTCATCTTTTCACTGCTCTTGCGCGGGCGCAGATGTGAGCGCTCCCACAATGCCATTCCCCATCTAAAAAGAGCTGCAGATGAAACAAATGGTTCAGAGCAAGGTTTGGCGCATCCCCGATTCGGACCGGATCGGGTTTTTCCTGATCCGATCCGATTCGGGCGGATCGAACCGATTCGGTTCGATCCGCTTGGATTCGGCCAGAATTCGGCCAGAACCCTTATTGAAGGGATCCGGGCGCATCGGATCCTCCCTGATCCGATGCGATTCGGGGGGATCGGCCCGGCTCGATCCGGCGCGCCAAACCATGGTTCAGAGAAACCTTTTTAGCAATAGAATTCAAACAATAGTATACTACTTTGTAAACACGGGTAGGCATTAGTCACAAATGTTGCATATCCATTGTAAACAACTGTTGCCCCTTCAAGACTTCAGGAATAGGGCACCTCTGCCTCCACCCACCCAACACCGTATGGGTAAGGAAGAATTCTAGTGGCAACAAATCATTCTAATCACCCATAGCATTGCCGTGTTTCAAGAACTCTACAGCTCTCTGGTTCTGAGATGATTTCCCTTTTCTTCGGACATGGCATGTTGATTAGAATATATGACAAATTAGAATGATTAAAACAAATGTAAATTTAACATATTAACAACAGCAGTGAACTGACTGACATGCCTGCCAAGGAGAGTTGGTGGACAGATAAGGGTAAGACGATGCAATATAGAGTGACATACTGCAACCTTATTTATTTACTACATATCCACTAATCCCCGAAGAATTAATAAAAAAATGATGCGCGACAAAAACCAGAACCCTAGACTGGGCATGTTTGGTATTAGGATAGACCGGGGATAGAGTGAGGATATTCTCATGTTGAGGATATTCTCACTCTATCCCTGGTCTATAACATACCCTAGAGGTCTTTAAAACTTCACGTAACTGGTGCATTTATATCTATGGGGTGATTATTCATTTGTTTCCAAGAGAGCTTCAGGAGAGAGTTAGAAACTCAAAATTAAATCCATGGTCTTATCCTAACAAGCAAACAATGTCAAGGCCGTAAACAGATGTCATTGCAGGACGAACAGGAGATATACCATCAGGAGCATAGTCTTGGCTCTGGACAACATAGCATCAAATTTTTCAATTGCTGCAAGATAAACCTTATCAGCGTCAAATGCTGCATCCTGGAAATATTAAAACACCAGGCTGAATCAACCAAAGAACCTATTTTAACTTGCACAAAAACTCCAACAAAAACATAACAGAAAAACAACAGTATAGGAGGATATACAAGCCTTGTGGGAAGAAGCTAAGAAATGTTCACATCCTTCACTTTTCATAAGTCAACAGAAAAGTATACCCACATAGATAACCTGACATTGACAAAACTAGGAGAATAACAAATGATACACGACAAGGCTCAATGTAGCTTTCCAATTACCAGCCTAACAGATTCGTCTCCGTTTTTCTTTACACTCACATCTAGCTTATAGTATGTGATTGGCTCACACAAGTTGAATGAGATGAGGGTTGGGCTTCCAACAACTGCCACCATGCACAGGTTGAACCAAAATATTCGTGGAGGAAAGAGATGTTCTAGTGCTTCCACAACCTTTAGCGTCATCAGAGCTTAGTTCCTAATTTATACATGCAACTATATGATGATGTCATGGTCTAATAGCTTCTGGTTAGTAAAGCGATTAAGAAAAATGCACCTCGTCTGATGTTCCTACTAGTAGCATGAATAGGCACCTAATAATTTCATACAAACAACATATATCCTAGGGTAAAAGAGACATGCACCAAAAACCAAAAAAAGGGCTAGAAGAATGGGCTATTCAGTATTTATGCAAACAAACGAAAGATAGACAAACTACAAGAGACCTAATCCCAAGCTTCGCAATCATTAGTCATAGACAGCTTCCCCATTAAGGTCCAATTTGATGTTTCTCATCAGAAATAAAAGTTTGGACAAGTCCAAATCATCTCAAATCTTGTCATCTTCAATTTGTTTTCCAACAGCTTCAGCCTGGATGCTCTCCAAATCATCGGACATGCATCAAGTTGTTTCTGCAGTTTGCACATTACCAAAACAACGGCAATGGTACATCCACTTTCTGTATATTTGAGTGTCCTTCACATCATTTTAAAAGATACCCAGAATCCCGGATGTGGAATTGCTATATCTTGATACTCGTCCAGAAAACACCCTTCTAAAGTTTCCACATGTCCTCCTGACCCTTAACTCACCTACCCATCCAACTTCACCTGTGTAAAATAATATCTCGCTCATCTTTGGAATTCTTCAGCAAACTCGACCATATTAAAGACATGTATACTGCTAGCTAACACACGTTCTGCATTTTGCTGATGAATTTCGTATCATTCATGTTTAAAAAAAGCAGTTATTTTTAGGAGAAAAAAAATGATGAGAGGAAAGTCATCATAATTAGGAGCCTTTTGTTGAAGGTCATACCGGACCAATATCTGCAATCAACTGAGCACGGAAAGAAAGTGCAAGACCCCAGTTGTATAGAGCTCTAACATTATGCTTATCATATGACAAAACCATCTTGTAGTTTCTTCCTGCTTCAATGAGAAGCTCTTCACATTCTTCGCACACATCAGATAGCGCAGATGCCACCACCTCCTTTTTTAACTGATTACGCTGTTCCCCTGACTGAGATTGATGTCTTCTTCCAATCAATGCAGGGTCCCTTCTCAATAATAGGGTTCTCAAATCACGACTCATTTTCAATTTAAGTTCTCCATGAAGAAGAAACGTATTTCCCAATTGGCCCAAAGCCAGTAGGTTCCCTGGTTTCATAGACACTGCAGTAGATAGCAACCTTGTAGACCTGTACAACAGGACTTCTGCAGCTTTTTCATCATTTTGCCCCTTCAAGCACTCCCCAGCTTGTCTTAGAAGGTCTACACCATGCTTTACAACATGATCAAACTCTGCCTCATTTGTTGTTGTTGCCGATGTCGGTGATGATGATGATGATGATGGTCTCTTATTTACTTCTGAATCAAGTTCAGAATATTGATCATCTAAAACGCTCTGGGTTTCTAGTTTTATTGACTTATCCCTAAAACGAATTGTTTGACTCGCCCTGTCATTCTTTGCATTGCCTTTCATCCTATCGTTAGTAGCACGGGAATAAGCTTCATCGTGTACTTCAGGAGTCATCCGTGACTTCATCTCTGCAACACTAGAGAATGAGACCACCTCATTGAGTCCACTCTCAGCATGATCCTCCATGCGAGTTTGTTCTCTCCCTATTTCAGTTTTCTGGGTTCTGTGCTGAAGAACAACCTTGTGATAGCTTCCTTGCATGCTCATGAAACGGAAGTCTCTATTCAAAACATTGAAGTCCTCCTTGTCTGAAAGCATATCTTGATCCAAACCATCATACCTGGAACGAGAAGATCTATGTTTATCTTCAGTTGACTCAGCGCTTGAGACAGGGCTCCTGGTGTTGACAACTGATCCACAACTCCTCTCAGCCTCTGTAGAATCTCTTCTCATGGTTCCTGAAGACATCTCAGAGGATTCAGGTCTAGCTTCAAACGGCTCTTTTGGCAAAGCATCATCCTTGTCATCATCTCGTTTATTACTGGGCAATGACATAGAAAACACCTGTTTGTCTTTGTTGGCTGAAACGTTTCCATCTGCTGCTCCAACACCAGCATGAAAGCTAGGGTCTGCTGAGCTCACTCTCTCCACAGCTTCTCTTCTTAGTCCACTATCTCTTGTTTTCTGGGCATCCCTCCCAATCAGAACGTCTTGAAAGGTAGCAGCAAGGAAATGGAGAATATCAGAACCCACCCCTCCCACTTCCCTTTTCCTCTTGCTCGATTTCGTATTGGATTTCGTCTCCGACCCACGGTCTTCTCCCACTGGCTCACTGCGGAAATCCACTGGTGTAGAATCTTGGACGATCTTTTTCAGAGGCTGCACTGCTGTCAGAGTTACAGAGTCGAGAATGCCGACGTACCTTTTCATTTCGCCCGATCCCGCACCATTCAGATCGACAAATCTCTGCAAACCACTCCTGAGTTCGGACAGCTTAACACCCAAGTCGTCCAACATCTCTCCAAAAACCCTCATTTCCTCACGAGACAGCTCAGCACTCCCTCGCCGCCTCCGAATCCGCGCCAGCAACTCCCCGGCGACACCTCCCCTGGCGGCCCCGACCAGCACACCGAACACAAAAACCAAGCTGGAGAAGGGCAAAGCGGCAAACGTCCAAACCCTAACCCTGGAAACAGCCAGCGCAGAGAGGAACCCGAGGCAGAACAGGACGGCGTATTTCCCATCCGCGATCCCCATGGCGACGAAGAGACCACGGAACGCCTGGATACCACCCGAGGCTTCGGCTTCCACATCCTCCTCCAGACCAGGATCGTCCCAGCCACCGTAACTCGAGGGTGGGGAATGAAAGGGAGCGGCGATCGAGCAGAAGGCTGCGAGCTCGCAATTCCGTCCCCGCCGCCGGGAGAGGAGACGCAAAGCGCCGCTGCTCCTCGTGGACGGAACACCGAAACTGGACGGAGGAGGCGGCGGAGGGAGAAGCGCGGGAGAGAAGCGCAGAGGAGACTTCGGCAGGAGCACCTCCATGGAGAGGGCTCTCATCTCTCTCTCTCTACAGAGGCTGGGATGGGGGGAGAGGGATGCGCTTTTGAGGACGAAACAGAGGAAATCCTGTACGAGAGCGGAAGGGTCCCACTTTATTTACCATTTTTTTATTTTCTAATAATTTAATCACGACTAAATGACAGGAACGACGAAAACTATCCATCTCGTTCGTCTCAATCGTTTATTAGTGTCACTAAATAAATAAGTGGCAAAAAAATTTGTGAAACCTTTTTTTTTTCTTTTGTAAAATTAAGTAAATGTAGATCGTGTGCGTCTATGCCGTCTTTTGGTTAAGAAAAATGAAATAAAATCATTTCATATTGATGTATTATTTGCAATCGTAAATATTATTTGATTTATTTTGATATTTTGAAGATATGATACATCACCGCATGACTGACCACCAAACAGGCGTGTGCTCAAAGTTCTAGGACCATTTTAGTATAGGAATGTGTATCTCATGTCATGAGTAGCATATGTCTAACTCAAAAGTTAACTCACTTATTTTTTAAAGTAAAAAATAGGATCGGATAAAATAAATTATTTAATCAAGAATAAATTAATTAAGATTCTTTGACTATAATCAGATTTAATGTATACTGTAATAAAAATAATATTTATTATAATAAATTACAATTCTGTTAAAAATTAAAAAATAAATAATTAAATATCTGATAAAGACTCTTAATTAATTTACTCTTTAATTAATTAACCCATGTTATCCCACACATACTATCCCATGTTAATCTTGGATAGACAGGGTTAATCTATACCACCTATCTACATTCGGCTAAATGTTAATCTCTAATTAACACCCTTTTATCTAGAGATAAATCGGTTACCAAAATAGGCCTTTGGTTATGCCTATAAGAAGTGATGAAACAGTTTGATAGATGAGAGGCCTATGTTCAAGTAGAAATGCTTAAAAATTACACAAATATGTGGCGAGTACCCGCCGAATCCACTGTCCAACAAATCTTTCTCATGTTCAAATTCTTGTTCTTCCAAGTCAGGGGCCTTTTATTCTAAAACAACCGTTTAAGTAAACTAATTCGTTGCAAGAATTATATAGAAAAAGTTCCTCCAACTTGGAAGAATGCTAGAAATAAAAAAAAATGTATGACTCACCATATCACTGTGCAGAAATCAACATTGGCGATTCTGGAATCTGACCTCCAATGTTCTTGATTCAACCTGAGCACCCTGTAGCTTCTCAAGAAAACAAGCAAACAAAATTAGAGTGCATCTGTTACTTGCAAAGAACAAAATAATGAAAGGTGTGCTGAATGAATGATCAGAAAGAGCTTCCCAAGAGGGCTTATTGTGTGTCCTCTTCAAAAGAGAGTCACCATTTAATAATGTCAACAAATCAAAAGTTACATGTGATTCTATGCTCGTGATAATATTTTTTTTTAAAATCCAGAAAATATCGGATGAAACTCTCTCAAAATATATAAAAAAAGACAATTTCTACAAGGGTAAAGATATATCAGGCATCAGCTTGAAGGAACTGGAATCCAATGCTAAAATGACTAAACGGAACCGGCAAGTTTTATTACAGATAGCAAGTGGCATGAAACAGGCCGCCCTACATAAGTGGTGAAGCTAAGCTGAGACAGTTTGGGGAGTAGGAGTGGTTGTCTGGTCTTCAGGTGTTGCAGCGGATTCCTCCTTTGGCGTCACGGAACCATTGGCGACGGGACCCTTGGGAGATGCTACCGGTTTGCCTCCAGAAGCACCATCTTTAGCAGCACCATCCTTAGCCGCACCGTCCTTAGCGGCGGCGCCATCTTTGGCAGGAGCAGGTGGTGGTGGTGGAGGAAGCATGTGCGGTGGTGGCGTATGTTTCAGCTTCAACAGCATCTGTCGCATCCTCGCAAGATCTGTGGGTTTTCCTGGCTTCGGTCCCTGAACAACAGTGATCGACGGTTTCTTATCCTGTTCTTTCTTGCCTCTTTTCTTCTCAATGTTGGGTATCTCGTACGGGATGAGCTCCGCAATCGCTTTCCAATACTGTTTGTCTGCATTTTTGTGGAACTTCTCCTGGTTGGCCAGGAATAGCTAGAGAGGACAAGGAACATGCATGAAAATGAAGTTAGTAATGTAGTTCTTCTTGGTGCGAAATACTATTGTATCATTTCAGGGATGATCAACACTTTTACCTTCTCCCTTTCTCTGTTTTGAGCTTTGTTTGTCTCGCAAGTTGTCGCCCTTTTCTCATAGAAAGCTCTCTTGTATTCCTCAGCTTCATCAATGATTTGGTTTCTCAGCTCTTTTTCCTTTTTCTCTTTCTCCTCAAGACGAAGAGCATTTTCTCTGTCAAAGTTTTTAAGAAAGAATCCATTAGAACCCCTAGATATCGAAAGGGAGGGCAGGGCAGGAAATCGGAAATCCCATATCAAGAGATCCGACCCAAGAACATAGAACATTCCCCATCGGATCCCATTGTGCCAAAAATCTTAATAGGCAGTAGAATCGAGTTGCATTCTAGCAAGAACCAGAATCTCAAACTTCTTCAACGTGC
The DNA here is from genome assembly GCA_014218235.1 of Colocasia esculenta. NCBI lineage: Eukaryota > Viridiplantae > Streptophyta > Magnoliopsida > Alismatales > Araceae > Colocasia > Colocasia esculenta. The sequence continues at coordinate 3,392,503 of CM024758.1, forward strand.
ACGGTCGTTTAAAATGCATGAATACTGATGAAGTTATGGCACATGGAAAAAGTTGGTTTAGAGATTGTCTGCACAGTAAGACCCTAAAAACCATATGCTTCCATCATGCTCGATCCTCACCCTCTCTGACATCATGAACCCAAAAGTAAGATTTCCATGCATAGGTCAAGGTTCACCGCTAAGGATGTTGACATATGACTGTACCCATTAGCACCATGGATGGCAGTTTCGGCCAAAACCAAAACATTATTTTGGCCAATACGTTTCGGTTTCGGACCTATCCGAAACTGAAACCGACACACCTGATATCGGCCTAAATAGGATCCTTTGAAGCCAAATTCCCTTAAACTTTCCGAAACCACCGAAACCAAAACGGTTTTGGACCCGGCCAAAACCGAGTCCGAAATCGACACTGTCATCCTTGATTAGTACCCATTATATTTGGGTTTGTGCAGAGCCATTTACCCAACAGGAGACCAGTTGGTTTTTTAAATGAAAATATTATCATTGCTTAAGCCTAACAATGAATTTCAGGCTTGAATTCAATGTCAAAAAGATAAGAACCAAACATGAAATGCAGCAGAAATGTACCCATTTATCCAAAGAATTGAGTTCTGAGTAAGACCCAAAAGCCTGCACTATTTACAGTCCTATCCTCCAGAAAGTAAAAGACCTGCCACCCAAAGTAGAGCCCTTATTTTCCTGATGAAATCTCCATCCTATGAAAGTAGTTTGGGTCCACAAGAATATTCCACTGAGATGTATCCGTCAATCAATTGACCTAGATGTGGAATCCTCATGGGGCAATTACTGCCCTTATGTACATAGCCTCACACTGATGAGCCTTGCTGAAAGTATCAGATGTTTCGATAACATAACCCGGACATCCCATCATGGCACATGAACCAAATCCCTTTTAGGTGATCTATTTCATGTCTGGATAGCATCACTCATCCCTCAGCTGAGCCAAAATCCTTGTAATGCCATTGAAGAATCTAAATTTTACCACTTGACTCAAATGTAAACCCACATTGCTCTAGCTATCACCAGCATCAACCTCCTCATCCTCTTCAAAAAAGTATAGTTGATCACCCAATGATGGACAAATCAAAGACTTCTTGTTGTTATCCTACAAATCCATGATCACATTTTACCTCCGGTTTGACACTCGAGCTGGAATACATCTCCAGGGCCCCACATCCAAAAATGATAAATAAAAAACACACAAAGATCCGGAGTTAAGTTCCAAGCATCTGACATAGCATATGACTCTCCTAGTTTGTGATGATTAATCATCTTACAGCTAAAAAAACTGATGTCCTTCAAACAGGATTGTTTGACAAACATAAAAAGAGAGAATGTGATGCATAAGAAAAGCTAATAGAGGTTGGAATGAGCCATAAGAGGTATAGTCCGCAGCAGATCATCTGTTTAATCCTTGATATAGAAGGAGAATTGCTACAATTCTAATTTGTAGCTTCGTGTTAACAAAATTGAATGGGATTATAATAAGGAAAACCATGTGATAAGGACAACAAATCTGCATTCCCACAACAGTTAACATAGACACCTACTTGCAGCAAAGTTGCAAAAACCAGTCGGAGGTGTACAACAATAACATAGCCAACAACATTAGAAGAGTATATGCATGCATAATAGTGAATCTCATAAAACTTGCAAAAATCTTTTTAAAAATTAGTAACCGAGTGACACATTTATTGAAAACAATAACTAGCACATTGAAGACTCATATCTATAGCCAAAACCTGCTGCTGACCCAAAATGGTAGCATATTAAGTGCATTAGTGTTAGAACGATAATCTTATGAAACATCTGTACACCCAATCACACATACGCAAAACGTATATCTAGGGACCTAAAAATTCTCCATCCAAGTTCCACAGTTCCCCTAGGATCATACCTTGTAGCATGATGATACCATGCTCACTTGATTTGACACAAGCTATGCGAAATGCTTGAGAAATCAAAGATTCAAATTGTCACTGCTTCATTTGGTAACCGATACAATCGCTAATGTCCCTACCTCAAAAAGCTTAAAAGACCCTGCCAAAAATGTAAGAAATCCATTCCAAAATTAACCACATTGTACAGAAGCCAGCAATTTTGGTTGGGAATAGGCCACAGGCACAAACGTCAGGACCATGAAGGATGGGCTGATCCAAGTCTCAGCTTAGACAACAGATTTTCTGAAGGTTGCTCACACATGTAGCAGAAATATATTGGTTCAGTACTCATTGATAATGTCTGTTAGCTACTAATGCCCTTAGCTAATACTGCATGCTGGCTATTAACCACGTCTCACAAAAGCCAGCAATTTTGGTTTGGAATAGGAAAGAGGCACAAATGTCAGACCATGCACGATGGGCTGATCCAAGTCTCAGTTTAGATGATAGATTTTCTGAAGATTGCTCACCTATGTAGAGGAATTATTTAGGCTTGGTACGCACTGGTAATGTCTGTTAGCGATTAATGCCCTTAGCCAACACTGCATGCTGGTCCCAACGTCCCGTGGGTTTGGGCTTTTACACCTAGTGTTTTCCGTGGGTAGAAAAGAGCTAGCATCCTGGGGGGAGATTGCACCCGGCTCGTGGGCCTGTCTGGTCAGACCAGCCCACCCTCAGCCCTAGTTTCAACCTTCTTGCCCAGATAGGAAAAGATCTTTTCCGGGATGTTAAGAGCAATGTCGGCAACTACCTGTCCAGGTAATCTGTTGGAAAGAGCATCTACGACCCAATCCTCATCATTTCACCTCCGGCTTGGTCCGAAGGGCATTGATAACTCCCTCTCCATAGGTGGGTGGGGGCTGTTGGTTTGGATCTCAAACTCAAGTTTATGACAACAATGCAATCGCAATCTCCTACTCATTATTTTCCTGCCGGTGAACAAGTTTTTACGGACTATCAGATCTCGTGCACATAAAAGGGAACAGAAAGATTTCAGCAAGGCAGAATTTTATTCTAAACGAAGGCAAAACCATCCCGTATTCTTCTCGTGTAAATCAATCTCACGAAAACATTGACTTCTTCAGCGAGCAGCAACAAATGTATCCACAATAATCCTAATATGCCGTGTGAAACAGAATGCAATTGGCAGACGATAGATCTAAGGACAATATAGCCCAAACGACAAAAAACCGGTGCACAGTCGAGTTTCAACATATCAACCAACCACACAAATTCAAAGCAATCCAGCCACCCGGCAAAACGGATCTAGAACTAGAGCAGTCAGAACAAAACACAATATCCTCACCGACGCCATTCTCGGAGGACAAACCCCTCATCGGGCTCCATCTCGCCGGGAGGCGGCAGGATCGGCCCGTCGGACGCGAAGATCCCGTCGTCATCCACCTCCGCGTGCACCTTCCCGTTCGCCTCCGGCAGCAGAAACGGGGACGCGCCAGAGGAGTACAGATCCGAATCGGATCGGAAGCCGTAGTTCTCGGGGGACGGCGGGATGCTGTTCCCAGACACCTGGTGAACGGAATCGACGAGCACGTCCTCCCCGTGGCCTAGGCCGCCGACGTCGGAGGAGAAGCCAATGGGGGGCTCCTCCAAGGGGATCCCGCCGAGGAAGTCCTCCTTGCCGTCCTCGTCGTGGGGGAAGCCGCCGTAGCCCTCGTAGCGCTGGGAGGGGAGGCGGGGGTCGTAGCCGACGTAGCTGCCGTCGTCGAAGGGGAGGGTGGAGGAGCCCCTCGCCGGCGCCTCCTCGCCGTCGTTGCTGAAGGTGTCGAAGGCGGACGACATCCTTCTCCCTCTCTCTCTCTCTCTGCGCGCGCGCTCTCTGGTGCCTCCGATCTCGCCTCACCTCCGCGGGGGTGTTAAAGAGGGAGAGGTGTTTGGGCCGGCCTTGGTCTTCTTCTCTGCTCCGGGAAGAAGAGACGGAGACGGGGGTTGGTGAACTCGGCGTGGGAAGCGGCACCAGGGCCGTCTGATCCGTGTGCCCCTCTGATGGTGGAACGTTGCCCGTATTTTATTTTAAATTAAAATTAAGCAAAAATATTTATTATAATAAAATTTACTTACCGTGAGGTTGGATAATTTTATTGAAAATGTCTTGCACGCACACCACACCATGATGTCGCCGCATCATCACGGTGCGATACCGAATAATCAATTACTGTTCGGTGTGTGTGCACACCCCTTCAACAGAGTGTGTAGTAAGATGGAGGACTTTAGTTGGGTTGATCGGTAGAACTCTTACTTAAAAAGTAGGAAATCTCGAATTCGATTTTTGGGAGGCTTATCTGATCTACATGTAATTCTCGAGGTGTGTAGATCTAAAATTTTTCCGATCAAATGAGGTAAAGACAATATGTGTATACGAAAAGTAGGAGCTGTCAAGTTTTGATTTTAGAGTTCATGAACATCAATCTCTGAACCTACAAAATCACACGGGGTGAAATTTTCTAATTACAAAAAAAGAAGAATGTGCAGCAAGACGCTCTCAATTTTATTATCCAACTCTAGACACAATTTCAAAAGGGGCCCACACCATTATAATATTATGGGCTCTCCAAAGTTGTGTCTAGAGAGCCTACGTGGACTGTTCGTTTCATCGGCAATAAATTTTAGTTTTTATAAATAGATATTATTAATTATAAATATTTTTTAGTAAAGTAAGTTCATTCCATTTGGTGGGTTTTTCAAACATGTGAGTCGAATAAAAAATTGGACTTCATTTTTAAATAAAACAATAACTTGGTTGAGTTTAATTTTTCCAATTTGAACCAAGTTAAACACACCCCGAGTAGACGAAAGATCCATTAACCTATGTTATGATGGTTTCATTTTAATATTGACATAATCCTATGCTAAATTCACATAATCAATAAATAAGAAGACCTTATTTCCCAATTAGACATCTGTTAAATGAATGCTACAGTTGCAATCTTTTGTTTTTTTTTTTCATCTGATGTAAAATTTGAAAGATAATCTTGTGTGGAGATAAAGAGTGGTAAAAAAAATGAGAAAGACTTTCTACACTTGTGAAAGTACAGAAATACCTAGTCATCATGCACTTCTCCTTACCATTGGTGGAAATGAAGCTGCCACCATAGATTTTTCTCTCTTTTCCACCAATGAAAAAGAAGAAGTGCAAGATGCATAGATATTTCTGCACTTTCACAAGTGTAGAAAATCTTTCTCAAAAAACATATAATAGAAATATGACAATGTAGCATTACCCTGTGTCTTATATATGTTCGTTTCTTTTCCAATCGACTCTGCAATAGTGACAATTATTATTTTGAAATTTACGAACGCTAATTCTTAAGTTTGCATAAGTCTAAGAACAATTGTCTCGATATTAAAAAATAAATATGATCATTAACACAACATGATCATAAACTTACATAATTTAGTTTCTTAGATATTATAAATTTCTCCAACAATGCATTTTAGTGGAATTTTGCCATCACACAAGAGTTGACGAAGGTGTGATTCAGCGGTGGAATTTTAAAAGAGAAAAAATTTATGTTCGTATCATCCCATATATGAAATAAGATTTGTAAATGTCACATTAATACGTTACATTTTTATATTTAGATGGATAGTATTGTTTGTTCTCTTCTTGTGATGACAACTAAATTTTCTCTTATTAATGATTAATTTGTATTATATTATTAGTGAGAAATTTTAATACAGTCCTTTAATAAATCACAAATAATTTATACAATCCTTTAATAAAATGCGGGATTAGGTCGAATGGAATAGTTTTACATTCGAAATTTTAAGTTTTGTTTACCTTTTTGTATTTAATAATCTCAAATAGGAAAACTTAAAATAGTCGAATCCAAAGACAATTGATATAAATACGTTTCTCACAAGATGGTCTAAGGGTGCACATTAATACTTGTAAGGTTGAAGTTATAGAACACGCCAAAAGGGAGTGAATTTAGTGTTAATAATTTTTAGAATCTTTTAAAAAAATATCAACACTACAATAACTATGGTCGAAAAGTGGTCAAAACTTTTGCTACATTTGTGAAGGGAACTCAACGTTACGACCCTGTAAGGAGAAGAAAGCTTCAAGGGGCAAAATTGGGGGAGAGACTCTTCGATGTTTAAATTAGTAAAATGACTTGTGAAAGTTCTAAAATTTTGTGGATAATAGATTGCGTACTTTAGCTTCAAAAGATTTGGTCCCCTTATACAAGCGGGAGCTCGGTCGATTAACTCATCGACAGAAACCCAATGATGGGTGGCAATTAGAGCCCCATAATGAGGTCTCTTAACGAGATGAAGACACCACAAGTAACAGCTCGAAACGTAGGAAGATGTTCCACTGACATTCTGTTATTGAGAGTTAAGACACTTGAGAGAGACGAAGATTGCGAAATTGTTTGAGAGTAGTTATGCATGTCACGTGCATGTGCTAGGTCTTGTTCGATTGGTAAATTAAGTCTTATAGATGATAGCTAATGGTGCTTCGAGGACCTTAGCTTCCAAGGAGGAGTTCTCGAAACACGGGATAGTGGTTGGTCGTCTCTAAAGTGCCGAAGGACACGTAAAAGGAGAGGAGCACGTAGAAGAGCCATGATGAACTAAAAATTTGACTATTTAGATCTGATCGGCGAGATGTATGAAAAATCATCTCCTCGATAACAAACAAAGGAGGCGGTGTGGAAAGAATCAATCACACACAAAAAAATTCAACTTTTAAAGAGGTTAACCTCACAAGAATTTTATTTTACATTCTCTCTCTAAAAATAAGACTCATACCCAAACTCTCAATAAATTAAAAAATGCCAAATTATAGGAGAAATAGATTGTAAATATGGAAAATAGATGCCATGCAATATAATCTTCAGATTTAACATGAATTATAAAATTTGAATCGCTACAAGATGCAATAACATCTTCGTGAACTTTTTTAAAGTATAGTACACATAAATTCTTTTGACCACCTTGTACTCTTTCAACCTCCAAAATGATACTTTTATACTCAAGGGTGACCATATATCATTCCAATCATAATTTGACACCATTTCTCCAAAAAGAAGATTGGTTATTTTCCTCGAAACTCCAACTTTGGTAACTTTAAACAATTTTTTTTATTTTCTTTAGATCGCATGTGTATTATAAGAGTGTCGATATTTTTGTTATATTATCGCAACATGAATCTGTCAGTTTGATAATGTTGTAACTTTCATTATACGCAAACCATAATTTTAGATATTAGGTTAATTGGACGGAGTAATTAAGATAAATACTCTAAAAACTCTCAAATATGTAACTTCAAATTTAAAAAAAATCTAATTTAATCATACACTTAAAATTGATTTTCATATATTTTCATACTTAAATTTTCAATAGTGACATCTTAATTATACATATATTTGAAAAATTAATTAGTTCAATATAAATAAACTTTGTCATGATAAAAAGTCAGAGGCATCACAACAATATTTTTCTCATTTAACAAATGTGAGCAACATTATTTAAGGCCACAAGTAGTTATTTACCAAAAAAAGGAAAAAAAATCCAAAGACCAAAAGTGGACATGGCCTTTCTAATGACACCAACATCAACAAGTTGGAAGATTGGAAGTTTAAGAAGAACCGGACCATGTTTAGCAGGGAGATCTCCCGTACACACCAACCACACACCGGTTCAAGTTTGTCCTCTTCTTCTTCCAAACGAACGGTTCGAGACCCGTTTCGGGACTGCCCCCGCCGACAAAACACAGAGACTTCTGCTCCCGGTGCCGCGCGGCCGCGTCATACGCGCCATCGCATAAATTTCCAACCCTCCATTCCACCCCCCGCGCAGCCGCGACGGAGACCGACGCCCCCGACGCAGGCAGATGCTTCCGCGAACGCCCGCCCGTCGATCGCCTTCCGAGATCTCCCTCGGCGGCCCCCCTTCCCCCGCCGGCGCGCGCGGCACCGCTTCTAGCCCTCCGTATCTTCGGTAGAGTTCCGGCGTCCCGATTGTGCGCTGTTGTGGGGTAGGGAGGTGGCGGAGGGACCCGGGGTGGGGGTGGGATGGCGGGGGTCTCGACCCGCATGCCGTACCGGCACCTGGGCGAGGTGGAGCTGGAGATGGTGAGCCTGCAGGGCGAGGCGGTCGGCGAGATCGGTCTCGAGTCGTCGAGGGCGACGAATGGGATGGCGTCGTCGTCGCCGTTCTCGCCGTCGTCCTCCTCGTCGTCCGCGGGCTCTGATCCGGAGGCGGTGGGGCAGGCGGGGTCCAGCAGCCTGAAGACGCTGATTCTCGGGTGCATGGTGGCCGCGGGGGTGCAGTTTGGGTGGGCGCTGCAGCTCTCTCTGTTGACACCCTACATCCAGGTTAGATCTCGCTCTTGGAGTGCGCATGCGCACACGCACAAGAATTCGTCTTCCTCTTGTTGTCGAATTGCTCTTAGATCCGTTGAGTTCGCGCAAGCTCCAGCTTCGCTAGTGGGAGGACACGGGAGCCGTAGCATCTAAGGGATCTGCATTAAATAATCTGGACTCAATTGGAAGAACATGTCCGATTATATAAATACGAGTTGTTCGTCTGGGCTGCCAGATACCCATTTTTGGTAGGTAGAGGCAGCTGTGCGACATCCGTACACCGTGATTCTGACATTGTTGTGCTACTTTTTGAATCACAAACTTATTCATACGCCATTTTGTCTGTCTACTCTATCTGGAAAACCTGGAAAACGGATATAAATTAAATATTAAGAGAAAATGATTAAAAAACAGTGTTCTTGTTGGCAAACATGTATTGTTCAAGAAATAAGCAACGTTTGTTGTTATGGGAAGAAAGCACATCTCAGTGTATTGACGCCGGAGCTTGAATTATACTCCGAGCTGCCAAAAACTCGTCTCACTAGGCAGTGACATCTCTCTATTTATGATACTTTTTAATTTTCACATTATCTGGTGACGTTCAAATCGAGACGTGTTCTTGTGGCATTTTGCCTCACTCTACTCTATCCGTAAAAACCTGAAATGGATATGAATTAGGTATTGAGAAGGAAAAAAAGGTAAAATAATGTAATGATTAATGTATATACAAGCGTTGTATATAGGATTTAAATGATCTTAAAATCATGCGGTTTGACAGCTTCTTTTATTCTCGTAATGACTAGAGAAATCATTTTGTGTTTGATCCTGATATCAAAATATATTGAAATGTAAGGACCACTTCGATACTTGATTATATATCCTGAAAAGTTTAATCATCACCATTTCAATCATTGTTGCCGTCATCATCATACACTAAAACTAAGGGTTCTGGGACATTCTATTTTGCTATAGCACAAGATTGAACAGTACACACTTGATCGTGTTCGAATCTGGCGATGAGCAGATGAAAAATGAGCTGATATATAGTTCCCAGTCCCTGGCCATATGTCCAGGTTAACTAGTGCAGATGGTGTGAAAAGGACAATGCAGATAAAATGGTCCCGCTAAGAGTCAAACTCGGGTCATTGGATGCCTCATCTTGAATCCCAACCAACTGTGCTAGGTTCCCTGTCGGCGAAGTTACTTTATTTTAATTTTTTAATCCTTTCTGATTATTTACTTAGATCATTTTCTTTTCCATCTTCATTGCAGATGCTTGGAATAGGACATGCCTTCTCTTCGTTTATTTGGCTCTGCGGCCCCATCACAGGCCTTATTGTAAGTAATGATGTCAGTCACATCTAGCTTGTTGATTGATCACGTCCTTCACTCTTGTATTCTCCACCTTAATTCCAAATGTCTTATTTGTAAGTGGGCCTGGAATTTACACAGAGAAAAAGATGGATTTTTGTTGTTGCAGAGGTGCATTGCCTTCTACGGGTGTTGATTAATTTGACAATTCAACACTTTTTCTTCCAGGGCATCCCCCTTTCTTTTTTGTGTACTAGGGCTGGGAGGTTTGATGGCCATCTTTCTGAGTGCCTTGCTAGTTTTTTGAGTTGGAGAATCAAGCAAGATAATGGAGGAGAAAGAGCATGGAGATGATGGTCAGCGGGGTCTCCATGGTGGGAAACTGACGTTGGGTTTCGTTTTCATTGTCTGCGGAAGATTGAGATGTCTCGTAGTAGGAGCAGCAGCATATAGGCCATGTAGTCTCCTGAAGACCAATTGTTGCTTTAGAGGCTTTCTAGACTGAGGTTGAGGGCATGGAACGGCATTTATTGGTACTTACACTTGGTCAAGGGATAGTACTTCAATGATGCTGGCAAATAGACCCTCAACCATCTTTCTGTTTGGTGTTCAGAGAATGTGATGAATTTTAGAACCTGAACTCTGGATTTATGACAGGAATGTGATAAATCTGAGAAAAGATCAGAATTAGGATGTGCATGACATGGCTCATGAACCTCCTACATATTTAAGGTTGATGCCTAGCGGACACAAATGCATACGTAAGATCGACATATGTACCAATGTATTTCACTCAAGGTTCGCCGTGTCCGTACCGTGCTAGGATGTTCGTGAGTCCAAGCACGGTCGATCCGCTGGGTGCAAAATCGGTCGATCAATTTCTTCTGATTGGTCGACCAATTCATCTAGTGAGCACCTCAAGTACCCAGCAGGGCAAAGTCCAAAATCGGTCGACCGATCAAGCGAAATTGGTCGACCGATTTCTATCAGTGTGTCATCCAGATCTCATGGTCTTCAAAGAGATGAAATTCGGTCGACCAACGTGGGATTTTCGATCGACCGATCCCACGGTACAGAATGTACCGTACCGTGCCAGGGCGAACTTGGCACGGCAAACCTTGATTTCACTACACGTATGTTCCATATATACACACACACACGTACACATAATGTGTCTGAAATGCATATCTTTGAAGCTTATTTTTCATGAGAAAATTTCTGGATAAAGGTTCATTGACTTGCCTCTTCAATTCTCAGGTTCAACCATGTGTTGGCATATGGAGTGATAAATGCCATTCAAAGTATGGGAGGAGGAGACCATTTATTTTGCTTGGTTCTCTTCTGATTTCTTGTGCTGTGAGTAAATGGACATTATGCTGATGTGTCATGGTTCCTGCAGGCTTCTACCTCTTTTGACCACAAGTAGTCTATTTGAATTGCAGGTTACTATAATTGGTTTTTCTGCAGACATAGGATACATCTTAGGAGATACCACAGAACATTGCAGGTAGCATTTGTCCTTTCCTCATGTTTCATCATTTTGATTATGACGAAATGATTAATTGCAAACTGTTGGACTTCTCATCTCCAGAGATTACAAGGGTCCTCGATGGCGAGCAGTTGCTATATTTGTTCTTGGATTCTGGATGTTGGATCTTGCCAACAACACAGTACAAGTAAGTGCCTTATTATTCTTCTAGCTCTTTCTGCAGCTCCACTTCAGGACTCCGTTATCGGACTTCTGGCCATCTAAGCCAAATGCTTGAACCCATATAGTGTTGCATATGACATCTTGAACTTCCAGTATCCTTAAGTCTCTGTATCTGTTGCAGGGTCCAGCTCGTGCTCTTCTGGCTGATCTCTCAGGTGGTTCTTCTTTTCATCTATCCTTTCATATGATAGATTATGATTTTCTGCTTAGTAGGAGTCTGGGACAATCTGATATGGCTTGGTCATCCTCAATTCTTCACAAAACTAGCACCAGTGAACTGAAACTTCATTGTTCTTTTAATAGGTTCAAATCAGCGCAATACAGCTAATGCAATATTTTGCTCCTGGATGGCGGTTGGAAATATTTTAGGATTCTCTTCTGGTGCTAGTGGACAGTGGCACAGGTAGAAAATATGCTTGTTAGTTGTTACCATACTGTCCAACTTCATATCAAACTTCTGCCACAGTAATTCCAATATTACTTGTCAAACATTTTTTATTTGATTTATCTGTCTTGACCATCCCCTTCAAGTGTCTAGATGTACACTTCATAGTGTAGCTAGGAACATACCCTTCAACCAATCCAGTGCTGTATTATTTTCTAGGGCAAAATAATTAGGAGTCCCTGACTATAACAGAGAGGTCTTTGCTGTAACAGAGTTTAACGTATATTGTAATAGGAGATAACACTTACTGTTATGAGTTACAGCTCTGTCAGGTACTAGAAAATAAGTCAAACATCTGATAAGGACTCCTAATTAATTTGCCCTATTTGCTATGTTTGTATGGATCTGACCTTTCTGTTAGTGATATGATCATTAGCTATGTCCTGTGAAGGTGGTTCCCTTTCCTCACAACAAGAGCTTGCTGTGAAGCCTGTGGGAATTTAAAGGCAGCCTTCTTAGTTGCCGTGGTGAGTTCATGTTTTGCCATTATTATATCTATCAATGTCTTAAGAGTTTCTTTTGGGGGTTGGTGGTGGTAGTGAACTGCTCAAGTAACTAGGACTGTACCTCCCCATCAAGGTAGCTCTTTTTATCAGTTCTATTATATACCTTTGAAATGTATGATTGATGTAAAACATATATGCATCGCTTTGATCTGACTACACATACAACATAAACAAAGATGAGTAAAAAACAACCCCTCCTCCCCTCCATCCAAAAGAAAAGAACATGGAAAAGGGATAAGCAATGTATACTAAAATTAAGAAGCCTAGATATGGTATTATGACATTAAAATCTAAGAATGAGCAATGTATTCTAAGATTAAGAATTATAGTTAACATGTTACAGCATGATGTAATTCTAAATACTGTTGCACCGCTCCATGGTTTCAGTTTTTATTGGTGACAAAACGTTTAAAAATACTATTAAGCATGGAGCCTGCAGATGCTGTCAGCTTGTCACAACACCTTGTTCCCTTTGCTTTGTAGTGGCGTCACCAAAGCAACTAAATATCTTCATAACAACCCAACATTTCAAAGAATAATGAATATAATGTAATTGAAGATAACGAAGAGGATATGAATCTTGAAACTTCAGATCTTCCAAGTCAAAGGCAAATCTCAGGAATTGGCACTTTCTTTTACTTGTGACAGGGTCAAGAAGTGAGCTTGTGTTTTGGGAGGAAGGGACTGGTACTTGTTCCCTTGTTTAGGTCTTTTTTTCTCATGTAATTGGGGCACAATCTCTTTTCTGGGAAGTTGATCAAGTGGTTAGACTACTGTTGGGCATCGGACCTAGTTTGACTGTGGGGTCTTTCTTTATCGTTCTGCATACTAGCTCACCTGGAGCTGGGGATTGAGCCTGGGTTGTCCTGGTAAAAACCAATGATACACATTGTTGTGTCCTCTGGTATGAGAAAAACACACACACATCCCTTAGTTAGAGGGGGCTTTTGCACGTACTTATCTGATGAACTCCATGAAAAAAAGCACCCTGTACAGTTCATAGTTTATACATGTAGAAGAAAAACTTTTCATGAACAATGTTTATCCTATTATCTTTCTGATGTCAGCTAAGCCATCAATGGGCTGCTGACCTGTGATCTAACTGGGCTTTGATCTGAAAAATTGATGGGCTGGTTTACAGTCGTGGGCATGAGCCTGACTCAGGCCTTAACATCAAACCTAGCCAACTGTTAGCGGGGGTCTAATATCTGTATTCTGTAACTGGGTGGCACTGACTGTTTTGCATACCCACATATATGTATACATCTATATATATATTCCCTAGATGTTACTTTGATTTTGAATCATTTATTCTTTGTGCTTCTTGAAATCATTGTACGTAATTTCTGAATGACAGCTGATGGTATCACAAGAGATAATAGTCCTATTCTTTTCTCCTTTTCCCCATGTGATTTTAAAGCAGTTGGTTTACATCATGAGTCATTATTTTGTAAACCATCCCTTTCTCGTTATTTTAACCATGATTTTAATTCCGGTGCTTTGGCTTCTATCAAATTTCTAAACGAGGCTTCTATTTATTTTTTTATATCTTGCATCTTTCAAGCTTTTCTTTTCCCCACTGTTTTCTCTCCCTCTACCTGTTATGCACCGGCACCAATTTCCTTGCCCTCTAAAATATAGCTTTTTTATAATTCACTATCTATCCTTGGGAAGAGTTTTTGGAGCTAGGCATTAGATGCAACTTTTTAAATCTGTTTTATCTAAATACAGGTCTTCCTCATGTTCTGTACCTCTGTGACTCTATATTTTGCGAAAGAAGTACCACTTGTTGGTTCAGTCAAGATTTCATCAGATGCTGCGCCACTGCTGAAAGATACTCAGCAACATGAAAAGATAAACCCAGGAGAAAATGGTTGCACTCTCAAAACAGATGCAGCAAATGGTAGGGCATATTTGGAAAATTTTCCTGACCATGACTCAGATGCAAAGGAGAGCCAGATTGAAGCCTTTAAAGATGGACCTTCAGCAGTACTAGTCAATCTTTTAACAGGCTTAAGACATTTGCCTCCTGGAATGCACTCAGTGCTTCTTGTCATGTCTCTTACATGGGTAAGCAGTAAGCCATCTGCTCACAGCAGGGCTTCAATAATAATTTTCTCTGTTCACTTAACCTTGCCTTTTATCTTATTAATTCGTTGCAGAAGTCCTTTAGGGCCATCATCTCCGCTTTCTGATTCTTTTAGGAATAATCACATCTTATATGCAGCTATCATGGTTCCCATTTTTCCTTTTTGATACTGATTGGATGGGACGTGAAGTTTATCACGGTGATCCAGCAGGGAACTCAGAGGAGATAGAAGTTTATCATCAGGGTGTTAGAGAAGGTGCATTTGGTTTGCTATTGAATTCTGTAAGAGCTCAAAAACTTGAAACATTTCCCTATCTAAGAATGACATGATTTTTGTTAAGCATGATAGTTGGAACACTAATATTTCTTAGTTCTGACTAGGTTGTTCTTATGATTAGTTCATTCCTTATTGAACCAATGTGTAAATGGATCGGTGCAAATCTTGTCTGGGCATTGAGCAACTTTGTCGTGTTCCTCTGCATGGCAGCCACAACAATCATTAGCTTGTTGTCCCTTGATGAGTATATGAAGGGCATCCAGCATGTAATAGGAGGACACACAGCATACAAATTTACAGCTTTAGTTTTGTTTGCGCTTCTTGGATTTCCTCTTGCTGTAAGTATCTATAGGAATGGTAATTTTCTCCCATGAACGCCTGCAAGTTCAGCAAGTTAGTTACTCCAAAACATGTGCTGTTGCAGATCACCTATAGTGTTCCATATTCTATGACAGCAGATTTGACAGCTGATACAGGAGGTGGCCAAGGTCCGTACCGTGATCCATAGTCCTACCTTTTCCCTATTTCTAATGTTTATTTCTCTTCTCGAAGTTTGGGTTCTCATTTTTAGTGAAGTTTTTAACTTTTCCAGGGTTGGCTACCGGAGTACTGAATCTTGCGATTGTTATACCTCAGGTATATCTGTTTGACCTTGGCCACCGTATGTTCATCTCTGATTTGTTGAAGGTCCTCTCATTTTCTTTTGCACAGCATCTTTATCAGCTCATGAGAGAAGACACAGTCTTTTCTTGCCCTTGTAATGCCCTAGTTGAAATGTCCAAGACTAATACCCGTGGTGGTGGGTGGGGTGTTGCATTGCCACCTGTACCAAGTGGTTCTTTACGCTATATGCAGTTCTATTGCCATCCAAAGTACTCATGTACATACCTCTGAAGCATTAGGCTTCCAGTTCCATCTTGTGCAGCAGTTTTGTTGTGCAACTTCCATTAACCTCTATACTGCTAATCTAATCTTGATGGACATACCAGTTTCTCATCTTGTTAATATCCGTTTGATTTGAATGACTGCAGATAATTGTGTCACTTGGTGCCGGCCCATGGGATGCCCTCTTTGGTGGGGGCAACATACCTGCCTTTGCTTTGGCTTCTCTTTCTTCCCTTTTGGCGGGCATCATCTCGGTGTTGAAGCTGCCCAGACTGTCTAGAAATTCTTACAGTTCAGGTCTTCATGGGTTTGGATAAAACCCCGGCGAATTTTCACAAAATTATATACTAGGAGATGTCGTTTCCATAATTCTATTCATTCATTCATATTATTTCACATGCCTCCCCTTCTGTGCATCAGTCTCCATATGATATACACTAATTTTAGTGATCTTTGACATGTAAATCCATTTTGTAAAGCACAGAAACGAGCTTTAATACGAAGAGGCCCTCCGAGGTATTATGTGATGGGAGTGTCCTATGCACCTTGGGTGTGTGTATTTCCCTGTCACTTCTGCACAGGTTGATGCTGATGATGGAAATGTGAGCAATAGAAATGTGAGTGATACTTTGTCTGCACGCCTAGGTGTGTAGTAAAGATGATGTGACCAGTACGTTTTCATGTGAATTGAGCATATAAAGACCAGATATATCTCATATGTGCAGGAAGCATTATTTTAGAAAAAGAAATAGGTAAGTTAATTAGAGGTCTTTATTAGATATTTTACTTATTTTTAATATCTGATATAGTTGTAATTTATTACAGTAAATATTATCTCTTATTACAGTATATGTTAAATTTTGTTACAGTATGGATTCTTTTATTACAGTAAGAGATTATTAATTAATTTGTTCAAAAAAATATTAAGTGCACATTTTGGATAAATATTGCATTACGTGAGTGGTCATATAAAAAGTCTAGTAATGACCGAGCCGAACATTCTTTTTTTTTTTTGTGTCAAGTGAACCGATCATAGATTTGTTTTTTAAATAAATGAGACGACTGTTTGAAAGAATGACGCAACAAAAATGTTATAATTATCAAAGAAACGCCATTTGACTGTTGTGAAAGGGCATCCGGACAAGATCCACGCCGGCCCTTCGCAACGGGAGTTCGAACAAGCCAAGGCGGACGCCATGAACACCGCCGGGTTGGCTTCTCAGTGATAAGAAATTTAGGGCATCTGTCTGTCTGTGTCTGTTCTGAGGTGGAAGGTTATCATTAATCTCAGACATATATGGATAGGGTTTTTTTTGACATGACGTCATCTGTAACTCCATTTATATATATGAGAAATATTTAGTGTATTTTTATATTACATTTTAAGTGTAATATGACTAGGTAATAATTTATGTGACCCTAATAATTAGGTTGTCACTTTATCACTCTTTATGTGAGGAGCGCCACATAAATTATTATCTAATCATATTACACTTAAAGTGTAATACAAAAATATACTAAGTATATATATATGTCTGAAATGGATAATTTAACACATAAACACGACAAAGAATAATTTCTACAGGATTAGGTGTAATATTGTCAAGAAATTTCTATAGAATTATTAAAGGAAAAAATAGTTGGCTAATGAATGTAAATTTAATAATAACAGAAGGTATAATAAAACCATCCTATCATGGTGAAATCAAAGTAATGGTTAAAAACTTTGAAAGGATTTCAATCATACATATTCAAAAAAATATAAGATTAGCAGATCTTATCATAAATAAGAAATACGAATTCTGTTAAATGGAAAAAACCACATAGACAAATGAATAGAATATGTATTAAAATTAAACTATAAGAAAATAAACATTATAATCTCTTCCTATTTTTTGATTCTGGAGCAACTAAGAGTCTAGAAGAAGAAAAATATTAGTTAATAACACAAAAAGAAACTCTTTCTAAACCACAAATTTTAGTGGGTTAGGAGGAAATATAGATTCATAGTTCTAAGTCTTTCATTGACAATATAGATATCTGGAATGATAAATTCTTCTTCAAGTGTAATACTCTATTGAGGTATATTCATAATTCCAAATCATATTACACTTAAAGTGTAATACAAAAATATACTAAGTATATATATGTGGATAGAATTCGTGTTGATGTGATGTCTTTAATTAGATCTACTTATATATATTTGGAATGGACAATTAACATACGTAAATGTCCAACAAACTCGGTGAGGCTGTTGCCCCTTGTGGACATGGGCATTCAAACAAGCTAGAGGCGGCCGACCAATCAGGTCGGCCCGCGGCGATTCCACGTCCGCCCGGGCAATCGGGCGGACGTGCAAGTAGCATTTCTCAACAAGCTAAGGCGGACGCCATGAACGCCGTTGCTACGACGTTGGCTTCCGAGTAATAAGAAATTAAGGGCATGTTTGGTTGTTGTAAAGTAAATTTTTGAGAAATTTTTTTTAAGATTAATTTTACAGAAAAATTAAAAATATAATTATCTATTTGATACTCACATAAATATTTTTTGAAAAGATTTTCTAATATTTATTTATCAGTAAAATATTTATTAAAAAAATAAAAGTCTAAAAAAATATGTTTCGTATATGGACCATCCGATCACCTGACGCTGGTCACCCGGACGCCAGCCGCAGAACGTTGGGCGCCGAACGTCGAATGCCAGCCGCCGGATGGCGGGCGCCGGGCGTCAAGCACCGGACCCTAGACACTGATCGTCGGGCGCGGGCACTGGGCCGCCGGATGGCGGGCGTCGAGCACCAGACGCTAGCCGTCGGGCGTCGGGCATCGGCAGCCAGATGCCGAGCGCCGACCATTGAGAGCTGGCTATCGGATGGCGCCGGACGCTGGCTGTTGGGCACCGGCCGTCGATCGCTGGGCGTCGGGCTCCGGCCACTAGGCTCCCATCGTCGGACGTCGGGCGTAAGGTGTCGACAGCTAGGCATCAGGCATCATACACTGAGAATTATAGTGGAGATTGTAATCACACTCATGAAAATCCTAAATGAAAGAAAAAATTAAGAAAATGATTTACGAAGTCTTATCAAGGATGTCAAAAATCTATAATTTTAAGTAAAAAAATTTCATCAATTAACTTTTCGGTAGTACCAAATTGATTATTGTATGATTTTTTTTTTCAAAAATCTTTTCCGACATAAAATTTTTCGTTGAAACAAAAAGAAATTTGAGATAACGTATTGCTCACTCTGAGATAGATCATTATTATCTACTCTAGATATAACCGCCCACTCTTGAGGAAATAGTAAAATTTTTTTTCTGGGGAAAAATTTGAAGGTCCAACTAGACGTACTCCTCTTTGCTTTGTTTATTGTAGTGGCATGGTCTAAGCTCTGCTGACCTCTGAAACATGTGTCGTGGACGTCAACCGGCACGCCGGGCCGGCGCCGACGACGTCAGGTCGAGTGGGACGAAGAAGACGAGAAGCGACGCCGACGTCGGTGGCGTCCCCACCGCAATCTCCGGCGTCTTCTCCTCTTCATTAATTTCATCGTCTGCAAACTTCCGGCGATGATGTCAGAACGAGGACGACAAAAATCCGACACGCTGTGGACGTCGTACCAATCGACGACCAGTTTCCGTCGTCAAATTTTGCTCGTCTTATAGTTAATTAACAATATAATTTTTCCACGCAATAAAGGACATATCACTTTGATAATTTGATAGTTTGTTTATGGATAAATATCTATGGATATGGATAAGATATTTCAATTTATGAGATTTTTTTATTTGACACATAAATTATCAAAGTTGATAACTTTATCATATTAGATGAGATTTAGTTATCAGAATTTATTAATAATTATTTGTGATAAAATCACAAATTGCGTTAACATATCTAATAACTAATGGTTATCAAAACTTATCAGATTATCAAAATAAATTATATTATATATTTACCTTAAATTAGTGCGGATAGTAGTCTATATGGATCACATTGTTATGAATCTCACCCACTTGTCTTGTGTCCGGCTTAATGATATTATATATATATATAATATATATATATATCAATGTGAAAATCTATGTTAGTTTTGTTAATGTTAGGCAATATATAGTTGCTGTTCAAAACTAATTTTTTTATGGCGACTTTTTTAGTTGTCTTAAAAGAGTTACCAATCCCCCTCATAGTAGTGGGCATTGATGGCGTTTTTTTAGGTAATACTTTTGTGTATATAGTAAGTATATCTTAAGATGACAAAATATAAAATAAGATGAATGGAATTTAACCCTTTTCCCTCTTTCTTATCTCTTATCTTATCACAGAGAAATGGTTACTGTATTGAGAAGAAAATTACAGTTTTATTTTGTCACGTTTAAATATATTTTAAAAAATTCATTGATCCATTCGTGCATTCATTACACCGCATTATATATGTTACTTTTTTTTTATTTTAAAGTCTAACATTTTATTTTAGAACCTCACTTGTTATTTTGACGCTCAAATTTCTATTTTGTCGAAAAATTTGAACATCAAAATAAAAATTTAAGTGTTAAAATAAAAAAATAGACTCTAAAATAAAAAAAATAACCCAGTACAACGTAATGAGCCGCACCAGATGAATCAATATATAGACTTCCTGAAGTGCATTTAAACAGGATAGAACTGTATACTTCCGTCATCGCAATGAGTACATGGGATCGGGGAGAGATAAGGTGCATGTATGCATGCATGCATGTTGTAGTCTGCGTGCACAGTCTCTTTTACCATCCGCCCCTTCAAAGTAAAAAATAAGTATTTTTCTTGTGATAAATATATATATATATCTATATATATCTGTGCGTGTGTGTGTGTGTAAAATAAGTATTTTTCTTGTGATAAATATATATATATATATATATATATATATATATATATATATATATATATATATATGTGTGTGTGTGTGTGTGTTTATGTTTGTATTAATTAAGCTTCCCTCTCTTTTTTATCTCATATTTTAGAGTATACGTGCATGCATGCTTATCACATCAAGCTAATTGTATACTTAAAGCAGCATGTTTAATTAACTCCCTAATTTCGATTGAGATCGATGGATCTCAGATTGGGTCACACAAAGTTAACACATATATGCGCATCTCTTCTCCGAACGTATGAATGATCTCTAGTCTAGCATGCATGCACGTTTCATCTTATAGTTGGCCAAAAGCATTAATTCCTCGTGCTTATAATGGCCTTTCAAAAGCGGAGTTTTCGCGTCAACTTATGGCGCCTCCTTCCACTATCATCGAGCTAGGAATCCTTCGGACATCTAAAGAAGAGATTTGACTAGTTATATATATATATATATATATATATATATATATATATATATATAGAGAGAGAGAGAGAGAGAGAGAGAGAGATATTTAGAGAGAGAAAAACTATGGTGCGACGGAATCTTTTGATACGGCTCCGCCGTAGCATAGCACAGATCGTTAGATTTCAATCTAATGGCGGAGCACTACAGTACATCCGTGCTCGGTGTTCGAGTGTTCGGGTGTTCGGAATATTCTTTGTTCGGTGTTCGGTTCTGCTCGGTGCTCAGTTCTGTTCGGTAAATATATATAGACAGACTGTTAAATTAAAATCTAACGATCTGCATTGATGATAAGGTGGGGTCGTACTCAAAGACTATGTCGTATCATAGCATTACTCTCTCTCTCTCTCTCTCTATATATATATAATGTTACTCTTTCGATTTTAGATGATTGCTAAGAAAATTTATTATCTAAGATGAGATTGATCTTTTTGAATGGTACACACATTACGTATTATAAAGAAGTATCAAATATTTTTATCCTCTCATAAAATGAATTCGTTCCACTTACAAATTATTTGTTTCAATTTATTTTATTTAACAAATTATTATTTGAACAAAATCACTTTATAAAGAATGAAAGTATTTAAAACCACTTAATTTGTAGTGAAACTCATATCACTTAAAAAAAATCAATCTCATCTTAAACAGTAAACTTTCTGAAACAGCCAAAATGGAGGTTAGTTAATTAGCATGTCTCATTGTATGGCTAGTAGTTAAACTCCCGGTGATCAGCTGCCCAAAAATTCTAGGTGGAAAACATAAATATATGTGATTTTAAAGCATGATGAAAGCATGCTTCTAATTGGGTCTAATTCCAGTGCCGAGGGGTGTAGAAAGAGGCATATATGTGAATAAAGTGCAATGTGAGGTCATGCATGTGGCTGCCGAGACGTCTATATGGTGGTCTATGCAAAGGGAAGAAAAAGAGATCTAGAGAGAGGTCGACGGGTACTACCTACTCTAGAGAGAGAAATCTTTCATATCTTTCACCAGACAACAATCATGGACGGACGCAGCACATGTTTAGTGGGGTCACGTGATCTCACTGAATTTATCTTTTCTTGAAAAATTATCATTTAAACGATAGATTTTGAGAGGTTTTTACATGTGGGTGACTTTACTGGAATCGGCGGTGCTCAGCCTCAAGAATATTTTTATTGAAATATTTCTTTTTTATTTCAAATATTTTTTAAAAATTATTTATTTATATTATATTATATATAAATTATATAAATATTAAAAAATAATTTAAATTACCCTACTAAATAAAATTTCTAAATACGTCTCTGACACCAACAGCTAGGGCCACCTCTCCTTTGTTTATGTGTTTCTCCGTTTGCACTCGCTCTATAGCTGCATAATAAAAAGAGATCATGTGGGTATATATGAAGGAAGGAGTAAGGAACAAGGAACGAATCTGTGGTGGAGTTTTACGTTCTTGTCATCTTAAAGTTGAAAGGTGCTTGGGGGGGAGCTGTTAATGTTGTCATTACTCTCATCACCGTCATCATCATAGTATCATGGTAGATGTAATGATATCACCAAGATCGAGCCAATTATATATATATATATATATATGTTGGTGTCATGGACAGGAAAATATATTATTAATATATATTTAAATATAGTAGTGGAGGGCTTTTCGGAACTCTATCGGCTTTGGTAACCGGGGTACCTCGGGGTACCCCCTGCCCCGCTTTCGGGCGCAGGGAAGCTCTGCCCCGGGGTACCACGCTTACTCCGAGGTACCCCCACCCCACCTGTTGAGGTGGGGTGGAGGGGGTTAATTTTTTTAAAAAAAAATCTGAAAAAAATATCATAAAATTTTAAATATTTTGTTATTATATATCTCATATTTTATTTATTTTTTTAATTTTTTTACATGAAAATAAGTGAAGTCAAAGTTATTAGTTGACTAAAAAAATGAGATAACACAACTCCATTTCCCAAAGTAAAACCACTTCTACCCTGGGTTACCCTACCCTGGGTAAAATGCTCTACTCTTCAACCAAAACAGGCACGGCGGGCACCAACGAAAGACCATTTACCTCATATATATGTTTAATTTCATCGTTTTTTCGTAGTAGCTCTAAGGTTGAGTTAGTGTTTTTCCCAAATAACATTGTGTGATGTGAGATCTAAATGACCAAATTACGGAGTCCGACAAATCTAACCCTTAATATAAATTAATGATAGTTGAAGATAAGATGTTTAGGTAGGGTATATATATGGTCTCTCGTTCGTTTTCACAGACGGTGTCAATAAAGAGACGTGATTTAAGTATGCTTCCCAAGAGATATTATCTCCATACTTGGAGTTTTGTCTTTTAAAAGACCCTCTTGATGAAAGAGGTGACACTCTTATTGATAAACACACACTTATTCTCACTATCTTTCAACGTGAGATTAAAGAATACCTCTACAATAGTCAAATTAAATAAAAAGACCATAATATTTACGCATAATGCGAGTTTTTGAGGTAGTCATGACAGTATTCTCATCTATCACTACGATTTGCTTTGGGAGAGAGAACGTTTAAGGGGGAGGGGGGGGGGGTGCGCTGCATGCATGGGCATGACGAGACCTTAATGGTTAAGAATTAGCGTGCTGCATGCGGTGTAACCCAGAATCCAGAAAGCTTCCCCAGGAAGTAAAGTGGGAGGGGGGCCGGGTTCCATTCTTCGTAAGAGAGCCATAAAGGATGGATACATGATCTGAACAAGAAGAAGAAAAAGAAGCAGAAGAAGGAGGAGGAAACAAGGAGGAGTACTACTGGTATAAGACGAAGAAGAATCTTGGCAGTGTCCCTGTTATCTTTATGGAGAGAGGCCAAATCAAAGGTGTGTGGGCGCGCGCAATGGGGACAACCCTGCGTGCAGGAGCTGCTCGCTGCGCCCTCTTCTTCCCTGCATGGCTGGCGTTCAAAAAAAGGGACATATAATTCACCCCCCCTCTCGATCGTCTGCAAAGGGATCCATCTGACGCTGCCGTTTCAAAGATGGGGTCGCCGGGGCCGGCCGGCCGGGTGGCACCGCAGCCAGCGAGGTGATGGCCCCTCTGCACGAGACCACAACATGCACAGGGCCACCCCGGTGGTACTGATCACACAGAGATCTAGAGAGAGAGAGAGAGAGATTGTAGGCCGCCGATGGTGCGTTGCATGTGAGATTCCTCCATTGGGGGGGGGGGGGGGGAGGACCTGTCTCTCTCCTTCGTCAGCCATGCACATAGGTCTAAGGACCACAATGGATATATAGTGGCATATCATGCTCATGCATCTAGATGAAATAGACATCTAATTACCATGGTATGTCCACAAACACTCCCCCAAAAAAAAGTTTTTCTTTGAAGAAAATAACATGAGGACGAGATATATCGCGGATGTAACATATACATTTAGTGGGGTTTTAGAGCTCCACTACATTTTTAAAATCTTATTGATGAGTGTAAATATTTTCTTTAATAATCTTTATAAATTTAACTAATTATAGATTAATTTATCATTCTCATATTCAGAACTTGTAAATCTTATATATTAGTCTCTATTAGAGGGGTTTTTTTGTAAAATCTTAAAATTTTTGAAGGACTAATTATATGATAATTATAATCTAATTTGAAAGATTAAAAAGAGAAAACTCTAAAAATATTTATATAAAAAGTGACTAGAGTGATCACATTAGATAAAATTTTTGACGTATATATACCCACCTAAGATCAAGTCCAAGATATGAGTAGCTAGCTAGCTAGTTTGAGGGTCAAATCTTTCAGCCAAGTAGTCTTCCTAGCTAGCTATCGGCCCTCTACATAAGGTACTTAAAGAAGACCACCTGATTCAAACATTTGGATTCGTACGTGCCTCCTGTGGAAGGAAATTAATTAGCTACAAGTTAGAAAACCAACTAAAATAATAATAATTAAGGTAGAGTAAAGTCCTGTTAGTGCTCATCTCTGCGTCAGCCTAGTGAGTGTGCAGGGTGTATATATGGTCTTTGTAGGGAATCCACTCGACAAAAACAGGCCCTAAATCCCAACACACGTCTCCCTCCTTCAATTGTTTTCGAGTCTATAATAGTTCTTGATATGACTTCCATGACATGGTTCTATGTCTCTATCATGGAGTGAGTGCCCCACCGTCTCTAGATGTTTCATGGGTCTCTAAGAATTGCCCCATATGTACGGTGACGTTTCTTATATATATATATAATATATATATATATATATATATATATATATATATATATATATGTATACCCTTCAAATTTCTATATATACCTACATTATATAGTTATCCTTCACTTTCATGAATTGTCAAAGAAAGAAAAATTATCCCCAATCCCATATTTCCAAATTATACATGAAAAAGTTACATATCTCTATCAGTTGATATCTCAAAATCGCAGTGTTGAGATTCACAAATTCAGAGTCATATGTACAAAGACCTTAACCTAGAAATCGATGTGACATTAGCATGTGTGCCTAAGTTTCAATATATATTTCTCTTCATAGACAAGATGGGTCACATATCTCTATCAGTTGATATCTCAAAATCGCAGTGTTGAGATTCACAAATTCAGAGTCATATGTACAAAGACCTTAACCTAGAAATCGATGTGACATTAGCATGTGTGCCTAAGTTTCAATATATATTTCTCTTCGTTGACAAGATGGGTCATAGAGATTAATTGAGTGGAGGAGGTGAAATTAAAAGAGTGGGAATATTGGAGATCACATTATGATTACAACTTAATTGATATCTCAAAACCAGAAATATGTTGAAATTCACAAGTCCAAAATCATAAGCAAATTAATACCAAACTTTCAATAGTGTCACTTGGAATAATTAAACCACCCTCGAGTATAGGTTTGATCATAAGCATATGACAAAGGTCATGTACACAAGCCAGATAGAGGTGAAATCTATTTTTGTTTTTTGCATTTTTTATTGCGTACGTACTTAATTAAACAACTACGTACACATGCACACATACTTATATAAAAGATATCTTTGACAATTTATAGAAGTGAATCCTATTAATATACGCATGCATGCATGATTATTGAGAGGGATATATATATGTGCCAAAACCCTTACGAATATATATGCTCCCCGATTGCTGCATATATCGCTAGTTTCTCGTCACTATCTTGTTAACTAATGCGAGTTATATATTGAGTCTGACTACTCACGCATGAGTGCTAATCATGTGTCCCATTTGAAATGGACGTTGCAGCCACTGAAAACTAGCTCTTATATATATGGGTCGCTCTCCATTTGAATATGGGCTGTGCCTCTGTGTGTGTATGCACTGACGACGATATACATAGATTACAATATTATGATGGTACGTATATATATACTACATAGATTATAATATGAATCACATTAATTAATTTGCTTTAAACATGACCATAGTACTCATTAGACTAATATGCTGGTCATGATCAAGTTGATAATTTTGACATTGTGTAGCCAGGTATATATGGAGGCGAGGTTTCCTGGCCAGGTGCTTCCCTGATCTTGCATGCGAACCTCCCCAAGAATTTTTTTTTAATAATTTTTAGTGCAATGTTATCAATTTGTTATTAGCTCATGGACACAACGTACAGAAAATTCCGGCTGGTCGGTGAGATCCAAGGATGAACTATATATATCTATATATCGATATATATGTATACTGCATGCGTGGCTCAGTGATGAGTACTATCTGCCCTCATGAAAAATAAGTATTTCTCATGAGAGAAAAATTTAGTGCACTTGAGTTTTGCACTTTACAATTGTACTTCTCCTTTTTTCATTGGTTAATAGAAAAAAAATACAATACATCGATCCATCCAATGAGAAGTAAGAAGTACAAGTGTGAAATGTAAAACTCAAATATACTATTTTTTTCTCTTCTCATGATACATTAACATATATATGTTAGAGGTATATGTTGTGCCACTTTCTTTTTCTACTCTATAATTTTAGCATCCGTACCGAAAACAAGTGTTTAATGTATTTATGACAATACTTTTCATTGGAGAGTATTTAAAAAAAAGGTGATCATGTACGTAACACTTGCCATTTATGATGGACAAAGTAGATGTATGCATGGTACAAAGCTACGACATTCCCATTATATATTATAGCATGAGCTCTCATGGTGTCATATCTCTCTCTTGGACCATTATCGGTGGGAAGTCTTTCGTAAGCAATAAGATTAGGACAGCCTCACCTAGCTATAGCTAGGTCGTTAATTGAAAGAATCTATATGTACATGTAAGGCTAAGTGGCACATATTTTCTTGGGCAAGGGACAAAACTATGATGCACTATACAAAGAGATATATACCATCCGACGTCCACCTCTTGACTATGGCCTAACATGCATGTACATATATTGGAACTATTTCAAGAGTTGGCTTATAACATGATACCATTTCCTTGTATTCTCTGATCTCCATATGCATATTTGCACATACTACAAAAATCTCATATGATCCCACTTCAATTAGTTAGTCAATAGATTCCATATCCATAGACATAGGGTCTCTCGTCTCGTCTTCTTCCCCATAAAATACCCTAATAATGGGCAGCCTTGTACATGGAGGTGGCCATGGCCCATCCTCCATGCATGCACCAGGGTCACAACATGGTCCACAGTACTCCACACTCTTTGGCCTAGGAATGGCTCCACCCTTCTGGATCCCCCCAAATTTCCCCCACTT
The DNA here is from genome assembly GCA_014218235.1 of Colocasia esculenta. Lineage (NCBI taxonomy): Eukaryota > Viridiplantae > Streptophyta > Magnoliopsida > Alismatales > Araceae > Colocasia > Colocasia esculenta. Next base: position 3,420,088 of record CM024758.1, read on the forward strand.
GAATAATATATATTTTGGATATACCCTTATCTATTTTAATGTGAATTATATAAAAATAGATCTTTTATGTCAAGCTATATAGGATTATTTTTGTCATTACAATTAGAATAAACACTTGGTTAGGGGATCATGCATTTTGGGCCATCATCATGAGTGGTTATGTTAGAATTTCTCAAGATAATTTATTTGGGCTTTGTGTTTCACAACCAAGTAAACCCTAGGCAGATAAAGGTACAGTAGGTAAGTTAATAAGGGTTAACGACTTAATTTTTTTTGCTTTGACATAAAAATAGAATAATCGGTGATATATAATCTCTATTAACTTCATAGTGGATTCTCACTTTGTTAATTTATCTTGATTTGCCAGGGATAAATTCTGATAACTCACAAATAAGTTAACAGAAATTTCAGAGTGAAAAAAATATTTATCCATATTGCTAAACATATCTTACTAGAGCTTGTCTGGCTATCAAACAGAACATTGTTTAACAAGTGCTTGCATAAATATAAGAAAAATATTCATGCAATTGACAACTTACCATGGTTATGTGTAGAAATAAAAAATTGGTTTTTAGAAATAGCTAATCTAATTATAGTCTAATGAGAAATGCTCACAGCTCAAATAACTAGATAATAATGCTTTGTTGGAACAGCTGTACAAAATGGTATTAAGACACGTGTGCCGACCATGGCCCCCACCAACTTTTCTCTTTCTTTTTTTTAAAATGTAGAGTCATATTCCCACTACAAAAATCTATTTATTCTTCTTAGTTAGCTATTTATCGATTTTAATGTTAAATGTGATAAATAGTTAATTAAATAAAATAAATAACTTTTTATAAGGAGAAAGACTAATTGTATAACTTTTCTATTCCACTTCTAGTGCACTTTAATTGGAGCCTCTCATTGGCCAATATATTATTGTGTTCATCCAATAAAAAGGTCAAAATTAAGTGCAGTAAGAAAGTATAATAAATCTTTCTCTATTATATGTTGAAGTTATTTGTTACTATCAACTGATTATTTATTATCTTAATATAAAAATAGTTAGAAAATAATATAAGAGTAGTTAATATTCTGAAAAAAATAAAAATAAAAAGTATTTTATATTTTTATTGGATGGAGTCCGGCTTGATCACTACTAGCAGTTGTCTGGTCTAATACCACCTCAGCTCTGACGAAGACTTCCTACTTTGGAGCATCGAACGGGCAGGTAGATGAGTAGGAACAGCGTCACCACCGGCGGCGAGGAAAAGGGAGGCGGCAGCTGCGGCGCGCAGGAGGAGGACGAGGACGACGACGCTGCTGCCGAACTTGGAAGAGACGTTGTCGAGAGAGAGAGAGAGACACGTCGCGTAGTTGCGTGGGGAGACCGCGGCCTGCTCGGGGGCGGCCGCATGGCGACAAGCAGCATGCGTGTGCGCCGCTGTCGCCGTAGCTAAGGTAGGAAGAAGAGGGGCCGGCCGGTGGGGCACCGGCGTGGGGGGCCCGGGCGGGGGGCGCACTACCGCCACCGACCTCCACCCCCCCCCCCTCCACACCGTCCTGTCTCAGTACTCTGTCGCCATCAGCGCTCGCGCCCCCCTCCCCCCGTCGCTGTCGGCCTGTCGCGCACTCACCGCCACCATCCTCCGCGCTTGACGTGGATTCGCCAGGGCGTGGGCGGCGGGGACGACGACCCTCTCTGTCTGCGTTGCTGTGTTTGATTGAGAGAGAGAAAGAATAGTAGAGAGAGAGAGAGAATAGTAGAGAGATTCGAAGCCGCACAGGGACGCGTAGCGTCACGGGAGTCAGAAGAGGACTCCGGTGGGGCTTTCGATTATTCTATGGTTTGGGACGTTTGGCCTCGTCCGTGGGGTTTCTCCCTGTTAACGTGACCGAGCACAGAATGGAGGAAGCCGTGTTCAGACCATGGTTTGTCATGGCGGGGCGAATCGGCCCGATTCCCCCGAATCGGAGCGGATCAGGGGAAACCCGATCCCTGATTCGCCTGATTCGCCCCGATTCCCTTTATATATAATATAAATATATATATAATATTATATCATATATGTAATACATATAATATATCTGCAATATATATATATCATATTATATATATTATATATAATATACCCATGCGAATCGGTCCGATTCGGACCGATTCGGGGGGAATCGGAGCGAATCAAGAGCAACCCGATTCGCCTTCCGATTCCGACTCGGCAAACCATGGTTCAGACAACACTAGCTCCTACCCAGTGCAGGTGTTCATGTTTCTTCGTGATGTTCTTGACTTCATGTTAAGTTAGGTAAGTTATATATATAGAGAAATATTATCTGCTCATATGTCCGGATATATCTTTTGTTTCGTGATGGAGACGGTTTCATGACGACGCGTCTCGAAAAGTTACAATTCACATGGGTAACTAATCTATGTGGCACTATTTATATGGTTGGTAGTTCATGTGACACCCAAAAAAGTGGTGTCACATAGGTTAGTTGCCCATGTAGATTGCACTTTATGTATTTTTGAAAGTGCACAAAGTCTTTCTCTTTTTCAGGTGAGAAATATTTTGTAACACCATTTAGTAACATTATTTAATAACATCACCATTAAATTGTGCCACATCAGCAATTGAAATAAAAAAATTAAAAACATCTCATAAATGATGAGATTGTGGTGTACTTTGATTGGTGTGTTATTTTAATGTGTTATCAAATGATGTTACTAAACTATTTTCCTTTTCAGGTGAACCAATCACCTGCGACCCGACGATTTCAATGAGGACATTATATCCGGGTGGGCAGACGCGATAGCATTTCTCATATATATATATATGGAGTTGTAGACACTATTTTTCATATAGAGAAATATGTATTGTAAAATATGTACCTTACAATAAAATTGAATGATGTGGATTACTTTGTTATTTTATTAATTAAAATAGAAAAAGATTTTGATCATACTTTCGACTAATAGAATTATATGTCAAACAATTCATATGATCAGTTTTATTGTAAGATTTTTAGAGTCTTTAGACCTCAATCACGATCATTATAAAATTAAAGATGCATTTGAGAGTCTTTAGACCTCAAACACGATCGAAGGAATTCACGTTCGAAGAACATTAATATGCATGGTATGTTGTATAAAATAAAATAATCGATCACACTGAGCAAGTTGATCTGGGCCATGTGAGTTTGATGGTTAAAATATTACTGCAAGTGGAGGGGAGAAGAAGGAGAGGTCCAAATCATGCATGGTTGGGTGTGTTCCCAAATGATTGGTTACTTGTATTTGAAACTTTGAGATGATTTAATAAGGTATTTTTCCTTCCTTTTTAAAATTTTTTATTATAAATTAAATATGAATCAGACTGATCAACCGGAGCTATACACAGTGGCGGAGCCACCTTGAGGTTAATAGGGTTCTGTGACTCCAATGGATCGGAAGGTTTTCATTAATGAGGTAAATTTTCACCATTAATGACCTCACTCGATCAAAAAAATACGTTTAAGAGTATATCTACTGAATGAAAATTCTAGATCCATCACTGCAACTATACATTCTGATAATTCGTAATGATATCCGAAGAGCTAGCGTCATCTGATCCGATTTATCGATCTGGCTGACCATATATAATCCAAACACATGCACACATCACTTTGTTCATGTCTTCTCCAGTGGGCACAGGAAAATTAAACAGCATAAGATGGCACCCAAAGAAACCAATTTGGACAGTCATTAAATCCCTCAAGTGGCACCTCCCAAGTAGGAGTGGAGATCTTCCTCAGTATTAGTGAGTTAATTTTTTGTTCCAAAATCTTTTTCATGAATAGAGGTGCGGTGGGAGTGGAAGTGTGAGACACTGAGATTATGTTTGATATTTGAATAGATTGAGAATAGAATAAGATTATCGTTATTAATTTGAAGATATGAGGTTATCTTTATTAATTTGAAGATAACTTTCTTATTTTGAAGATAATCTCACTCTATCTCCAATCTATCCATATATTAAACATAGCCGAGAGAATCTCCTCGGAACATGTATTGAGGAGACCTCCACTCCTCAAGTAGTGTCCGACTGATCTAACCAGCTAGTTGACTCCAACCATATAGTTCTTTGTGCGGCACTAGATTGGTGTGACATGGATATACCGTATTGGGTTAGAAATTTTTTAATCCTTAGCACGGTAGTACACATGAATATTGATATATATTTTTAAATTTATTGAAGAGGAATTGAGATGTATCGATACAATATGATACAATATTATACTCTCGTACTACATTAATGAAAATTCAGAGTCGCGTGATACGCTCCAACCATGCATGCTTCCGACAGCCAAAAGATCATATCTATAGCTAGCTCACTTGGTCTCACACTTAACATTCTTAATTTTTTGTGTGGAGACTTTTATCTCATGTGATTGTGTTGTCAGTTTGACAAAAAAAATGATTGTGTACATCAGATAGGTGTTGGGTAAAAAGGGGTTTGAGTGGGGGCAATTTAAGAAAGGAACAAAAGAAACAAAATATTTGATAAAGTAAAAGGTGCATAAAAATGTGTGTAAATTTTGTCCTTTATGTGAAGGTCTTAGTCCCACATGAGAAATTCTAAGGAGATATAGTAGGATTTTATAACCGCAAGTGTCCATGAGACTATGTCTTATAGACAATGATAGGGTTATGCTAGAGCATATCACACACGCGCGTCGTCGGGCCGGGCTGGGTTAGGCAGGTGTACGCGTGTGATGGTGTGGTCCTGTCGACCTATCTGGTACCTTTTTGTAGTTTTTCCCTTTTCTTGGAGAGATTGAGCCGGTTTCTTTACCTGGCCCATTGTCTTGACTTTTGCGGGCGTGAGATGTTTCATATAGAATAGGTCTTCCTAATCGCGGTGACCAGTATTGAAACACCTTTTAACTCCCTGGGAGGAACCGTTCGCTGCGTTGCTGCTCTCTCTCTCGCCCCTCTCTTCCAGTTCGCCGTAGAGTACTCTTCCGTTCAGGTGCGCGGTCGCTCTCCGATATAAAGGCGCCGGACCACCAAACTCGATAACCGCACAAACCACCATATATACTTATACAACCTTTATTAATAAATCACGGTATACAAGTGTTAGGATTAGCTTGTCACCGGTCACCATGTGACCCTCAAGCCATCCTATTCGGATACATACATGAACCACAACAACGTGTAATAACCTTGCCTGTCATTGGTCATCAGACCAGACTCTTAGCGATGTATGTTGAAGTCTCCTCTCAAATTGAGCGCCTTTATTTGGCTAATGATTCAGAAAAGAACTCATGACATATTTCTGTTTTCGGGGGTGTACCCATAAACATGTTATTTCTTATTGTGGTTGCCATAAAGTTTCTACTGTTTCACATGATGATGAATTACCATGATCCATGCCATATTCCCACTGTTTTAACAACAAGAGATGTGTGCACCAAATCAATGTTGAAATGGTTACACACCTTTCAAATAAACAAGATTTTTTGAGATTTTTCTCTCATCTAATTTCCATGATTTCTCATCACTTTTAAGCAGATTAATCACATAATTAAGGATGTGTTAACATAAAAATTACACGAATGTTACTCTTTAACATATGAATATGTGGGAATTAGATCACTCATATATGTAGGTGGATTTATTAGAAGATTGAGTAAAAAAAGCTTTAAACTAGAGAAAATACCAAAGAGATGACTAAAGCTTGCATGTATGACCCACCCCATTAATTTCAATGTTGATGTCACCTCTCCTCAAAATCATTGTAACACAGTTGGTACATAGATATGAAACCTAACATATATAGGTCTGTAATAGTAAGAAGGATAATATAGGATGAATCAGTAAATCACTCCAAGGTATCAAACCTAAAATCGATGAGAATTAATACTTATTATGAGAAAGATCTTGTAATAAAGATGAGGTGAATTACAGAAATAAAAATTTTATTGATTGACAAACACCCAAGTATGGTACATGTGGGTCAAGGAAATTATTTTCTTGTAATCCATCGTGTGCAAGATCTTTTTTTTTTTAATTACAATATGTATTTCTCCAGATAAAATATCTATGGTTGTGTATAGAATATTAGAGCCATTTTAATAACTTATAAGCCTTCATAACTACTAGTTATCAGGCCTATTAGGCTGATCTAGTTTAGAGTCAGTACAGTCACGTGACGACTCAGAAATTTTAAGACCTTAATAATATGAGTAATTTTTTTTTTAAATTGATTTGGTTAGAAAATTTCTAAAGGGAGTGATTTCACTGGATGAAATTGTTGGATCTGCCACTGTTTATATATTAACTCAATGAGTGATTTGATAATATAGGTAGTTTATCATAACTTTATTACTAATAAATACTGATAAGTCTTGATAATTCTATCTCACATTCTCATATATGATAAAATCATTAGTCTTAATAATTTTATTTGTCAAATAAAGAATCTCATAAATTAAGATATTTTATCTAAAGATAACTTATTTGCATGTAACTATCAGATCTTATCAAAGAATCCCATAAATGTCCTATACAAATTGTTGAAACCAATGAAGATTAAAGATTGGTCAATGTTTTTGGAGGATAATAAAGAGATTAAACAGTCTTTGGATATAACTCTCAAATTAAAGCTGACAATCCCGACTTCATTTGCTAAGATTTGAGTTATTTAACAAGAGAAAATTAATTCTTGTCATTAGAAGTGCCTAACACACTTGGAAATGTTAAATAAATACATGTGCACTTATTAATGACCTATCAACTTACAGTGACATGCACGACATTAGCTGTTGCATTCAATTCGAGTCACAAGAGAGACATGAAAAAGTTTATAGAAAGGTTTGTTTACGGTACAGATCGGTCGTGCTGTGTGGATTAATTGTGTCGTATTTTTTATAGTATGATACGGTCTATATCATATCGATCGATCTGTTAAAAAGATCAAACCAAATGATCGATTTTTGTCTCTCTTTGAAAATTAAATAGATCATGAGATCTGAACGTTATCTTGACAAAAATCGATCGACAGATAAAAAGAAATCAACCGATCGATTTTAAAGTTTGATTTTTAGACGTCTGAGAGTGCTCACCAAAAAAATCGATGCATTATGTAACACCCTCCTCCGACATCACACAAATACTACATAACCTTTGATCGGAAGGGGTTACGCTGACAAACTTTCGTTATGGGTAGATATATCCGTGCAATGTACAAATCTGGCAAACCATTCCACAAAGGTATCTTCGAACACATTATAATATACAAAGTGACAAAGTAGCAACACTCATTATTTACAAAAGCTAAGTTTCTCTCTCTCTCTCTAACTTAATACATTATCAACTAAAGAAACTACTAAACTACATTATTTTTTCTTCATCTCTTCATCGTCGGCAGCGGAATGAGGATTCACATGTAGCTGAGATTATACACACCTTCAATCTGAAAGGGTTGGAGAAAACAAAGGCGTGAGTCGGAAGGACTCAGTAGGTGACAGTAAACATAAAGATAGGAATTTCAAATTTTAGAGCTTCAAGAGTATTCAGAAAGTGCATATATGAAAAAAAAACATAATTGCTCATGAATCTTCATACTTGACATAAACATATAACCCAAGTAAATTTTATAACGGGCTCAGATGAATCTTAGAACAAAAGTCATATTTGTCTTTCAGAATTCAGACCATAACTTAATTTGGAAACAAATTCGACATGCATTACTGCTCTCAAGAGGTTACTATATAGACGTAATTTACCATCCTCAGTGCTTAGGCGATTCCAGCACCTTAGATCTTGTTCATTGCGCAAGAACGGGGTTTATTACCCACCATCGTCAGTCCATTGACTTGGATTTACCTACAAACTGTGCCCTCAGCTGATCACAAGTGCTGGTGCTACCACAAGTGATCCTAACCCTCTTTGAAGAGAGCACTGTCTTCAAATCATAAATTTCTTTTCATGAGCATAAAGGAAATGGGAAATCCAAAGGTAGTTTTGGTTGAGAATTAGTACACATATCTTAGTGACAAAGTAGCTCAGAGTTGAAGAGTATAAGAAAGACAATTGGCTGAGACAGGGTTATGACTCAAGTCAATAACTTCAGAAGATTTGAATCATATAAGAATCCAAAAGAAAATGAAGATCCATAATGGTCATCACAAATTATTCACATCTCATGAGGTGTTCAAACATATGAACTCTCAAGTAGTCAAGTTTTATAACCTCAGTTATCGAATATCGAAGAATAGACTCAATCGGAGTACTATTCGTAATTGCTAACTTTAAGAATAACTTAAGGGAGATTAAGGTACATAATGTGGGTAAACTTTGAGGTAGTATGACAATAAATACCAAGGTAAAAGAGATGCTAACTTCCATGGCTTTTAGGATGAAGTTCTAGCATAGATTCGGACATGAAAGAGTGCAGAAATCTGAATCAACATTGTACCTGTCGACAGATTTGAAGGGGCTGTCGACAGATGGAAACATACAGAGTTCAGATCTTCTGGCTCTGTGGGTATCTGTCGACAGATGCAAGGGATCTGTCGACAGATCCACACAGTCCAGTTATCCAGAGTTCAGGAAAACATGCGCCTGTCGACAGATTTGGGCTGTCTGTCGACAGCCGCCTGTTTCTCACTCATAAATGACTTAGAATGTACTCTAAACATGCTGACCATGGAACCTATGAATCAAGACATAGTATATTGTTGGAAGTGTGGTCTTGATAGCAATGGATTATTGGGAGATTCTTACAAGATGGACACTAAAACACAAGATGTTTAATGTTCCAAATCAAGGCTTGAGGTTCAAACATCCGAATGGAAAGAAATCACAATATTCTAGGATATAGAAATTTCTTAGCAAAACTCTATAACATAAACTTGGATCATGGGTGGTATAAGAAGTTAGAAATCTACTTAAATTGTAATGGGGCTGGAGAAGCTCCTTGATAATTATATGATTCCATAGGTAATAGGGAAGATCAAACAAAAGATTCTGAAAGTACAATCTCGTACACAGACTTAACCAAGACCGGTTAATGAGCTTGAAAGCAACTCATGTAAGGTTATGATCTTTCTAACTAGAGCAGTGGGTAGAAGTATGACAAAGGTTATACCAAACTTTCAATAGTGTCACTTGGAATTAAACCACCCTCGAGTTAGGTTTGATCATAAGCATATGACAAAGGTCACACAAGCCATATAGAGGTAAATTCTATTTTTGTTTTTTGCATTTTTTATTGCGTACGTACTTAATTAAACAACTACACATGCACACATACTTATATAAAAGATATCTTTGACAATTTATAGAAGTGAATCCTATTAATATACGCATGCATGCATGATTATTGAGAGGGATATATATATATATATATATATATATATATATATATATATATATATATATATATATAAACCCTTACGAATATATATGCTCCCCGATTGCTGCATATATCGCTAATTTCTCGTCACTATCTTGTTAACTAATGAGAGTTATATATTGAGTCTGACTACTCACGCATGAGTGCTAATCATGTGTCCCATTTGAAATGGACGTTGCAGCCACTGAAAACTAGCTCTTATATGCATGGGTCGCTCTCCATTTGAATGGGCTGTGCCTATGTGTGTGTATGCACTGACGATATGTACATAGATTACAATATTATGATAGTACGTACGTATATATATATACTACATAGATTATAATATGAATCACATAATTAATTTCACCTACGACCCGACGATAAAATTGTGCCACATCAGCAACTGAAATAAAAAAATTAAAAACATCTCATAAATGATGAGATTGTGGTGCATTTTGATTGATGTGTTATTTTAATGTGTTATCAAATGATGTTACTAAATCATTTTTCTTTTCAGGTGAACCAATCACCTGCGACCCGACGATTTCAATAAGGACATTATATCCGGGTGGGCAGACGCGATAGTATTTCTCATATATATATGGAGTTGTAGACACTATTTTTCATATAGAGAAATATGTATTGTAAAATATGTACCTTACAATAAAATTGAATGATGTGGATTACTTAACAAATTAATGATTTTATTAATTGAAATAGAAAAAGATTTTGATCATACTTTCGACTAATAGAATTATGTCAAACAATTCATATGATCAGTTTTATTGTAAGATTTTTAGAGTCTTTAGACCTCAATCACGATCATTATAAAATTAAAGATGCATTTGAGAGTCTTTAGACCTCAATCACGATCGAAGGAATTCACGTTCGAAGAACATTAATATGCATGGTATGTTGTATAAAATAAAATAATCGATCACACTGAGCAAGTTGATCTGGGCCATGTGAGTTTGATGGTTAAAATATTACTGCAAGTGGAGGGGAGAAGAAGGAGAGGTCCAAATCATGCATGGTTGGGTGTGTTCCCAAATTGATTGGTTACTTGTATTTGAAACTTTGAGATGATTTAATAAGGTATTTTTCCTTCCTTTTTAAATTTTTTATTATAAATTAAATATGAATCAGACTGATCAACCGAACCTATATACCGTGGCGGAGCCACTTTGACCTTGAGTTTAATAGGGTCCTGTGACTCCACTGGATCGGAAAGTTTCCAGTAATGAGGTAAAATTTCATTATTAGTGACTCCACTTGATCAAAAAAATACGTTTAAGAGTGCATCCACTAAATGAAAATTCTAGATCCGTCACTACAGCTATACATTCTGATAATTCGTAATGATATCCGAAGAGCTAGCGCCATCTGATCCGATTTATCGATCTGGCCGACCATATATAATCCAAACACATGCACACATCACTTTGTTCATGTCTTCTCCAGTGGGCATAGGAAAATTAAACAGCATAAGATGGCACCCAAAGAAACCAATTTGGACAGTCATTAAATCCCTCAAGTGGCACCTCCCAAGTAGGAGTGGAGATCTTCCTCAGTATTAGTGAGTTAATTTTTTGTCCCAAAATCTTTTTCGAGAATAGAGGTGTGGTAGGAGTGGAAGTGTGAGACACTGAGGCATCGTTTGTAACTGCGGCGGGAGAAGACACAATCGGCAGAAGCCGATTTCATTAAATGCGCGGTCACCACCGCGCTTTCCTCCCTCGGCGCTTGCGCCTCATGGTGCGGGCGTCGAGGTGTGTGAAAATTAAAAAAATAGTAAAAATTTCTAAAACATGAACCTTCTGTCTGCCTCTCACCTCTTTTCCAAAAATTTTTCAAAAGTGAAGATTTGATCGCTTCCCTGCACCAGCCCGCCTCTCTCTGTCTCTCTCCAAAATGAAAAAAGTGCTCCACACGCAAGCCAAGTCCAGGGTGACATATTTGGAAAACACCTCCCATCTTATCAAAGATTTGGAATTTCAAAATTTTTTCTGACACTTTGAGGATAATTTCACTCTATCTCCAATCTATCAATATATTAAACATAGCCGAGAGAATCCCCTCGGTACATGTATTGATGTATTGAGGAGACCTCCACTCCTCAAGTAGTGTCTGACTGATCTAACCAGCTAGTTGACTCCAACCATAGTTCATTGTGCGGCACTAGATTGGTGTGACATGGATATACCATATTGTGTTAGAAAATTTTTAATCCTTAGCACGGTAGTACACATGAACATTGATATTTTTATTTTAAAAAAAAAATTTATTGAAGAGAATTGAGATGTATCGATACAATATGATACAATATACTCTCGTACTATATTAATGAAAATTCAGAGTCGCGTGATACGCTCCAACCATGCATGCTTCCGACAGCCAAAAGATCATATCTATAGTTAGCTCACTTGGTCTCACACTTAACATTCTTAATTTTTTGTGTGGAGACTTTTATCTCATGTGATTGTGTTGTCAGTTTGACAAAAAAATGATTGCGTTGTCAGAGGTGTTGGGTAAAAAGGGGTTTGAGCGGAGGCAATTTAAGAAAGGGAGAAAGAAACACAATATTTGATAAAGTAAAAGGTGCATAAAAATGTGTGTAAGTTTTGTCCCTTATGTGAGGATTTTAGTCCCACATGAGAAATCTCTAAGGAGATGTAGAGTTTTATAATCCCAAGTGTCTATGAGAGTATGTCTTATGGACAATGGTGGGGTTATGTTAGACCAAATCACACACGTGCGCCGTCGGGCCGAGTTTGGTTAGGCGGGTGCGCGCGTGTGATGGCGTGGTCCTACCGACCTGCCTTAGTACCTTTTTGCGATTTTTTTCCTTTTCTTGGAGAGATTGAGCCGATTTCTTTACCTGGCCCATTGTCTTAGCTTTTGCGGGTGTGAGACGTTTCATATAGTGATTAGGTCTTCCTAATCGCGGTGACCAGTATTGAAACGCCTTTTGACTTTCTGGGAGGAACCGCTCGCTGTGCTGCTGCTCTCTCTCTCGTCCCTCTCTGTCAGGCTATTCGCCATCGGGCGCCCTTCCGTTTAGGTGCGCGGTTGCTCTCCGGTGTTCGGATCTCCAAAGTCGTCGTCGAACGCTCTCTCTGGTGTTTGGTGCATGTTTTCTGCCCATACCTTCTTTCGAAGAGGATTAGGTTTCCTATATAGCTTTCGTCTTATGAAGTCGATCTTGTGCGAGACCGACTTCGTTGCTCGTGGTTGTACCCTGGGAAAAAGTTGTCGGACCCCAATCGCACCGTATAGTGGGGGTGATACTTTCTCTAAGGTGAGTTCCATTATGGAACGCCTCCACAGTCTTCTTTCATCTTTTGATTATTCTGTAATCACCATGCTTATGATTAATATACTCATGATATATTTTTATTTTCGAAGTGTGCCCATAAACATGTTATTTCTTATTGTGGTTGCCATACGATTTGCACTGTTTCACATGATCATGAATTACCATGATCCATACCATATTCCCACTGTTTTAACAACAAGAGATGTGTGCACCAAATCAATGTTGAAATGGTTACACACCTTTCAAATAAACAAGATTTTTTGAGATTTTTCTCTCATCTAATTTCCATGATTTCTCATCACTTTTAAGCAGATTAATCACATAATTAAGGATGTGTTAACATAAAAATTACACGAATGTTACTCTTTAACATATGAATATGTGGGAATTAGATCACTCATATATGTAGGTGGATTTATTAGAAGATTGAGTAAAAAAAGCTTTAAACTAGAGAAAATACCAAAGAGATGACTAAAGCTTGCATGTATGACCCACCCCATTAATTTCAATGTTGATGTCACCTCTCCTCAAAATCATTGTAACACAGTTGGTACATAGATATGAAACCTAACATATATAGGTCTGTAATAGTAAGAAGGATAATATAGGATGAATCAGTAAATCACTCCAAGGTATCAAACCTAAAATCGATGAGAATTAATACTTATTATGAGAAAGATCTTGTAATAAAGATGAGGTGAATTACAGAAATAAAAATTTTATTGATTGACAAACACCCAAGTATGGTACATGTGGGTCAAGGAAATTATTTTCTTGTAATCCATCGTGTGCAAGATCTTTTTTTTTTTAATTACAATATGTATTTCTCCAGATAAAATATCTATGGTTGTGTATAGAATATTAGAGCCATTTTAATAACTTAATAAGCCTTCATAACTACTAGTTATCAGGCCTATTAGGCTGATCTAGTTTAGAGTCAGTACAGTCACGTGACGACTCAGAAATTTTAAGACCTTAATAATATGAGTAATTTTTTTTTATTAAATTGATTTGGTTAGAAAATTTCTAAAGGGAGTGATTTCACTGGATGAAATTGTTGGATCTGCCACTGTTTATATATTAACTCAATGAGTGATTTGATAATATAGGTAGTTTATCATAACTTTATTACTAATAAATACTGATAAGTCTTGATAATTCTATCTCACATTCTCATATATGATAAAATCATTAGTCTTAATAATTTTATTTGTCAAATAAAGAATCTCATAAATTAAGATATTTTATCTAAAGATAACTTATTTGCATGTAACTATCAGATCTATCAAAGAATCCCATAAATGTCCTATACAAATTGTTGAAACCAATGAAGATTAAAGATTGGTCAATGTTTTTGGAGGATAATAAAGAGATTAAACAGTCTTTGGATATAACTCTCAAATTAAAGCTGACAATCCCGACTTCATTTGCTAAGATTTGAGTTATTTAACAAGAGAAAATTAATTCTTGTCATTAGAAGTGCCTAACACACTTGGAAATGTTAAATAAATACATGTGCACTTATTAATGACCTATCAACTTACAGTGACATGCACGACATTAGCTGTTGCATTCAATTCGAGTCACAAGAGAGACATGAAAAAGTTTATAGAAAGGTTTGTTTACGGTACAAGATCGGTCGTGCTGTGTGGATTAATTGTGTCGTATTTTTTATAGTATGATACGGTCTATATCATATCGATCGATCGGTTAAAAAGATCAAATCAGATGATCGATTTTTGTCTCTCTTTGAAAATTAAATAGATCATGAGATTTGAACATTATCTTGATAAAAATCAGTCGACAGATAAAAAAAAATCAATTGATCAATTTTATACTTTAATTTTTAGACGTATGAGAGTGCTCACTAAAAAAATCTGTACATTAATAATAAAAAAAATCGATCAACTAATTTTACCGTATCATGGTGATCAAATACTTTGGTACGGTAAATGGTTAGTCAGGATTATTTATTAGTTTTGAGAGATATATATGCAACAATACACAAATGTCAAGGGTATTTATAAGAAATATAGAACTTTTAAGAGGCGCATATGTAAAAATCCAAAAAGAGAAAAACCCGGGCGCGACCCGTGACGTATGAGCAAGTAATTAACGTAGTGCATGCATGAGACATTAATGAGCATATGTATGATCACACTCACTCCATAACGATCAGGTTTCTACACACATATTTAATCATATTTTTATTTAATTTTGCCGCATAGCCTTTTAACTTAGTTTTTTTTTTCATTTCTTGATCTGGGGTCATACCTTTCATTTGACTAACGCCCCCTTAATTTTATAAGTGACTTAATTTTACATCTCTATTTCTTTTTATTAATATTTTTTTATTTTTTTAAAAAATCTAATGATCATTACTCAAAGAGTGATACTTACTGCATATGACTAATGTAGCAATGTACATATAAGTGAAAATTTTGAGACAAGATATATATATATTTTTAAATCTATTTCCCCCTTTTTTTCAATCTCACATATTTTTACTTTATATAACATATAAAAAATATCCACCACCTATATATATATAACTATATGGAGGTCAGGCATGGTCATACGGCAGACGCAAAACCTCGTCCCACATTTATGTGTATATGGACAAAAAAAATTACCGTTCGATACGGTGTTGGGCGAAATTTATTGGTTTGTCCCTCTCCGACACTCGTTCTTTTATTTATTATAATCTTTGCAGGGCATAGAAGTTTCGAATCTACAGTTAAGCCGTACGTATGTGATCAGAACTACGCTTATATGACAACTATATCTAATTACCACCCAATAACGATTTCATCCGATATATCAATGATAAATGTTATGTTTTCGGCTGACGTGAAAGAGTTTATATATATAATTTTTATTTTTTAAATATATAAAAAGAGAGAGATATTTAACGAAGAGTGAGAAGATATTTAATACAGTAAAATAAAATACACAAACGACACAGCAATACACACAAACAGTGTGATGATGTGTATAAATGATCTCATTTTATGCACACTATTTGTATGTACTATTTTGTACGCATAAAATCTCTCTCCTATATTAAATATTTTCTCTCTCTTCATTAAATATGTATGTTTAAAAAATAAAAAAAGAAGATGTGAGATTCTTCTACGTCAATTATACTCTCGCCCAGTCGAAAACATAACATTTTTCTATATCAATATGTCGAACTTTTATTAGAACTCCTCTTTTTTTTAAGCATATACTCTATAGAATATCACATATATATATATGGTAGATTTTCTAGAAATTGATGAAAATATATTTTGTTTATGATCTTGCCATGTCGGTCGTGGAAGTCTAATATGAGGGGTAGGTTCGGTGTGCTGTGATGGTGTGAATTTTTGGAGCTAAAATAATTATCTATTTAGATAGAATAATTATATATATCACTTTTATAGATAGAATTGTAGTGTGACTGCTTAAGGAAGTCCACAATTTTTATAAAATATTCGAGATATTTTTACTCGAAGATTGTAGAAAAGGAGAGGACATATATGGCCAAACAAAGCACATCTATGAGTTTCTAGGGTTCATATATATATATCCTCTGAGTGCAATTAAGGATTCAAAAGTCTTGGTTCTTACTTGTCACATATCTCTTTTTTTTTCTTTTTTAAAAATTCAAATCACAAACAAATACTCCATCTAAATTAGAAACCTCAAGTCCCCCATCTGTATCCCACCTAATATCCATCCTACTTGCAAAATTCCTTTTAATTCAAATCTTAAACACATTCCCATAAATAATGGACACGACATCGACCATACATAGAGAACACTACTTAGCACATAAATACGATAGAGAAAGATTACCTATATCCATTGGAGCATGTGAATGTTGATGGTGTTGGATATATATGAAAGACCTATATTAACGTGACATTTAATGGATTCTATCTATATGTATCTGAGATATGTAATATGTGATCATCCCAACATATGTATGAACCATTTCTCTATACGATATCGAATCAAATATCTACCTACGCAACATCACACACATATAAAACACTACTTAGCACATAAATACGATAGAGAAAGATTACCTTTATCCATTGGAGCATGTGAATGTTGATCGTGTTGGGTACATATGAAAGACCTATATTAACGTGACATTTAATGGATTCTATCTATATTATCTGAGATATGTAATATGTGATCATCCCAACACGTGTATGAATCATTTCTCTATATATACGATATCGAATCAAATATCTACCTACGCAACATCACACACATATAAAACACTACTTAGCACATAAATACGATAGAGAAAGATTACCTATATCCATTGGAGCATGTGAATGTTGATCGTGTTGGGTACATATGGAAGACCTATATTAACGTGACATTTAATGGATTCTATCTATATGTATCTGAGATATGTAATATGTGATCATCTCAACACGTGTATGAACTATTTTTCTATACGATATCGAATCAAATATCTACCTACGCAACATCACACACATATAAAACACTACTTAGCACATAAATACGATAGAGAAAGATTACCTATATCCATTGGAGCATGTGAATGTTGATCGTGTTGGATACATATGAAAGACCTATATTAACGTGACATTTAATGGATTCCATCTATATGTATTTGAGATATGTAATATTTAATCATCCCAAGACATGTATGAACCATTTCTCTATACGATATCAAATCAAATATCTACCTACGCAACATCACACACATATAAAACACTACTTAGCATATAAATACGATAGAGAAGATTACCTATATCCATTGAAGCATGTGAATGTTGATCGTGTTGGGTACATATGAAAGACCTATATTAACGTGATATTTAATAGATTCTATCTATATGTATCTAAGATATGTAATATTTGATCATCCCAACACGTGTATGAACATTTCTCTATACGATATCGAATCAAATATCTGCCTATACAACATCACACACACACCACTTGATCTCATCCTCACCCTCAACACACAAGGATCACATAAACTATCCAAATCCTATCCTCCTCCCCTGGCAATCAGACCATTTTTTCCGAAGGAACTGCCCAAATCCTATCCTAAATCCTATCCTCACTAGCTCTTATAAGCTATAGATAGGATATCCAATCCAATGCTGAGGTTTCTTTGATTCCCATCTCATCAATCACTCATGAGCACATCCCCCCCCCCCTCCGCCAAACACAAAGCCAGTCGGATCTCCCACACCCCCTGCACGCGTGCCATTTCTTCCGCCCCCCCTCCCCACCCAATCTCACACGTGTGCATGTCTTAACCCTTAAGAAATCCCACTCCTTCCTTCGCATGGTGGCCGCAGCCATGGCCGACCACACATGTGTAGATATACGTGTTATATATGTGCACACACGCACCCACCACCCTCTCGCAGCTACTACCGACAGGGCAGAGCAGCGCACACACCATAGCAACAGCGGTCCCCCGTCCTCCCCCGCCGTCCTTGCTCCTGCCCAGGCCCATCCGCAGCAGTGGCGCCGCCGTGACCTCCCCGCAGCAATAATAGCATCAAGCGGGGGGCATCAACCCCACCACCACCGCCGCCGCCGGGGCCCCTCTCCCCCTCCCCGCCACCCATATCAATCAGCAGAGAGATAGAGAAAGAAAGAGAGAGGGAGAGCTGTCCAGGATCCAACCCCTCCTCCTCCTCCCTGCGCACAAGCGGGTCCCGTGACCCCGCCACCGACCGGTCCCTTCCCACCATCGACATGCGTTGTTCTCCTCTCTGGGTTCCCATCTCCTTCCACCGCGGACACCACCGAGCCAGCCCCAAGCTGCCACCTTTGAGAGAGATCTCACTTGCCTGTTTTCCCCTCCTCCTCCGCCGCCTCCTGCGCCAGAGCGCTGTGCACGGGCTCTGCTGCGGCCTCGTCCTCCTCTGCTGCGTCTGCCCGGTGACGTCACCCAAGGGCTAGCGGATAGCCTATCCAGCAGGGCGGCCCGTGGGCTTGCTTGTTCTGTTCTTCCTCTTCTTGTGATCGCTCCCCCCCCCTCCCTCCGAGAGACAAGTTTCCGATCTCCGAAGTTTTTGTTTATATAATTATGGGTCTCAGGACCGAGCTGGCCTCCGGCGACGCGATCGATTGGACGCAACAGGTAACTGATGGCGCATCGATCTTATTACCTTCGTTTGGGGTTGTGGGTCTCTGTTGTTCTCGTAGTTGGTGCCAATTAACATCTGCCATCGCTGTTTCAGGGCATGGTGAAGAGTAGCACCGGGGGCGTGGGGATTACGGACCAACCTGTGCGGCCGCCGCAGCAGCAGCAGAAGCAGAGACATGCGGCGGGACAGCAGCAGCAGCAGCAGCAGGGGCCGCACCTGCGGTGCCCGCGCTGCAACTCCACCAACACCAAGTTTTGCTACTACAACAACTACAGCAGGGTGCAGCCGCGGCACTTGTGCAAGGCCTGCAGGCGGCACTGGACCGAAGGCGGCACACTTCGGAACGTCCCTGTCGGCGGGGGCCGCAAGGCCAAGCGCCCCAAGACCTCCCACCCCTCCTCCGCCGATCCCGCCGCGGCCGACGACGCCAACGCCGTCATGCCGGCCACCTCCGCCCAGCTTCTCCCCCCGCTGTCCTTCCCACAGGATCACCTCCTCTCCCCGCCTCTGCTCCCGTCGTCGCTGCCGCCCCTATCGGCATATGCTAACACTGGTTACCTCAGCGCGCTTCTGTCTCTGCCTCTGACGCCCCGAGCGGCGGGTGTGGTGGACGGCGCCGGCGGCTGCTCTTTCTCCGCCTCGACCACGTTCTCCCCGTTCTTATCTCTAGCAGGACAGGAAGACTTGGCGGCGGGGATCGCCTCCGACACGGGCATCGCTGCCGGCTCCACGGCGACGCCGCCGCCGCCGCCGCTATGGGAGCTTCTCCCCCCGCCCGGCCCGCCCACATGCAGCGGCGGGGCCGGCGGCAGCTCCGTCACCACGGCAAGCAGCGGCCTGACGGCGCTGGATTCGTCGTCCTCCCCTTCTTCCGGCTACTGGAGCAGCTGCTGGGACGACCTCTCCAGCTTCCTCTCCATCGATCTCGAACAGCACCCCCCGCCGGCCGGCGCCGACGCCCCTCCACCGCATCTGCACAACTTCGAGCTGTCATGAACCAGGATCCCCTCGCCCCCCTCACTCCTCCCAGTCTCCCCCACATGTGAACGGCTCCTTCCTTCCGCTGTTGTTTTAGCAAACGGTGGAGGGTTGCTTCGCGCCGGTTTGTGCAGTCGTTTTGCTGGCTGCTGCCTGCCGCCGACAGCAGCGGCGCCGTGTTACGTCTCCTCCACTCTGCTCGATCGGTGTGGGTTGCGAGTTGCGGAGGAAGTCGTGGGGACAGGGATGAGCCCGCCGTCGTAATCGACTACCTACTGGTTCTTGGGCTTCAATCGCGATCGATGGAGACGTACAAACTAGAAGGTGGTGACGGTGGTGGTCGGGATTGGGATGGGGGGGGTCCTCCCTCTCACCTCCCTTCCTCCTCTTATCAGTGTTCATGATATAATCCGTACATGTAGCCTCGTTTGTTCTTCACAACAATCCTTCTTGGCCTGCAGACTATTTTTTCTTAAAATTTTAACCCCATATCTCAGAACTTTTTAATTAGTAGGTATCTTGTTGTGGTCTTTGTGTAGATTTGCCTGCCATGGTGCTTTGTTAAAATGGGTTTTGTTCCTTGTCAAAAAAAAAAGGTTTTTTTTTTTTTTGCCCTTCTCCAATGTGTCCCTCTTTTAACCCCAAGTTTTTGACTGGGTTGTGTTCGGTGATGTTGTGTAAACTTTGCCTGCCATGCTTGTTTTAATTTACAATTTGTAAGGTCTTTGGAGGGTCCCTACTACTCCAGTGCTCCATTATGGAATGTGGTTTGCCATGTAAATTGCAAAACTCAGGTCTTTGAATAAGTAGTTCTTTCTCCAACTTCAGAATTGCATAAGAAGGTGTTGGCCGTATCCGACTTGTTAAAGTGGAAAAATTTTTATGTCTGACTTTCGTTTCGATCAAGAGTTATCTGAAATGAATCGGATGAAGAAATTATGGAGCGTTGTTCGCGACGACCAGGTTTACGGCCTCGGACAATTCTTCGACGCACTCACTCATGGAATAGATCTTCCATGGAGTTTTAGATTTGCTTCATTTTGTTAGTTTTTTGTACTTCGTTTTCCTATGGTTGTTACAATATACTCTTATTAATAAAATTTTGGCCTTCTTGGCCTTTTATATAAAAAAAATGTTCTTTCTCCACCTTTGCAAGAGAAAGAGAAACCCTTAGTGCCCACCACGAAGGGTAATAAAGAATCAAAGATGATGTGTATTATCTTTTAAATGATTATATTGGTTAAAAATTTAAGAAGATTTTGGAGAAAATATTTTACATCATTTTTATTATCCTTTTTCCGTGGGCACTAAATATTTTTCTGAGAGAAAATGCTATGAAGTGGATTGTTGGCATATGGTAGTAGGAGATGATAGTGACAATGATGGTAGCCGACGGCGACGACATTTGTCACCAGTGATTGACGAAGGCGAGGATCGCGAGTGATTGGATCCATCGATAGATCACTAGTCGTTGATGATTGGAGTTGTTGTATCGCTGCTTGCCATCGATGTCGCCACCTTCTATTCCTACAAAAAATGGCAGCACATGAGTCAATAAATTACATACCAACAATCTACTTAGAGTCTATTTGGTCGCATGTAAAATAATTTTAGAGGGAATAATTTTTCACGGAAAAACTTTTACGTGAAAATGAAAATGTAATTGTCTATTTAGTTGTTAGGAAAATATAAAGTTGTATGGAGGAGTATGAGATCTTATGATCTACTCAAATGAGAGAGAGAGAGTCATATACTCTTTGTGTATAATATTATTCATCAAAAAATTATTTTTTATTTTTTTTATTTTTAATATTTAAAAAAAATAAAAAAAATAAATAACTAATAAAAAATAAGTAACTTTGACAAATATAATTTAAAGTAGGAGAAATAAAATAAAAACACAATTTGAATGAATAGTATTCTACAAATATTTTAATAAAAAAGTAAAAACTAAATTAACTAATGAAAAATAATTAAATTGGCAAGTACTATTTAAATGAGTGGAACAAAATAAAAATTCATCTTGAATGAATAATGCATGTAAATGGCTCCTGAGAAATGACGCAGCCGCAGGTTGTTGCAACCAGAAAATGGCATCCCTGCTTTTTGCGCGGATGTCAAAATTCGGTAATCTTAGAATTTGATTTTTCAGATTTTATTTTTACAAGATAACAAATGACATAAAAATTTAAGTTTTTCCGAAACTATTTCCTAACCCAAATTTTCCGGATAAACAAATGGACCCTTAGCCTAGGACAAGTATTTCTCTTTGCAAAATCCCTTTGCATTATAACGTGTGTGTTTGTATTGAGTACTACCCATGTTGAGTAGACTCCATAAATCTCTATAAAACAAAATTTGCATAACACTTTGTGCCCTCTTCTCTGAACTTAGAATGCTTGAGCTAGTGGAAGATTTGCCGTTGGTTTTATTGGTGAATGTATGACTGAGTAAGCTATTCTTATAGATTGGGTGATCACTATGGAGACTGGTAGATACTATTAATGAGTTTTATGCTTAAAACAATACAAAGAGCCCAAGATAAAACATACAACCTAAAACCACAGATCATCAAGAATGATCATATTACTATGCCTCACACTTGATTGAAAAGAGAAATATTATCATATGCTCTAGAACCATCCGCTCTGTATATATGAAATTATATTGATGTGATGCATATGTTTGGACAGGTGATAACTACCCGCCCACTCTAATACGAACATACAAATTTTTTATTAAAAAATGGGTAAATTAATTAGAAGTTTCTGACAATAATAAGAATGTCCTTACTGTAACAGGACTTAACGTATACTGTAACATGTGATAACACTTACTGTAATGAATTATAACTTTGTCATAAACTAATAAATAAGTCAAAAATAGGATAGGACTCCTAATTAATTTGCCCTTAAAAAATTTCATTGATAAATTCATCTTTGATAAGCTTATTCCACTGTACTTGATGGGCTTAAAGACTATCATACACTATTCTACCAAAGGTATCAAACTAAGGGCAATAAAAAAAGTGCATTTATGACAATGTTTTGGAATGTCTAATACCATTGGACTTCAAAACCGACTTTCCCATAAGACACTCTTTTTAATTAATTTTGGGTTTCAACTCACAACCACCGACAACCAAGCGATCTTAAGAACCAAATATTTTGTTCTCACAAAACTTAAAGCTTGTGATTTCATTACCCATATTCGATATTGCTTTGTGACAAACGAAACCGCTCCTAAGTATATCATGTCATGTTGATAGGGCTCTGGGCCTCCAACAAGGCCCAAGGCCCAAGAGCAGCAGGGGTAACAGTTGAGCTTCTTCATGGAGGGAAAAATCCCATATCAACTAGAAAGAGGCTTCAAAGGGAGCCAAAGGACATAGATAGGGGATAATGGTCAGGTGCCACTCTTAGACACTGTCAACTCTCTCTCTCTCTCTCTCTCAACATCCTCTCTTAAAATATTTCTTTCCATCTCGGAGTTCATATCCACTAATTTGACCATCGGAGGGTCGTCCCCAAGATCCTCGTTTTGGGATTGACTTTTTTATAAATTGAGACAAGATCAAGTCAAGCAAGACGCTTGTTCTTCACATCATGTTTTTGACCCGAGATCTCCTCGGGACCGAGGTGGTCTCCCACGGTTCGAACTTGTAAGGATGAGTACAACACACACACACACACACGCGCACACACACACACCACACACACACACATATATATATATATATATATATATATATACCAACTTACCAACAACTGTGCAGGCCTAGTTCGGGTCTAGCCCACATCCATACTAAGTTTGTGTTCACGAGCTGTCTGTGAGAACATGGAAAACCACCACGGCTTTGGAACCACAGGAAGGATGTGGTTGGATATCTCACATGTATCCACTCTCTGTGAAACGTGAACATGTCCCTTGTCACATGAGAAGTTTAAAAGAGCCCCAAAGTGGCTTTTCCAAGTGTAGAAGTTTCAGGGAGTTCCTAGATTTGTTCACAAGAGGGAGGGAAGCGTTTTACTTGACTTAAGTATCTGAGGGTTTTTTTTTTTTTCCTTCTCTTGCCAACGTCTCTTCTTCGACCAGTAACGCGGATCCTAATCATGCCGACCTACCCACCCATGTCCGGGTCCGTCATCCTCCATGGGCTTGAAGAATCACCCACTTGAACTCAGACCCTTATTGGGCTCACATTTGGGCCGGACTCATCACCTCTCCTCTAAAACCACTCTCATATGTCAACCTAGAAAAAAAACACACACACACAAATCATCAAACACCTTCCATTGGTGAACAGTTTTGAGCAGCCTTCTTGCAGTCGCCATCATCACCATCATCAAAGGGGAGACAGATCTGCAAAACCCATGTCTAGAAATGAAGAGGGCACATCAGCTTTTGGTGGGTGGGGGATTGGAGGAGGAGGAAGCAAGCTGGTGCCACTGCTTCAGAGTTTTAGCAGGGAAGAAAGATTTAATACTCGGCCGAGCACTGCCGTATGCTCTCACAAGTAGAGGGTCTCGTTGTTATATTGATATCAATCTTTCTCTTGATAGGGTGGAGAGAATGGTAAATTACAACTCCTACCTCCCCCACCACCAGCGTCCACCCAGCTCACAACACCTTCGTCTCCAACCGCCACCTCCCATCCCCCCACCTGGTGCTCTCTGTGGAGCGGCAGATTTCTCTGTGGGTTGGAAGCTAGCTTTCAAAAGGCCCCGGAGCGGATGACGCGTTTCGTCTCTGTAACAGGGCACGTTGAGATGGAACCGATAGAACGGAGACAGGTCGCCAATGGGTGGCCATTGGTGTCGTCAACGCGTTTGATGAAATGATTGCACCATGATTCACTTCACTTCACCTCCATGGGTTTTGGGGGGAGTCCAATGCCCAATGGCGGAGCAGTACAGATAGGTTCTCCCCAACAGGGATGTCTTGTTGGTTGCTGGGTCCCTTCCACTTTCTAGAACACTTCAGGTGGTTCAAAACGTTTTGGGGTCCTGTTTAGATACATACAACTCACAGTGAATTTATCAGAAATATGTTTATAATAAACATATGTTTTTAGAAACATATTTTGGAGTTTTTCTTGAACACGAGTAACTTAATGTCACATTTTGTTTACAGAGAGTTTTCATGAGTAAGTTTATGGGAAAAAGTATGCTTATATTGAGGAATTTTGAGTTCATGAAAACTCAAGTGAGTTTATGGTAACTAAAATTTTAATTATTCAAATTAAGATTACGCTATAAAATTGATTTAAGATAAATCTAAACGATGTTTATGATGTGTATTCAACAACCCCTTCACCACTTTAGTAATGGGTTAACTCAGAGTTAACTCTACTTAACTCAGAGTTAACTCAAAAAGTGCTTTGGAAATGTTACAAAGTTAACTCAAGTGGGTTGGGGTAAAAGTGGATTAAAAGTGAGTTAACCCACCACTTTCTAACCCACCTCTAGAGGTGGACTAGAGTTAACTCAAAAAGTACTTTGGAAATGTTACAAAGTTAACTCAAGTGGGTTGGGGTAAAAGTGGATTAAAAGTGAGTTAACCCACCACTTTCTAACCCCCTCTAGAGGTGGACTAGAGTTAACTCAAGTGAGTTACTACCTTTTTCCTCTCACATCACAAGTATTAAATACTACTTTTTCTTTTCCCAATGTTAGTTAACTCACTTTTTCTTACCAAAATGTATTTGAGAAAAATAAGTTAACTCACTATAGTCTTAAAGTTAACTCTATTATTACCAAAATAAAATGTGTGTTAGCCATGTGTAACTTTGTTCATGGATTAGAGTTATCTTAACTCCAACCCATTACCAAAGTGGCTTGTTAGTGTGTTCTAATTTTATTAGAATTGATGCTCAAATCTTGCCAAGAGCTGGCCTTCATGTGTGTAAATTTGGGATGAACTATATAGGTTGAAGTGCCACAAGCATGAGCAAAATGGTTAATGGTTTTTGTTTTAAGTGAAGAAGAGTTCAAATATGGTGCTGTGCATGTCTAATGTGGGTTGAATTGGGGACAAAAGTTGTTGGGTTTGTCTTAGAAGTTGGGATCCTCTACAGTAGAAATTAGATTGAAATCCTTCACTAGTCAACTCTTGCTTTGAGTCCTTTTGTTCGAGTATGTTTCTAGTAAGAAAGGATTTTTTTATTTAAAAAATAACATACAATAAATATTAATTTATAAATGTAGCAGACCTAAATTATTAAACATAAATTCTATTAGATATACTATGCCAACAGAATATTATTTTTCTCAATAATAGGTGGAAAGACTTCTAAAGGTAGATTGGTCAACCTCTGCTAGGTTTGCAAAAAAGATTTTTAAATCTGCTAGATTACAAATTAATATTTAATATCTGTTTTTTTATAGAAAAAACCTAGCATTTACCATTTGCTTAACCCTCATTCAACTCTCTCACTCAATTATCAGGTTTCCTCTCCTGGATAATCCATGTCAATAGAGTTAGATACCAATCCCTGAACCTCAGGTCATCAAATTTTGCTCATAAGCTAAAACCCAAAATTTTCTGAACAAGTTAACAGAGAAAAAAAGTCACTCAATTTTGTAGCACATCAAACAAAACCCATGAAAGGATGGGGAAAAAAAGACAGATCTGATGACTTTTCCTATCCAAGGTTCTAACCTTTAGTCAGATTTGGTCTTGCATCTGAATCGAACCTTACCAAATTTTTAACTACTACACAGATAAATCCAAAGCCAAAAGGGCTTCCCCTGGAGTTCTCCAAAAATATCTCAACCATTTGCCTACAAAATAAAAGTCAAACCTTGAAAGAAGCTTCAACGGAAGGACTTTATATCTGATAGTGGAGAATCCAAAGCCAATCCCTGGCGACAGACAAGAACGGCACCATACCATAAAGATATGACCAGCATCCCCAATCAATACACCAAATAAGTCACAAGCTGCTGGTTGATAGCTAAGGTAGAACAAGGACTAGACCTTTTTTTTTCTGTTTCCCCCCTTTCAAACGTCATGAAGTAGAGGTACTATTGTAACAACAACTTGTGATAGAATAACCAGTAGTACATGATCAAAGAGAGAGAAAAAGAAAGAAAAGAGGGGAAAAAAAACCATTACATGATCAAATAGTGATAAGCAGCAAGCCCACACTGTACAGGTACATGTGGGAGGAGGAGAACACAAAACCGTCTCCCCCTCTTTCTCCCTGCAATCTCCAGAGAGACATGCCTACCTAGGAAATTTAAGCCAAACTATATGAAATATAATACAATGTCCAAAGGAATACTGCCAGTCTGTGTAGTTGGATGAATGCTGGGATGAAGAAACGCCAAGGAGGATGGGTGCCATCAGATGTAACCTGAGATGCTGCTGCTGGGTGCTAAAGAACCCTGCTTTGCAGTGGCCTGGAAAAAATATGCAGCCATGCAGGGAGATGACCCATGGGCAGACCTAGAGGCAGAGAAAAAAAAATGGAGTAAAAGTGGATAAATTTTTCAGCTAGCTGATGGGGTTCCCAAAATCTAATCTTTAGAAAGGAAGAGGCATCAGAAAACAAGAATAAAAAGGGAGATAGAGGTCCTAATGCAAGATTGACGGCTGTCCGGAGGCCAAAAAAATATCTGCAACCGGTGAAGCAGCCATGAAACTGGAGCTATGGAGTTCATGTGCAGCTGGGGTGGTTGTGATGGTCATGGCAGTGCTGGTGGTAAGACTGTGCTGTTGGGTCTGTTCCTAAGTAGGCTGTCATGGAGACAAAGAAGATGGAACAAAAGGAGCTGTCAAGGGTCCATCCACATGAACATGGGGGAAGAGGAGTTTGATGCGGAGGAAGCAGAGTAGGTGGCGTCCTGGTGCAGTGTGTCTGCTGTCGGCATGGCGGCGGCCATGACGGCGTCGTAGGTGGACATCTCTGAGGAGGGGATGTTCATGGCGGGTAGATGTGAACGGAGGAGGAGGCTGTTGGCCTCCTCGATGTCGTCCCACACCGAGCTGCCGGGGCCCCATTCGTTGATCCACGCAACGTCGTGCACCATGTCGCCCCACATCGCCTGAGCGCCGGTGGTACCCCCCTGCAGCGCCGCCGTCTCGGGGGACAGGTGGGGCTGGGCGGTCGGCTCCTCACTTGGCTCCTGGTCGCCTGCCGCTACCCCCGCCGCCGCAGCGTTGTCCTCTGCGTCATCCTCCTCTGCTGGGGGCCGCAGGTGGGCGTCGCTGACCGCGCTGTCGTCCGGGACCTGCGGCTGCTGCAGTGGCTGGGCGCCCTCGGGGTCGATGGATGACGACGAGGAGGCGGCGGCGGCGGCGGCGGCGGCGGCAGGGCTGTTCTTGCCGAGGAAGAGGTTGGGGAAGTTGAGGCGGGCGTTCTCTCCGCGGAGCTTGAAGGCCTCGCGGTCGTAGGCGAGGGCGGCGTCCTCGGCGGTATCGAAGGTGCCGAGCCAGAGGCGAGTGCGGTTGCGGGGGAGGCGGATCTCCGCCACCCACTTCCCCCAGTGGCGCTGCCGGACGCCCCTGTAGAGCTTCGTGGGGGCGGCGGCGGGCGGTGGCCTGAAGAGGTAGGGCAGCGGGGCCGCTCTCCTGCCACCGTCCTGCCCGGCCAGGCGGTTCATCATCATCATGTGCCCGCGGGGGCTCAGGTTGAGGGCCTCGCTCCAGTAGCGCAGCAGCTGCTCCTGGTGCCTCTGCTGCTGCTGCTGGGGTAGTGCAGCTGCTTCCACCGCAAATGGCGGGTAGCCACCCGCCGCGGCTATCTGCTGCTGGTACTGGTGGTTGTAGGCAAAGGATATCATCTGCTGCTGCTGCTGCTGCGGGGGGAGGAAGGGCACAGCGGCGGCCTGGGACGGGCCCTCGCAAGCGAAGGGAAAGAGATGGCTGGCCGCAGCGGGGGTGGCGGGGCAGGAAGTCGGCGATGACTGGGGGCTGGAGCTGGGGAGGCGCCGGCGCTCGGGGCTCCTTATCTTCTTCAGCGGCCTGGGGGACACCGGCATCGCCTCTTCAAAAACGGGCGCCGGCCGGTGCTGCAGCTGCTCCTCCCCATGGCTCTGCTTCTCCAGCTTCAGGCTTGCAAGCTCCTTCCCCTTGTGCGACCTCCGTCTCTCGTGCTGCTCTCCCGCCACCGCCGCCGACATCCCCAGCCTCGACGGAACCCTGCCGCTGCCTTCTCTCGATCCTGCCATGGACTCACTCCCCCACAGGCGAACACACAAGCATCTACCGTGCAGAAATAACGGGGCAGGGGGGATGGGGGGACAAGGAAAGTAGCCGTGTGCTGCCGCCCGCTCTGCTTCAGGAGGAGCTCAAAACAGAGGAACGATGACAGCAAGACCAAAAAATGGGAAATCTAGCAAAGAACAGATATCAAACTGGAGGTCCAAAAACCAAAAATTTCTCTGTTATCTACCTCAGATGCAAGAAACCCACAAAGGAAATATCAAAGAAAACAATAGAATCACCAGAAAAAGAGAGACAAACAAAGAACCCAACTTTCTTCCAGACAAGACGGAGAAGAGACAACACCCAATCTCAGAAGAAGGAGACCACACTGGAGAGGATTCCTGCGCTGCTAAAACCCGCTGCACCCTCCAACCCAGCACAGCACCAATACCGGCAGAACCCAGAAAAGATCAAATTTCAGGGGACGACGACGACGACGAGAGAGAGAGAGAGAGAGAGAGAGAGAGAGAGAGAGAGAGAGAGAGAGAGAGAGAGAGAGAGAGAGAGGGAGAGCGAGAGAGAGCAGAGCAGAGCGGGCGGCGGCTGAAGCGGAGAACGACCGGACACCAGCCCGAGGCCTCGTCTGAGAAGGGGGTGGGAGCGAGAGGTGTCCGGTGGCGGTGGCGGTGGCGCGGGGGAGGTGGGGAGGGGTGCGAGGAGGATGGAAGGCGACGAGAGAAGCGTTATAAGCGCAGGAAAAGATTTGGCCGGGACGCGGAGGAGGGGCCAAGAAGGCCGGTGGTGGGCCCCCCCGGACGCGCATCAACAGCCGGCCACTCACTGGAGGAGAAGAAAAAGTCTCCCCCTCCTCCTCTTCCACCGCTTTCGTTCCTTCCACTCCAAAACTCCGGCGACCGCCCTGCGCGCGTGCCTTCGCTATCCAGGCAAAAAAAGGGTTTTTTTTTGCGTATATACCTCTTTTAAAAGATTAATTACGTAAATTATTTAAATTTTTATTTACATCAAGTATTTTGAGTATCTTCGTGTCACTTTGAAGATATTTTATACCCGTGATAGAGAATATATATATATATGTAAATACAAATCTAAAAGAAAACTCATATAAAAAATCTTCTAAGAAGAATATATATGCAAACAACCCCAAAGAAGCATATGTCAAAAAAACAAAACAAAAAAACTCTGGCAAGTGGTTACATTTTTCAAAGAATTATTTAAAGATGACATAATAAATAATTTTCCAACAAAAGAAATCTCATTTTCCTTATTTTGGACTAGTATCCAATCCCAACAGGTGACCCAATGAGCCCTAATCCTCACACTAGTTCTGAAAGAGTTAGGCTATCCAAGACCTCCTATCTTTAAATAAAATAAGAGAAATTAATTAGTAGTCTCTAAAAGATATTTAATTTATTTTTTATTCCCTAATAGAATTGTAACTCATTATAATAAATGTTATATCTTATTACAGTATATGTTAAATTATGTTACAGTAAAGATTTCCTTATTAAGGTTAAGAACTTCTAATTAATTTCCCCAAGAAATATTATCTCTTTTTGTAGGAGGGAAAAAAAGATGTTACATGGTTGGATAAATCGGATAAAATCAAACTCTCTAAATATTGATATGTACTGAAAATATGCCGACCTGATATGATTCGATTCAATTGAATTTTTATTCAAATTTTAATAATAATAATAATAATAAAATTCAAAAAATTGATCATGTTTAAGACTGCAATACCCCATGTGAAAACTCCCCAATCTATTGGCATCAAACTTTAAGAAACAAATGGTGATATCTAAGGTTATGTTCCGACCAGATTGATGACACATTTTTGTGAGGGAATAAATTACTCAAAGTTTTAACTTGTATTGTAAGATACTTCCCAGCATCACAGCAAAAGATTATTCTGCTCTGGGAGGGACCGGAAGCTTCGAAACCATTCAGTGTACTTCCGACACACCGCTTTGGAAGCATCCACGTAAGGTGTACGGTGTACATGAGAGACTCCATACAACATTGGAATACATAGACTTATAATAGGCCCTAAAAGAGACCATTATATATACATATGTTTATGTATTATATAATATATATACTTCGTCGACATATTATAATTTTTTGTTGTAAAATAGATAGGAAAATCCATTGTGTCCTCTCCTTAGATCAAGTTCGGAATCGAAAATATAAAATTTAATTCTGATTCTGATAATTAAAATATAAGTTTAATTTTAATTTTGACAAAATTATAATGATTTATTCTAATTTTGTTCTAATTTTGATTATATTAATGAAACTGAAATTTCGATAAATTAAGATGCTTACCATTAAAGTTGCAAATGTAATTTGAAAATTTAAAATTTCGACCTGATTTTTATAAAATCATCAAATTTAGAATTAAAAATTTATACCGATAATTATCGGAATGAGAATTGGAATCTATTTGACAAAAAAAAGTAAAAAAGAAATCTTATCTAAAGGCGAGAGTTCACATTTCCTCCCCCTACCAGCGCATTTTGAGAAACCCTCAAACCCATCCAAAAAAAGTAAATGGATGAGTTTTACAGCTTATAAAAAGTAATTTGTTTTATGGTTAAAATGTATATTTTCATGCGCAGTGCCATAAGCATATAGTTATATTTCATACCTACGTTCACAAAAAGACGTGAATAAGGCATAGAGAGTTTTGTTTTAAAAAAATAATTAATAATTTTTTACTGTAACATAGAATGTCTTTACTGTAATAGAATTTAACATATACTATAATAGAGATAATATTTATTATAATGAGTTATAGCTCTATTAAAAAATAAGTTATTTTTTTAAAAAAATAATTAATAATTTCTGATTATAACATAGAAGGTTCATACTATAACAGAATTTAACATATATTGTAATATAAGATAACATTTACTGTAATAAATTATAATTTTATGGTGAACTAAAAAATAAGTTAAATATTTGATAAATTTTTTTAATTAATTTATCAAAAAAAAATAAAGAGACGTTTTGGCGGTTCAAAAATTAGTGGCAAATACTCCCTCCTTGCGACAATGAGAAGAGCCATCGCAAAAAGTGGATATTTGTGACGGAGCTTTTTGGCACCGTTTGATGCACCTCCATAATTATTGTCCTTGGACAGATGATCTGATGTATTCGCCTAGTTAATTCATTTTTAACATGTTAACTCGTTAATATTTCAATAGGACAAGACGTTAACCGAAGAACATGCTAGAGTGTTACAATTAGGACAGGGTCTGTCATAAAAGGTTCACACTAAGATGTTTACCTGAGTCTTGTTTTAAAAAATAAAAAATTATTAACATAAATAAACTGAGGGTAACATTTACGTAATCAAGGACATTAGCTCGACAAGTATGATCCTTTGGATGATGTGAAGACTAGTTCAAAGAATGAAGAAAAAAAAACTATGCAATAAGAAAAAATTAAAAACCTAAGTCGGGGAGAGAATTCTCTAATAATTACAAAGAGGAGCGATCTCAAACAAAATACAATTAAGGAGAAATCGGAGATGAAGATTGAGTGATGGGGGTAACGATCTTTTTCATCATCGTCGTTTTTCTAATTAAACTATACTCCAATGGATAATCGCCGATCCAAGAAATATGTTACGAGTAATTTAGTTTTTTTTTACAAAAGAAAAGAATCTGAAACCCTGAAGCTTAAGCATAACACAACATATTGTCATTAAAACAAACATTATCGAATTCATGTATTAGTGTTACAATGTTTAATTAGTTAGAACTAGAAAATAAGTTCGAACAAAAAGTGAGAGATGGATCGAGATGCTCTCGATTTTCTTGCAACAATTGGCTCAATAATCCCGAAAGTTTTATTTGGGACCACCTAAATTTTTAAGGAAATATTTGTTGCTCTCAGTGTAGGATAATAAAAATGATATAAATTGTTTGAAAAATAGTTCTATTAGATGAGAACTTAATAAGACATCTCTCTCTCTCTTAATCAAATAAAATTACTTACTAAACAATCCACTTCACTTTTATTATCTTCCGTAGAAGGTAATAAGTATTTCTCTAATTTTTATATCTTACAATTTATGTTAAATTCTTTGTTAATTAATATGGATTTTGCTCTTGGATCAAAATAGACCTTTGTGTTGGTACATCAGCAATCACAAATTTGGTATCAGTTCAATCAACTTCACATTACCCTATGGTATATAGGACCACACAATTAGTTCAAATGTGCTTGTTGGATAGCTACATCTCAAGGTCAATGCATGCAGTCAATATAAAGGCAGTATTATACTTTCTTTAAAACCCTCATAAGAGGAACTATGCCATCCTAGAAACAGCTAGATACAATGCACTGCCATATTAAAAAAAAAGAGCATGTATAAAGTTTGTCTGCCCTATAATACATGCATGTTAATAGTATCATGACAAGTTATAACTCTATTAAGTCTTGTATATAAGAAGTCTATATCACAATTTCAAATATTAAGATTACGGTCTTCGAGGTTAATATTATAGTCGCTGACAAATGTGACTCTATTAAGATTTGATAAATAACTTTAATAGGCTCCGCCCGACATTACCTACTTGACACATAAGATTTGAAAAGACGAAGGGGTCTCAAGAAAGAACTTAATTTCATATCGAAATCCACACTTCTCTTCGCCCCAAGACCACCTTCAAGAAATCACGAGAGTCAAGAGTAGGGGTGTACAACGGTTCGGTTTGATTTCTCTAATTTTTGAGAAATCGAACTGAATTCCCCTTCGGTGAACCGAACCGGTTCAAACCGAAATCAAGAAAAAGTGGCATTTTCTTGGCAAAAAGTGGTATTTTTTCGACGGAAGCGAGTTTCGAACTCGCGACCACCGCGCGCAGGGACGCCTCCTTCCACTGCATTGTCGGCACTTTTATGTATAATTGTATTATATATATATATATATATATATATATATATATATATATATATATATATATATATATATATATATAATCGGTTCATTTCCATTTTCCAACCTGAAATCGAACTGAACAACGAGGCCCATGAAACCGAACCGAACCGGCCGGTTCGATTCGATTTTTCGATTTGGATCATATAATGAACACCCCTAGCCAAGAGGAACATGTGTCAAGCAAGTATATAATCTCCTTAGCCATTCTCTCTACTCTATCTCCTATCTCTGATCGAGTTTTTTTCTTCCATTGACTTGACCGTCAGAGAATCGACATCAAGATCTCTCCCCTTAACTTAATTATCTTACAAGTTGAAGCAGTAATGAAAGATGGTTAAGTATTTATTTTTTCTTCTCATCTCAACCATACAAAAGTATTAGACCTTGAGTCATATGTGGTCATCTTCACCCTCAGATCCATAGAAATCCGACTAATTAACCAAATCAAGATATATTTAAATTGGAGTCATTAAATGTCTCATCTTAGGTCCCAACCGACCGCGTTAGATTCTCTGTCAACATAAAAATAAAAGTTTTTATTTGAATATTTCATTCATCGGTGACCAAATCCATGAACATCTTATTTCTCATTTATGGGCTTCTAAACTAGAAGTATAGTAGAATGCTCACCGGTCACGGGGCGTTGTCGTGAGATTTATAAACAGAAAAGGAAAATTATTAAGAAAAAATATATAGTTCGTGAGTGGTGTTTTGAAAACTATTTTGGACCGGCCGGTTCGAAGTCAATTATTGTATATTATTTTATAAAATCTGATCTGGACACAACCCATCATTATTCATTCACCATAGAATGTAAACATCACCCTAACATAACAATCATTTTTATTAAAATAAATAAATAATTATAGATATATTTATCTACATTGGGTGGTCCAACCTATATATATTAACATTAATTTATTTCTAAGCGGTTGGTATAAAATAGATCAGACGACTGAATATTAGTGGCTGTGTTAGGTACCATTCAGTCATTAAAAAAAATAGAATTAAATTAGACGGAAACTTGAAACCCCAAACTCCATAACTTTTGCTATCACTAGCTCGATCAAAATTTCTGCATACTAAACGAATAAACTTATTTTGATGAAGAAAAAAATACGAGGTGCTCGTCCAAAGAAGGAAACTACAGAGTTTTGTGGCATTGCGATAATAGACACGAACATTATGATGCGACATGACGGCAATATCGATGAGCGACTAATGATAAAATTTTACATCACTAATATATAGGGGTGAACACAGGATGAAACATAAAAGGGGTCGAAAGTAAAAAAATATTAAAGAAAAATAAAATATAAATTATATATATATTGGCACTGCCATCCAATTCTTTATCTGCGCGATCCAAGCACAGACATTGCATGCATTCATGCATGCATGCCCCAGCACACACATATATATATATATATAGATGTCCTCAGATGATCGATCATCACTATCCTCGTGAGCTCGCTCTCCGTTATATATATAGTGGCGGAGTCATCTTGAGATCAGTGGGGTCCTGTGATCGATCCCACTGAATTAAAAAATTTATATTAGCAAGGGCGGACCCACGTTAATGGTGGAGGTGGCCATGACCCCCCCCCCCACTCCCACCATTTAGGCTCTCTTTAATTTTTTATTTTTTGTATTAATTTTTTTTTAATTTTTAAATTGGCCCCCTTACATTTTACTTTTCTTTAATATTTTCTTACTTTCGACCCCCTTTTATGTTTCATCCTGTGTCCGCCCCTATATATTAGTGATATAAAATTTTATCATTAGTGATCCCATCGTCTAAGGGACAAGTATTGCATATCTATCGTGATAGAGAAAATCTCATCGCATATCAAGATATACGATGAGACCCCGACACATCCAATGCGAATGTGCCAGGTGGATGAGGGAGAGGAGGCATTCCCCCTCCGATGCCCGCTTGGCGCATCGATGTGCATCAAGACGGGTCCATCGTGATATTATAGTGATAGAGAACACCATATTATGAATATGCGATATTGACAACTTAATTTGTTGGACAAATTAATGAGGAGTCTCTATCAGATTTTTGACTTATTTGTTAGTTTCTAACAGAACTGTAACTTATTACAGTAAATGTTATCACCTGTTACAGTATACGTTAAGTCTTGTTACAGTAAAAATCTCTATATTACAGTCAGAGACTTCTAATTAATTTACCCTAATTTGTTTCTCTTCTTCATCAATAGATCTAAAATCTCGATCTCAAATCCTCTTAAGATCGATCTAACAAGACCTTTGCAAGTTAGCACCGGTCTCATCAATCCCATATAAAAACTAAGGTTAAGAACACGAGCTGCAATCTAGGATTAATTAAACTCTCAAGGCAATTTCCACGAAATCGGCAAACCGTCGTGGCCCACCGCAGCAGGTTGGCGGGCGAAACCAACACGTGTCAGTGGTCCGCCGCCGCCTCTTGCCGTCACCTCTCGTCATCACGGTCGCCCCTTCCGACAAACCACGACAATAAATAAACAAAGGAATATTAATTTACAATTTTATAGACCTTTGTCAGCCGATGAGCCCCATTCATTTAAATATTTATTCAAAACGATCCTCCTCGAGATTGTTTAAACAGTATTTGGGACATAACGCTTATAGATATCATAGAAGATTTATGATTAGAAAATTGGTTGGGTGTACAGTACACTCGGTTCAAATCGGTATTAAAGTTGTGTGGTCTCCAACATTGATCAATCGGGCAAAGTTTTTTTTTCTTTATATTTTATGTTTTATAATTAAATTTTAAATATGCATCGACCAAATTAGATCGTATCGTACTAGTAAGCTTCAATGTGTATGGATATTTGGAGAATTCGATATGTTTAGGGTCTATTTGTTTCAACGTAAAATTTTATATTAAAAAAGATTTTTAAAAAAAAATTGTATAATAATTATTTGATATCACTAAAAAATTAATTTATGAAAATATTTTACATAAATTTATGAATTTTGACATCTTTTAGGAGACTTCTTAATTATTTTATATGGATTTATCTTTCATATAGAATTTTCATGAGTGTGACTACAATATTCTCCACCCTAAATTTTAGTGTCCGATAATTGAAATTCAATGGCCAGCGGTTGGCAACTTGGCGGCCGGTGCTCAACCGTCGACGCCCGACGTTCGACGTTCGACCTCTGGAGGTTGGCGCACGACCGCCAGCGGCCAACGACCGGTATCCGACACCTTGCACTTGGCGAGCAGCGCACACCAGTTGTCTTGCGTCGGACGCCGGATGTGGTCGGTCTTCGTTGGGCGTCCGGCGCCCAACGGAAGACAGTTGGCGTCCGGCGCCTGGTGCACCCGGCACCTGACGTCCGACGACTGGCGGTCGACTTCCAACTCCTGGCGGTCGACTTCCAACTCCCGGCACTCGACGTCCGTTGACCTATGCTAGATAGCTGACGCCGAACAGTCAGCAATCAAGTGGGCGACTTACATAACATGCTTTTTATTTTTAAAATTTTTATTTATTTTTTTTAAATATTTTTAATATATATTTTACTAAAAAACAAACATCAAAAATCTTTTCAAAAAATATATTTACGTAGGTACCAATTAGATAATTATAATTATAATTTTCTTGTAAAAATTAATCTTTGAAATTTTTTATCTTATGAATATATTTTACACGTAACCCAATAGACCGTTGGTCTGGCCAACCCCTAGTTAGAAGATATTTATTAGGAAAAGAAATATATATTGCAAAAAATGACTTTTTAGATATTTTAAACTAGTCTTTAAAATGCCATTTTCGTTTGAAAAATAAAACCCTTCATCATCTTCAGAAGAAGAGAATATTTTTCATAGGCAAAATTGAATCTTAATCAAATTTTCATCACAATATTGCTCTTCTAAGTTCTAAGTTATCTCAAACGCCACATAACAAAATCCCCTTAAGAAGATCGCCACAAACTTGGACTTCCAACTGTCTTAGAAAAGGGCCACATAGCGAAATATCCAGACCAAACGGGCTAATCTCTTCATATATAGTACGTTAAAGTGGGGATTAAAAGCTAAAAATAGCACAGATGACGTCGACCTAAATCCCGCGTGCCAAAAGACACGCGTCAAACAGCCGAGGGGTCAAGGCCTGGGATATTTTCCGAACCCAGACCGGACCGACCACCGGCCCATCGAGTAGACCCGCCGCCCCTCTGACCGTCCTCCCCTATCCTAAATACGTACTCTTATCGTTAAACATAGTCTTAATCACTAATATTATATTGTTAGTGCTACTAATTCAGTATTAATAAACAAATATTATAATGCTGGGGTGGGGAATGATGTCGTAACGCTGCATGGGAAGACAAGGCATTGGGCGGCAACAACAACAATGACCTTGCCGACAAATGATGTGGGGGGGGGGGATGTTGGCTCCATGATGAGTGCTTTTTGGATAATAAGATCCACTATAGTTGTGATTGATAAGTTTGATTAGGGATAAATTGTACATGCCCTTTAAAATCTTAGGTGTTCCACTTTATACCCTATGTTCTTCTTATATTGTCACGCGTATCTCTAGATTAAGTTTGGTTTGATTATATTATCGAAACCGAATCAAATCAAGATCTTGTGAGACGATATAAATTATATTAAGATGTTCCAACTCAAGTAAGACTTAAATTTTAGAGAAAGATTTACTGTACTTTCTGTACTTGTAGAAAGTACAGTTCCATCCCATGTGACACATGGGATGTCACATGAGCTCCATCTCATGTGGCACCAAAAAAATAGGTGCCACATGAGATGAAGCCCATGTGTTCTACACTTTCTGCACTTACAGAAAGTATTGAAAATTTTTCTCTAAATTTTAATCATAAAAAAATTTAAAAACAAAACAACAACAAATTGTCGCCTGCACGTGCCGACCATATATGAGGTTATAAAATCTGAAGTATAATATAGCGCGGCCAACCCTAATATCAAGTGATGTAGTTTCGTCTATAAATTCTTAGGGTTTTTTTTTTCTTAACCGGTAGATTGTTTTGTCCAAAACAATGCGAGACATTCGGAGCAAAATCATGTGGGAAGATTAAATTAAAAGAATGTTGGTCATTTTCTTCTAATTTAAATCGCTTAAAAATAAGTTGAAGAAATAGCATGTGATGGTAGATACATACGTATATGTACGGTGGAATCATAGTTGGACGTATTATATCATATCGATGCGGTATATTTATCTGAATACAATTTATAGGTACGACCAATTTGATATGATAATTTTTTTATCATTATGTCATTAAGCTTGATAGACGGAGTTGGATTGTACACTCACTACAAGAAAAGAGGTTATTGGGGACGGCTGACAGCCGTCGCTAATATTCAAAACGTCGTCCCTAATGATTATTGAAGACGGCTACAAAGCCGTCGCTAGCCCGTCCCTAATAAGCCCGTCGCCAATAGTATTGGAGACGGCTAAGCTACATCCATCGCCAATAACGTTATTAGCGACAGCGTTAAAGCCGTCTCAAAAACGTACATTAGCGATGGAGATCAAGCCGCCTTCGATAATATTATTAGAGACAGACAAAAAATCGTCGCCAATAGTATTATTGAAGACGAACAAATAGCCGTCGCTAATAGAATTATTAGAGACGGCTAGAACGCCGTCTTTAAAAACATTAATAGTGACGGCTATGGCGCCGTCTTGAATAAAATTATTAGCGACAACGATGAAGCCGTCGCTAATAGCGTTATTAGAGACAGCTTAAAAGCCGTCGTTAAAAACCTTATTAGTGACCGCTATTAGCTGTCCTGAATAACATTATTGGCGACAACGATCTAGCCGTCGCCAATTGCAATATTAAAGACGGCTTCATAGACGTCGCTAAAAACCTTATTAGTGACGGTAATGGATTCGTCTGAATACCATTATTAGCGACAACAGTATAGCCGTCGTCAAAATATCTATTAGCGACGGCTTCTTGCCAGTCTTCATTGATACTATTGGAGACGGAGTGCAGTCGGGAATATACCGATAAAAAAATCGATAAAAAAATCGATACGATTCGTTTTTTTTTTACGTGAACATATATATATATATATATATATATATATATATATTATATATATATATATATATATCATTAACGGGAAGCAATTACAAGAGACGTTGTACAAGCAGGAATCATTAGGGATGGGATAAGGATGCCAAGAACCACTAAAGGATAAACGGAAAGCATAACTGGCCAAAACATGGGCCGGAAGAGTGGATTGTCTAGGTAAATAGATCACCTTAATGAGGAGACATTCAGATAAAATTGTGGGTGAACGTGAACCGGTTCGATCTGGTTCACCTTATTTTTTAGGTGAACCGAAACCGAATCGAAATCTTGTTCGAATTGAATCGAAAAAAAGAAGTCACATTTAAGGGTCGGTCGACAGCCCTGAGTTTCGAACTCAGGACCGCCCCATGAGAATGGAGAGCGCTAGTTAACTCGGTTTTATTTTTCTTTGTGATATTATTTATTATCAAATATATTCAGTTCAATCGATTTTTCAACAGAGAACTGAAAGAGTCTTCAACCCGAATTAAACCGATCTGAGTCGGTCAATTCGGTTCGATTTTTCGAATGAACCGTTTAATGAACACTCCTAGATAAACTATCTTTATAAGCCGACACAATAGAATGAAACCTCCATGGATGTTTTCTTTTTTTTTTTTGTAATGAGAAACCCCTATCCCGTGTGATTTTGTGGGTTCAAAGATTGATATTTGTATATCTCAGAGTCAATATTTGACAATTCTTACTTTTCATGTATTTTTATTATTTTTATTTATCTCACTTGATCGGATAAATCTTGGGCACTTAATGGAGTCTTTCTCTGGCCATTAAGAGCTTGGATAAAACACGAGAATATTACTATACAAGGTGATTTCAACATTAATATTTTTAGCCCACTTGACACCCATAAAAATAATATGACATCAGCTTTAATAGAAGAAGCTACATTGAAAGAGTAACTTCGGGTGAAATATGATATATATTATCAAGGGTATCTTTGACATTAATATAACAACTATAGGCTAGATGATATTGTGCAGGGGATTCTAGGGTGTATTATAATTATCCCACACATAAATAAGCTCTAGCTTCGTGCATAAGATTGGAAGTGTGTGGGAAAGGGGAAAGGGGGGGGGGGGGGGGGGGCGGGGCATGACACGTGGAGTGCAAAGATTGGGTTTAGTTGGGTTAGGGTTTGTGAGTTCGAAGGTGGATTAGATTTGCCATGGAGGTCAGCCATAGTGGTGGCAGCAATAGGGCAGGAGGTCAACCATGATGGTGGACAAAGTGGTGTGGATGAGGTGATGGGCGGTGTTGTTTAATCATAGCTTAAACTAATGGGGATAAGTGCTGCAAACTCTCTTAAGTGATTATGATATTTGGATAGATCAGATATAAAGTGAAGTTATTTTAAAAAAATTGAAAATAATTTTATTCTAAAATTTGAGTAGGGCTGAGGCATGATCTAGTCATCTAGGTAGATTTAATTTAGGACCATTTTCAACTAGAATTGAATCAAATTAACTTAACTTTGGAGTTGAACTTTAAAAAAATGAAGGTCCATATGAACTGAAACAAATCGAACCGCATTAATTTAGTTTGGAATTGAACCGCATTAATTTAATTTGATTCAATTTGATTTGCTGTTTAACTCTTTTGATTAAAATTAGAAATATTTTTTATTAATAAATAAAGTACATACCATCAAAATTTATGTAATATCAATAACAAATAGAGTCACCGTTCATTTGAAAGTTTTTTAATATAACTAATAAACAATATTGGAAAAAGAATATTATCGTACAACTGAAATTCATCTAGATTAGTAAATAAATAAGAGAAGATAATAAAAAATAGTAAGACAATTATAGCGCTAACTATTTACATCTATATTCACAAAATACAATATGAAAATGAGTCAAAAATAATAATGAGAAAAACAGTGAAATATAGTTAAACGTTGATATCCATTGTGTACAAATCACTGAAAAATCTTATAAAAATCAGTGAAAAAAAAAACTACTAAAAGTTGATCCGGTTTGATTTGATTCAGACGATTTTTTGGGAATCAAACCATTTAAACTTAATCGACGAATTTCGAATTAATCCGATCTCTTGGTTCAACACCAGAAATATACACCCTTAAGTTCGCCTAGCTGGGGCCCACAACTCTAATGTGTGAGCCCCACCTCCCCCCCTCTCTCATATAACTACTCGGCCACTCTCGTGCAGTCGGATAATTATCATTTTTCTAGGTAAGATATATGAGATATTGTCTTCTCTAGATGTACTCTTTGTTAATTTTTTCTCTCATCTCGTATCTTATCACTTTTTGTTGAATTAATTATATAATAATTTGTATGACATGTCAGCACTTGCTACACATCTAAGTATTGCGCCGTAGATCATATCACTCGTCAAAACTTAATGATCCATAATTTGGAAGATGTTTGAAGAAGGTTGGAAGAGAAAGAAAGACTTAGAATGTGAATGTGGAGCAAAAGCACTCCCCTCATTATGTGTACATTTATATATCAAAGACCCAG
Organism: Colocasia esculenta; assembly: GCA_014218235.1. Lineage (NCBI taxonomy): Eukaryota > Viridiplantae > Streptophyta > Magnoliopsida > Alismatales > Araceae > Colocasia > Colocasia esculenta. The sequence continues at coordinate 3,462,597 of CM024758.1, forward strand.
ATCACTTGTCAAGAATATAATCTTCCACATTACTTGCCGACATGGCCAGGTATGGGGTTGAACCAATCAAAGTTGTCCTAATTAAGAACTAGGAAAATGGTAGGTTTCTTCCTTCAAAAGCTTAGATTTTTCTTGAGGCGTCCTCATCTTTAATTATCACCCAATTGGGAGAAAGAAACCAACGATATATTTCGACCTCAAATCCACCAAAAGGAGAGGGGATATGAGTGTTATTAATTATGTGTAGGTGTGAAAGTTTAGAACTTATTTTTAAACTATCTTGTTTTCTGTTTATCATCTTTTAAACATATGTTGGGGGCCTCTCGATCTCTTGTGTTTTGCCACTCTTCTTTAGGCTCTGTTGCCTAGTCATTGAAAGTATAGTTGAAGACGTATGTCGGATCGGCATGACCTCAAACAAGAGACGTCGACGTAATGATGTCTTACTCTCTACTTGTAAGGCATGGAGAGACCATCTTCTAATAGGGCATTAATGACGTGTTGAGCAATTGGTGAGGCCTTGCCTTGATACAATAGAGGGGTGGCTATGTCATCGACATCGAAGTGGTGAGTCTTACTATAGCTCAAGAGATCATCAAAGACTAATTGGTCTTGGCTGGTGGAGAGTTGTTCATGGACGGCGGATTTGAGGCTACTTCCGATTGCTCTGGGCTGGATGTCAGTGGCTCGACGGATCAAAGAAAACTACCCTTTGGTGGGTTGGGCTCGTACCCTTCTTCCTCCATGAATTGTTATTGAGAGAAATGAGACGATGGGTAGACACTACCTCTGTTCTCTTGTTTTGGTGGTCCAGACCAGCTGCAGGACTAATAAGTCGAACCATACATAAGCTTGAACAGCATGCAATGTTATGAGCTGCGGGTGAGCATGCAGTACTGCATGTCACCCCCAGGTACGTACGTAGCTTCGGTGCCCCAAACGCATGCAGTCAGTAGCGAGCAAAATATACGAATTAATGCACCAGAAACATGGGCATTCATGCAGTCATCACCATCATCCATATCACCATCGCATGCATCTGAAGCCTGATCAGGCGTCTTGTAATTATATATATATTGGCACTGGCATCCAATTCTTCTGCACGATCCAAGCACAGACACTGCATGCATGCATGCATGCATGCCCCGGCGCACATATATATATAGATGTCTCAGATGATCGATCATCACTATATCCTCATGAGCTAGTCTCCAATGTGCATGATCATATGATCGGCATGGAATCCGAAAAGTGGAAATTAATGTGTTCCAACTTACAAGATAAAGCAGTCCCAAAAAAGGTTATCAAGGTCTAACCCTCCAACAATTAAATCAATAAATTTATCGAACTCAGTCGAATTGAAGGGATATATAGGGGTTTTAATATGCACGAGGAGAGAAGAGATGAGATGGACAATGTCGGACTAACTAACACGTGTCATGTTAGTCCTTACAACTATTGTTCTTCTTTTGAGAGAAATACTACGCTCCCGACAGAGCCCATGTTTCTGGTGATGACTGCATGAATGCCCATGTTTCTGGTGATGCTTCATGAACGCCACGTGGAGGGGCGGGCCCCCCACATTAAATGTGGTATTTTTTTTCATTTTTGTGCATTATTTGTGTGCACAAATGATGTATTTATGTGCACAAATATATTATTGTGTGCACAAATTGTAAAAAAAAATGTGGTGCATTTAATACGGGGCGAACCCTCCACGTCGGCTATGCTCCCGGCACTACCGGGAGCATAGCATTTCTCTCTTTTAAAAGCAGAGTACTTGAGATCGATAATAAAGTGGAATTAGATACGAGAAAATCTCCCTCCTTTAAGTCTTCTCTTCTTCTTCTCTCCTTACTCTTTCTTCGAAAAGTGGGTTAGGCTCAAGTCCATTGAAATTAGACCAAGTGATCCGTTTTAAGTAAGTTGGATCCGACTCAGAGACCTATCAATCTTCGCATCTTTTATCCTCTACCCAAAATGGGTTCTTCATCATCTACAATGTCTAGCCACCGAGGAAAAATAAACAGTACTTAACTTGAAGGAAAGACCAAATATTTGATAAGTGGAGGAGTACTTTTGTCTACAGTTGTAATAGTATCTATCATAATACATGTACTAGCTACAGCATGCTTTAAATATGAAAGGAGGATCTAAAAAATTGAAGAGAACACGTTTCCAATCCATGCTGACCCTCCTGAGTCTTGAAGTGAAGACGGTCAAATATTTAACCTGACCCTTGGAAGAAGTTTTGAAGCTGAACTGAAGTCTCTTAAATTTTGTGTACACGAATAAGGTTCTTAAAACCGCTCTACAAAATAATCAAACGGGCCGCCATACGGGAAAACTCTTGTCGTGCGCCGTGAAGTGCCAGTCTTATATAGAAGTGGAGTGAATTTTGTAGCCATGAATGTATTGCAAAGTCTACTATTTTGTGCTTAGGACAGGAGTGGAGCAAGCACTCCACGACGAGTTCGGATCTTCTCAGTACATGGGAGGATCGAACTCAGTAAATCACCAATAGGGGTGAAGAGTGGGTGGAAAATTTCAAAAAATATCTAAATCAAAATATGAAAAAGCTTTTTTTTTTGAAAAATTTCCACCTACTCACTCTTCACCCCCATTTGTGACTTACTGAGTTCGGTCCTCTCATGTATTAGAAGGAACCGAACTCCTCCACGACAGGTATAAAAATCAAACTCTTGTACAAAAGAACGATTTATTATCCACTTGAGGTACGTACAATTACCTGCGGAACCCACTATTTTATGTCCGGAGAACGGATCAAAAACGAAAAGATATTGGAAATATTTGTGACGATCAAAATGGTAGATGTGTGTAGCATTAGGAGTAATGATAAAATGAATATTCTTAATAATTATGGGTATAATAAATATTAGAAGAGAGATAAGTTAATTAGATTCTATTTACAAATTAAGGAGAAGTTAAAAATTTAGTCTATAATTTCTCAATACTAAGAAATAAAATTTTAAGAGTTCATATTTTGTAAATAAAATAAATTTATATATTATAAAATAGAAACGGAAAAAACGGATGTGGAAATAACTTTTTCTGCATCTACTAAAACAAATCGAAAATAGATTTAAAAAATCAGAAACGGATATATTATTAGCACCAATCAAATGGGGGAACTCATAGAACTTGAAATGGACCAGATGTAAGATTGGGCTTCCATACACTGGATCCGCACACCTACTTGTCTGGGCCACATGGTTCGTATTTAAATGAGCTCTTTTTTTCCATATATAGAAACTGTTCTTACTAGAAAAAATAGTAAACATGTAAACATCGTTACTAAATGTTATCAAAAAAACGTCCCTCGTAAACATGAAATGTGCGGATATATGTCATGGCGACAAACTTTCGGGCAGAGAAAGCGAACATTTCGCCAAAACCCCCTCATTCCAGTTAGTTTAACAATTTTGTGAAGGAAATGCATGCCACGGTAGTCGGGCTGTCAATGGATCGGACTCGGCCTAGATCTATCTGAGTCTGATCTAGATTTGACTCATCAATATGTAAGTTCAAGTTCGACTCAAGTCCGAGTAATATCAGACTGGACTGAACCGGGTCTAATATTTTTACAAAATTATAAATCCGATTAAGAATTATCTTAACCCTCCCTAACCCTTGAAAGGGAGCACAAACCCTCTCCATGAGCACGAGGATTGCAGAAGTAATGCCCTTCTCCACCTTGAAAGAACAACGAGCTACCTCATCCGACGGTGATTCTCTCACTCTCTTAAGACTGGGGGATGAGGGCCACATTCAGCAATCAGGGAATAGTACCATCATCCCTCCTTAGATGGGTTGTCTGCACAACTAGAAAATGGGATATACGTGTTTAGGGATTTTTCGACTAATACTTAAAAGGGATACTCTGACTCTGACAAGAGAGGGGACCACAAATGCGGAATGTCAACCCAAGCTGAAACTCTTTCCTTATTCGTCCACCTCCTCCTTCCCATATTCCGATCAATTCTATTGACTTGAACGTTGGCTGGTTTTTCCTTGGGATCGCTCTTACGATTCCCAACGACTCTCTTTTTCTTACAAGTTCTAGTAGACTCTTTTTCCAAACGAACAAATTTTAGAGGTTGCGGGTGGTCAACAATCTAGAGAGTAGAGACTCATAGTTCATTTTTTGACCCCTATCCATATGGTTTGGGTATATATGTAATCAACTTTTTAATGACTGTAAGGTCTAGGTTCTTATTGGATCCTTGGTGGGTCTGTAGTGGTTCTGAGGTTGACGGCCATAGCTTGCCGTTGAGTCAGAGTCAGCGTCCAGCGATGTGGACGTCTGAGCTTGAACTCAACGACAGGAGATCTGGACGTCAGTCTGTAGGCGGTTCTGTTGGCGACCAGAGATGTGGACGTCGACTAACCAGTTCTGTTGAAATAGTGCAGCCCGAGAGCAGAACCTACCTTTCTCTTTTCCTCTCCTTCCCTCCACCTTTGCTGTTCTTGATTCCTGCAGCTTCTGTTGAGTGATTTGAGCTCGTGGGAAGCCCCTGGATCGTGTGGCGTTGTGTGATCGGGCGGAAACGCGAGGTTTTGGCGTGATTCGCGCGGAGTCTTCAGGGAGATCCGGCGTGATTGGTGGCTGTTTGGGGATTGTTTAAGCTTTCTGAGGTAGGGACTTAACCCCAATAACCACCCTCCCCAGCAAACTAGCATGCCCAATTAAGTGAATGGAATGTAATTTATGGTTTAGGGTTTGGGTTACATCATGCTGGAATTTGGGTAAATTAGACAATCTAGGTGTTACTGTTTAGTTTACATGTTCTGGTAGTGTAGATTGATGAGAGGAAGTGTTTCCCTCCATCAGTCGGAGTTTGGTTGAGTGTTTCTACCCATTGGAACTGATTCGGTTCAGTTCTGGGTATGGGGACTGAAGATATCAACGTCCACATCTGTTGACGTTGAGATCTTCAGGATGAGTTAAACGACAAGGTCGATTGCCGTTTAGTTCCTGTAACGACATAGGGTTGCCGTTTACCTCAGTTGGCGGCAATCGATGTGGCCGTTTATATCCTGTCTCCCAGCAGACTTGAGTTGTGTGGTTAGAGGCGATTGACATGTGATGTCCGCCCTAATAGCACATGTGGGCCAGGCTTAGAGTGTGACTCCGCCTGTGCATTTAAGTAGTTGTTTGTGGCACGAGGTGTTTACTTACTGTACGGGGTTTCAGACGTTGAGTGTGTTCCGTCTGTTGTACGCGCGTTGCGTTACCGTGTACCCGTTTCTGTTGTGTTACCTAGGCGTGGGTGCGACTCCGTCTAGACGACTAGTGTGTGGTTGTCCTCCGCTAGTGAGCCAGGACACCGAGTGCGACTCTGTCCTGTGCGTACTCCTTGTGGTGGTTTTGAGCCGGTCTCCGTGGAGCCCCTTCTCTACCGCTAGGGTCAAGCGTAGGGGAAAAACCGGTCGTGGACCAGACGCGAGAGAGAGCGTCTGTAGTGTGCACACGTGGCTGGGGTTGAGAGCCTCTGTGGTGACGGGACGCCGAGCCACAGACCCTAGCTGAGTCCTACTTGCTGTGTGTGTGAGTGTGTGTTACTGAGCCGCGTGTTTACAGTTTTGTGTTGTGGTGCGACGTGTACTTACTTTCAGTTTTTACTTTCCGCACTTTAGACTGTTGCCGGTGGGGTTACTTTTCCCTACTGGGTCCTTTTCTTGAGACTCACTCCCTTCCCTTTCAGGTGGGTCTTCGTCGACTCCCGTTCCAGGCGAGTCTAGCCACTCCGGTGTTGGTGCTCCCTAGCTGCAGTGAGTAGTACCTTTTTGTTGTACTTCTGTACTCTGTACTTTGCTCAGACTCTGAGTTGTATATGATATGTTCATATAGTGGAATTTTACTGCTTTGCATGGTGTGTATCTTCTTACATATAGTCTCCTCGGACTTTCTTCCTACCCTTCCGAGCTTGTCTCGTGGGTTAGCGGGTCAGAATTCGGGTTACTGGTTGTTACTGGTAATGCGGATTCTGGGTCGTTACAGTTTGGTATCAGAGCGTGGTCTGATGAGATATATAAGGAAATACCTATCCATGTTAACTCAGAGTCATAAAGAGTACACTGCAGTAGTACTAGTTGTAGCTAGCTATGTAGACCGGAGTTAGTTAGTGTATTTATGTGTGTATTTTGCTCTGTGTATAGTTCTATGGCGCCTAGGCGACGTCCTAGAGAGGGAGTAGCCGAGCAGGCGACTCGTCCGGAGGTTGAGATGCTCCGCCACCTCAGCAGACGCAGCCTTTGCCACAGGACGCACATAGTGGTATTGTTCCGCCGCCGCCACCTCCACCTCAGGTAGCTCAGGGATTAGACATGACTCGATTTCTTGAGGGGATGGCTCAGTTTGTTGCTCAGCACCGTGATGCGCCGGTACCCCAGGGTGGTACTGGGAAGGTGTTGAGGGAGTTTTTGCAGTTTCAGCCTCCTCAGTTTTTGGGCCAGCCTGATCCAGATGCAGCGCGAGCATGGTTAGATGCAGTGGACGGACTTTTCGTTCCATGGAGTGTGTTCCCGAGGAGCGAGTGCTGTTAGCCAGTTACCAGTTGCAGGCGCAGGCGTTGACTTGGTGGTCCGCTGAGTGGGAGACTACTTTTCAGTCTCGCCCACTTAGCAGATTCCGTGGCAGGAGTTTGTCGTTTCTTTTGAGAGAGCCTTCTGTCCTACTTACGTCCGGACGGAGAGGTTGTACCAGTTTCTGGACTTGCAGCAGAGGGACTTTACTGTAGTGCAGTACAGGGCCAGATTTGTGGAGTTAGGGCGTTATGCTCCGCAGATTATGGAGATGAGGGTCTGAGGACTCAGCAGTTCGTGAGAGGCTTGAGGCCAGAGCTCAGGCAGGCGCTGATAGTTGCTCGTGTCACAGACTTGGATGCGGCCTATCAGACAGCGGCAGCGTTGGAGGCAGATACCTTGCGGACTCGTGCTCGGAGTGCAGAGGTTCAGACGCAGGTAGTTCCTTCTCAGCCTCGACAGCAGCAGGGTAGTGTGCAGACGACCCCGAGGACTGCGACTTCCTACGCGTCCACTTCTACTGGGACGACGGCGAAGTCAGGATCTCGGAGGAAGTTTCGGCGTGATAGGAGGCAGGCAGAGCAGAGGCAGCAGTCGGTTGGGAGTGTTCAGCAGCCGACAGGTCAGCCTTCGCAGCAGGTACAGCGTACTTTTGCTGGTCAGTGTTACCGGTGTGACCAGATGGGTCACATGGCGCGAGATTGTCCTTTGTTACCTCGTGTGCCGCAGCAGCAGACCCAGTCACAGCCCCGAGTGCAGCAGCAGCACAGCAGCAGCAGGCACCTGTGCAGCAGCGTCAGCAGACCGGAGGTTCTGGTGGGTCGAGAGGTAGAGGTCGTGTTACCCACTTGACTCGTGCAGACGCGGAGGCAGCTCACCTGGTGGAAGGTACTGTTTCAGTTTTGGTTGTGCAGCTAGAGTTTTGTTTGATTCCGGTGCCTCTCACTCTTTTGTGTCTGAGGACTTTTTAGACTCCCTTGGAGAGTTGAGTTCGGGAGAGTCTGTTGAGTAGCAGTAGAGTTGCCGACAAGGGACTTTGTTCTTACGTCCTACTGTCTCGAGGAGGTACCTGTGCAGTTGCAGGATCAGTTATTGTCAGCCCGTCTGTTTGCTTTGCAGTTGCATGACTATGATGTGATTTTGGGTATGGACTGGTTAGAGCGGTATGGTGCAGTGATGGATTGCCAGAAGAAGAGGGTGCACTTGCGGATACCTGGAGCAGCGGCGTTCTACTTCCAGGGTATCGTACCTCTTACTTCTCGCTTTTTAGTTTCTGCTTTGAGGGCAGGGAGGTTACTTGCTTCTGGTTGTCAGGGTTTCCTAGTTTCTGCAGTGACTCTTGACCAGTTTGCCGCGGGAGTGGAGGACATTCCTGTAGTGTGTGAGTTTCCGGATGTTTTTCCGGAAGAGTTGCCTGGTCTTCCACCAGAGAGAGAGATTGAGTTTACTGTAGAGTTGGTTCCTGGCACTGTACCTTTTGCTCAGGCACCGTACCGTATGGCACCAGCAGAGTTGAGGGAGTTGAAGAGGCAGCTTGAGAGTTGTTGGAGAAGGGCTATATTCGTCCTAGCTTTTCTCCGTGGGGGTCACCTGTTTTGTTTGTCCGGAAGAAGGATGGTAGCCTGAGTTGTGTATCGATTATAGGAAGCTAAATCAAGTGACCATCAAGAATAGGTATCCTTTGCCTAGGATTGATGATCTCTTTGATCAGCTTCAGTCTGCTCGTGTCTTCTCGAAGATTGACTTGAGGTCGGGCTACTATCAGTTGCGGATTAGAGATTCGGACATTGAGAAGACTGCTTTTCGGACCAGATATGGACATTTTGAGTTTTTGGTGATGCCGTTTGGGCTCACCAATGCTCCAGCGGCCTTCATGGATCTGATGCACCGGGTGTTCCACCAGTTCTTGGACCAGTTTGTTGTAGTGTTTTTGACGACATTCTGGTGTACTCCGTTTCGGAGGAGGAGAGCACGCCGAGCACCTGAGGATCGTGTTGCAGACCTTTGAGAGCACCAGTTGTATGCCAAACTTAGTAAGTGTGAGTTTTGGCTACAACAGGTTCACTTTTTGGGGCACGTGATCTCAGTGAGGGAGTTTCTGTGGATCCAGCGAAGGTTGAGGCAGTTTTGCAGTGGGAGAGTCCCAGATCTGTGTCTGAGATTCGTAGCTTTCTGGGTTGGCAGGTTACTACCGCAGGTTGTTCGAGATTTTTCTCAGGTAGCTGCACCCTTGACTCGTTGACGAGAAAGGGAGTTCCGTTTGTGTGGTCGGAGCAGTGTGAGCAGAGCTTCATAGAGTTGAAGCGACTGCTTACGTCGGCGCCAGTTCTTGCCTTACCTTCAGGTGAGGAGGGTTTTGAGGTTTGCACAGATGCTTCAGGTGTTGTTTGGGTGCGGTTCTGATGCAGCAAGGCCGAGTGGTGGCTTATGCGTCTCGCCAGCTTAAGCCCCACGAGGAGAGTTACCCGACCCACGACCTAGAGCTTGCAGCTGTGGTGTTTGCTTTGAGGATTTGGCGTCTTTACCTGTACGGAGTGAGTTTTGTTGTCCGTACCGACCACCAGAGTTTGAGATATGTGTTTTCTCAGAGGGATCTGAATATGAGGCAGCGTCGATGGATGGAATATCTGAAAGACTATGATTTCAGCATTGAGTATAAGCCTGGAAAGGCGAATGTAGTTGCAGATGCCTTGAGTAGGAAAGCACAGATGAGTCATCTGATGCTTAGAGAGTGGCAGTTGTGGCAGTCTGCGGCAGAGGGGTCTTTCAGAGTTTCGTCCAGTCGTCGTCAGTTTGTGTTGGGCAGTTTGTTAGCAGCTCCCGCTGTTGTGAGACAGGTTGCTGAGGCCCAACAGGCAGATCCTGAGTTGTACAGTGTGTTGCTTCTCCCAGAGGTTGAGCTTTGCGAGGACGGGACTGTTAGGTTCCGAGATAGACTCTATGTTCCTGTTGAGGAGTCTATCAGAGAGTTGTGTTGCAGGAGGCACATGGTTCAGGTACTCGATTCATCCAGGGTCGACCAAGATGTATCACAGGTTGAGACATCAGTTTTGGTGGCCTGGGATGAAGAGAGACATAGCGGCTTTTGTTGCTAGGTGTTTGGTCTGTCAGCAGGTGAAGGCCGAACATCAGCGTCCAGGAGGACTTGTGCAGCCGTTAGAGATTCCGATGTGGAAGTGGGACCATGTACAACTGACTTTGTTTGTGGTTTGCCGAGGACAGCTGGAGGTTTTGATAGCATTTGGGTTCTTGTGGACAGATTGACGAAGACTGCCAGATTCTTGCCTGTCAGGACTAGTTGGGGTGTGAGTAGGTTGGCCGCGTTGTACGTAGAGCGGATTGTTCCTTTGCATGGAGTGCCGATCTCTATCGTGTCAGACAGAGATTCTCGCTTCACTTCTGGGTTCTGGCGCAGTTTCCAGAGAGCTTTGGGGACAGAGTTGGCTTTTAGTTCCGCCTACCACCCTCAGTCAGACGGTCAGTCAGAGCGGACTATCCAGACTTTGGAGGACATGCTTAGAGCTTGTTGCTTGGAGTGGCAGGGGTCGTGGACAGCTCACTTGCCGTTGGTCGAGTTTGCATATAATAATAGCTATCACTCTAGTATCGGTTTGGCACCATATGAGGCTTTGTATGGACGACCGTGTCGCACTCCTCTTGACTGGTTCGAGGTTGGCGAACGAGTTGTCACGGGGCCGGAGTTGGTTCAGCAGTCAGTTGAGGTAGTTCAGCTTGTGAGGCAGAGGCTTCAGTCAGCTCAGAGTCGGCAGAAGAGTTATGCAGATCAGCGCAGACGACCGCTCGAGTTTCAGGTAGGAGACCAGGTGTTTGTTCGTGTGTCTCCTATGAAGGGAGTGGTGAGGTTTGGTAAGCGTGGAAAGTTGAGTCCTCGCTTTATTGGGCCTTTTACCATTTCTGAGCGTGTCGGAGGTTTGGCGTACAGACTTGAGCTTCCGTCAGAGTTGGCAGCAGTGCACTGTGTTCACGTGTCGATGCTTCGGAGGTACCTTTCTGACGAGTCTCACGTTCTGCAGAGTGCAGAGTGGTCTGAGGTGACTCCAGTGTTGACTGTACCCGAGTTTCCGTTGCACATTGAGGATCGCCGAGTTCAGAGGTTGAGGAACAAGGCAATCCCTTTAGTTCGTGTTGCGTGGCAACGCACTCCGGTGGTGAGTCGACATGGGAGCGGGAGGACGAAATGCGCGAGCAGTTTCCGTACCTCTTTGTTCTTTCTTTCCTTTGTTTTTGAATTTTGAGGGCAAAATTCCTTAAGGGGGGAGAGCTGTAAGGTCTCGGGTCTTATTGGATCCTTATTGGGTCTGTAGTGGTTCTGTGAGGTTGACGGCCATAGCTTGCCGTTGAGTCAGAGTCAGCGTCCAGCGATGTGGACGTCTGAGCTTGAACTCAACGACAGGAGATCTGGACGTCAGTCTGTAGGCGGTTCTGTTGGCGACCAAGATGTTGACGTTGACTAACCAGTTCTGTTGAAATAGGGCAGCCCGAGAGCAGAACCTACCTTTCTCTTTTCCTCTCCTTCCCTCCACCTTTGCTGTTCTTGATTCCTGCAGCTTCTGTTGATGATTTGAGCTCGTGGGAAGCCCCTGGATCGTGTGGCGTTGTGTGATCGGGCGGGAAACGCGAGGTTTTGGCGTGATTCGCGCGGAGTCTTCGGGGAGATCCGGCGTGATTGGTGGCTGTTTGGGGATTTTTTAGCTTTCTGAGGTAGGGACTTAACCCCAATAACCTCCCCAGCAAACTAGCATGCCCAATTAAGTGAATTGGAATGTAATTATGGTTTAGGTTTGGGTTACATCATGCTGGAATTTGGGTAAATTAGACAATCTAGGTGCTAGACTGTTTAGTTTACATGTTCTAGTAGTGTAGATTGATGAGAGGAAGTGTTTCCCTCCATCAGTCGGAGTTTGGTTGAGTGGTTCTGCCATTGAACTGATTCGGTTCAGTTCTGGGTATGGGAGACTGAAGATATCAACGTCCACATCTGTTGACGTTGAGATCTTCAGGAGTGATTTAAACGACAAGGTCGATTGCCGTTTAGTTCCTGTTAAACGCGAAGGATGCCGTTTACCTCATGTTGGCGGCAATCGATGTGGCCGTTATCTCCTGTCTCCAGCAGACTTGAGTTGTGTGTTTAGAGGCGATTGACATGTGATGTCCGCCCTATTAGCACATGTGGGCCAGGCTTAGAGTGTGACTCCGCCTGTGCATTTAAGTAGTTGTTTGTGGCACGAGGTGTTTACTTACTGTACGGGGTTTCAGACGTTGAGTGTTTTCCGTCTGTTGTACGCGCGTTGCGTTACCGTGTACCCGTTTCTGTTGTGTTACCTAGGCGTGGGTGCGACTCCGTCTAGACGACTAGTGTGTGGTTGTCCTCCGCTAGTGAGCCAGGACACCGAGTGCGACTCTGTCCTGTGCGTACTCCTTGTGGTGGTTTTGAGCCGGTCTCCGTGGAGCCCCTTCTCTACCGCTAGGGTCAAGCGTAGGGGAAAAACCGGTCGTGGACCAGACGCGAGAGAGAGCGTCTGTAGTGTGCACACGTGGCTGGGGTTGAGAGCCTCTGTGGTGACGGGACGCCGAGCCACAGACCCTAGCTGAGTCCTACTTGCTGTGTGTGTGAGTGTGTGTTACTGAGCCGCGAGGTTTACAGTTTTGTGTTGTGGTGTGACGTGTACTTACTTTCAGTTTTTACTTTCCGCACTTTAGACTGTTGCCCGTGGGGTTACTTTTCCCTACTGGGTCTCTTTCTTGAGACTCACTCCCTTCCCTTTCAGGTGGGTCTTCGTCGACTCCCGTTCCAGGCGAGTCTAGCCACTCCGGTGTTGGTGCTCCCTAGCTGCAGTGAGTAGTACTTTTTGTTGTACTTCTGTACTCTGTACTTTGCTCAGACTCTGAGTTGTATATGATATGTTCATATATGGAATTTTACTGTTTGCATGGTGTGTATCTTCTTACATATAGTCTCCTCGGGCATTCCTTCCTACCCTTCCGAGCTTGTCTCGTGGGTTAGCGGGTCAGAATTCGGGTTACTGGTTGTTACTGGTAATGCGGATTCTGGGTCGTTACAATGACCCACTTAAGTCTTTATGCCAATCAAGGTATACGTAGTGGCATGACAATATCGTACCATGACAAGAGCTAGGCGAGCCTTAGCATAGTCGATTCGGCTCAATTCATTTTGTGTTTTATTATTATTTTTTTATTTTTTATAACTACATTGTTCGGATCAAACCGTGCCAGTGTGGCACGATTCGATTATATCGTGCTAGGAAAAAGTCGACATGGCTGAGTCATCCAACACGACAAACTTTGGTGCAAATCTAAATAATAGTACAAAACACGCGTCGAAATAAATATCAAAGAGTTGTTGCATATATACCTCTCTTAAAAGATTAATTGTATGAGAATATTTTTTAGATTTATGTTTACGTGTATGTCTCTCTAATCGATACAAAATGCTTCAGAGAGCATGATGTGATGGATATCAAGAAGATGTTTGAAATATTTCTCTCACTTTTGCATATATATTCCTGTTAAAAAATGACTTTCAAACATATTCTTGACTTCTATTATTAGAGATTATCGAAGGTTTTTAAAGATATTTTGTATCCATAAGAGGGGTTTATATATAAATATAAATCTAAATAAAAAATTCACACAATTAATCTTCTAAGAGAGATATATAAAGAAAAAACCAATCGGACGAAATACTCTAAGGGAAAATCGACATTTTCTCAAAAAGAAATACCACAAAAAATGAGTTTGACATATAGGGCCCTCTAATAACTTAATTTTCTGTATCTATCATTCCATCTTTTCATAATTTTCCTTTAAAAACAAAAATATAAATGCACCCCATTCCCTATAAAATACAATGTTCATATTAATGGTACCACACCTTTTTAACGTCACACTCGCTGGTCTTGTATCATTGTTCGACCCGAAATACTTAACAATCGGATAATATTATGTATTTATGTTCTTAAACATAAGTTGGTGTGAGTCTTGCTACCATATATGACTAGATATTTTGTTTATCGGACACTAAATATTTCTCCCCTTTGATTATGAGGTAGTATAAACCGATAAAGTCGGAGAGTATCGTATTTAAATTAACATTTTTATCTAATTCCAAATGAGATAGTGAGAAACAAAAATGATAAGTAGGACGATTAAAAATATGATATGTGACTTTTTTCAAGATAATATTTTTTAGAAAAATGGAAGCACGATCAAATTTAGTAGAAGATACCCATTGACATCCATCCTTATCCAAGATTGACTAAATTGTTGTACCAAATTGAATCACATTTCGTTTTGTATTGGTTTAATTTGGCTCCAATTTGACCCAATAAATTAAATTTTTCATTATAAATTAAAAAAATAAAAATATTATTTTGTAATGAACCTTACTAAGATAGGGAAGTTCTTAACACATTACACTTAACACGTAATATATTGGGTTCGGTTCGAGACGTGAAACTAAGGTCTGTCGTGTTGTTGCGATACCATATCATATTGTGTCAGGGATTTGGCGATCTCCTAATAGTTCGATACGATCTAATAATTATAATATATATATATATTATTTTATTTGTAATTATATCAACAATTAAACCTTGCCGATACTGTGCCAAGGCGAACTCGGCATGACCCAGTCGCCCCGTCAAGCCAAACTTTGCGTGAAACCATGTAAAGCCCTCTAATGCATGAGAAACTTTGTTACTCATCGTGAGATGTCCGCCCCAAACATTAGCAAGTTGAACCCTAAAGTCATAAATATATTTTTATACTTGTTGAAAATACTTATTTCTAAGATTTGGTGAAGGAAGAAGGGGTCAGGAATGGGCCAATTTAATGGAGATTTACTTTGAACACAACATGACATGCACACCAAGAGTGGTTCAGTTAGTTGGGCACTCCGATGTATAATAAGAGATCAAAAATTCAACTCCCGATGATAGTAGATTAAATGAATTTTTTAAAATTTTAAAAAATGATATTAAGGATTCAACTTGCGATGTAATAAGTTAATATTTCAGTAATAATTTTTTAAAAAAAAACAACATGACAGGGAGCATGGGACCTTACCCATTTCACATGTCTTGCGAGAAAAAGCATAGAGAAAGCAGGTATCTATATATGGAAATGTGCGATCGGCAAGGCATCTAACTGAGTTTTTCTTTCATAATATGAAATCTAGTGTAATGACATGAGATAATAGCTAGGTAGGATACCAATTTATCAATGTTTGATTCTCACTTACTAGGAATAGAGATCCATATGACTTTTTTAAAAAAAACTTATTGTGGGATTCGAATGCTATAATTGTTTCATGACGAAGCATCTATGCCAAAATAATTGATAAGATTGATAATAACTTTGATTCTTTAGGTATCTGATTGTTAACTTGCCAAACTCATCCTAGTTGCATAGTGTGTAACATTAAACTTACATGTCAATAAATCATAATGTATTTCAAAAAAGAACTCTATTCTTTTTACATTTTGACTCTACAGTAAGGGACGTCGTATCGTGAGACTCTATGTCGAGTTTTTTAATACAGTTTGGATCGAAGCATATCACACTGGTACATTTTGATCTGATTAATAATTTTAAATAAATAAATAAAATAAGAGAATCATATCGACTATATCATAGACTCGCCTTCTCTCTAACACAATATAATATGTCCATGCTACATCAATCCCGTGCCGCAAAAAGAACCATGCTCTAAAGTATCTATTTATCAAATCATGTACTTATTGATTTAGACAGAAAAACCTCAGACTCTAATAATAATGCTTCAAAAAGAAATTTATGAGAAAAGTCCCTCCCAAAGGAGTGTTTTACATTTACCAAATAATTGTCTATTTGTTTGCAAGATTTGTCGTGCCGCTGTGTATCGTAGTAATACGACAGTACCGTACCATATCATGTCAGAACATTAAAAGTTCTGACACGATCGATCCATTGGGTCACAATGATCGACCGATTTTTTCGGATCGGACGATCGATTTCTCTTAATCAGTCGATCTATGTTATGATGATATCCAGATCCCTTGATTTATTTGGTCTTCAAAGAGAGACAAAAATCGATCGACGGAGTTTCAGATTTTAGATTGCCCGATCGATACGATATTATACTGTACCAACAAGAATCAACACGATCGATCCACATGATACGATCAACCTTGATCCTTAGTAAGGAGTTTCAAATAACTAGATGGATTAGAAGGCTATTATGTAAATATGAAGAAATATAAAGGTTTTTCTCTAAAAATCCCAACAACTCTCCACTGCTGGCCAGACCATCCAACCCATAGTATTATCTGCACCTGTCAAGTAAGCTCAAATTAGATCTAACTTATATTAAAATTATAAAATTAAAAAAACAAACAATACTAAATCGAATTAATTGCAGTCTCAAACACAATATGAACAGGAAGTATCGGACCGGTACCCAATAAGCATTACCAATATTAGTAGCAGACTAGCAGTACATACTAGACAACATGTTTTTACTAGGGCAACAAGAGAATAACATAAAGAAAAAGGGTCTATTTGACAAACAGGGGATCGTGTCTCCTTCCCATTGGGCAGCGGGCGGATCTCTTCCTCTGCTATCCTCCAAAAGGGTAGATGGCAAGGCCTGCGTCGGCGGCGAGACGGTCCCCGTCCTCGCCTTCGCCGTTGCTGCAGTCGTTCTGGCCTAGTGGTAGGTGCCCATGCCGACGGCGGCCTCCTTGCCGTAGGGAACCCCGCCGGCGCCGTCGGTGGACCGGGCCCTGGAGTAGGAGACATAGTAGAACTCGGAGAGGATCGCGGTGAAGAAGACGAAGGCGGCGCCGGCGGCGAAGACGCCCTTGCGCAGGGTCTGGCAGGAAGGGGTGTCGTTGCCCCCCAAGATGTAGCTGTACTTGGTGTGGTACGCGTTCCTCACCGACCCCGCCAGCAGGCACGCCTCCGCTATGATGAACGTTAGCCTGCAAGAAGAGCAAAAGAGGGGTTTTTTTGTATGTTTTTTTTTCCGACGAATCGGGAGGGAAATCAGAGGAACTACAGAGAGGGAGATGCTGTGGGGGGCGCCGATTTCGCCCAAAGTTTGCAGCTTTGGCGAGGGGAATCCATGGCGGGTGGAGAGATGTGAATGGGTGGTGCGTACCAGCAGAGGAGGAAGAGGAGGAGGGCGCAGGCGCGGGAGCCGCCGGGGCGGAGGCCGCGGCCGCAGCAGAAGCACCTGCTGGCGCACATGAGGAGGGTCTGGCTGGCGAGGAGGAAGAGGAGGGCGCCGACGCCGAAGCCGGTGGCGATGTCCGAGTCGTAGACGCAGTAGGTGTACTCCTTCTTGCGGTCAGGCACCATGTGCGCCTGCAGCAGCAGAAACCCAGGTATGCTTAATGCGCGAGAGAGAGCAGTAGCAGCTTGCTGATGTTTCAGACAAGAAGAACACACAGAACAGCAGGAGAAGAAAGAGAAAGAGGAGGAGGAGAAGAGGAAGTGATACAGTGCTTCTTCTTTGCTCGGCGGCGATGGCTAGGCCGAAAGCGATGAGGTCGAAGAGGAAGACGATGACGATCACCAGCGTCGACGCCATTGCTAGTGCAGCAGGGGGGGCAGATCTGGATCTCTCTCTCTCTCTCTCTTTCTCTGGCAAGAACAGACAGAGTGGGGGAGGGTGGTCTAAAGAGGGAAGGGGACAGGTGAGGCTCCACTAGAACAGAAGCAGGTGAACCCCCACACTACACAAACATTACCGGGTTCTCTAAACCACAATCACAACTAGATAAGATGATGCTTTTATATTCCTCAGAGTTTATCCAAGAACTAGAGACAGTCTAGACATCTTTTTCAAAAAGAAAAAAAGAATAGAGTCTAGACATAAGTTGATCCTATCCATTTATCTCCATTTTTTTTTTTTTTAAATAAGGCTACTTGGACTTTGAGGATACTGGAAAAAAATTGTTGTAATTTTGTATTACATTTCTAGTACACTTTGGTCTACGTTCATTGGTCAATATATTATTGTTACATTGTATCCATCTAATAAAGATCGTAAAAAATATGTTAAAAGTGTAATAAAAAAGTGTAACAAATCTTTCTCTAGAGATTAACATCGTTATTTCATTGAGTACATCAAGAGCATCTAGAATGGATGGGGGAGGAAAGTGAAAAATATGAGAAATATTTTATTGTGAAATTATTTTTACAACAATATTAACATAGATCGTAAGAAAGTAATTTTATTGACTGAGATGCCCATCCATTTTTTCTATATGAATTAATAGGATGATCTTCTTGTAATGCATCTAAATGTTAGTGCATATTATGGTCTTACAATAAGTGTTTCTGATAAAGCTTTTTGAGTTCTCATCCATGCATATTAGAGGTCATTTGATATATTTTTACACACAATGTTTTGAGAACCCCGAATAGGTCGACCGACCGGTAAAGGCTTTATCTCACGATAAGAAGGTCTCGTGTTCAATTCTCGAGCGAGGGGTGGAGGAAGAGTTTATTTGGGTCATGTTTGAAAACTTGTTGTGACGGGTAAAAAGAGCATAGAGCTTCATTCATTAAGTAGAAATTAATGATTACATAAATAAGTACACGAGAGAAAACTCTCAATTACATAAACCAAGCCATGTTTGATTTGATAGGCCTTGAAAAATATGTGTACATACTATTATTAGTGAGACATAAAATTTGAACCCAAATCTCTCAAAATTATGCAAGTCTACACTAAAGAACTCAACTTTGTTGGGGGCATAAATTGCCCACCAGTACTATGTTTGATAGAGGAAAATTCTCCAATAAATAGTTTTGGATATAACATTTATCTGGTGGCAGAGATTCTTCTGTTAGGTAGCTGACCACTTCCATTATTAATTTTCTTATTAGTCACACACAAAAAAAAAAAAAAGAATCTATCTAATATAGTGTCAAAAATACTTCAATTGTTAAATACCATCTGTTTGAGATGTTAAGAATATTCTATTTTAACCTGTAAAATTATACTCTTGGACAAACATATCTTCGTTAAAGAGACTTCTTGACTAGTATGATGTACCAAATAAAGAGAGAGAAACATGAGCAGAGGGAAATAATTTATGAGTAAGAATAAGGATATCTTGGGTCTTTCCAAATTTAGTCCAAGATTAATAAAATCTAAATGAGAGGTTCCCCGTAAGTATTGTGATGTAGCTAGATTATTAAAATGGTGAGGACTCCGGTTGGGTCGATCGGTTAGAACTCTTGCTTAAAAGCAAGAGGTCCCGAGTTCGATTCCTGGGGGGGGGGGGTTACCTGATTTACATGCAATCCTCGAGGTGTGTAGATCCGGAGTTTTTTCGGTCAAGACGGGTAAGGGCAATACGGGCACACGGAAAGTAGGAGCTGCCAAGTCCTGACCTTGGAATTCACGAACACCAATCCCTGAGCCCACAAAACCACACGGGATGGAATTTCCTCGTTACCAAAAAAAAAATAGATTATTAAAATGGTAGAAAGATAAGAGAAATAATCTTTAAAAATAGCAAATAATATATTTATGCAAAATATCCCTTTTTAAGCGATCAATCAGATATTTACAATCTTCTGTGGATGACTTCACACTTCCAAGCATGGTTTGCTGAACAGTGTCATAACCATAAAGATTACAAGTGATAAGATCTATTATTATGGAGTGATTGACTTGTCGGATACTTAATACTAATAATTCTTATATTACAAGAAATTAATTATGTTCAACTTGTTTAAATAAGAGTTGAATATATATATATATATATATATATATATATATATATATATATATATATATAATTTGCCCTGCATTCGAATAGGTGGATAGATACATATAAATGGAGTCCGCAAATATCATATTTGTGAGCTCCACCTATTTATGTTTGAGATAAATAGTATTTATTAGTACTTAATGTGGGCACTAAGTCTATATTATAATAGGGTAAATTAATTAAAAGTCTTTTACTGTAACAGAGAGGTCATTGTTATAACAAGATTTAATGTATACTGTAACATGAGATAACACTTATTGTAATGAGTTATAGTTCTGTCAGGGATTAAAAAATAAGTCAAATATTTGATAAAATTTTTTAATTAATTTATCCATTATAATATAAAAATATTTTGAATATATATATATATATACATGTATATTATTTAATGATACGGAAGATAAAATAAAGTTAGATTGATCTCTTTTACATTCTTATCGGGAAGATCCATCCACCGACTCATATTAGAATCTCACCTCACATTTTAATTAAATGTTGGTGACTTTTTTAATAATGTGATATTTGTCAATTCAGACAATAACAAAATAAAATTAAACGTCATAATTAATGATATTATTAATCAAAATATTTGTGATTTGTGGATGCGTACATATCTATGCAAAGACTGTGAGAATATATTTAGTTAGCGAGGTGGTGCTCTATGTTACTGAAATTTTCGTCCGTGGAGAACCACTGATCCTCCACCCTTGGTTGGGCTCGAGCGCGGATCGCTTGTGTTCTTGGGAATTTTCTCTTTGTTTGTAGCAGATCGTGGGTGGAAACCGCAGGCGCAGACCTGCGTGGGAAACGGGAATCTATCTGGGGAGGCGAGGAGGCCAAAAAGCCCTCCTTTTTGTTTTTTTTCTCTGCGTATTACTGGTGCCCCAGCTGGTGCTTCACGTGCTCCAGCGGAGGAGGAGAAGAAAGTTGCAACATGCCCGGGTCGCCATAGCCGCAGAGAGGGAGCCCGGAGGTGCCTTCCCTTAGAACAGTTCTCCGAGGACTTCTACCTCTGTCGTTCTGGGTTCGCGAGAGGCTTAATTTCACACACAAAAGGTCGAAGCTTTTCTCTTTACTGCAATCCGTATGCATGTATGTTCGTTCCTTCGTTCACTGTGGTTTTTGGGCTCATCTGCATTTTGGGTATTCTGGTCGCTCCTGTCGATCACCGTTCCCTTTGATGTATCTGTTCTAGTTGGTTCCTGGGAGACTTCCATCTTAAGGCGAGGAGGGGGTTTTGGACTGCAATGTCGGTATTCTCGTTGTTGTTGTCTTCCATTTCTGGAGGCGAAGCCCGCAGTTGTTCCTGCTTCGGTCCATGAGTTTGGTTTTGTTCCGGAGATGGCTATTACATTGCACACCTCTTCTTATGGATGAGCACATTCGACTTGTTTAAAATTGTTGTCTTTGATAAAGCTGCAGGGACAGGGAGCAAGGTGAGAGCTGAAGCTGACTAGGTTTGTGGATTTATAACATGAGCGAGATATTGTAGTTGGGACGATTTATATAGGGGTTTTGTATAGTATGAACATGACAGAAGGTGGTCATCTAGATATCAAAATGCAGGAGTATTTCCCCCTTTTTTATGTGACTTAATGAGTCTAGAATGCTGCATTATCTTTATCAGAGATTTTGATGGTATTGCAGGGGGGGTCGACAGTTGCTCTGAGAAATGCATATATGAATGCAAGCCTTTCTTGATTTGCCACCTAGTTCCTAGCCATCTGTAAAGGAGAAGAATTCCTTCCATTTTATAAGAAGGTTTTTTATGCATGCTTTCTCTACTGACTTGATTGGACATTTACTTGGGAGAAAAATTATGGATACTTCCTGTGACTTAAATCCCTTTGGAGGACTTTAAGATTTTATTTTCTTTTTTCACTTCGTGGAACTGTCAGCCCGGCCTATGATAACTTATGCTGTCCGTTTATCAATTGTGATATTGGTATAATATAACTGAGTTTATGGTAAAGAAAGATGGAAGCTTTATACTGTACGACATTGATTTGTTTTTTGTTGGACACTTAGCAGGTTTTAGAAACATGTTGGCCGTCATCATCACCTTGCTTGGATGTTTCGTTTTGGTGACTCTATTCTCAAGGTTAAACAAGAAAGGTGGTGCTATTCACTTGGTTTCCACTTTTACTTAGCTTCCTATATATTTCACTGTGTATGGCCATATGTTTGATAAACCTAAATTGATCCATTCAGGTAAGGGAAAAGTTACTCAGCCACTCTCTTCCAGAAAGGTATGACCAAGTTCATTTATAAATCATTTCCTGATAGTATTGTTTTTGTTTGTTATTATAGTCTTTGATATTGGATCATACCTAACATCATTATTTAAGGCCATTGTTGTTATGTTGCTTTCTTTCACTTATTGAACCTTGTGGGATGATTTAACAGTTTCCTTGCACACTTTGATGTCATGTCAATAATTTCTTGAAGTATTCAAAATATTTTATGCAAATGCCAAACATAGGATTGTTGATACTGTAGTCTGACGTTCATCTCCTATTCACAGTTACCTTAACTGGGAATTTGGACATGGCACTACAGTATAAAGGATGGATCATGCATGCCGGACATACATGGAACCATGCCCAATTCCTAGATGCTTCAATGGATATGGCTGTTCCCAGATTGATGTGCTGACATATGTCAGAATTGATATTCTTATAACCCTTTAACATGGACAATGATGTAGCACATGCATGACAAATGCTTTAAACACTCAACCATATATATCAATGCGTGTAAAAGTTTCTTTGAAATGGTAACAAGAAAACATCTGTAGTTGGTTTTAACCTTTTCTTGAAATGCTAAATTTGTTTTCTAATCCATCTCATTGATTTGCTTTGATGGATGCATAATCGTTTTCTTCCTTCACATTTCACATTTTCATTGTTCCGGTTGTCTTTTTGATAATATTTTGTGATTGGAGGATGAAACTTACTCTCCTCCCATCTTTACTTTGTAACTATTTATTGCACTCAGACGGTCAAAACATATACCAAAGCTGAGGTTTCTGTACATAACTCGAAGAAGGATTGTTGGATCATCATAAAGGATAAGGTTTGATTTGCATTTTCTGATTTCCTTTTTCTGTTGTATTATGTGACCATTAGAGGTTTCATTTCAGTTTTCCTGCAAGTAAAATAATAACATTTACTGCATGTTTCTAGGTGTACGATGTTACCCCATATGTGGAGGAACATCCAGGTGGTGATGCCATATAACGAATGCAGGAGGCGATGCAACAGAAGGCTTTTTTGGGTTAGCATTCATTAGTTACATATATTGTGAATATCTGATACAAACATCCAATGTTTCTACCTTGCCACTTTATTTTGGTTACATTGGAATGGTGTGTATGCTGGAGTTCATGCAGGAGAGACAATGGTTGTGGGCTGCAAGTGGCTGACAATTGGGGAAAGCCTGCTAGTTGCATGTCTACAGATTGCTCTATCAAGTTTTGTCTCAATCTCATCAGAGGATGACGGGGTTGATTGCAATAGGGACAATGGTTTGTGCGCCTACCTGATCTTGCAATGAGGGGGGGGGGGGGGGATCTAGTGCATGATAAGGCATTGAACTTTCTGCACTTACATGTCCATGTCATTGATTAGGTGGCTGGTTGCCTATTGACCATCTCAACCAAGCCAGAAACCTGGAAGAAAGTTCTTCTCACTTCTTAGTGAAATGGAAGGCAAGTGGACTTTGGTGATAAGAGGTTAGGAATTTGTTTAGGGTCCTTAACTTAATACGAGGATCAACAGTAGTAACATTGTCATGTGAAGTCTTAGGCCAGCTTGTTCAAACTATCTCCTCAGGAACCTGGGTTCAAGTTCCCTGGTGAAGACAGATAGGTGATTCCTGAGTATTTCATATGAGTTGGGCATGGGATTTGCTAGACGCAGACTTAACAGGTTCACCTTCAGGTTACCCCAAGTTGGCCAGTCCAAGCCCACCTGTCTAGAAGCATGTTAGGTGTAATTTACGTCACCTTGTAGTAGGTCTGATATACACCCTAATGGATTCTCTCCCTAACTGCATTCCAAAATTATTGACATTTGACTCTGTAAGGGATTTGGAGTTGAGCTTCAATCTATTATCTTACAGGTTTAAGCTGCTGAACAAGAAAATTTTCTGTTTGAATCTGAAAAGCTACTTCCATGAGAGGAGGATATGGAGAGGTAGCACTTTGTTTATGCACTTAAAAGGCAAACCCTCCCATCCTTTAACCACCCAAATGAAATTCTGCTCCTTGGCATCACCCATGGAGGTCAGCTATGTCGAACCCCAGAAGAAAAAAGCATAATCAGTTGTTAAGTGTGTGCTCCATAGGAACCATCCAGTGTAAACAATATGCATGTGGTCCTTGACTTACACAGGACAGCCTGCATGCTTGATTTTTACAGATACTGTATCAAAATGGTATTCTATTATTTTTATAGTGCTATGTTTTCTTGGAGCATCAATTTTGATATGGTATTAGTCTTAATATTCATAACATGAACTGCTCTTGAGCATGATCAGTAAAGGGGCAGGTAAATGGTGATTCAGTAGCATCCAATGTACTTCTATATGGGTTCCATCAATCGCCTTAAAGGCTGCCTTTGAACTGATTCTGTTTCTTCTCCCACATCTGCAGGCCACAGCATGCTACTCGAGTTTTCGACATGGTTGATGAATTCTATATTGGGAATTTATAGTTCAGCATCTAGACTTCTAAGTCCTCACCTAGAGCAGTGTTATGTGCTTTGCATTTTGCCATTCATCCGTGTGCCTCCCCCTCCAACTGTCATTGAGAGAGAGAAATAAGATTGTTACTTGTAAGAGTTTGACTACTTTCTGGTTATGGATTCTTGATAACTTTCGTAGATTATACAAGCAAACTTGCAGTTATCCTCTTGTGGTATGAAATATCATTTGCACTTTGCTGTATCAGAATTTCTACAAGAATTACTGTGACTTCTCTGAGGCTATCTCAAATACTTAGACCTCTCTCTTTTGTTATTCTTGAAGATTTACCCAGCTTTCTGCTTATTCCTAGTGATCTTAAGTAGTCGAACCTGCAAGGTTCCAAGAGAGCTTGCCGGGTCTTAAAATTTTACCAAGCTTTGGAAAATATGAGCAACTTGATTAGCTTGAGCTACCATGATGCATATCTTTTTAAAAATAGTGAGAATAAATTCATGTACACAAGATCAAGTCTGAATCACTAGTAGTTCCAGACCTAAATTTTCCCACCCCGGCAAAATCTGTGAGATCAGAGCTCATAATCTTGGATCCTATCCACCCTATCTTTGTGCCTGTGGTGGACGTTGGCACCTTGACCTTAGGATGGATCCTGAAACACCAATCCAGCTTGAGGGGAATTGCCAGTTGCTCAACTAACTACTGCTAATTTGAGTTTTTACCAACTTTCTTTGAGCAACACAAGTTGGTTGCAACTGGTCCAGAGTGTTGGCTATCTTGTGTCAATGAGTTGGAGGAAAACCCTGATCCCATTGGTCAGGTGTGGGAGGGGGTCTGAAGATGGAGATAATAACACCATGATTGGGGTGTGGATGCTCCCTGTTGGAACTTGGAAGTGAGAGTGACACTTGCTTTAGACACCACCAAGCCTTGCCTTCTCTTTCTCCACCTTCCTTCACATCATAATTCATACCCAATAATGAACACAGATATATAAGGAGCAAGCACCTCTTTTCCATTTACTTGTATCTATTGAAAGGGCCTCACTGGCAGGGGTGCCCACCAGTTGCTTTCTCCATTGATCCCTATCTCAACCTCATGAGGGGGATGACAAGGTTTATTGTGACTTGAAGAGTGTTTTAAGCACCTGCCTTGTCTTCCAAAAGTAGTGGACGGGGGGAGAGTGCAGTGGACAGCCTTCCCTTCATTTACTTGGGGATTTTTAATCATCTTTAGTCACAAGAGAAATATTTATTGCAACACACTTTTGCTGCACTTTTTAACTTTCTCATTAGATAGGCACAATGTGTTAATAGTACATCAACTAACGATGAGATATCACATATGTATGGGTATTGGGAGTCAAAATATATTCTTACGATATTTCATAATTATATAAGAATCAGAAAATACATTAAATACAACTTGTCTAAAAAGAGTTTGCTTGGTTGCCGTCGTTGGATGTGATCGTGCGTGGGCCGCTGGGGAGTTGACGGCGTTGGGACTCGGCCCAACTCCACACTTTTTGCTCATTGCAGGGGAGTTAAGTGGCCCAATAACGCCTTTTTTTTCTTAAAAAACGGTTCTTTGATCGGTCCTTTGGAGGAGAGGAGGAAGCTTGGCTGTATCCTCTCTTTAGTTGCAGAAGCAGCGCCGTTTGCTTGTTGTTTGTGTATGGTTTAGGGTTTAAGAAGCCATGGTTTTCCTTGTTCATCTCTCCAACCCATTTTTTAAGGGTTATTTTGATTTTTTGGATAATTATATAGTAATAGTCAAGGTTCGACGCATCGGAGAATCGGGACGAATCGGATTTTTTCTGATCCGCCACGATTCACTAGAATTGGACGATTTGCATGGAAATCGTATGAGAATCGGTCCGATTCGATGGGAATCGGGCGAATCGGGTTTCTCCTAATTCGATCTGATTCGGCCGAATCGGATCGATTCGATCTGATCTGGTAAACCATGTAATAGTCTATCCTCATATAAGTTAACTATAAATTTAAGTGATTCTACTTTGACATTCATTTTCTCTATTTCCTCTATTTAAAATTCTCTCTCTTTTGTGAGTGGATATATAGAGTTATCGTATTAGTATCCCTAGATAGCCTATACATTTTACCCAAAGTAAAATAACTTTTAATCATGGATTTCTTCTCTCTTATCCCCTTAACAGCCAAAATGGTCCCATATATACTGTTTTTGTGTAGGGGTTGAATTCCATATTTATAGGTCAGGGATTTCTTCATGGTGTACTTTTGGGGAGAAGTCACCATTGGCCTAGACTCAACTTTTTGCCTGCCCCCATCAAGAACATCTTGACCATGATGCACCCTTCTTTCACTACAATCTCAAGTCAACATGTGTTGGCATCCATCAATTCCCACAAGTAGTAGATATGAAGTCAAAGTGTACTGCGGGGGCATATGAAGATTTCTTGTGTCTATAATCCCAAACATTTTATGGGTTGTCCTTGTGAGCAGCCACATGATGAGATGACCATGATGGCTCTCCCATGTCATGACTGATTGGCATCATTTGAGATTTTGACAATGTTTTAACAAGCATGGAAGATTTATAATAGTATTTGTTTTGACAATGGTTTACATATGCAAAATTTAAATGCCCACATAATTATATATTTATGAGAAGAAAAACTTATTTCCAGCCCATTTTTTGACTTGAGACTAATTAATTTCTAGCACATCGATTAGAAATGGCATCCATTACTACTTTTCGCTCATTGTCCATTCAACTCCTTTACCAAGGTAACATAACCTTCCTTTTCTTGACCAAACATTGAATCGTCATTAAGATGTGGGTCTTTTAATTAGCTAAGGTTTGACCTATATATAGACCAATTCCCCATAAAAAATTTATCCTATCTATTTATCAAAGCTAGCTGATATCCTTCAACTTGTTGAACACCAAACAAAGCTCATCTCATCTGCCTCTCTATCCCACCTGCCTAACTTCATTACTACGTACTCGTCTTAATCTAAAAACTTTGCGGCATCCTTCTAGCATCATTCTATGTTTGGTATTTGGATAGACTGAGGATAGAGTGGGGTTATCCTCAAAATTTTGAAGATAACCCCACTATTTTGAGGATAACCTCACTCTATCCTCAGCATATCCAAATACTTCTATCTATCTTTATTAAACAGATAGTGCCCAATCTTTGATGGGCGATTTCGAGGGACCTTAGCTTGGGTCTCGAATGCTAATTTATTTTATTTCTTAATGGGAACTCGTGCATACCGTTAGCTCAAGCAATTCTGACTAAGGCACCGTTTGGTAATGGGTTGATGGCTTTTCCCTTTTTCAAAATCAGATTTTGGAACAAAAGCTCCCCAAGACCTACTTTTGGGGCACAAAAGCTCATGTGTTATCATTTCACCTTTTCTCTCTATCTCTCTCCTCCCTTCTCAAAATCCCAAAGCCATAATCTAAAAGCACATTTTCTAACTTGAGAATTAGAGTGAGAAAAAGTAGCTTTTTAATCATTAAATGATTGGAATCTCTCAACCCACATTGTTACCAAACGGTGCCTTAAAAATGGTAAAGAGCTGGCCTGAGAAAGAGTTTTTGAGATAAATCTTCTGACACTCACAAATGATCAATTCTAATAGGACCCATGGGCCGGTTCAAAGTCACCTTAATGGGTTCTGTTCAGGGCAACTCTCTTGACGCAAAGGAGAAGGAGAAGGTAAGAGTCTCTAAAGGGAAATCTTTAGTCCCATATCGAAAGCCCAAGCTTCTTCCACTTGGGGAGAACTTCGTAAGAGGTCAACAGTCATAGATAAGAGACAGTGGTTAGGTGCAACATCCTACACGGTCTCACTCAAACTCTTTCTCCCTTGTCTAACTTTTGTTTAGACTAAATTCTTCCCCCTTACTAACTTGGCCGTCGGAGATTGTCTTCGAAATTTATATTTTTTGGATGACTGTCTTGTAGGTCAAGGAAGCGGCTCACAGCGAGCCAAATATTTATTTTCTTTTCTCATCTCCATCGTCCGAGATGCAAGCTCGAGTCTATCTTAGTTGAACTAAGGATCTGAAAGTCGGGTCGAGACCGACAATATGAAGTTCAAACTCGACTTAAGAAGGAAAAAGATCTAAGAAGATGAGAGGGAAATAAGAGATGTAGAGAGAATGGAGTGCCAGACACTTGTTTTCCTTTTCTCCTTACCTGTAGCTTTCGAATTTTTTTTTTTGAAGCTATCTAAGAAGGAATTCTTGGTGATATATATAGAACTAAAGTCCAACTTACGCCTTCTTCTTCCTCTTCCTCTTGTTCATGGCGCTATTGGGCCTGGGCTCATACTTGGGTCCGTTTGTTGTTTAAATCTCATGTAAAAAAATATTTTAAGAAAAACTTCATACAATCACTTATTTGGTACTCCAAAAGTTAATCTATGAAAATAGTTTACCTAAAATTTATGATTTTGATATTTTTATGAAACCACCGTAATTAATTTTAATATCAATTTTTTTTTATTTTCTTGTGAATATTTTTCCTTGAAAAACCTTTCCCGTGAATTTTACGGTCAATTAAAACGGACCAAGTTAATTAGTTGACCATGTCTGATCCAAGCATATGCATGGTTTTGCGACTGCTCACAGGCCAGATCAAACCCATGCGTGCATGCATGCGAAA
Organism: Colocasia esculenta; assembly: GCA_014218235.1. NCBI lineage: Eukaryota > Viridiplantae > Streptophyta > Magnoliopsida > Alismatales > Araceae > Colocasia > Colocasia esculenta. The sequence goes on from CM024758.1 coordinate 3,491,313, forward strand.
GCAAACGCGCTTCTTCCCTTTCCCACTCCAACGCGTACGCCACCCACGTGCACCTTCCATTACCAAGTCCCTCCACGGGCACGCAAAGACCAGAACAGGTCGCAGTAGCTAGCTAGCTAGCTGTTTAAAAAATTAACCCCAGTACCCTCTCCCATTCCCTTCTAATAATAAAAGACTGGTCAGAGAATTATATAAGCCTCATCCCGTCGAGCTGCATGGTTTTACTTCTTCAACTTTTTTGTACGTACCAAAAGCCAAACTATAAACTATAACGACATAGGAATTACAAAGCTTCTATCTTGGGGGATCACCCAAGTTGGTGCTTTGACTATAGTAACTTAACCCAAGATATATATAACTGTACGTTTTGAACATAACTAAGTAGTACTTCGCAAGTACCATTTAGAGCCAAGGCGATAACAATATATGTAATTAATGGGATCGATGTATTATATATATATTATATATATATATATATATATATATATATATATATATATATATAGAAGAAGAGAGAGAGAGAGAGAGAGAGGACTCCGATTGAGTCAATGGTTAGAACTATTGTTTAAAAATAAGAGATCCCGAGTTCGAGGGGGGAGCTTACTTGATTAACATGCAATTTTTGAGGTGTGTACGTAGTAGATCTGAAATTTTTCCGTCAAGTGAGGTAAGGACAATACGGGTATACGAAAAATAAGAGTTGTCAAATTCTGATCTTAGAATTCACGAACATCAATTTCTAAACCCACAAAATCGCACGGGACGGAATTTCCTTGTTATCAGAGAGAGAGCGAGAGAGAGAGAGAGAGAGAGAGAGAGAGAGAGAGAGAGAGAATCCCATTCCCTTCTAAAAAAGGGGTCCGAGAATTATATAAGCCTCATCCCGTGGGGATGCATGGCTTTAATTCTTTCAACTTTGCACCAAAAGCCAAAATATAAACTATAACATAGGGATTAGAAAGTTTCTATCTTGGGGGAACCCAAGTTGGTGCTTTGACTATAGTAACGTTAAACCCAAGATACATACTAACTATACGTTTGGAACATGACTAAGTAGTACTTCGTAAGTACCATTTGGAGCCAAGGCGATACATATAATAGTTAATGGGATCGATGCTATATATATATAGAAGAAGAGAGAGAGAGACAGAGACAAAGAAATGGATAAGTTATAAGAAGGAATTGACTTCCATGTTTTGATGAAGCCAGTTGGACAGTAGACCATATAAAGATGTGTCCACTTCAATGGACATGGACTTGAAGCCGAGCTAGGGTTTATACAACAACAAATGGACGGAAGGATAGGAGAGAGAAGAGAAAGGCACTCCCATGCAGCTTCTTGCATGTTTCCATTCGGAGAGAGATCAGAGAATGGGGGTGGTCGTCGAAGACTCTCTTTATAAGTACGCACGCCATGTAGTTTCATGAATAAAATTAAGTATCTCTTTTTGTAGTTATACCCCTCTAAATTATCATATATGTATATAATTCATTCATTTCTTATATCTATATGTACTTGTCGTCAAGTTTGAATGTATCATTGGACGTGTTGAACCATGATTCGATGGTACGATATGATACCGCTCGTACTGTATCATACTGCAACCATTTTAGTCTACTTCTATGATATAAATATAAAAAAAAATTTAAACCAAATGACCCTTGTACCAACTGTGCCTCATGAGTATCATGATCGCTTCAATATAACATGACATGTTTAAACTACACCGATACAAAACGATTAGACAAATTATAATTATAATTATACTATTATCATAGTCTTGAAATCACAAATTTGTCCTCCGGTTATAACCACACCCCGTTCTTACAATAACTTACTGATTTTTATCTGGTAGTTCACCAATATAACTTTACTACGTTACTAAAAATTTTAAAATTATACAAAAACCCCGTTCTTATGTAGTAACTTACTTTATTTCGATCCAGTGGGTCTCATCCAAATTGACTTGATTATATATGTATTATTATTATTATTATTTTGAAGTCCTAAGAACTTCATATTTACCGAATAGCTCCTCCAAAGTGCGTAGATGTTTATTTTACAAGCCCACACATTTGAATTCACCGGCTATTCGCAATATTATGGTTACTGATCTGCCTTAAGATTCTGTGGAATTATAGATTGGAGGGACTAATTCACAAATATGAAATCTCACGGGGTCAGACGCGAAACTTTTTGGCACCTAAAGAGTACCGAACCATAGCACCTGGATGGTCAAAGATCCGGAAAGAATCGGATCCACTACGATTCGGATACGGGGAGGAGGAGACACGGATGGAGAGAAAATAGAAAGAACGACCCAGCGAATACGAAAAGGATCCGAAAATCTTCGAAATGGGTCCCGCCGCCGATGTCTCACCGGTCAGGCCCATCCAAGAACTAAAAAGCACGTGTTTGTACGCGCGTGGGGGGGGGGATGATCCTTGTCCCTTGATATATCCGATCCCGAAAACCCAATGGGCCCCACAAAGACCACGTGCTGGTCGGTAGGGGGAAGTGGGGGTGGCCGTTGTCTTGTCGCCTTGGTGACGTTATCCGCTTGCTGCCATGTCCAAACAGAAATGTTATGCTGCCGGAGCATACTGAAGCGCAATAGAACCGTGCTCTTCTACAGCACGTCATGTGGAGGAGTAGGACTTCAGCGTATTAATATATATATATATATTATATATATATTATTATTATTATTTTGAAGTCCTAAGAACCTTCATATTTACCGAATAGCTCCTCCAAAGTGCGTAGATGTTATTTTACAAGCCCACACATTTGAATTCACGGCTATTCGCAATATTATGGTTACTGATCTGCCTAAGATTCTGTGGAATTATAGATTGGAGGGACTAATTCACAAATATGAAATCTCACGGGGTCAGACGCGAAACTTTTTGGCACCTAAAGAGTACCGAACCATAGCACCTGGATGGTCAAAGATCCGGAAAGAATCGGATCCACTACGATTCGGATACGGGGAGGAGGAGACACGGATGGAGAGAAAATAGAAAGAACGACCCAGCGAATACGAAAAGGATCCGAAAATCTTCGAAATGGGTCCCGCCGCCGATGTCTCACCGGTCAGGCCCATCCAAGAACTAAAAAGCACGTGTTTGTACGCGCGTGGGGGGATGATCCTTGTCCCTTGATATATCCGATCCCGAAAACCCAATGGCCCCACAAAGACCACGTGCTGGTCGGTAGGGGGAAGTGGGGGTGGCCGTTGTCTTGTCGCCCTGGTGACGTTATCCGCTTGCTGCCATGTCCAAACAGAAATGTTATGCTGCCGGAGCATACTGAAGCGCAATAGAACCGTGCTCTTCTACAGCACGTCATGTGGAGGAGTAGGACTTCAGCGTATTAAATATATATATATATATAATATATATATATATATATATATATATATTGAAGAGCAAGGCTCTAGCCCATTAAATGTGTCTTTTACTTTTTTTTTTCTCACCCTCAAATAATACACACAAATATCTTTATAGTGCACACAAATACCTATATAGTGCACATAAATATCACAATAGTGCATACAAATAGTATAAAAATTTGTGTGCATTCTTATACGATTTGTATGCACTATTGTGGTATTTGTGTACATTACATAGGTATTGTGTGTACTAGATAGATATTTGTGTGCACTGTTTGAAGTTAAAAAAAAAACAGTGCACATAAATATCCTTCTAGTGCATACATAGGTATTTGTGTGCACAAGATAGATATTTATGTGCACTATAAAGATATTTGTGTGCACTATTTGAGGGTGAAAAAAAAAAAAAAGCACATTTAATGCGCTGGGGCCCTACTCCTCCACATGACGCGTTGTGGAGGAGCACGGCTCCATTGCACTTCCCTATGCTCTCGGCACGGCTCCATTGCACTTCCATGAGAAAGGCTTTCTGCACTTGTGAAAGTGCAGAAATACCTAGTCATCCTGCACTTTCTCCCTCCCATTGGTGGGAATGAAGCTGCCACACAGACCTCTCCCCTCTTTCCACCAATGGGAGATGGGAAGTGCAGGATGACTAGATATTTCTGTACTTTCACAAGTGCAGAAAGCCTTTCTCAATGTCCATATACCTCGTGTCATTTTGGATATTTCACTTTAATAGAAAAGGGATAAATTAATAATAATGGATAAGAAGGAGATATTATCATGGGCTTTTTTATATATATGTCGAGGGGTGGCGATGGGTCGGGTCTGCACCGGGTCCGTGCTGGTTCGGATCCAACCCGATCTCTAATCACTCGGCTCAAACTCGGCCCGGCTCGGGACGAGGCCTGATTTTCTAAAGCCGACCCGGCTCGAAAAAATTAGGTAAGATTCGGCCCAAGTTCGGTCCGGCCCGATTTTATTTTTTTAAAGATAGTTTTACTATTTTTATTTATTTTTATAATAAAATTAATATTCATTTAATCAAAATAACATAAAGCAAACATTAGACTAATATAGATAAATTTATTTCTAGTTGTTACAAATATGAAATAAATGTTAAGTCATTAAATATAGCTTCACAACACAATTTTCAATCTAAAATTTTAAAATATTAGAATTATCGCCGGGTTACTTATTTTTTTTAAAAAAAAATATCGAGCCACTGGGCCGCCCGGGCCAAGCCGAGCCAAACCCATGCCCGGCTCAATCTTACTTCGGGCCGGGTCTGGCCGGGCCGGACTCAAAATTAAAAAAAATGTTAAATTATCCTATCTAAGTCCATGTAAAATTAGGCCGGGCCTTCAGGCCGGCCCAGCCCGGCCCAATTGACACCCATATATACGTCTTTCTTAGAAGATTAATTGAGTGACAAAACTTCTTAGATTTGTTTATCTTCTCAACACGAAATGTCAAAAAGATGCTTAAAACATTTTGTTCAATTTCCTATGTGTACCTCTACATGGTGAAGAAATATTTAATAAGGTGAATGGATTTTAGTTACTTAGAATTTCTTTGATAACTTGATAATTTATCTGCGAATAAATTATCTATAGATAAGATAAGTTAAATTATGATCTTTTTGATTTGACAAGTAAAATTATTAGAGTTGATAATTTTATAAGACCTAAGAGAGGAGATAGAGTTACCAAAATTTATCATCAATAATAGTTGATGAAATCCGGATAAATTATTTGAATTATCAAAATAACTCTCTATTTATCAAGGTTGATAAATTCTCTTTATTAGGAGTTATCCGGTTAAGCACTTGCTCTCCCTTTAAAAAATCTTCTCAAATTCGACCAAAACATATCATCTGGCTGGGTCTGCATCAACAATAAGGAAAAAAACAAAAAAAAAAACAACCAAATGGAAACATCAACTAATAGTTTTGTGATAGGGTCTCTAAAGATAATTTATATCTAGGGGATACGTCTAAATATAAATTTAGAAAAGATTCTCATGTAATTAATCTTCTAAAAAGATATATATTAAAAAAAAAACCTTATTATCAGTAACGAGTTTGTGGCTCAATACTACCAATATATTTTTCTATAAGAGATGATTTGGACAAAGATTTCAACTCTAGGAGGTAATTGGATGGAGAGATTTAATAAGCCACAGATCTATATGAGGGCATATGTCTAAGTGTCCTCCTCAAGTAAGCAATTGTGTAAAGGAAAAATTATTTTAATGGCAATGGAGTCTCCGAAATCTAGAATAGTAGTTATTTGCATAAGCAAAATAGTCGAATTTATAGATGGATTGTAGGAAGGGAGAGGAATATCCCTTCGCATCCACTCTACTTTCTCCACACCATTTGTACTCACACTTCATATCAATCCATGCATTTAACACATCCACATCACATAGAGAGCTACTTGATGCCAACCCAAATTGACACTGACCCAAGTAAGAGCAATCCAAGCTCAAGGGAGCTCTGAGCTCATGATGTCCCTCAAGTGAGACATCACACTCTCTTGTGTGAAGCCATTTGAAAGTTCCATAGACTTTGAACACTCCTTAGATGGGGCAGCTAGCCACCATCACCATCTCCCAACAACCACTCCACTGGTCTCCATCTTGGTGGGGGGGCCCAAACTAGGACCTTAATTTCTAAGATTAGTGAACTCCATAGATTTTGGGGGACCCCCTCTTATATATGTATGACCTTGGGTCCCCTAGTAGCTTGGCAGCTTTAAACACTTGTTGTTAAGTGAGGCTTGTGGGGTTGAGTGGTAACTTCATCAACTGACACTGCAAAGTGGATTGAACTCATAGAAATTGTTTGTCTTGAAAGGAGAATTTTCATGGTGGTGCATTACACCAAAGGCTAGCTGCCAAGATGTTGACACAACACTATGGAGGTGTGTGTGGGGAGTGCTATCTTGGTGACAAACATTTATTTGATAGCTATGTGTATAAACTATGTAGGAGTCCAAATTAAGTGTGGGTCTCTCTTGGCCTCAACTCACTAATAAACAAAAACCTCACTTCAACACTTAAGTTCACATGAGTGGTTGGCTCCCTTGGGTAATGTGCTGGTGTAACACCCACCGTTGTTTATTTAAGGGAGTTTAATGGACATATGTTTAAGTTAGTGGACTTGGGATTGATATGTAGATGAGTAAGATGAAATTGTTTTTTTTCACACTTGGAGTAGCATCAAGTAAACATGCAAGATCAAATAGTTGCCAAATGAACTACATATGACCATGATGTCATATGTCAACATGTGGATCCCTGCCCACAATGATGTGCATTGTAGCTTTGTAATGGAAAAAAGATGCCTAGTTCGAAGAAAGGGGTCAGATCTATCTTAAAACATATCCCTCAAGGCCAAAAATTGGGGTGAATAGTAAAATCCAAACTATAACACTACTACTTTTTAACTAGACCAGAAGTTGGATGAGGAAGGCCCTTCAATCCTTGCCTTTATTGATCAATTCATTAGGAGTAACACTTTGTATAACAGTACGCGGAAGTGTCCACGTGTTTATCTTCAGATACAAGTGGGTGAACCCAACTATCATCAGAAATAATTAGTGTCTGTGACGCACGGGTATCATGATACCCGTGCGCAGACACAGCTTAGGTGGGCTCGAGCCACATGCGTAGTCCCCACCTGAGTATGTTTGTATCTACGCACGGATATCATGATACCCGTGCGCATGAGCGCTAATTGTTTCACCATCTACACACGTTTGTGTTAGTGAGCACGAGCATTCCAACCAAGTATAGAATATTTCTCATTCATTAGATAGGACAAGAACCAACTCAATCATTCAATAAAACCCAAAATTAGTTAAATGTGACATTATTGAATTCTCCTAATGTGATACAAGCTTAAAATTATTCTTATAACTTGGAGTATGAGGGAGGTTGGACTGAAGGTGTTGAAGGTGAAAATGAACAAGTTTCGATTTATTACAAGATGACTAAAATGGATAAACATGGGGGCATCACTGATCATACTGCATGGTGCCCACTACCAACTTTGTGAGATCATAAACTTCTATAAAGAGGCTGCTGAGTTTGATAAAAGAGATGGATAACCTTAACTTGCCTAGAAAAGAGGAATACAAAACAGTCCACTTCTATAATTGAATTATGTCATGTGACACTCTAGTCATGAGAAGTCAAGATCTTTTGGTAGCAAAAATATGTTGGAGAGAGAGAGAGAGAGAGAGAGAGCAATAGCAAAAATATTTACATGAATATAGAAAAGGCTCCTTGCTCCTTCAAACCTAGCAGCAAAAAGGCCTTCAGATAGGAGACTTCTCAAAAAGAAAAAGAAAGTTATAAAAACAACACTTTTGATGTGTCATTCATGATTAATAGGACATGTAGAGGTCATTTTTCACCTCCTAGGTCCATAGATCCATCATGACTCAGTAAAGAAGCAGAACGATAATTATTCAGCCACGTGTCCTCGAAGACAGCTATTGTTCCCAAACACACCTCAATCACTGCGCGTTCAAGGGCATCATGGAGCCTAGCCTCCGAGCATATTCGAACAGGCTGAGGTCACCAAGCACCAACCACTCGGTAGAAGGCCCAGAGCCTCACTGAACAAGTCTCCGGGCTTCTGTTCGGATCCTCCACAGTTCAACGGGGGGCCAACGGCTCACCGAACACCGGATAGCCTCACAGAGCACGCCCGCGATTTCCTGTTCGGTGCCTCCATACTGGCTACCATGCCAGGTAGCCCTTAACCCCTCAACAACATTTAATGGGGATGGCGCGGTGTGCCTCCCCAAGAACTGGAGCGGATTCAGTGTAGTCTCAAGGAATGCCTCGAACAAGCAACCCTCATCTTGGAAACTCAACAGTCGTACCCACCTAAGTACCATTCTTGAAAGACGTGTCTGGACCCTTCAAATCCCCGACCTATATAAGGGACATGTAACCTTCATGCCAAGGTACGAGTAATTGCTCACACAATCGTACACGCGCGAAATCACACACCAAAAAGAACCCCTCCCCTCTCGCCTTCTCTTACAGTCACCCTTGATTTTGACATCGGAGGGTTCTCCTAATTCTTCAATCGTGTTCCTCTAATACGTTCTGATCTTGCAGGTCATCATCCGCACCGACGACCGTCTGTTCCCCCTTTTCAATTGGTGGGAATCATGTTTGGCTCTTCACCGAACAGCGGGAAAGACCCCCACAGGACCATATATTGTGTATTTCCTCAAAAATTTTATGTAATTTCAGAAAAATTATAAGCAAGAAAACATGTATCAATCCTTAAGAGTATGGTCGGACATCTCAAACCGTACCAATCCAATATACCCAGTTTATATCGTGCCTAAAACCCATGTGATCTGAGGCATGGTTGATTCGATATCATAATTTTGTTTTATTTTAATTTTTATTATTAAATTTAAGTGTGAGTCAAAAGTATCATAATATATATGGTGCGGTACACTCTCATTCGTATCCAAACTACAAACCTGAGCACCTCCTCCATCTTCCTCCCATTTTTACATATTTTTTAATCACTCTTCTTACAACCATCATAAAAAAGGGGGAAAACAAATAAAAAATAAAATAAAACTTCTTGAGTCACTCTTCGTACAAACCATCATAAAAAAACACAGAAAGAAAACAAAGAAAATTTAAAATAAAACTTTTGTGGAAGAATCAAACCAGGCCGACTCCTCTTCCTCCCTCTTAAAAAATGTTATCCAAAATCTTGGCTTGAAATCCTCCGTACCCTTACAGTCTCTGTCTCTAGATTTTCGACATCTTCACAACATCATTTAATAATAATAAAAAAATAATTAATAAAAAATAAAAAAATCTCTAATTCCGGTTTTGGACCGCGATGATCGGGTTTGAACGGTCCAATGTTAGATTTTGGACCGCACCGGGTGGTGAAACTTTGTCTGGACAGAACCGTCTCGAAAGGATGGACCGGAAAAGCTCCGTACCGGGGATGGGTTAAAAGTTCTTTTTCTCTAGTTTTTTTGTTATTAAATGTTTTTTCTCTATTTTTTTGAGAAAAAAAAAATATCCCTTCTCTTGCGACCACTATAGTTGGGGGAATATTTATGAGGAGGAATGATGTCATGAGATGGATCTTACCTTTGAGATGTCAAATTTAAATTTATTGTTCTATCAAATATGTTTCATGTTTAGTTGACTTGATAAATTCTATGGTTAAAATCCATGATGTCTTTTTTTTTTTTGACCAAGTTAAAAACCCATGATGTCATGAGGTGGTTATCATGGCCATTTTGATTGAGATCAAATGGGATAAATTTATGGTTAAAAGTTATTTTGGGTTAGATATATGGACCACTTTGATAATTAGATAAAGGAAGTTATCTTCCATTTGTCATCCTTGATAACTAAAAAAAATATTTTAATAACTGAGATAAGTTATATTAGGGATCAAAGAACATAGTCAAGATAAATAAAGACCATTTTGATAACTAGATAAGTTATATTAGAGATAGTTAAATGGATATAGCTTATCTCTCTTTAGTTATATTTTTACATTGATAATTTTTTTATTATATCTAATTATCTCTCATTTATGTGACTTTGATAACGGTGGACGTAACGATAAATCTAAGATAAATTGGCATATATTCTTATATAGTGGAGAAAATATTATTAAATATCTTATGCGCGAACTTCTATATATCTTGGGCAGTAGAAAAATAATAAAATAATCTCCACTATCCTTCTTTCCTTTACCCATTTTAACAAAGTGTATAACTTTTATTCATACATAGGAGCAAGCATGGTGTTATTCCTATTTAACGCCTACTCATCCTAATTACATCTCTTTATTCTTAGTATAACTTACTCAGTTATCAAAATATTTTTGTGGTTATTAAGAATGATAAATGAGAGATAACCTCTTTCATCCTGTTATCAAAATAGAATAGATAAAAGATGATAACTCTATCCTATTAAGGAAGATGAGATAGCTAGATAACTCCAAAATGGAGGGGATATGAAAAGATAGTGTCAAAATGTGATTGCTTAAATCTATGGATAGCATATATCTAGTTAAGCTATCCATATATAAGTTATCTAGAAACTAAAGTGGCCCTTAAAAAGATGATCTAGTGCATGGCAAAGTCTTATGTGGTGATCACTAGACTTGGTTCAAAATATGGACATGCACATAAAGTAATTAGGGCATATCTTTTTTGAGGGCCTGATTTAATGCGGTGATCACTAGACTTGGTTCAAAATATGGACATGAACATAAATTAATTTGGGCATATTTTTTTAGGGCCTAATTTAAGTTGAATAATAGTTGTTGTAGTGACGAGTTATACTTTTCTATCCAATTAGTTCATTAGAAGTGATAATGCAAGAGATAAAAAAGAGAGAGACAGAGATAGAAGATCCCATATTTCTTATTTTATGTTTTGTCATATTTAGAAATATTTATTGCACTTTCTTAATCTACTTTTAACGTATTTTAAACCTTTTTTATCGACTAATGTGTTATTGACATATCGTGCTCATCCAATAAAAAAGTTAAAAGTACATTAAATATATAATTAAAAGTGTAACAATGTGGTCCAAGTCGATTCTGAGAGTGGGTTGGATCTACATCATTATCGAAGGAGCCAACTCCATCTGATCCAGAGATCTCGAAGGGCATCATAAATATACTCGGATTGAAATCCCACGTCATAAAATGAATGTATGGATGAAGATAAACATAGTAACTCTTCCCAAGAATCTCAAAGCAAAAGTGACTTTAAGAAACATTTCTTGTGTTAGTCCCACATTGAGAGATTCAAACTCCGCTCCTCTAACTTATAAAAACAGATCCACATGTGCAAGTAAGAGGGGGTAGACAACATTGGTGTCACACCTCGGCACATGATCTCGGATCAACTCTCTCTCTCTCTCTCTTTTACTTCTCTTCTAAGACCAACTTCTAACTTGAGCGTCATAGAGTCTATCTCATAAACCTCTTCTCGAATTTGACTTCTTACGGGTCGTGTCGACGTTAGCTTCAACAATAACAACTTCGTTCCCTACTTCTTTCAGCAACCCACGCTCTCAACCTCAGATATCTTGAGTCATTTTGCATCAGCCTGTGGGGGTTCCAACAGGCTTCATCAATATAAAACAAATATTACTCATTTAAATTTTCTGCTTTCAACTTGGAGCACTATACTTAAGTTTTGCTTTTCTCATCTTCGCCCTCTCCTTTAGGAGGCCAAAACTATATTAAATGCTCCAAAAATTCTCACAGAACTAAATTAAAAATTCTACTTTCTTTATTTTTCAATCACCCTCTGACCTTTTAAGATGTCGAATTTAAGTTTGATGCTAGTTAGACCCTCTCATAGTTTAGGAGCACCAAACTTAAGTTTTACCTTCTTATTAGCTGTCCGAACTAAACTTACCAAAGATGATATTAATTTATATCAAGTTCCAAGTCTTCCCTTATTGGGAAAAGCCCATGTATAATTGTTCCACTCAAATAATAAATATTTGATACCTTGATGCCTCTCTCATCTTTATGGAAGCACACAAGCATGCACATACCTCTACGAATTACCTTAAAACTCATACCAAGCATAAAGTTGCATTTAAAAATAATATAGGGGAAATGTTAATTTTTATTAACTTTTTATAAACTTCTTTGTTTAGGCTGGCTTTAGAAGGTTAAAACCAAACTCTGAATTTTATGTGGAGGCAATAAAGACTGAGAAATATTAAGATAGGCATTTTGCTAAAATGCTAAGACATGGGTCAGTATCTCATCTCTTTCTTTCCTTTTTGTTCTCACTAACAAGACCTTTGTTCTTATGACAGGGAACTTTATCCAAAAGCCACCACTCTAGGTAATTTCAATTTGCAAGGGATTTCCTTATGATCTTTTTCACAATTTATTTGGATACGATTCTTAAAATTTAAAAGCCCTAGTGTTATATGATGCTTGATGAGTTGAAGAATTGAAGTGGAGGGCACTAATAAAAGCAAAAGATTTATATAGAGGAGAAGAGAGCCTGTTGAGGTTTTAAGAAGTTTAAGAACCCCACAATGAATGGATGCATTTAAGAATATGTTAGCATGTGTTGACTATGATGTCATTTATGCACATCCTTTGGCCATGGTTTTTCTAGAGTTGTTTTGGCTTCTTTAATTTTGGTCTTTAAGTGAAACACCTATTGTTGATTCATTGTTTGACTATGAACTGATTGTGATTTTTTATTTATTTATGGATCACATAAGATTTGTAGGCAAAATATGAATCATATGGTGACTTTTGCATATGTCATGATTTTAATTTTTAACAAAATGGGTTATATGCTCGAGATAGACCACTAAGTAACTACTTTCGACTCCGAGAAAATTCGAGAGTGATGGATTTAAGTTTGACCTCTTCAAGACGGCGCGAATTTTTTTTACATATATATTCTTAGAAACCGTCAAATTTTTATATTTATCTCTTAATTTTAACAATTATCGAAAGTATCCTTAAAATTTCCACAACTCTTGTCACCACACACATTCTCTCCCCAACCTCTCTCAATACCCAACAACCATTTTCAAAATACATTACAAATTAGTGTCAATAAATGCAAGAGTCAAACTAAATCCTTTAACATTAACACTCACATGACTCATGCACAGGCAGGTTTGTCACCCCCACCATTTAACCCACACATCAAACCACGGTAGAGGGGAACAGCCACAGCTATCTGATTTATTGTTATACCCTCAAAGTAGGGACATTTATATAAATTCAAAAATATTGGGGGTACCTGCACGAATGGAAGTTTCCACAGGTATATATGCACATATTACATTTATAATATCCATATATGAAAATTCCGAGACAAAAGAAGAGCTTTTTCACCCGCCGCCGCCGTTACACGTTGACCCACCGGGCTTCCCGGGGGCCCAGTCCACACCCCGTCGCCGTCCAAATCCCTTCCTCCGGCGCACGCGCGGAAGCGCCGGAGGGCGCCGACACCTATCTCTCCGTCTCTTTATTGCGCGCGCGCGCACTCCCTCTCTTTGTGTGTACACGACGCCGCCAACGCAAGCAAACAGCCAAAACGGGGGTGGGGGTGGGGGTGGAGGACGCCGCCATGGGAGGGAGGGACGGGGTGGGGCGACGACGACGAGGAGAACGGGCTACTGCTGGGAGAAGCCCACGCGGCGGGGCGGACGGTTTCCTTCCGGGACGGCCCGCGAGGCATAGCGAGGCCCCGGCATTAAAGGACGACCCTGATTTTTCCATTTGTCCACCCTGCTTTGCAGTCCCCACCCCGCCTCCCGCTCCCAGTCTGTATAATTATAAGAAGGCTTTGCTCCATGTGTTTGGTCCTCCTATCTCTCTCTGTCTCTCTCTCCCTGTGTGTGCTCGCTTTCTCTCTCTGTGTCGAGTCTCCCCGTCACCTTCAAAAGCCTCCAAACCTTGGGCAGGAAAGAAGCGAAACAGAAATCCGTCCGCGGGTTCTTGGCGTTGCCTTGTTTGCTTCGCTTGCCGTGTTGCGAGTGTGCTTCCCTTCCGACGCCGGCATTTACACCGCCACCCCCTCCCCGCTAAGCACATGTCTTGCCTGTTCATTCGGTAGAGGAGGAAGAAAAGAAGGAAGCAAAAAAAGATTTGTTCTTGGGTTAGGAAGAAGAAGAAGAAAGATCTCTTCTTGGGTGCTCAGAGAGCGAGCTGGGTGGCGGGGGCGCCCTGGGAGGTCTCCAAATTTAGAGAGGAGGTGGGCGTGTGCGGCAGAATTAGAACGGGCGTGAGCTTGACAGCAGAGAGCACAGAGTCTTCCGTTAATCACAGGAAAATTTCCCTCTTTTGATCAGCCATTTTTTGTCTCTATACATAGGATAGGTCTTTCTCTCTCTATGTCCATCTATCTGTCTATATTTCCGCCGTCGTTTGTATAAATGTTGCCTGTTACTTCCGCCCTCGCCAGCATCGCCGGCCTCCCTGTTTAGAATATCTCCCGTAGTTCCTCTATTTCCGGGAAAGATCCTACCTTTCTTCACCGGAAGAGCGGCCGGGATAAAAGTATCGGTAGTGTCCGTTTCTGCAGAACCCAGTACTCTTCTGCTGCGTCTCCTTGCTCCTCCCCGCTCCCCTTTCATCTTGCAACACCCGTCTCGCTTCGTTTCGTTTTCAGATTTTTCTTTGTTTTATAAATTACCTCCTGGGTTCTGCTGCTTTGTTTCCCTGCAACTTCACCGTGAGCTCCTCCCGGTGTCTGTGCTGCTGTTTTTGCTCGTTGGTCTTCATCGGGCTTGCTTAGCTTTTGTTCTTCGTAAAAGCAGCGAGAGCTACCGGCCGGCGGAGATGGCTCATTCGAACTTGCGAAGCTTCCTGAACTCTACGACTCCCAGAGTTCGTCCGCAATTCATCCCCAAGGTTGTGCCTTTGTTATCCCTTTCTCCTCCTGTTAGAGTTGTAAGATGTGAATGTGCGTGGATCTTGGCGATCTGCTGCCTGGTTTTGATGTATCCACTCTACCCAGAAGCTTATTGGCTTCTTCGTCTGTTTTATTTAATTGTTGAGTGGGAAAGTGAGGCATATCACATATGGGTGGGAGTTTTTTTCCAGTGCAGTACCTGGTTTTTGCAGTCGTTCCCATTTAGTGGGGTTTTGCTAGGTGTCTCAGTTGTGCAGCTAAGTGCTATGTATGGATACTTGCTTGTTTGCTTCTTTCTTTGCTTGTTTGCATTTTAGAACTTTCAGACTCCTTTGTGAGTTTATTATTGTCCTTTTTTGGTCTTTGTCTTGGTTATTTCCTTTAACTTTCATGTGAAATATCTATTGCACTAGAAATGAGCATGTTTTTTTTTCCATATAGCTTCTTGATCCCCTTTTGCGGTTGCAACTTATCATTTTGTTTGAGACACCATTTAGTTTTACATGGATATGCAGGCAGGTAAAACATGTTGAGGTTTGCAGAAGCACTTGTTTTTCTTAAGTACCCAGAGTGAACCAACCTTCCTAGTGTTGAGCTAAAATCATTGGTAGCCTGAGTTACTGGAAGGCCAAGTCTTTCTCAGGTAGTGGGTCCCACTCATCGTGACGATTCGTATGAGATCAGAACCCATGTGTATCCTAGGTTGGTGCTTCTTTTAATACCTAGAATCCGCATTCCTAGGATCAAGCCAGAATCATCGGTAGCCCGATTTATTAGAACGCCAAATCTTTCCCAGGTAGTGGGAGGGTGCCACGCGGCTCAATGAATTGTACAAGATCAGAACGCACGTGAAAACCCCTTGATACTTTTTTTAAATGTCAAGATCAAAACCACCTTCTTGATGTTGAGCTGGAATCATTGGTAGCCCGAGTTATTGGAAGCGCAAATCTTTCTCAGGTAGGGGACCCCACTTGGCCCCATGTATTCAATGAGATCGAAACACACGTGAACCACATGTTGGTACCTTTTTAGGAAAATACCGAGAGTAAATTCTCCTCCCTAACATCAAGCTCGAATCATCGGTAGCGTGAGTTATTAGAAGGCCAAATCTTTCTTAGACAGTGGGCCCCCCCAGCCTAGTAAAGTCCATGAGATCGGAGGCCACGTGAAACCCCAGATTGGTGCCGATGCTGCCTGAAGATGTGTGAAATTTCAGTGCGCCCCTCCCAAAAAGTAGTCCCCTATTCGGGTTTTTGTTCTTTTTCTTGGAAAAAGGGCCCTCTTGGGAGAAGAGGCATGTGCCTTGCTTATAAGCACACCCATATTTTTACTTATCTCCGATGTGGGACTAAACCATGCCTCTACACTGCCTTTATGTCCTTGGTGTGAGTCGATGCCACAATCTCATGGTTGTCTGTAAAGCACTTTATCCGACTCTCCCACCCCTGAGAGACTGCAGAAGCACTTGATGGTTTAGGTTTTTCCTCCCATTTGGTTACACTTTTCATGGTTCTCTCATTTTATGCTTCCTATTTCATTGATTTTTCATTCATTTAACATAAACTATTTTTGCTGTTTTTGTTGTTTCAAAAAAATGGCAGACCTCTATCTGGAAACTGAACAACCAGTGCCAACTTCTGGGAGGTAAGGGTTTGGTTGAGTACTTCACTCTGGAGGATCTCTGGAACTGCTATGAAGAGTGGAGTGCCTATGGTGCTGGAATTCCCATGCGGCTCAGCAATCATGAGAATGTCGTCCAATATTACACCCCTTTTCTGTCTGGCATCCAAATCTATACAGCAAAGTCTGTCAACTTAAGGTTTGTCAAATGGAACTCCCCTCTCCCCTCCAATGCATAGATGTTGTCTATATAAGGCAAAATGACAGCTGCATTGCATTTAAATGTTATTCTAGGATTGTAAGGGAGGACTTTGAAGAGGCTGAAACGGATTCTACAAGTAGTGACAGTGATGCAGGGAAGCTGTCGAGGACAGACAGCAATGGTTCAAACAGGATGTGGGACTCGGACGACTCATGGACTGATCCAGATGTTGACTTAAAAGCAAAAGAGCGACTTGGCAAGCTTTACTTCCAATATTTTGACAGCACTAGTCCTCATCTAAGGTTACCACTCAAAAACATGGTAAGATTGGATTTTTTAATAGTTAACTCAATCTAATCATAAAGCCACTTATTTAGAAGGCTGATTTTGATTGCATAGTTATTGACTTCTTGTTTGATGTCTTTTATCTCGTTTTCTGAGAGAAGGTAAATCAATTAGCAGAGGAACATCCAGGATTGATTTCACTAAGGAGTGTTGATCTTTCTTCTGCTAGTTGGATGTCTGTTGCTTGGTATGTCTCACATCCAAAATTTACCAGAAAATCTATTTGATGTCTTGTCATAAATTATCAGTTCAAGTATCCTTTTTGTTATCTTTTGAGCTTGTCTTGATTGATTGTTCCAACATGGATCTGCTAATAAACATAACATATCATAATATCATAATTTAGTGTTGTTGATCAGTTTCCTTAATGGACCATTGAATGTGGGTTCGTAACCATCAATTTTGTTTAATCCCAAGAGCAATATGCAGGCTAGAGTTGACTTTTTTGTTTGTGTGTTCATTAGGTATCCTATATATCATATTCCAGGTCGAAGAAATCCAAAAGAGTTGTACTCAGCCTTCCTGACTTACCACACATTGTCATCTTTATTTCAAGGTATGTATCCAGGATAGGGGGAGACTTTCCAAGAAGGATTGTTCTTTTGATTGCATAATTTCTTGAGATGTAAAATCTTGAGTAGCTATTTGGCAAATCGTAGCTTTTTAAGCACATGGATTCCCCAAGATAGTTGCTAGTATATTTATATTGCAAAATACTTATGTGATTTTTATTTTATTTTGCAAATTTCCTCTGCTTTCTGCATCTTAAATTTTATTTAGATGAAATGTTGTTCATGATAGAATATTTGGAATCACAAATGTGATAGAGAGGACTATAATCATTAGAAGAAGAGGAAGAAATAAAAGACAAAAATGAACATTGTTCATTTTGACCATGATCACTTGTTAATCCAGTTGAGAGTAGAATGAAGACTCCTGAAATTCTCTTAGCTTGAAGAAAGTTAAAAACAGCACAGGAAATTATCCAAGTTTTCATGTTTTGCCAGAATGATGCAAAGCTATCTTTTCAGGGGAGAATTTTATATCCTGGAGACTAAAACAGGAATATTGTCATGCACGTTGTAAATAGTATTTGTCGACTCTGAGATCATAGTTATGGCATCTTATGTAGGTATACCACACAGTCATACTTTCATTTCTCTTTTGTCCACCATCTGATTATTGCTAGTAGAAAGTAGTCTAAATTATGGTTCCCCTTATTTTTGGTATATGATGTTTTCTGTGGCCTCTTGTAGTCAACTTAATAACTGTCCCAACCGGTTTTGGCATCAGGAATCAGGATATGACAAGCTCTGCCTTTTGATACTATATCCTCTACCACTGCCTTTACTTTTGAGGTGCAATGCTATTCAAGAGTATCTAAGAGATTCCGCTTTCCCTGTTGCAGAATACATATGCCGAGCTTCTACAAGAAAACAATTCCTATACATTAGTTTCACTCAGGGTTGACAGGATGAGAGTTGAGGGGCGAATCTGAAAATTCCTGATTCGCCCCGATTCTCCCGAATTGGTCTGATTCACCTGGATCCTGCCCTGCATAAAACATGTGATTTGGCCATTTTTTTGGCCGATTCTTTGGTTTAGGCTTCAGGTGAATATGTTTCATGCATAATGGATGATATTTATGCCATATAGTGATTTGAACCATGATTTGAACATAAACATCCATTTTTATTTTTTAATGGGTGAAGAACAGGAGCAAGAGCAAGGAGATCTTGCCTTCAAACACCTTGTAATCCATGTAGAAAGGCCCCACCTAAGTCTTGGAGTGCGAAATTGGGGGAAATAAAGGGGAGGGAAGGGTTTCTGGCATGAAACACTGCACATTGGGCCGAATCAGGCATATCAGGGATCGACTCTTCCCTGATACGCACCGATTCGGCTGAAGCGGGCTGATTCAGCAAACCATGGTTTCACTGTCATCTTTTGTCCATCTTTCAACTTGCATTACTTTCATATGATAAGAGAACATAACTTGTTTATGTAGAGTCTGAATCCTGTTTTGCCCACAAAAAACCTGTGGATAGGCTTATGGTTGTCTTATTCTGGTTGCATGTGCCACATGAAAGTTTCTATAAAAAGGGGCATCTTTAACTAATGTAAATCATTATTTCTTTTTGATGGTGTTGCAGATAATATCCCAATTGGGAGGGTGAAGCATGAAGAGAAAATCAAACATGAGGGTGATGCTATCGTTCTTCCCCCATTTGGTCTGGCTACCTATAAGATGCAAAAGCAAGTCTGGGTAAACCATCAGGCAGAAGATCGTCAGAAGATTGCATCTCTTTTCAGTGTTGCAGACTCCTGGTTGAAGCAACTCAATGTTTATCATCCTGACTTCAGTTTCTTCCGCTCTCGATCCATCTAAATAGGTTTCTTGCCTTTGTAAGATGACCTGTCCTGATCATTGAGCTTAGAGCTAGGCGGTCTCTCTCTTTTATTTGACATCTTTTATATCCCCAACAACTTTAATTAGATGCTGGTCTGGGAAGAATTTAGGATTCAGAGGCCAATCTGGCATATGAGCAAACTAGTTCTAACAGACAAAAGGTACAGTTTGTAGATGAGAAGTGTTTCATTTGGTTGTTCATCCCCAGTGCCTTTAGGTTGATGCTGATCCAAGAAAGAATGAAGCTAAGCAGCTTATCTGTTGTGTGAGCAAGGTAACTGAAAATGGCATGTCAAGTTATCATCACTTGCTCACTGCCGTACCAAAGTTTTAAAACTGCTCACCGATGGTGGGAGCAATCTATGCACATATGTTTTCAATGTAGGGTAGCTTTCTTGGAGGTGAAACATTGGTGTTGGTGAGATGTTAAGCTTTTCCCAACAGAGATAGGTGGTCTACATTTATGCTGTCTTTAGTTATATTAATTTACTGTTCTTCCTTGTAAGACTTTCCATTCCTTTGGAGACTGCTGCAAATCTAGAAACTGAAAAAAAAAAAAAGGAACTGTTTCTGCTTTAAGATTTGATGAAATGTTTCTCATGTTCTTCTGATACCCATGTGAACACCCAGTGGGGATATGCTTGTGTTTGTTGGACCAAGCCCCTTACCGTTGCACCAAAAGCTCGAGCTGGTAGTGAAGGCGGTAGTCAAATCTTTAAGGCGGAAGCGCAAAACACCACGTCAACGCTGTGGTCGGCATGAGGGGCTTTGCACAGGGTTTTACCCCTGCGGCGGGTTGGGTTGCCAGCCCCGATGTTATTATGCTGCCCCATAACAGTATAGTGGCAGCGATTCCCTAAGGGAGTGCAGTTAACCAACAGTGTTGATCTGTCAAAATTTGTTGCTTCTACTTGTAGGAAGGACTGTTTTGGCTTTTCTGTCGAAGAATATGCTACAGTGCCAAAAGTAGCAAACTGGTGGCAAAAGGACCATTGCAGCACAACATTGCTCGTTGTCATGATCTTTTGTTGTTATTCTGGGTTATTTGGGAGGTTTCACCCAAACCTTCATAAAGGTCAGCTCTTCTCAAACAAAAGGGTGGCATCCCAAGTAGCTGCAAGTAGGGAGAACAGTGGGGATTGAAAGCTTTGAATGATTGGGTCAGATGTGTCATTTGGGAACATCCAACTTGACTCAGACCCAACTGGAGACCATCCAACAACATCCTGATAACTTGATGGTTTCAAGTCCATCAACTCAAAGCTAAATTAGGAGTGCAGCCCAAAAGTATTTAACCTATGAGCTCTTGATGGTTCGATGAGAGTTTTCAGTAGAGTTATGTTTACTAGAAACAGTTGATGTCCTTAAGCGGCGAGTTAGATGTCGGAAGATTTTGGTTGTCAGGTTTGACATATCTTCTGCCATCTGCATCTTTGATTTTCCAAACCCTAACACAATCTTATGCCCTTTGTCTCTCGGCAGGTCTAGTATCTTCAAATAAAAAGTTCAAAATAAAATAATAATAATAAAAAGATTGTGCACTCCTAATAATGGAATTCTCCATTTCTTCCTGCTTATTCTCGATCAGACCGACATGACAAGGATTCCACAAGATATATGTCTGAACCCTTGTTCAGCTGGCAAAACCCTCCGAGTGTTCGAGTTTAGCGGACACATTACAAACAGATTTGATCAATCCAATCCCTGTCCAACTGTCAATCCCACAGTAATCTATGTCCGGAGTAGGAGAATATTTTTTACTCGTACTAAGATTCCATCTATTGTTGACACATATAAATAGAGTTTGTAGACGTCATATCATTACAGGTGCCACCTATTTATGTCTAAGACGAGCGGTATCCGTATGCTCTCGTCCAATAGAACCTTTTTTTTCTTCCCTTCCTATCTTTACATAAATAACCCTACTACAGAACTATAACTAAAAAAGATGCCTTCCTGTGTGTGGTTAATTGCTTTCTAAGAACATACTAGAACACATTAAACTGAAAGGTACTTTTAGATGCATGTTTATGTAACAAGGATTGCTTTTTAAAAAACAATTAAAACATATTTTATACCCATGTTCATAAAACATGATTGGTTTTTACACTAATTAGTGAAGATTCTATGAATATTTAATCTTTATGTATATAAGAACGGCACTTCCAGTGCATAAGACCAAAGTTCAAACCTCTTACTTATGCTGATCTACAAAAATAGTGTCATTTTTATAACTATACAGACAAAATGGGTTATTTACCTTGTTTACTTATAAGTGGGGCATCATTGGTCTTCCTCTGTGTTACCATCTTGTCCCTTCCACTAGCTGTGTAAAGATGCCCATCTCACTTCATTCCCACTGTAGACATCTACTTGGAGATAGGGCTGTTCACGGTTCGGTTCGGTTCGGTTTGGATTTCTTTTTTGTTCAAATCGAATCGAAATTATATTCAAACTTTTGAACTGAAAAAAAAAAAAAACGCAAACAAAGGGCAGATGGGCGGTCGAACCCAGGACCACCCAAAGGAAGAGAAGGCGCTAGCCCACTGGGCTAGACTTTCTTTTATGATATTATTTATTATTTAAATATATTTAATATATATTTCGGTTCATTCGATTTTCTTGTGCAAAATCGACTGAACTGTGCCATTGTTCAACTCGAACCGAACCGAACCGATCGGTTCGGTTCGGTTTTTCGAGTTGAACCGAAAAATAAACACCCCTACTTGGAGAGATCCGGATCGGAATTCGAATTGGGCATCTAAATCAAATTAAACTGAGATAGTTTGATCCAGCTCAAATAAAAATTTATTGTTTATAATTATATAAATTTATTTGATGTTTTATGCATTTAAAACTAAAATTTAAAATATTTATAAATATTTTTGAATCAAATTATGAAGAACCCTAGATATTAATGAAGACTATAGAGAAGATTCCATCCCCAACTTTTGGGTGTCCTACTGGGGGTTGCCATATCATGGCTTTTGCAATTTTCCTTTTTTACAAATAAATGAGTAATTTTCTCTTGTTTCTTTCAACATTCAAGGCTTTAGCGTCCATCCACATGTGCATGCTTCCACCACTTACCATCTCAAAGATGGAATTTTTTTTTAATTAAAATAAATATACATCTCAAATGTGGTAGGATTAGTACAGGGTGAGGGTTGGTACTTGGCACTCTTTGTCCTTTCCCACATGATGTTATGTTGCACTTTTTTCACATGATGATTACCCACATAAAAATAAGCTTCTGTACTTATGTAAAACTATTCCATGTAGAATATAACAACAACATGCAAAAACAAATTGCACTTGGTTTTGAAAGAAACACATTAGTGTTTGACCAAACTAAATCATCTAATCAAAGAAAATAATAGAAAGAAGAGGCATATGACTTTGTTATGTGTGATGTTACATATGAACTAGTGATGGGTAGAAAGGGAAAGGGAGGAATTGATCATTAGGGGTCTTATTCTTGCATCCCTTATTGTTAAGGAAATAAATGACCATTCTTTTCCCAATACCAAACAATAAATCCATCTTAAACAAAATATCCACATCTCACATCCATGGCTAATCAACACAAAAAAATATTATCATGTTTTTCTCACTAGTCTTAGGCAACTTTTGGAAGCACAGTGAAGAAAAAATTTTTAATTTTCAAAAACTCTGATAGAATCACCGCGGTTCCAAATAAATGAAGTCTTCTCCGATTTTTGAGCAAAGCGCTTCCCGCGCTGAAGAGAGAGACGAACACATTATCCATTCTCACCACCGGGTTCCGAAAAGCGGCCTCGAGGTCGCATTTTCGGATTCTACACAGGCCAGTGACCGTTGTCTCTGTAGAAAGTTTTGATTTTTTTTTAATTTTTGACAATTCCACGCGTTGCACAGATGACGAGACAGAGAAACGCATTCGTACTCGCTTCGACTGCACATCGATTTCGATCGATTATTTGTTTTTAAGCAACGTTTCCAAACATTGTCTTAGGCGACAAGAGGAGAGAGAGAGAGAGAGAGAGAGAGAGAGAGAGAGAGAGAGAGAGAGGAGAGAGAGAGAGAGAGAGAGAGAGAGAACAAGAGGATTCTACCAAAATAGATTTTCAAATTTTTATCTTCTAAAATATATTTATTGTCTTTAATTGATCCAACAAACCAAATCTTCTTTTCAAGAAAAAGGTTTTACATGTTATATATATAGCCCTTGTTCTTTTGCCATATTTATATAGGCATATTTGGCTTTTAATAATTGTAAGAAATATTCCTAATAAGGCCGAATATTTGTAATTAAACCTTTATTACGTTAAAATCATAAATCTATTTTTAAATTAGATTTTTAAGAAAATCATTTTTAAAAAAATTATATCCAATAGTTGAATATTAAATTAAAATCCCGATGCTTCCACCACAGAACGCCACGTCACGTCGTCCACCGTGGCGTCCCGGCAAAGGGAAGCCTTTCTTCAGTACCAAGCCCCCGTCTTCTTCCCCGTTAAAAGCCTCGAAGACGGGACGGCGACTTCCCACGGCCCACGACTTCCGCGTCCCCTCTCTCTGAGAAGTCGCTCCTCGGAACCTCCCCGGCGGCTCGCCGTCTTCCCCCCGCTGCCGCCGGCGTCGGGCACGCCGCCGAGCTCCTCCGTCCCGTCTCTTCCTCTTCCTACCTCACCTGCGCGGCGGCGCCGGAGCAGATGCGGGACCCCATTTCCTCCATCGCTGCGCTCTCGTCCAGGAGGAATGCCCCGCCTGATCCCTGTTCCGAGCTCCGGATGAGGGGATTTGGATCGGCCGCGCCAGCGGGCCCCCGCCGGCTCCTCCGTTTCCTGCTCTTCTCTTCGGCGTTTTGAATCCCGGTTGCTGTTACTATTCTTCGTCTGGCGCGGTGGGTCCTTGTGTTCCCCCCGTATTAATTTGGGTGGGGGTGGCAGAAATGGGGGGTTCTTGATTTGTTTGTACCGGAGGCGGTTTCTGGGGATCCGAAAGGTGCCGGTTTTCCGAGGGGGGTGGGTGGGGGGAGTACTCGCGGAGGGCGCCGGGGGAGCTCGGAGGGGCGGGCGACCATGTGGGGCCTCCTGTTTGGGTTCCTTATCGGCGCCTTGGCTGTGTTGGCGGCAGAGGCTGTTGCGCTGCTGAAGGCTCTAGAGTGGCTGCGCCGGAAGAGGAAGCCCGAGCCTTCGGAGGCGGAGCTGGCGCATGATCTCGACGGAGAGCAGTCGCTTGCTTATGCTAAAAGCAAGAAGGTAGGAACTTTCGGGGATGCGTTTTTGCTTGCTTGCGTGATGGGTTTCCGTTTTCTTCCATTTCTGTGTGTTGTACAAGTTTTCGAGAACATAGTATGGCGTGTTTCGCGTTTCCTCTGCTAATGCTCTTTTTTTTTTTATACCTAGGGCATAATTTGGCTTCTGGAAACAGATAAGGTTTCATGGGCTACTTCTGATCAATCAACATCAAAAGTACTCAAGGAGCAAAAGGTTAGGAAGGGAATAGTGGAGGTCTCCCCTACGAAGAAATATGCAAGAATCGAGAATCAGATTCTCACCTTGGAGGACACTGATGGTTTTCAAGAAGCGAGTATTCAGCTTGAGGACTGCACGATCATGGCTGTTTCTGGTTCAAATCTACCATCTAGAAAATGGTAAGCTGCTTAAAAATGTAATTTTTTAGAAGAGAAATACTGAGAGGCATATGCCTATTACATTGCGAGTTTTAAGTTTGGTCCGGTGCTTGTTATAGTTCATATAGTCACTACCGCCTTGTCCAAACATTGTTCTTGGTTCTTGGTTATTGGGTATTGATATAGAATGCTAGACATAACTTGGTATTTTCTCAATTATGAGATATCTGAAGGTGGTATTTTCTCGACTTCTGGGTCAGAACGGTCATTTTGATAATTGCTTTTGTTATCGTGTAATATTGATTTATATTTGCTCACAGTCCAAATTAATTCTTTGTAGAAGTTCATCTCTTTTCCTCTAACCGTGGTTCTTGCATATATTTAGGGCAAAAAGGTACCCTCTTAAAGTGGAAAGCAAGAAGTCGGCCATCTACAGAGGAAGTAAAACATTTTACTTGTTTCTTGAAACATCTTGGGAAAAGGAGGCTTGGTGCAAAGCCCTTCGCCTAGCTTCATGTTCAGATAGAGGAAAATGGGAACGGTTTGACAAGCTGACAAGAGATTTCCACCACTATATCTCATTGTTAAATGCTGAATATCCTTCATTTCTGAAGCCTTCTGAGTTTGTTGAGGCAGCAGATAAAACAAGTAAGATTGATGCATCCTCGAGAGTTCGCTACTTCTTCAAGAGGCTAGCAAAGAAAGCAGCAAAGGGTACTGCAGAAAACAAAGCAAGCACAATTTCATCATCTAACCGAGGAGAAACCAGAGTTGGTGGAAAGTTACATTCACTCCAAGATACATCATCGTCAACTGGCTTAGTTAAGAGCTCTTCAACAGATAAATTGTCAAGCAGCTCCGTGCAAGATTTGAGCCATTCTACTATACCAACCATTAGTCATTCCGGTAGCCAAAACCAGTCTTCTCTTTCTTCTGATCTAGCTTCCAGTGAGAGGTTTGCTGTTGATGAAGGCACTCTTTGTTGGAATTTGTTGTTTTCACGTTTATTTTTTGATGCCAAAAGAAGTACAGATATGAACAGGTTCATTAAAGAGCGAATTCAGGTTACTTAGAAGACACATGCTTTCTGTATTTTCGTTTTGCAATGTACATATACTGACCTTTGCAACATTCTTTCTTGTGAACAGAAGTCACTGTCAAATATGAGGACTCCTAGTTACATTGGTGGTATCACATGTACTCACCTTGACCTTGGGATATTCCACTACACATTCGCAGCATGAGGGTTCTTCCTATGGACCTGAATGATGTATGGGCTTTTGAAGTGGACGTTGAGTACTCTGGTGGAATATTATTAGACATTGAAACACATCTAGATGTTCGTGAACCTGATTTCGAGAGAGGCCTTGTTGACCGCAGTTTGGAACCAAGCACTGCTGAAGTCACCTCAGATCTTCTTGAAGGTTTTGAGCATTACAAAAACAAACTGAAATGTTCAAGTGACACAACTGGCAAAATGGAGAACAAGATAGTTGATGATAAACCAGGTGAGTGCAGAAACACATGGTGTACAATTAATAAACAATCACTATTGTGCTTACCACTTTACCATCGAGCACCAGGGTTTGCAGTCTCTGGAAAATCTCTCGAGATTCTTTGTCTCCTTGGCTTGTCGATATCTGTGATGTCCAAGACACCTAGTAAAAAACACACACAGTTCAAGCAAGTGCCATGTTACCACCATGAACCAGCAGGTTTTTGGGACGTTCAAAAACCCCCACAACACTTTTGGCTCATTGAAGCCTGAGGGTTTTGAAAGCCATCTCTTTCCTTCATTCTCCAACCGTCACACAGATGTGTCACCATTAAAGTGCCTACCTTCAAGAGGGAGGCTCCTGGTCATGGTTAATCTGTCCACTGCAAGCCTTATAGACAACCTTCTTAAGTCTTCCTAATTTGATTTTTCATGTTGAGTGGTTAAATGAATGACATTATAAATTGTCACTAGAAAATATGCTTAATATTGTGTTCGTTACCATTCCTGTCTCCCAAAATTTATCCAAGATCTCTCCGATATTCTTCTCTGTGACCCTCTCAAGATAAAACCGAGATCCAATATGATATTCTTTGAGTACAAAACAAATTGCGGCTTCATATTACATTTTCCTTCTTTGGTAAACTTAAAATTCTAAAAGACTTTTCATCTACTTTTTTTTGCTCTGTTAGGATCACAAAACAGTGCTCTACAATTAGTGAGTCTCTAAATGAGTAACAGCAATACTATGGTTCACTATGGTTCTTGTTTCAGATGTATTGAAACCCTCAAAAAGTACCAATTGGGCATCAACTTATGTATCAAGATGGAAGGCTATTGTCCACTCTGTTGCTGCGCAAGTTTCACAGGTTTGCATGTCTTAACAAAATCCTATGTCTTCTGAGAATTTCTCGTTTCCTGCTTAATGATTTTGGGCAGAAGCCTTTAGGGAGAAGAAGGTTATTGACTTGTTTATATAGGTCATTGGGTGTAGTCCAATTGACTATATTTCACCTTGACGTAATGATGTTTCTTATATAGTGCATATTATGAGCCACTTTGTTAGTGTTCCCATGGTTGTACATTATGTACTTCTCTGCCTTATTCGATGTTGTGGCATTATAAGATACTTTTTTATTTGTGAATGTTACTTCTTCAGTTGGCTCTCATGAGTTCTCCAATGTTGACTGGCATGGAGATCCTACCCCAAGCTACTATGGGCCAAGGTATCTAGAATCAAGATCTATCGAACGAAAGAAAGCAACACATAGGGAATTAACTGTGGAAACAAAAAGAGGTATCTAGAGAGAATGAAAATAGCAACTCTAAAAGTGAATAACGAATGTTCAAATCTGAAGCATCCATGCATTTTATTGACTCATGTTGTCTGACGTAATCTAATATCGACTCCATTTTGGGTGGGGGTCAAAAGGAAAAAATGAAACTAAAACTGATTGCTAATAATACCTAGTGTGAGATGGGAGAAAAGAGAGGGAAAATAATCCTAGCGGAGTGATGTGGGACCAAACTGGGCTGGGCTGGCCCAGGAGGGTGCTGGTGCTGACCCACTACAAGGGCAGGCCGACCCAGGCTGAGATCAGGCTGGACTCGTGCCGAGCTGACCAGCAGGCGACACCGACCTGGTGCTGGCTCGAATTGGGCCGACCCAAGTCCTTGGGCAGGTGGGTCCATGCCGCCTAGTCCACAGTTAACTGAGTGTTGACCCGGCTGGGGCAGGGTTGTTCCTGGTGCAACTATGGATGGTGGGTCCCGGACAGGAGGTGGTTGGCAGCATAGCAGGCGGTGGCGGTGGGTGGCATTGTGCTGGCAGGGCAGCAGTATCTGCACTGTAGTGCAGAGGGCAGAGGAGGGAGATGGAAATAGAAAGGGGACCGTCAAAGGTAGGTCAGGCTGGTGGCGGCTAGCAGCTACCTCCAAGAGGCTGGGCTAGCAACAGCAATGGTGGGAAAGAGGGAGAAACCAATCCGGTGAGGGAGAGAGACCGATCCCAAGGGGGAAGAGAGAGAGAGAGAGAGAGAGAGAGAGAAGAAGAAGAAGAAGAAGAAGAAGAGAGGTAGTAGAAGGAAGGGAGAGGCGTTTCGCGGCATCGGTGCAGTAGCAGTGGCGGCTTGCAGCGGTGGTGGGGGGCTGAGTGGTGGAGCGGCCGCGGCATGAGCCTATGTGGAAATGGAAAATAATCCATCACGAATGATTTTTATTTAAATTTATATTATCATGTTCTCATGTGTTTATAACTGCATATTGTAAATTCAAGTCCCGTCTAATACTATAAGGAGTCACGAAGACGAAAGATGAATCGGCAATCGCAGAGCGCGAGCGTGTCAGTCACATAAGTGACAACATGTTCTGTCTTCGGGAGTCGAAGAGTTTTGAGTCTCTTTGCGCGTTGTTTGATTTCGTCAAACGAAAGTGAATATTGGGTTGAACCAATATCCGCCATTGCTTAAGCGCAACGATGTTAATTACATATCTCTAAGAGAGAAAATCATTGATAGTCACCAGAATAAAAGAGCCTTGTGGCCTGTAATGGAAAACATCCAATAAAAGAGTGCATGCTGATACAAAATTGATTATGCCTAACATGAACTGATCAAAAGCAACACCTGATGCATTTTGGAATTTAGAGTTATTATTTGAAAAAGGTTGAGTTTGATTCAACATTATTGATTTGATTTGGTTCAATTTTTTTATATTTTTGGCATGTTGATTTGCTTTGGGACTGTTTTTATCTATTATTGATTGGTCTTTTGGTTTGATTTTTTGGATTGTTTGACTTGGCATAAAGCTTTATTTGATTTCAGACCTCCTTTTTATTTAAGTTGCTTCTTTTTACTTTATCTTGAATCCGTAGATTGAATTTGGAATTTTATTTGAGTTAGTTCAAGGTTAAAATATTTAACTTGAAGCTATTTGATTTGACTTTTTTTTAGGTTGTTTTATTTGATCTCAAATTTTGGATTTGTTTTGAAATCATTTTTTTTTTTTTGTTGCATTTGTTGTTTTAAAAGTTGTTAGATTGGATTTAAAATTATTAATGTCTTTTTATCATTTGATTTGAAATTTCTCTTCTTCTTCTTCTTTTTAGATAGAAATTACTATGTTGTATTTCCTTTGGATTTGGCTTAAAGTTATAGAACTTAAGTTTATTTTAAATCATTTGATTTATCCCTTTTTGTCAGTTATTTATTTCTCTTAATATTTGTCATTTTTTATTTATCTCATTATCCTTGTTTCTTTTATTTTTACTTGATTATTATTACATTAGATGGGAGTGATGGCTCTCAGTCTGTAGAAAAAAGATGAGAGAAAAGTTAAAAGTTTGGTGATGAGTGGAGTGAGGAAGAGCCATTGAATGAGTCATGATTAGAGTGAGGAGATGACTTTAATGAAAAAGGGGTGTGTGCGCGTTGTGTGTGAAGGTGGTCGGTGGGGATGGCCACCGACCCAGCTGAGATTGGTGTTTTGTTTTGTTTTTTTTTAAAAAAACCGGTGGGGTTTGAAAAGCACTTGAAATGGTGATCCGATGGAGTTTTGAAACGTTTGAGACGATGATCCGGTGGAGTTTTATTGTGTGAAAGTGGTGATCCGGTGAGGGATTTGAGGTGGCAGAAACAATGGATCGGTGGGACTTCTGAAATGGTGGGTGGTAGTGGATAGGTGGGACTTCTGAATGGTGGTGGTAGTGGATCGGTGGAGGGTTGTGAGGTAGAGATTTTATATTATTATATTTATTTGTTTATTTTATTATCTTATTACTTTGTCACTTTAATTTCTGGTGATGTTCTCATTTGTGGTTACCCTTCTTTTATTTTTATTCTATTATTTATTTCATCTATTTGCTTACATATTGTCATGTAAGAAAATGATGTTTGCCACGTCATCATTTTATTCGTCTCATTCATTCACATATGTTATGAGATAAACCGATAGAATCATGGTCGGAGGGAGAAAACTCAAACCGTTAAATCGACGGAAACTCGGTCAGTCGTACAACCCAACTTGATGGCAACCACCCCTGCCCATCGTATGTCGGGGTGATGCCCACGGGTGTCCATCTATAGGCCCGAGATGGTATCAGTGGACAATGTTCGCACCGATGTGATATAGATATTTGCCTATGGCACGGATCACAATAAAGTTGCCCGACGGTCACGTTGGCAGAAGCATATTCGGAAATCACCTATAAAAGCTGACGGAATTCACAGTTTGCGTTGAATCTCACAATAAATGGAACAGTCGCCGGCTCACCAGTTGTTGGATCACCCCATATTTCCCAAAGGGAGTCCCTTAAAACTGAATGGTGATACGCAGGTCTTACGGTGTTTAGGGCTGTTCAGAATTCGGTTCAAACCGAAAAATCGAACCGAACTGATCAGTTCGGTTCGGTTTGGGATCCTACACAGTTCAGTTCGGTTTCACTTTCTGAAACCGAATAAAAACCGAATATATATATTATAAGTATAATAATACTCAAACGAAACGTTAGCGCGGTTGGCTAGCGCATGCAACAAGGCCACCTGCACTGGTGCGGGTTCAAAACTCATCCCTCCCGCGCGATTTTTTGTCAAAAACTGAGAATTTCTGTAACAAAACGTGGCGGAGCAGGGATTCGACACCCTTGACCGCCAAGAGGAAGCGTGCGCGCCTTGGCCACTGAGGCATGCGTGAGCTTCGATATAAAAGATATTAGACTTCGGTTTAAACCGAACCGAACCGAACCGTTCGGTTCGGTTCGACCTTGGGATTCGGTTTCAATTTGGTTTGGCCAAAAAATGAGTCAAACCCGACCGAACCGAACCGTGTTCACCCCTAACGGTGGTAGCCAGACTGGTACGTGGCACACCGACTGATACGGTGACAACGGACTGATACGGTGGCACGGCGTAGGTTCACCAAGTCACTGCTTAAAGAGGTTGATTGGATATGGTGACACTGCATAGTTCCACCGAGTTAACTTGATACGGTGGCACTGCTAGTTCCACTGGGTTAACTTGATACGGTGGCACTGTACAAGTCCACCGGATCACTGTTCAAGGGAGCCACCGGATCATTTTGTTACCAGATCAACAATTTTATGGATTTTTGAGCTTATATTGGTTTATTAATGTCACCGGCTCGCCGGTCCAAGGCAAAAAGATCACATTGAAAGAAAGCCACCGGCTCAAAGTGTGGGGGAAAAATCCGACAGCACCTTCCCTTATTTTGCAAGTTGAGGAGGGTTGCACAGTATCCGTCCACCACAATGGAGACGGTACTAACATCAGAGTGAATGTCGGAAGCATCACCACCATGACACATGTCACCGATTCTCGAGACATGTCTACGAGAGAATCGGTATACGCCGAGACCAGAAAGACGGGGCAGACCGAATAAACATTGTTGTGATCATAGAACATTATTTGCTATTTACCTCTTTTCTATGGCATATGCTCATGCGTCAGTGGATACAATAGCCACCGGATCACATACATCACAGGAGGTAGGACTTGGAGGCAAGTCAGTAGGAGTAGCCATGGTACGGTGGCACTGCATAGGCACTGCGCAGGGCCACCGAATCAAGCTGAAGTTGTCAAAATGGAGGAAAATAGTGGAACAGTGAGGATACAAATAGTGATACAGTGGCACTGCGTAGGGCCACCGACTTACCTCAACAGAACCCAAACAAAGGGGAAATGACCATTTATGTGGGGATTTCTTTATCTGATGTTAGCATCTCATAAAATATCCATCCAGTGGGTAAACCTATTCTCATGGTGTCCAAAACAATATTAAAAGTTTGCTCGTTGGGCAACTAATACACCTCACATGGAAAGATGAGGGATTAGTACCAGGACATCTGGATCAAGATGGGGCTGCTGGTAATATGATGGTACAGTGGCCCTATGCAAGCACTGCACAGGGCCATCGAACCATGGTGAGTGGTAGGGAAAGTGGAGGTGATACAGTGACACTGCACAAGCCAGATCACTTAAATGGTGCTCAATGAAGGAAGAAAAAAAGTAACAAAAACAACTTAAGCTGAGAAGAGAGGAGATGAAAAAAAAAAAACAAACATAAAGAAATCTGGGGTCCTCACCCTCGTAGTCGTTCAGGACAGTTTTCATAAATGCTAGCAAGGAAGGAGCCTTAAACAAAGACGGGAAAAGAGGAAACGGTGAGGATGCAAATATTAAAGTCCCATGGGAGGGGAAAGTTTTTGTTAACTCATCAAGAAAGAAGTACATAGAGAACAGGGGGAGAAGCTCCATGGGAACCCGTACCCTCCCCTCTCTCCTGTTTCTTCTAATACATCTCTCCTCCCAAAGCACTCACCCTCTCGCTTTCCCCTTTGGAAAGACTCCCCAGCCCCCCAAGAAGCCCCAGCTGCAGCAACCTCCTCCTCCTGGCGCTTGCTTCAGCTGCAAGGAAACTTGGAAGACGACCGACCTCCTCTTTTTTGCCTCTTCCTTCTGATCTTTTTCCTCTTCTTTTTTCCCTTTGCATACGATGGGGCCTTTATAAAGCCCCTTGAAGGGCTAACGTGGAAGCCAAGGCAGTGGATCCTCCCACCCTCTTTGTCACGAGGCAGCAGCTCTATATTTTTTTTACTTTTCATGTCCTCCTTTAACAGGTGCAACCGAGATTTATCTCTTGGGACCTTTACTGGGCTACAGGCCCAACTGCGTCTCATAGCCCATTTGAAGAATTGATGCAAACAGCCTCTTCTCACAGGGAGAGCATGCAGTGGCAGTGGCAGCGGATCAGGCAGCGGGACCGACTGGCCTCCCGGTCACAGGGAGGTGCTGGAAACGTGTAGCAGCAGTGGTGGCCAGGGCGTTGCACCCCTTTGCCTGGTCCGATCAGGCTGGGGCTTTCCACCCCTGACCTGGTTGGACTGGCCTCCTTCGCAGAGAGCCATAGGGAGAGAGAGGAGATGGGAGAGAGGGTGGCCCCCAAGGGAACTGTTCTTTCCAAAAAATGTTAACTCATCATCATATCTTGAGAAGCCCTAATACAGCCCCTTTTATAATGGGTAGGGGTACCCCTAAGGCCCCTTAATGGGCCAATCCACCAAAGGCCCATGGGTCACATAGTAGCTAAGGACTCAAACAAAATACATAAAAGATATAAAAAACTCTTAATATAATATCCTAAGTACATGCTACTGGGCCCTGCCTTTATAAAACATGTATAACTCTGGCCGAAAAGACATCAAAAACCCAAAATGATGTGGGCCCAAGTATCCAATGGCAGCCCAACATGCTCCCCCAGCACAGAGTCCTTGAGAATAACCTTGCAAAATTCAAACAGTTGACGGATTTTATGGCTGTTCCCATTATAGTCTGTCTAGAAAGTCATGACTCAATTGTTCGGGAAATCTCTCCAATTAACTGAAAGGAAAACAAAAGAAGATGAGAGTAAAGTGTGTGACGGGATTTCTCCATGTTTATCTTTACTCTCTTTTCTTCTTCTTTACTTTTTTTCCCCCATTTTGTTGGATAGAGCTATGCAATTACTTGGCTACGCCTTCCTTGACACATATGAAATAACACCTGTCGATAGTCAACAATTTGGGTTTTTGCAGTGTCAAGTTTTCTGAGATCTCATTGCCTATTATAATTCAAGATCTCTTTTCCCAGCCTTCTGCCAGGAATGCCTTTGACATAGGAGTGAAAGAGAGTGAGAAATGAGTGGGAGCAATTTGAGCTTGGTTGATGTGGAAGTGTGTAGTGTGGATCAAAAGAGTGTATCTTATCAAACCATACATTCAAGTCTAAAAATATGTGTGGGGTAGTTTGCGGAGTTGATATCTGGGGTAAATGTCTCTATTCAAACATCTGTATCATGAGGAGAAAATATCTATCAATGATTCAATATTATGTATTCTAGTGAAAAGGGAGATACATCTGAATTTTTTTTACTCTAAGAATATTTTGTCAATTGTTTAATCGATTAATATTATTTTGAGAAATCCCAAATATGTACGTGGCAATTGACCTTGTTGATTGCAGAGAATACACTCTATTCCTGCTGGTTCTTAGCAGTTTCAAGGCTGTTTCCTATGGGCATAATTGATTTTTCCTCTAAAAGACTATGATAAGCCTTTTGTTCGGCATTTTGTTATGTTGAACCTTTTATCATACTTTGTCATGAATCCTGGAACTTTGGAGTGGACCTAGATGGAAAAGTAAATATCTGGTGGCATTTGATGTTTTCATGATGTGTGTCAGCTATCTGTCAATTCTTAAAGTATTCCAAATCCTTGCGCTTCCTATAATTTAAGAAAACTTGGTGCTCAGACTCAGAAAAGTCTCTGAGTTTTGCTCTGGTATCGATACTTTAAGCTGACATTTTTTTTCAACTAAAGCTATTGATTTGTTTGCCCCTTTGCTCTGGTATCGATAGGCAGTTTGTGCAATTGGAAACGCTATGCTGTCCTGAGTTGCAGTGTGCATCTGAACATAAAAGTTGCAAATAATTTCCACTTAAATAAAGTTCTTTGTCCTAGACTTGACTGCAGAAAGTTATTGATTCGATTTCTTAGGTGCTTTGTTCCCTTTTTTCTTTCTTTTTTTTTTGGTGATATGAGATTTTATGAATCTGTTGACTTTTCTGTTGGGTATTGGGACATGTTCATGAGTAAAATTAACACTTGAGTTTGTCATGTCTATGTAAGGTGCCTCTCTCTTTGCGCATAAGGATTGCATCACTTCGTGGAACTCTGCGCCTGCACATAAAACCACCACCCTCTGATCAGTTATGGATTGGGTTCACATCAATGCCTGACATAGATTGGAACCTGGATTCTTCAGTGGGGGATCACAAAATAACAAGTGGGCACATTGCACTGCTTATCGGTAGTCGTTTCAAGGTAATAATGATAAGCCAGCCAAATCCTTTGCACTTGAATACCTTTGTTTTTCTCCTTCTAAACCCTGCGAGTTCACGACACTCAAGCTTTGACCTTTCCTCCCTCACTCGTATGTGTACAGGCAGCTATCCATGAAGTTTTAGTGCTTCCCAACTGTGAAAGCGTATGTATTCCATGGATGCTAGCAGAAAAGGATGACTGGGTCCCTAGAAATGTTGCACCATTCATTTGGATTAAGCAAGAAGTTGGTGACTTGCCAGTGGATAATGCGTTGAGCTCTGAATGTGGAGAAACTAAATTCAAACAAGATAGTACTAAGGGAGCTAAAGCCAACTCCGACTCTGGCTGTATTGTCCAGGATGACATTGAGAAGAGAAGAGAGATACATAATGCCCAGCCAACAGTCTCAGAACCCATCCAGGTGGTTGCTGCTTCTGCTAGTGCTCCAGTTACATCAGCCTCTAGAGATCTGACCACAGGTCACAACGTGCATGAAGACTTGAAACAGCCATTACTACGAAACGATGACGTCCAGGATAATTGCAGCCAGAGCAGTACCACATCACCAGAAAATCTTGGGAAAATAGTGGTGGCGGATCAAAAGGCAGCAGCTTCTGATGAGGATGGAAAGCCCAAGAAGGGGAGGAGAGAGAGGATGCGAGACCTAGGAAAGAGGATGGGAGAGAAACTTGAAGAGAAGAGACGCCACTTGGAGGAAAAAAGTAGGCATATTGTTGAGAAAATGAGAGAAAACACAATGAGAGAAAACACCCGACAGTGACAATGGAATTGAGAGCATATAAATCAAAATTTTCCTTTTGGTGTAAATATTTATAGCAGTGACGTAAACAAGTGGAAACAGACAGGTTTCTGGCTTCTGCATTCTTTCCCCCCTGTTGCATTAATGCCTTGTGCCACTGCTTGTACATGTTCTAAATCCAAATTAAGGATGAAGAGGAGAAAAATTCTTTTTTTTTTTCATTATTCATTGTTTTCATGCCAGACTTTTCCTTTCCTGCATTTTCTCCCAAGTGATGTATTTCATAAGTGATATTTAATGTGACATTTTTCTCTCAAGTAAGAGGTGCTGTCCTATGCTTATGGGCCATAAATTTTTGACGATTAACTCAAATCTTATGGGCAATGCAGAGTAGAATGAAGTATTAACAGCAGGTGGGCAAGTCGAGACGACAGCGACCCTTAAATCTTTGGGATTACGAGTTGTTATCGGTGCTAATTGCTCTATAGCCTAACATTTACTATCATGTAGTATTTGTCATTTTAGTAGGGCTACAAACGGGTCGGAATCGGACCCGTTTGCAGCCGAAATATGATTTCGATTCCGATAAGAATAGTTAGTTCCGATTTCATTTCGATTCCGATAACATTATCGGAACCAAAATTTCGATAAGGTAAGGTGTTTATCATAATTTTACTTTGAGTTTATGATAATTTATCGAAAAAATCGATACCGATATCGATTCCGATTATTTTTTCAATTCCAATTCTGATAACTTATCGGAATATCCGATACCGATTTCGATAAATTATCGGTATCATTTTTCGATTCCGAAACGGTAATTTTTATCAGAATCGGATCGGAATATCGAATTTTATTTACACCCCTACATTTTAGAAGACAATTAAGAGTTGGCTTGTATACGTGATGTATTCTCTGTTTTGGTCTTGAGATTTCATAGCTGTCTTTGTAGAGAAAGAAAACAAGGGAAAACCACATCTCAGGGGGTTGGATTTGATCTTATAAATATTTATGCCCACATGAGACTGCTATATAGAAATTTGGAGGAGAAATATTTGCTAATACTTGTTATCCGTGAAAACGAATAACAATGATTACTCGGCCCTCGACTTGATTGGTCTGAGGTGTGGGGCCCGGCCTCTCGACCAATCAGGTCAAGGACCAAGAGAAACTTTTTCTCAACTTGGAGAAACAAGTGAGGAAGGTGTTTCACTGGATGGTGCAGATCCTTGGGAGGTTCATTTTGCATGCCTTCCAGATGCCAAGGAGCTTGTTCTATGGAGAACTCTCCTACCAAGGATGAATAAAATTGCTTTGAGAAATACTTAAAAATCGTCTTGGGCGGCTACCTATCCAACGTCTGCTCTACACATGGTGGCACCCCCCCCCCCCTCACATGGTGGTGGGTCTATCTCACCACATGGGTTGGATGGACTCCTCCGCTATCATGTGAAGATAGATATCAGATAGATACCCTGTCCTAAGTGGGTGGTAAGTATTCTCACACGGGGAAATCCTTATGGATGGAGCTCCCCATGTAGGGAATGCCTTTGCACTCAGAGCAGAAGCACTCATGGATGACAAAATCGGCCGACTCGGAGCGACATTAGCCTATGCCGACCCGTCTTGGGAGGGGGGGGACACCCACCCACTCACGAGACTAGTTTTGCAAAGTTTACTGCAGGACTCAACCCGACTCCGGCCCCGACTTGGGTTGGGATAGGCTGGGGCCGACCCAGCCACCCGACCCGACTTCTCCATCCATGAAAACACTGGATGACAAAATTGGCCGACTCGGAGCGGAATTGACCTATGCCGACCTGACTTGGGAGGGGGGGGAACACCCACCCACTCACGGGACTAGTTTTGCAAAGTTTACTGCAGGACTCAACCTGACTCCGGCCCCGACTTGGGATCGGCTGGGGCCGACCCAGCCACCCGACCCGACTTCTCCATCCATGAAGGCACTGGGCAGCATCGTTCGTTGAACGATCTTGAAGCAGCTGTAAGGGCAACAGATTTGAGGGAGTTGAGTTTGGAAGGAGATTGTCAAGAGTTAATAGGAGTTGGAAGCCCTAACAAAAAGTTTCTGTCGAAAATACTACCCCACCTGGCAGAGATGAGGAGCAAAACCTTGCATTTCAAATTGTTAATTGTCTCACATGAGCAGGCAGTGCTGCAACTGGATGGCTACCCAGGCTAAGAAGGCAACCTTATCTCGGAACCTGGGCATCAGCCTCTCCACAGAACTCATCAAGTTGTATGACAAATCCAAGCAGAAGGGCAACAGGTTTGCCAAATTTGAATGCGGGATAGTTTACAGACCCCAGGACATTGCACACTTTTCTTCTCTCTTTCTTGAACCATCTTGAGCTGGAGTTTTGTGTCCCTGGTTTATCTTGTGTTTCTTGCCTTGGTTGGTACTTTGCTTTTGTTTTGGGGTTTTGTTCCTCTCTCTTTTTTGTTTTTTTGGCTGTTGTTCTCCTGATAAGCCTCCTAACCCCCCCTCCCTCAAAAAACCACACCCCTAAAAAAAAAAAACTGCTGCTGCAACATCTACACTTCACCAAAAATAGACCCTTCATCACTAGTCTCACCAAGCACCTAAGAACCCTAGCTAGTAAAAGCCCATGCAGCTAAGAGGTAGGAAGGGAGAAAGAACCCAGAGGTAGATGTTGCCAACTCTATCCACAGCACATGCATAACAAATGGAGCTGTGTTTTTTGCCAGCAACAACTGCCAATGTACTGTGCCTGGAATGAAGCAATAAATTCTCCCACCAGTGACATGTTCTCACAAGGACTTGCTAGGGCAATGGGCCTACAAGTTAGATGCACTCCCCACTGCAATTTCCTTTTGCATCAAAATGGCCACACTTGCCTTTATCAACCAAAAGCTAGATCCTTGGTTACTCTCTCAACCCACTATGGATGCTAACCTTGCTAGACTAGTTATTATATTATAGTTGCAGTAGTCATTTCCATCTTCAGAGCAATGCCCATCCTTCCTGCCTCCCCCACCACCACCTCAAGAAAACTTGATGAAGAGAGAGTACTTAAAACAAAAAGTGGTGAATGCCCACCTTGGAAAGGAATGCATGCAATCCATTTTCCAGTCCCCAAGAAGAAAAAGAGTAAAAAAGAATTCCCCCACCCCTTGCAGTCCTGTTTACCCATGTGTAGAACACAACTCTTTGCTGCCACCTGCAACAATCTGCCACCGGAAGGCGGAGGACCGATGCTTGCTTCGCCTCCCAATTCCAATTCTTTTATTATTAACAGCAGTAGGGACATTCCCCTCCCTCCCCCCCCCCCCCACCCCGGTCACGTGAATCCCTCTGCGGCCGCCATGGCTCTCTAGCAGAGCAGCAGCAGCAGCAGCGCGGCCACCCACCGACCTGTGGGGTTGTGTTCGAGAACAGTTAAACAATTAAAGAGCCATGCGACAGAAAGGGATGGAGGGGGGAGAAGACCAGACCCACCAGCAAGCTTCCTGTAACTGTGTACACCAGCAAGCTTCCTGTAACTGTGTCTGTGTGTGTACCACAAGCAGCATTTGATTATTAATCAAAACCACCATCATTACCATTAGTCTCCTGCAGTCGCTGCTGCAACCCCCACAACACACACACACAGCCCCCTTCTGCAGAGTGCAGCAGCGGCAGAAGGTAATGGGGGAAAGACGTTGCAGCACAGCAGCACCGCAGCGGTGATGGCGGTGGCGGTGTAGCAGCAAAAAGCCAGCAGTAGTAGTTATTTGGGCATTGAAGACGACGGGGCATGTCTCCACACTACTCCCCTCCCCACAAATCCTCCCCCCATAGACGGGGACTACTGCCTTGGAATATGGCAGGGGCATGGCCCCTCCCTGTCTTCCATGGATGGACCATGGGTTTCCAAGTCCCATGCCGGGGCACCCACCCACAGACCCACTTTTGTTAAGAACCCTGCAAGGGAACTTGCTATAGAAACCTGCTCTGGAAGGAGAAGAGCATGTGAGAGAGATGATTCCGGTGATATTACAGTGGGGTTTGCTGGGATCAGCTGCTTGAAAGAGAGCAGAGAAGCAATTTTGGGAAGAGCTGCAAACGTTGCTTGGAGATTTGGGAAGCCGGAGTTGGCCACCATTGCAGAGAATGACAGGAAGAACAAAGAACTACCATAACTTACACCACTTTCTGCTGAGATGCCATTATAGTGGCTTTTTGCGGCGAGCAGATGCTTCAAAGAGAGGAAAGTTTTGGGGGGAAGAACAGGCAAAACACTACAAGAACATTTGGTAGGGAGGCCAAACAACTACCTCCATATGCAGAGATGACCAGAAGAACAACAAGAACAACCAGGATTTACATAGTTCCTTCTGAGGAAGCTAAAGCAAAATGATACCCTTCACCGGACTTGCCACCATGGCTGCCACCAACCAAGCCACCACGGCGACGCCACCACTTCACCCCCCCCCCCCCCTCCAACACTAAAAGTAGAAAAACCAGACGCTACGAAACGAAAAGGAACAAAAACAAAGACGCAGAGAGAGAAACCAAAAAAAAGGAGGAACTTTGGAGCTATTTCTGTCACGGCGCCATTGCTGGGGGGGATTGGTGGGGGCATCAGCAAAAGAAGCCAGAGCAGCCGTCGTCGAAGTTGAGGGCGTAGCTGAAGGCGTCGTAGTGGAAGCTAAAGCGCTGCCGCCGGGACCGCTCTCTCCCCACCTGCCGCCTTATCTCCGCCCGCACCCGCCAGAAGAGACTGCGCAACCTCCGCTTGCACTCCTCCAGCAGCGCCCCATGCTCGCATCCCACCAGCTCC
This sequence comes from Colocasia esculenta, assembly GCA_014218235.1. Lineage (NCBI taxonomy): Eukaryota > Viridiplantae > Streptophyta > Magnoliopsida > Alismatales > Araceae > Colocasia > Colocasia esculenta. The sequence goes on from CM024758.1 coordinate 3,532,266, forward strand.
ACCACCATCGCCACCGCCATTGCCGCCCCCCCCACCACCAGCGGCAGCAGCCCAGACCGCCGGCTCTCCACCACCCAAGCCCGCTCGCCGCCAAAGCGACCGCCTTTACGAGCGAAAAACGCGGGGCCCCGTGGGTTTTGTAGCCTCCAACAGCCAAAGAGCAAGGAGGTGCGGGCGGAGGCGGGGTTTCTTCTGGCTTGCTGGACAAGGCGAAGAAAGTGGTCGTTGTGGTCCTACTGTGAAGTGCTTTTTATAGTGCAGCTACACAGAGTACAGAAGAATAGATACCTCTCACCTCTCTCTCTATACTGCTCTCTCTCTCTCTATCTCTATTGTTCTCTCTCTATCTATCTCTACTATTCTCTCCCTCTACTTCTCTCTCTCTCTCTCTCTGCAACAGCGAACGGTCACGCATGTTACTGTGCAAATGTCATCACGCTTTGCTCTGTGTTGCACTCCGGATCCTTCTACTGGGCCTCGGGCGACCCGGTGGATCCTCGTTACCGGCTAGCCTCCCCAGGTTGTTAGTAGTCAGAGAGGAGTGCGGATCTTCCATCTATGGCTGACCCACTAACCTAAGATAACGACGTGATTAAATTTTTTATTTTTTGAACAACGACGTCATTAAAACTTAAAACTCGACTCATTGATGCACAAGCATTAGCGTTATTAAAGAAGCCCATATATGTCATCATCTTTGTTTTTTTCGGATCTTGATAATTTTCAAGAAAAGATAAAAAAAACATAGATAAAAAAGATAAGAAACATGTCAGCACACTTCTCCCCGTATTTCTTTCATTTCTCTCTCCTTTTCTTAAATCTATCTTTTTTTCAAATTGAGCTGGAAACTAACTTGAGTATTTAAAAATTTATTTTACAAACTTTTTTTCATACTAAAACATCCGAGCATACGACAAACAAATTAAATTCTCCCATAAAAACCGAACAAGTCATCATCCTCAGATCAAGTTCGAATCTCTTTAAGATCTGCTCATTAAAAACACTAGAAAACCACCGACCTCGTCGAAAACCCTATCTAACAACACTCCATTCCATAATCCAGCCTCGAATTTTTTTTTTTTTTAGCATTCGGGTGGTGACGACAAAATCCTATACTGGTGTGGATCACATGGAACCATCTACGCTAGAGCAAAATCTATGCTGCCACTGCTAGCACAGCTAGCTAGCTAGCACACCGTCATGTTCGGATCTCTCTTGCTCTGTGTGTGTTTGCATGTTGTTGAGTGCGTATATATGACGTCATCATCATGTAGTGAAAGAACAGTGCTGTGTTTTTCTGTACACGACGTCTTCTACCATCCTTCTGCTCCCCCCCTCCCCTCCCTTCCTCGTCTGCATCCCTCCATGTTGCCACCTTCTGATGGATTGATGGTGGTGGCATGCTGCAGTGATGGTACGTACTGGTTAGAGAGAGAGAGAAAGAGAGAGAGAGAGGGGGTTGGGTTAATGGAGTGCCCATGTAGGCCTCTCATAGGATGGGACGACAGGAAGATGGCGATGGCGATGGCGATGGCGATGGCGATGGGTAATCATGGTGGTCTTTGAAAACAACACAAAAAAGGGGAAGATTAAATAGCTTTGGTGGTGAAGTGGGGAGATGATTGCAATCGGAGAAAGGACACAAAGCTTTGTCTTCTTCTCCTCCTCCTCCAAAGAAACCTTCGAACAGGGTGGGCAGCTCTCCCGTTGTTCTGTTTTGATGATGGGGAAAGGGGAGGAGCCCCAAAAGACGGGTTCTGCACAGAACAGCATTTAAAGCAAAGATCGCTGTGTCCCATGTTCATCACATTTTTTTGGGATTCTCGGGGGACTTCAAATCAATCGAAAGAGGTAAAAAAAAGAGAGGAAAAAAAGAAAAGAGAAAGAGATGTTGCATGAGGAGTGGTGATGGCCCGATGGACCTTGTTCAAATGAATTAAATAGCTGATTTGGTAACGTGAGAAAGAGTTTATCTTTTTTATCACTAATTTTATATTCACAAAGAATTTGATAATATATTTAATTTATTTTTGTGATAAAAATTATTTAAAATAAAATAGTGGTAAAAGTGATAACTATCTCTCTAATTATTTCTAGAAATAACTCGTTAAATTATTATTATACTCTAAAAAAATTATGTATTTATACACATATAAATGATGTCAAATTAGAGATAAAAAATGATAACTATACACACTATCAATCACATCACATAAAAATTATCTCTCATTTAAATTATCTCAAAACAAAAATATTCCTAAACATGAATAATTTATATCCGATTTATTTATACCAAGTCTCCTTATTTCATTGTTAAAGAGGTCTTAAGAGATGCGAATGATCAAAAAAAAATAAAGAGATTTGATGTTACGGGTGATAAATATTATCTCACTATAAAAATTTAAATAAGTTATACTCTAGATAAGAAACTTTTTGTTCGATAAAATTTAGGGAGAATTATAATCTTAGTTTTGTGAGATTTATTTTTAAGTTTTTGAATTACATAATTATAGAAAAAAGAGACTTACATAATTTTAAGAAAAATGTACATAATTAATATGGATCTAAAAATAAGTCTCACAGAATCAAGAACTGATCCCTAAAATTTATTTTCAGTGTTCCTTCACAATTTTCAAAGAGTCCACTATGGATATATATTAAGATATCTCCTTCTCTGCACAAGAGTTGACATTAACTTATCTGGAGATTTATGATCATATCTATTATTATCAAAATCACATAAATAAAAGATAAATAGAGATATAAATAAAAATATGATTAAGAGAGAGAAACTATATCCAGTAGTACAACTATTAGTTATCAAATCGGCACTGAATAAGTTTCCAATCTTACTTATTCTTCAAATATTTAAGTTTTTTTTTTCTTCTATCATATTTCACCATTGTTTTTGTATAGGATTACGGATGTGCATGGCCTACACAAGATCTGTCGTGTGTGTTATTGCCGACATGGTCGGTCACATCGGGGAACTCGAATTCCACCATTAAAAACGACGACGACGGTGGTGGTGGTGTGGCAGGCCAAGCCGGCAGCTGGGTTTGCGGCAGAGCAGAGATACGTATGTCTGGCCTCGGACAGCGAGCTGGCACGCCAAAACGCTCGTTTCAGGAATTTTGGCGAACACCGCAGCTGCACCGGCTTCGGACACATTCCCCCCCCCCCCCCCCCCCCCCCCCCCCCCCACACACCCGAGTTGGACACACACACACATATATATATATATATATATGTATTATATATATATATTCACAAGTGTTGAGAATATTATAAATACATAATTTTTTAAGTATGCATTAAGATCCCTAAACCGGTTTTAACTCTTACTTCTAATTACATGTACCAAAATAGGGGCGGCGTTTCTATCGAAATAGAAACATGCAACCTCTTCAAACTTTTTCGTTTCCAAACACCACGGTTTAGGCTTTCCAATCTTTTTTTTTAGCCTCTTCCCAAAAAAGTGCTTCTTCACATTTCTTTTTAAAAAACACTTTTCAAACGAACAACCATCTGATTACCGGAAAAGAAAAAGTAGAACTCGGTAAAAAAAAAAGGAAAAAAAAGAAGTAGAGCTTTTTTTTCTTTGAAAGAAAGTGGGGTAATTAGAACCTCAAACACAAGCCTCCGCAAATCCCGAAGGGCGGTAATCTCATGATCGGTGACCATACCGCGCGGACATCTCGAATCCCATTCTGTCTCCCCCTCTGTCCCTTCCTCTGCGCCTCTCTCTCTCTCTCTCTCTCCTCGGAGGACTCGACAGCGACAAGTGACGGAGGCCCACTGGGCCTTGCCCATGATCAATAAAAAAAGTAATAAAAAAAAAGAGGAAAAGGCTCTTTTGAGCCCCTCTGGTCGTGAGGCTGGCATTGTGCAGTCGTCATATGGACCAGGCTGCCATGTACTGTATACATGAACAACTCTTCTATTTCTCACCCCCATCAAATCTCTCTATCTATGCTACATCTTTATTGATTCTACCTGTGTTCATGTACACTGTGGGGGTGGGGGGTCACTGGAACACGGGGGGCCCTTCCTGGCTTCCCTTTTAGTACATGAAAGAAACAGTAGGATGATGTGATGCATGTTACAGATGCCATGGGTCGTCATCTAATTGCTTTTTATACTGTTTTATCAGAGTATTTGGGAGGGAGTTCTTGGAAGATATGCCGTGGGTCAAAGCTAGAGAGAGAGAGAGAGAACAGTAGAGGAAGAAGAGATGTGATGTTTGGGAGGAGGAGGGGAGGAGCAGGAGGGAATAATAAAAGGAGGCACGACCTCCAACTATTGGATGTGACAGAAAGGAGCTTTGCTCATACCATCATCAATGCTTTTCTCCAAAGTTTGAAGAACTCTTTTGTTACTTGGTGCCGACCTTGCCCAACAGAAATGTTTGGTGCACAAGGTGCATGGCCATTTATGTCGGGGGTTTAAAAAAAAATGGAGATGTAGAAGGTATTATAGTTTTTAAAAATAAATGACATATTTTTAAAATGTATTTAATTTAATACATATTTTTAGAGCGCATGGAAGATCGGTCGTTTCAGCGTAGAATTTCATGTAAACTTGTTTTTTACA